>CM054179.1:48257390-49457390 GCA_028829895.1 Sinotaia quadrata
CAGAGTGTTTGGGCGACACTAAAGTTTGCTGATCACTCAAGAGATGAGTGTTCGCTGTTTGTCCACTTCTAAGAAACCCGGCTCAGACCATAGGTTTCGCGCTTTAAACTGGGATCAGTCACTGTTAAATTGTGAACATTTCAGATTTAAACTGCGATCAATCATTTGCATGACAAGGTCATGTTCTTGCTCTCTGGTTAATGCTGCGTTCTGTTTTCTGTATGGAGGCTGTTTGGCAGTCAGGAGGAATAAAATGAACTGAAATTTGGGCTAGCAATTATTATAATCTGATAGCACTACTCCACTAATCCACGCATTTTTTGAAGCAGTAGTTTCATGTGAACAATTAGTTGTGTAGAGGTCAAGGCCGTTTACATCAATTTTGCGCTTACATTATCTGTTGACTACAACCGATCTACAGAAGAACACATATCTTAGAGGAGAGTATGATCTTTTGCGTGACGTCACTAGCGGCATTGTGTTTATTCGCTGATCACAATGCCAGTAATATTGATAATTTTATTTCAACCGCTCTTTACTAACCCATGAAACATTGCTTCGAATAGACATGCGTATACGAATTGGAGATAATGTTTTAGTGTGTGTGCGCGCGCATGATATACGCATAGTATATTCAAAACATATGTATGTGGGGTGAGCAGTTTATGGACAGATTGCGGTGTGTTTGATATCTGAGAAAGAATGGCTAGCTAGTTTGATAGACAGACAAAGAATTACATAATGCTATTTCAAATTAATATATAAATACTAATTTAGCCTGCAGTCTATTTATTTAACGTATAATTTTCATTGACTTCTTCTCTGTTTCTAAAGTTATTTGAAATTAAAAACATTCCACGTGTGCCGTGCATTCCTTTTTCTTTATTTTTTCCATTCATATTTTAATTCAAACGGATTGTCTTTATTATTTTATATAACGAAGTAACGAATGCCGTATGTGTTTGACAATTTTGTCAACGCTGATACATATTGCTGAATGCTAAGGGTGGAGGGTGGGCATTTGTAACTGGCACCAATCGAATAGTTTAACATAATCATACTGACAGATTCCTCCAGCTTCAAAGACGGTTGACAGTTGACAAGAACTACCGACTACTAAGGCATTATTGTGCAAACGAGCGCTAGCAGGTAATCAGTAGTCTTCAGACTTATTACTTTGTCAACTTTGATCTCAAACAGGTAATCAGTAGTCCTCAGACTTATTACTTTGTCAACTTTGATCTCAAACAGGTAATCAGTAGTCCTCAGACTTATTACTTTGTCAACTTTGATCTCAAACACGTAATCAGTAGTCTTCAGACTTATTACTTTGTCAACTTTGATCTCAAACACGTAATCAGTAGTCTTCAGACTTATTACTTTGTCAACTTTGATCTCAAACAGGTAATCAGTAGTCTTCAGACTTATTACTTTGTCAACTTTGATCTCAAACAGGTAATCAATAGTCTTCAGACTTATTACTTTGTCAACTTTGATCTCAGACAGTAGAATTTTGTGTTTGTTTAAAAGCTATGACAGAGAAATATTGAATTAAAGAAAGACTCATTTCGATTTGACTAAATACATATTTTGTCTGGGTACTGGGTGATGAGTGACTAAGACATACACTTTATCTGGAACGAGATGAAGAGTGACTAAGATACACACTTTGGACAAGGGATGACAAGTGGCTAAGACATACACTTTGTCTGAACACGGAATGACGAATGACGAAGACACACACTTTGTCTAGACACGGGATGACAAGTGATTAAAACATAAGATGTCTGCAATGGAATGACGAGTGACTAAGACACAGTTTGTCTGGACATGGGATGACGAATGACCAAGACACACACTTCGTCTGGACACGGGATGACAAGTGACTAAAACATAAGATGTCTGCAATGGAATGATGAGTGACTAAGTCACAGTTTGTCTGGACATGGGATGACGAATGACCAAGACACACACTTTGTCTGGGCACGGGATGACAAATGACTAATACATACATTCTGTAACATCAATGCCACTTAGTTAATGGATATTATTATAATTATTTAATTAATTATCTAAAACTATTTACAAGTGAAAAGAATCTTAATTTATTTTATTAACAATCTTTCCACAGACACCACTCGTCTCTCACTTGGCAGATATACGGGCGCTGTAAATGTTTTCTCTCTTCCACAAAATTTATGGTCACACAATCTTACCATAGGTGGAAACCTTCTTACTAAAGGAGAAGACAAATCCAACTTTAATTTATATTTAGCGAGCCCCTTCCACCCACTTTCTTTTACAACATAAGATTATCAATATGCCTAAGAATTGAACAATAAATTTATTAAATGAACGATTATATATGCATATGACAAATATAATGAAACTGATTGCTTGACATTGATATTCCATGAATCCATGTTCAAATAATTTTATCTTTACACAGTCTATATCTTTAAAAATACAATTCAACAATAGAGTCAATACAAATCAAATGATAGTCTTATCAGAGAACAGAAGTGGAGTTGTTAGAAATAATCAGTAATAATTGTACATAACTTGGATTAATAGCTGCTTCAATAGTCTTTCACTTACATTTGCAACAAAGTCACAATATCACATCAACAGTTGTCTCCCTCCACACATGTGGAAACCACTGATGTACTATTATACTCTCAAAACCAACTTGAGCGCCCTCTTCACCATGTCAATTCCTTCAAGCAGAACACAATTACAGTAATTCTGTTACCTTCACTGTAACAGAAAAGCATACTCCTTTAGTTTACACACACCATGACAGATGATTCCTGCATCTTCCCAGTCGTAGCAGTTTATAATAATTGAACCAGTATATTCAATAAGCATGTGAAAGGCACGCTTTGTCACTGAAAAACATAATCAGTGGACAATCATTAAGTTTTCCAGTTTATCACTTTATAACTCCATTCTATCTTACATTCCAGTCTCAACTTACTGTTTCATGCAATGGTATATTTTAACCTGATACAGGCACACAGCATAATAAATGCAGCATATCAAAACAATGGCGAGTGTTAGCGTACTACACTCGAGCACCTTAGTTCAAACATTTGTAATAATAATATTCTACTCATATAATACAGCTTATTGAAAAACAAGCATTACACAACAATAGCCAAAATGCATGCAATATTTATAAGTCCATTCTATCTCAATCAGTCAGCTAACTCACCACCAAACTAACAGCTGCCTTTCAAAACTTCACTTCAAATCCAAAGTAATTAGACAGTAGAATTTTCTATAGCAAATAAACTTTTTAATCTCATTCCATTGGCTGGTCTCATTCTCCTAACTCATAACCATTGGATAATAAAATCTACTCACTGGTTTGCATTACGTCATCAAATCTAGAATATTCTCGCCTCGAGCGTTTACTTCAATTCAGACACTTTAAAAATACCGCCATAAGGAGTGCCCAAGGTCAGATTACTCTGACAATTTACATAACAATTTTAATTTAAAATATGGATAGACAAATTTATTCTTTCATACATTCTATCTGTACAATTCGGTGACGATTTAAAAGAGTACACGGCATGAGAAACAGAATGACAGAAACACCAATAATGACAGATTTTTTTAGACGGGCGCAGAAAGAGAGAAAATGAAAAGGTTATAATGGGACGCAGCAAGACAGAGAGAGAGAGAGAGAGAGAGAGAGAGAGAGAGAGAGAGAGAGAGAGAGAGAGAGAGAGAGAGAGAGAGAGAGAGCGAGAGAGAGAGAGCTTATAGAAACAAATGAAAGTGAGATAGAAACAAATGTATTTGAGAGAGGGAGAGGTGACAGATTGAGGTAAACAGAAAGACACCGGCAAAGAATGAGAAGGCAGATATAGACACAATAACGTAAAGAGACAGGCAGATATAGACACAATAAATAAAGAGACAGGCAGATATAGACTCAATGACATATAGATACAGACAGATATAGACACAATAACGTAAAGAGACAGGCAGATATAGACACAATAACATAAAGAGACATGCAGATATAGACTCAATGACGAAAAGAGAGCCAGATTTGGGCACAATGACATAAAGACACAGGCACAAAAACTCAATGACAGAGACTACTGGAGAGAGCCATCTAGAAGACAGACAATAGCAGAGTCAGATAAAAAGAATGACAGAAAACAGAGAGAGTGAAGACAGGTAAATGATATTTTACATTTCAGTAAACACAGTTCAAGAATAGAGATTTTGAATAATGTTTTTGTTATAATGAGTTTATTTCTTTGATTGAACTGCATCCATAAAAAACACAATCAGATCTTGAGGCAAAAGAAGGGGTGGGGTGTTGAGCATCTTAAGATAGTCGCACTTTCGTCAGCCATTCCCTCCCTTTTTCATGTCTTGCTCAAGCCCTTATAGAAATTCAAATAAGAGTTGTTGCTATATTTTTTTAAATGTCTCCAATAAAGTAACCTTTGCAATAACGAAGCAATTTTCCTATTACATGGAATTGTGAGACGTGATGAGTTCAGCAGGCCCATTGGAACATTTTGAGGTGTTTCTTGCACTAGACGGAAAAGACATTAAATCCTAATTTCATTGTATTCCACACTGCAACACAAATGGGGTATGTAATAGATAGTGAGAATTATTTATAATTAACCTTAGAGTGAACAGACATTTCTCGAGTACGTCTGATTTTCAGAAGCTGGTATGTTTGTCTAAAAAAATAAAATAGGAAACATGTCTGTCCTAGAAATTAAGTAATAACATAAATAATACAACTCGAAATTAGACGCCCGCCCTGTGTCATTTATATCCTGAAAATTTTAAAAACAAAAATAAAAATTCGTTCATGGGAACTCTGCCTTTGTAATTCGATAGCAAAGTCGGTATATGTTTTTCTTTCTTTCTTTCTTTCTTTCTTTCTTTCTTTCTTTCTTTCTTTCTTTCTTTCTTTCTTTCTTTCTTTCTTTCTTTCTTTCTTCATTTCTTCCTGCATTTCTTTCTTTCTTTCTTTCTTTCTTTCTTTCTTCCTTCATTTCTTCCTGCATTTCTTTCTTTCTTTCTTTCTTTCTTTCTGCATTTCTTTCTATTCGTATTCGTTCTGATTTTAATGATCAGTTTACATTTCTTCCTTTCATTTCTGAAATGAGATAAAAAAAATTTATCAGATCTTCTCACATATGCCAGACTGTTAGGTCAAGAACGGGTATCGGATTTGCATTTTTATCTTCGATCCACGAGCTACTTTTTTTTGTTTTCACAAGAGCGGTGGCAGCTAATGTGTTGATAATTTCGCTTGTTTCAATAATTTTAGCATATTCTTTCAAGTCTTTTAAGCCTTTAACAAATTCAGAAACATAGACTTTCCTGTAGGTAACTTGTCTTGAACATTCAATAGTTATTTAATATTTGAATGTTTATATCCCGTCATATGACGGGTTGAAAATGAAAATGAATGCATTGATAGAAACACGAATTTGTTTTTTGGGCAGCTTGATTATAAGTCACATTGCGAGTGAAAATTCGAACATCATTTAGAAAACGACCTTGACCGTCGGTTTATTTTAGGAGTACTTTAATGTTGTCTCTGTATCTTCAACTCGACAATGCTACAAAAAGCTGGCCCTGTGAAAATATTTCGGTCCAAAAAAACTGACACACGTTTGATTATAAATCAAATTGCAAGTGAAAATTCGAGCATCATTTAGCACATGACCTTGAACGTCGGCTTATTTTTTTTAACGATTACTTTGATGTTGTCTCTGTTTCGTGAATGCGACAATGCAGCATAAAGCTGGCCCTGTAAAAATACCTGTTTTTAAGCAAAACTCCAATGTGCTCGAAGGCCAAGGACACTTTGGCGTTTTGCACAGAAGGACTGAACTGGAAAATTATATATTTATGATATTTATGGCTATTGTGCAAACAGGTTCTTTTGCGATGTAATTTCAGTTGAGCTTTCAGGCTCCGTCAGATTTTTGTAAGGGCAACATTCTATCATGTACATAATCTACTGTTCGTTAACCATTTTTAAAAAAAATAATTCGTGTATTTACTTTCTTATTAATTTTATCCCTTATGCCACTATCGACATTTCTACTTTATGATATTAAATCAACCTAGTTTGAACTTGGGAACGAGAATTGATCATTTGACTCATTAGCACTCTAACAGCTGTATGACGTCATTCTCCTTGGACTAAAGGACTATCTTTTGTAGATTTTAAAATGTTAATATTATCGCAAGTATTCAGTCTCAAGACGTAGTTACAACTCAGTACGGAGAACTTTTATCTCCGGCAAGCCCGTTATATTTCTCACACATTTAAATGTTTCAGATCGATATCTGATTCACACGTGTTGTTTTAGGTCGAATATATATCGGCCATGACACATGTAATCACTAAATCTAAAGGAACGAAACGTTAAAAACATATGGCAGTTACTTATATGACCCCACCTTCAGACTTATATATATTACCGTTCAATATAAAGAAAAAAACGTGCGTCCATATTAAAAAAAAACCCAACAAACTACAAATTTATTAACAAAATATATCAATGAGTCTTGTAACTTTCATCACAAATATCATCAAAAATTTCACATAAATAGATAAAAATCCAATTTTCAATCGTCAGTGGATGACCACACCAATCAGAAATACATCAGTTATAACCATAATATTAAGAGCTGAACTCTGAGGTAAATCTTCCCTTATTTCAGAATAATACTGCACACCAGAGTGTTTCAAGGAAACGCACAATACATGGTCGCTCTAAGTTAAATAGTACCCACACACAAGAAGAGTGTTTCCAAGACAACATGAAAAATAGTGTATTTCCTTGGTAAATAGGGTGGTTCCAAGGTAACTAAAAAATGTTCTTTTATGAACAATTTGGAAAATAACATTGACAACAATACACTAGCGATTCCATAAGTGTCACAAACCGGCAATATCATTACAATACACCTAGCGATTCCATAAGTGTCACAAACCGGCAATATCATTACAATACACCTAGCGATTCCATAAGTGTCACAAACCGGCAATATCATTACAATACACCTAGCGATTCCATAAGTGTCACAAACCGGCAATATCATTACAATACACCTAGCGATTCCATAAGTGTCACAAACCGGCAATATCATTACAATACACCTAGCGATTCCATAAGTGTCACAAACCGGCAATATCATTACAATACACCTAGCGATTCCATAAGTGTCACAAACCTGCAATATCATTACAGCCTGGTAAAATGAGGGGACAAGAGGAGTGAAATCAGGGGGAAAAAAAGAGTGAAATGAGAGAACAAGAGAAATGAAATGAGAGGACAAGAGAAATGAAATGATAGGACAAGAAGAGTGAAATGAAAGGACAAGAGGAGTGAAATGAGAGGACAAGAGGAGTGTATAAGATGAAGAAGAGGAGTGAAAAGAGAGGACAAAACGAGTGAAATGGGGGGGGGGACGAGTGAAATAAGAGGACAAGAGGAGTAAAATGAGAGGACAAGAGGAAAACATATATATATTATGTATATGCGACAAATGGAATTGGCTCCAGCTGAGATTCGATTCTTTTTTAAAATACTTTTAATTTTATGTTTGTTTTCATTGCGGAAGAGATGGATGATATGAATTTAAAATTATGCATTTATTTATTTATGAATAATATAAATGGTATAGGGGTTCTGTTTTAATTTTTGTTCTATTTAAAACTTAGGCATTTGTTGGCAGGTGAATCCGACGCAGACAGTCGTTTTGGAAACAACACTAATTACTCAAGGCTTTCAGTGTGATTGAGACTCCAGGACTTACAATTCTTAGTTTGCGAATCAATGTATTTGAAGTTGACTCCAAGTCCACGAAGTCTTCCCTCTCACCCCCAGCGCACGTACTAATTAGCTTATGAATCGTTCCACTCCGTACAAGCAACATACATTTTAAAATTAGAAAGTCTCCGGTTGGCGTGTTGTTCTTTCCACTGGGTTTGCAGCCTAATTCTGTCCTCCATTTTAATAATCATGCTGTGCACATTGCTATGCCTTGTGGCGGAATCCGTTTTTCTCATAAGACGACATTCGGTTGCCTCCCTTGGGGCGAATTTTCTCCCTTTGTTTACCATTGTTTTCAATGAGATGGCGTGCAATTTCACAGAAATCCCCACTCGACTTGGCGCCTGTTTCACAGCCCTCTAGGCATGAAATACTTCATTACTGGGTGGAGGGAAGCAAGGAGGATTAGGGCTGGAAGGATATTGGTCTTTTCTTAATGAGGTTTTGTTGTTAACTTCCCTTTTTAAGGTTCTTCGTTTTCACCAGCCCTCTTCTCTCTCCCTTTCTCTGCTCTCACACTCTCTCTACTTGCGTGCCTGCGTGTGTATGTGTATATGTCTTTCCTATCTTAATTTTGTGTCTGATGTTATTGTTGATAACTTCTATTTTAAAACTTCTCTCTCTTTTGGTATGACCACTGCACCTGTCTCTTCGTTTCAGTGGTATATTGTGTCTCTCTCCGAAATCTTTCTTATTATGGGTTGTAGTGGACATATTTACGTACTGGAATTACATTGGGGGGGGGGGGGGGGGCACCTTTTCTATTCTTCATTATCTTTCGGTAAGGAAGATAGAGGTGTTGAACCCACTGATGCACTCAAAGATGGCGCCCAATGTGTCATCTGTCAGAAAACTGCGCTATTCCCGTACGCCTGCAAACTGTTAAACATACGGAGACCAGGGTAACAATGTATTAGTCAGGAAACACAGAGACCAAGGTAACAATGTATTAGTCAGGAAACATACGGAGACCAAGGTAACAATGTATTAGTCACGAAACATACGGAGACCAAGGTAACAATGTATTAGTCACGAAACATACGGAGACCAAGGTAACAATGTATTAGTCACGAAACATTTGTGCCCACAGCACTCACACACATGATGCCCCTCCCCCCATTCAAATATACACAAACGCGCACACAAATAAACTCACATATAAGCGCATACATAATTGCACACGTACGCACGTATCTATTGATAATTGTATTGTACGTTATGTCGTTAGTTCTACTTAATCATTAGTATTATTCATCCCGTTATTTATCTACTTTCATTAATGCATCCATCCGAAACGCCAGCATGATTGTCACCTTTATTCCCCCCCCCCCCCCTCTCTCAAGCACACCAACATAGTACACTGACACACGCACGCACACACACACACCCCCCCCCGAACACGTTAATACAGTAACACGAGCATGCAAACATATTTTCAAATCACTGTCTTCTGTTCTGTTATCATCTTCACTTATCATCCACTTTCTCCATTCTGTCGTCCTCCATCATGACGTCATTCTGTGGTCTCGCTACACAAATGAGAGCTGTAATTAGTTATATGTATGGACACAATGCCTGCTAGCGGATCTTTAATTATTTCTTGTCGCTTTGCCCCCAGCTTGTGGGCGAGCAAGACAGGAAATGAGAAGTTTTAATAGGCTACGATCTCACTTAAGATGCGACCAGTCTAAGGAATAGTGTGAATTTGTGTGTATGTGCGTGGGGTGTGTGTGTGTGTGTGTGTGTGTGTGTGTGTGTGTGCAAAATTGCGTGAATTTGTGTGTATGTACGTGGTGTGTTTGTGTGTGTGTGTGTGTGTGTGTGTGTGTGTGTGTGTGTATGTGTGTGTATTGTGAGTGTGTGCATATAACTATATGCTCAGTTCTTTGTGTGTGCAGGGAATGCGTTTGCATATGGACATGTAGTGAGTAGTTGTGAATGTTGTTTGCTTATGTGTATGTAGCGTGTGTGCTTGTACTTGCTTCTACATATTTGACATGTCAATCTATCTATCTATCTATCTATCTATCTATCTATCTATCTATCTATCTATCTATCTATCTATCTATCTATCTATCTATCTATCTATCTATCTATCTATCTATCTATCTATCTATCTATCTATCTATCTATCTATCTATCTATCTATCAGGGTGGTGGAGAATTAACATCTTGCCCATCTCCCAGCAAAACGTCACATTGTGTACAGTTAAATGTGTTAGGAATTATACTATATGTTGTGTGCAAATGTATGTTTACATGAGTAGTGGGATGTGAGCATGTATTGTGGTATGTGTGCCTGTGTTGCGGTATGCTTGCATGTGCAGTGGTATGTGAGCATATGTTTATGTATGAGTGCCTATATTGTGGTATGTGTGCCTGTGTTGCGGTATCTTGCATATGCAATAGTATGTGAGCATGCGTTGTGGTATGTGTGCCTATATTGTGGAATGTGTGTCTGAGTAGTGGTGTGTGTTTGTGCATATTTTGTGTGGTATATATGTTTGAAAGGAAAAGGATGATGATATACAAAGATACTATGCATTTAAACTTTTTAAAAAAATGAAGGATACAATTAATTTGTCTTTTAAGATTTTATTTATTTTCTCAGAACACATGGCGATTTCTTTTATTTCACTAAAGGTCTTCTAGCAATATGTATAAATCGATGTCAACTTGCGTGCAAGATATACAGTGTATGTTTCTACTATACTTGAAATCTGGAGCTTAATGGATTATGGATACCAATATTTCATTTTAGAAATTAAGTGCCATTTAGAACCCAAGCCATGTTCAATTTATCCTTGAGCAATTAATTTCAGTTGAGAGATGTCTTCAGATCACTGTCAAATTCAGTCATTGTATTGATTACGCGGGAAATATTCCCTTAAATGTCTAACTACTAATATATACTTATAAATGAAGCCACTTGCGTTAGAATTGATTGTATTTGCTATTTAATGTCGAAGAACAACAGACTTAGCTGATTGATTAGCTGCATTAACCATATATAACCGGATATTAACCACTTCACTGCTGATCCTGATGTTCATAATTTTAATTCGATCAATATTGGAGGGGTTAACACAGTTTCCTAAATAGTGTTTACATTTAAACATAAAGCAGTTTTTATTATTTTAAACAATACACAGTGTTAATACCTTTTAAAGTTATTCAACAGAATACCTTAATTCACATTTCCTTAAAAATAAATAAATAAACCTCATTTGTAAACAACATGTTAAATCGCTTATTATTTTGAATACTTTGTGACATATAATTTCACTCTACACTGAGATGCACATATTTCAACAGATTATCATGATCAATATGAATCGAATAACACTTCAAATATTATTATCTCCCTTTATTTGATAAATGCAGGTACGCGTGCAAGTAGGCAAATGGCGACTTTCTGTAGAGTTGTAGACTTAGTATGGACCTCTCCACACATTGCACGCGTTTGATAAATATTGCTTCGTGCTTTAAAAAATCAATTGCAAATCCTCACATATCAAAAGAGCGTATGGTTTCATAAAAGAATCAGTTATTTTTATTTTTAAATCAATGTGAACAAGGAAAATAATTTTATTTTAAATTATAATTGTTATTTTATTTATATTGTCAAACAAACCACACCATTTAGTAAGGAAGGGAAGAGTTGTGGTGAGTGGGGTGTGTGTGGAGGGTTAGTATCTTTTTAATGTTGTGACTAAGAATTTTTGTAACTTTTTTCTCTCTTGGTTTCTGGATTCCAAAGAACAATCCGTTCATTGACACTGTGACATTGTTCAGTCGCCTAATGCAGAGAGCCGATAATCCGCTTCGACCATTCATCATTGCAGCAATGTGATTAAAAAAAATCTTACACGCAAAAAAAGAACAGTTATATGAGAGCAAAGCAAGAACCAAAAATGAAGACGAAATGTTACGTGTTTTACTTATTTACACAAAAGTACTTTTTTTTCCAGGTGTGACTTATTCTTAGTTTTCGTCTCGCTCTTGAACAATCTTCAGGAGAAAAGATGGGAAACGGGAATTTTAAAAAAATAAAAGAGAAATAACAAATGAAAATAAACAATAAACAACCCCAAGAAAAATAACTTCAAAACATTGCCAAAATCGTTATCAGCCCTCTCAGCCATGTCGTTAGAAACACACGTCTTCGGCACGACATTAGAATAGTTTTGTCCAGGGTTTGGTTTTGCACCGTCCTAGCACATTTCTTCCTTCTAGACGCGGCATTAATAGGTTTTCACGCTCATTATGGCCACGGAAGCCGTTCCCCCAGGTAGGGAAAGAAGGTGGCCCCCAGACGGAAACTCCCTAATAAACAGAAAGACACGTCTGAGCCAAAGCCGTGAACCCTTAAGGTACAAGCTCCCAGACAATCTGATTCGCTTGCAACCGAGGCCGTCTTAATTAATACCTTCTTGGAGTGATTCATTATTAAGCCAAAATGCTTCGTTAGTGGGAGAAAAAGGCAAAAATTGGGATAGGATAATTGGAGTCTGTCGTGCGTCCGTGTGGCAGCGCTCCTTTCTTTGGTGCCTAGGCCACAGTAACCCTTGGAAACCTGATATGCATGTGCTTAAGTGCCACGTCAGTGACACTCTGGAGTCTTGTGGTTTGAAACGAACAAAGCGTATGTGACTGTATGGAAGTGTAGTTTTCAGTAATTTCCCTATCCTCTCCACATTTTAAAGACCAAGTGAAATGGAATCTGGGTCAGATACAGATAAGAATACATCAGTATAAAATGTGTAATTCCCATTCTTCGAATCAAGACTTCAAAATTTAAACTTTCAGAGATTTGTATAATTGCATTTATTTTGGTATTTTGAAAGTCAACATTTCTCAAGGAAATCAGATCTCTCGTTCATTTGCGAGACTGACTTCTCACCATAGCAACATAAGTGACGTCACGAGTGGGAACTACAATCTGTATATGCTGTCGGATATATTGTGTTGCATTAAACGCGCAGTTTAAAAAAAATTAAAACATGGTTAAAAATTGCAATGCATATAGTTGCATAAACCAAAAATATTCATTTTTTTTATAGTTCCCAAAGATCACTAATTACGAAAATAAAAGTGGATTACAAAGATGAAACGAGAAAACTTTCATCTGAAAGCACACACTGTACTGTGCAGTGAGCATTTCGAAGAAGACTATGAAATGCAAAGCAGACAGTCTTTTCTAAGGCTGAATTATACATTAACAAATGCTTAAAACAGTTATAATAAATTATTATGCTTCTTACAGTTATAACTTAATATGTATTGGTAACAAGATTATTAGTATGATTAAATAACTATCAATTAATTAACCATCCATGAATATCTGGTATAAATAAATTATTGTTGTTTAATTACTTTACAATATCTGATTTAATATTTTTTTTAATCAACTGAATCAGATATTTCAAATATTAAATATATATTCATTAAACCCTTATCGTCATCTTTTAATCTGAATTTGTACGAATGCATTTTATTACATCAGCAATTGCTTGTGTGTTAATTGCATCATAATATTTTACTTTATATACTGCAGTATTGCTTTTAAAATTATTCATAACATAAATGTATGTGGCAAATTTTCTTGAATAGATAACCTTATTACTCTACTCAGTGCCAAGACAGAAACTGAAGTCTTTATTTTCTGCTGTTAACTTGGTAAATCCATTTGGAGGCAACTGATATTATTATGCATCTGCCATAATTACCTGCGTACAAATGAATAATTGAAGTAACTTAATCATAATTTACTTTAACTTTAATATTTAACTTTACAGTTTATGGTTACATAGTTCTGCATATTAGCAAAGTTATAGAATTTTGTTGCATTAATTATACTACCATTAGTAAGATGACAAAATTGAGATGTGTTTTTACTGTACCAGATTGTTAAATCGGATATTGACAGTAAACTAATAATTGCAATATTAATAAGAACAAATACAGATATTTAAGGTTAATAAGACTATTCATCTATTAATTTACCACTGGCCATTACCTGTTAATTTTAAAAGTATTAGATTTACAATACAAAATAAATTGAGTGGCAGAGAATGTTTATCTTAATGTTGTGGAAGAGAGAAAACGCTTACAACACCCGCATATCTACCAAGTGAGAGAGACGAGTAGATTCTTGTGGAGAATTGTTAATAACATAAATTAAGATTATCTTCACTTGTAATTAGTTGTGGATGAGTAGTAGTAGTAGTAGTAGTAGAACTATTGTTATTATTATTATTATTATTATTATTATTGTTATTATTATTATTTAGGGTAGCATTGTGTCACACATAACTTTACAGCTACTCTCTAAATGTTAGTATAGATCGTTAAAACTATCATTAATAGTAATAAATATCGGTAGTAAGTGTAATATATAAACAATGACAATTACAAAACTGTACTTAAAAAGCTTTCATTATTCATATAAAAACAATACTCAACTCATTCTAATAATACCAATACTTAGAAACATGTCTATGAACTTAACGATGACATCAAACGTACGGTAGGCCGATGTAGTACGCTGACTATATTAGAAAATTAGTTAACAGACATGGTCGTCATCAG
Source organism: Sinotaia quadrata (assembly GCA_028829895.1). Lineage (NCBI taxonomy): Eukaryota > Metazoa > Mollusca > Gastropoda > Architaenioglossa > Viviparidae > Sinotaia > Sinotaia quadrata. The sequence continues at coordinate 48,271,820 of CM054179.1, forward strand.
TCATTGTTTCTTCACTATCTCCAACATCATTAGAAATGGTGTGCGAACTACCATGGTATGTTGAACTTTCACTGTCATCAGTACGAATTGGATCAAACGTATATGAAGTACCAGAGAAAATTACATTGACGGCCATTTGACCCCTATGTCTTACGTCACTTCTGCTTGCTTTTACCCCAAAGGCTTGGGTGTGTGTATCTTAGTAACGGGGCAAATGTCGTTCATGAACTATGTTTGACCTAGATTCTATTTCACTTGGTCTTTAAGAAAGTTTCTGTATTCCAAAGGCGCCTGATGGAAGAAGGAACTCACACGAACAAATCCCTGGTAGAATGTGTTCAGCCTGCAAATAAACGTCATCCCAAATCACTTGATCTTATCTGTCTTCCTTGTCTGGTAGAGCCCTTTCTACGCAGTTGCTCTGGCTGCTTAGGGCAAACGTGTTTGTTAGTAAGCGGTTCAGGCACACTCTCACGGACTCTTTTAGTTTCAAGGCCATCTACACTTGCCACTAGCAGTACTTCAGTTTTGTTTTTGCCAAAGATGCGTTGATACTGAACGCTCTAAGGTAGTGGTTTCCAACTCGGTGCTCGCGACGAAGTGTGAAAAGTAGATTAAAAGTAGGCTGTTCTGTCTAACCTTTGGTCGCTCATTGTAGGATCTATAAAATTATTCAGAGCAAAGCTTATCTTATGGATGTCACACAAAAAAATGAAGTCTCTTGTACATTTCTCAAGTTCGAAGAAAATGGTATATATGAAACTGATTTGAGCCCTTCTCTACTGGTTATCAATATTAAAAAATTTGGAGCAATTTGAAAAGAAATTTCAACAGTTCATCATCCCTGAGCCTGTGGTTACCTTATATATGAATTCTTGTACTTTGTCAGCTAGAGATGACGAAAATGGCTACTTCGATTGCTAGTCTCTTTTAAGCAAGAAGGGAACTGGAAAAAGTATTTTGAATCTTCAAAATTATATTGTTTTAAATTATTTAAAATCTACGCAAGTCAAAATACAGATCTTGACTAACAGATGTCCATCAGGACAATTTCTTACAAACGGGAATATCATTTTACTCTCCCAACTGCGAAAAACTGGGAGATGAAAGGCAAAAATCACACTAACATATTATAAAATAAACACGTGAATTTTAATATCGTTTCTCCATTCACTGCTGATGAAAGTTTATGATTAACATTTGTGCTTAAATTTATACATATAATTTTGCCTTTTAAAATTCAGATATATGTAGCAGTACAAAGAATGTTTTAAAATAACCATAACTGACCATCTATGTCAAAGTAAGAATAATAAATATATTTTGATAATTAGTTCCGCATTTACACTTTTAGAAAATAAACAAGATGAAGACTCTTTACAACTCTTTCATAAGTATTTTGAAAACTGCTTAATTTGATGATTCAGGTAGATTTAAATCTAGCAAATTCGTGTAGTAATAGCAAAAGAGTAATTGCTGAATAGTTTAATGAACACTTTTTACGAGTAAATTACGTCTTTAAGGTTATAGTTTCATATAATATGAAATACCATATAATATGAAATACTAAATATGACATTTTGCTTAGTATTGAATGTCCAGTACGAAAATAAACTTTGAAAAGTTGTAGGTGTCTGCCATACTCTGAAGAAAATTTCAATATTCTCTTGGTCACAAGAAAGTTTTGAACCACTGATATGAGGGGAGTGTCGTGTGAGGACATAGTGTTCTGAATTGCTGGACACGTTCAGAGCCCTGGCTCTGGTGAATAATGACAGAGGAATGATACAGTTCAACTTTTGAAATGAGAAAGTAATGTATTATTTAGTGTTCGTACATTCATAGCCCATCCTGAATAGATCATGGGAAAGTCAAACTAAATGCACACTCAGTACAGTTATGTCTCTTCTGAGTTTTTTTTTTTTTTTTTTTTTACAAAACTACATCATTTGTTTTTTCTAAGTATTTTTCCTGTTAAAGTTGAATAAACGTTATGACTCATTTGATCTTAAATTACTGATCATACTGTGGAAATTGATTTTTATTCCAATCCAATGGATGTTTATATATATATAAATATATATAAATAGATATATCAAAATTGTGGAGGTAGGCATGTCAGGATATGACGGATCAGGCAGAAACTAAACCTGAGATCATAAAAATAAAAGAAAATCGGTTCATCAAAATAAAAATAAAGCAAGGTACATTAAATATCAATATCAATAATATTTATTTAATTTAGTGCTAAATATCAGTGGATGATATAATTTATTAATAGTAATAGCGACTTTATGTAACAGTTATCGTTAATAGTAGTGACTTCTTGTAATAGTTATAGTTAGTAGTAGTGACTTCATGTAATAGTTATAGTTAGTAGTAATGACTTCATGTAATAGTTATAGTTAGTAGTAGTGTCTTCGTGTAATAGTTATAGTTAGTAGTAGTGACTTCTTGTAATAGTTATAGTTAGTAGTAGTGACTTAATGTAATAGTTATAGTTAGTAGTAGTGTCTTCGTGTAATAGTTATAGTTAGTAGTAGTGACTTAATGTAATAGTTATAGTTAGTAGTAGTGTCTTCGTGTAATAGTTATAGTTAGTAGTAGTGACTTAATGTAATAGTTATAGTTAGTAGTAGTGACTTCATGTAATAGTCATAGTTCATAGTTAGTAGTAGTGACTTCATGTAATGCGTTGTTTAATATAACCAGTCTTGTCCTGACGGATAATATAACCAGTCTTGTCCAGACGGATAATATAACCAGTCTTGTCCAGACGGATAATATAACCAGTCTTGTCCAGACGGATAATATAACCAGTCTTGTCCAGACGGATAATTTAACCAGTCTTGTCCAGACGGATAATATAACCAGTCTTGTCCTGACGGATAATATAACCAGTCTTGTCCTGACGGATAATATAACCAGTCTTGTCCTGACGGATAATATAACCAGTCTTGTCCTGAAAATAAAGAACAACAGACTCGGCTGATTATTCTCCATAGTTCTGGCATCTCAAAGCACTTCTTTAAATGCAGCCTTGTCTTCAAGACAATCCTGGAACACGCTTTTGTTTCGATTAGCCTTGTGTCTGGACTAGTCGATACATCACATGATGAATGTTGCCCCGAGAGGAAAAAAAAAGTCTCCTTAAAAGAATTCTTCAGATTCCTGTGTACGGCTTTGAGACACTTATGTCTCAAAGCGAACTACTCTAATCTGTGGTTTATATCTGTGTCGACAGTATGTTTCAATAAATAGAATGTGATTATTCGATAAAAGGCCTTTTTTGATTTCAAAACGCCTTGGGTACAATGACATGGGGATTTTGTCCTCTTCGCATTTGTAAAGTTTTGTTTGAAGAATATCAGATATTTAGTATTTAAGTTATTTATTTATTTTTCAAGAGACACTTCAAGTGTCAATAGTATCGAGTTAATTATTTGCATTACCATACGTAAGCGAGTTAATGTGTAGGCCGTAGTTAACTCCGTGAAAACAGTGTTGTACTTTACAACAGCCTCTTCATGTCTCCAAGTAAATGTTAATACCCATCATAACCTTTAACTTATTTACAAATTAATTTACAAATTAACGTGTTGCTATATGTAAATCTGCTGTTGTTGTAGACGACTTAAGCATTTGGAATTGAAATTTCTCTTGTAACGGCATCGACAAGTCAAAGATCGTGACCATCATGGCGATCACGATTTTTAATTCAAATCTGTCTGTCTGTCTGTCTGTCTGTGGTGGAGTAAATTTGCCTATGTCTATTTCTAAACTTAATAAATATATTTTTGATGCCAATGTTAACGTGGCTTGACCTTGGGCACTGCTTACGATGATATTTTTGTAAGTGCCAGAGTTGGAGTAAATAACACAGATAAAATATATGCTAGAAATTATTGATGCAATCCAAACGATTTCCAAGCAAATGAGTAGTTTTTCTTACTAATAGTCTCACACTTGTTCATAACAAATTTATCCAATGGGGATGGACTGGATGTTACTTTCTTGAAGAAGTTCTATATTTTAATCACTTTGATTTTGACATAAATCAAGTCCAGTCATAAAGGTGATCATTAGCTTATGGTAAGTTAACTGACTAATAAAAAGAATGGACTTAGAAATATTTCGTACATGTTTGCAATTGATCGATGATTTGAATTGGAGAATGCTTATGTAATTGAACCATTTTTTCTATGTTCACTAATTTGATTATGTTGTACCTTATACTTGTGAATTTTGATCAATGCTATATTTCTTATGCTGCCTGTGTATTGGGATAACGAATATATATCATTGCAGATTTGTAAGCTGAGAATGTGTGCAAGAGAGAGGGCGTTTAGAGAAGAAACATGCCTGAAATTTAGCACTGCCTGAATTTGACTTTTGCAGAAAGGAGGACACCATTTTTTGGTCCTGTAACCTTGTATCCACTTCAGATTGCATTGACTACTGTACACTTGTGTGTATCCAACATTATTGAAACACTTCTCATAATGTGCATTAATAGTGCATACAATGTTCTGGATGATTCTTCATGTTGAGTTTTGTGAGTGTTGTATGATGGGAAATTTTCCCATACATTTTATATACATTTTCATTGTTGCATTTAAATTGAACATTATTGTAATTTGAATGACGGTGTGTGTATTGCGTCATGTTGACTTAGAAGTGACGTCCTGAACCGTGCATGGTGGTAGATTTTCTGACTGGTGTTTGATGTTTGCGGCAGATAGGTGATCGAGTGTTGTTGTTTAAGTTGTGTGGTCAATGGCCAATAAGCTAGCTAGAGATTATTTTTGTGGCATGTGTGAGTGTGTTTTGCTATACAATGGGAAGCGTTGTTAGCTAGGTCAGCGTGTGTGTTTAGAAGTCGTTAGAAAGGCATAATCCGTATTAGCGCTAAGTAATTGGTCAGATCGAAAGCGTGTCTAATTGATGCAGGTGTGATCCCAATGGTGATAAAAGTCCCATAGCGAAATTTTATCGTTACTCGTTCCTGAAATCGTCTTCGGGTGGCATCTAGAGGAGAGTCCTTCCTGACATACTGGGTGGTATATGCAGAGCAAAACCCTGGCTGAAAAAGGTAAAAGCATCTTTGTATTGTATGAATGGTTAGGTTTTATTAGGATGTTATATGTTATGTTTTATTTTGAATATGTTAACATTTCTTTCATTTCAGAGGTTTATGCCAAACTTAGTATTTATTAAAGAGCAATCGACTGGACACTTAGGCTTTGCAATTGTTTATGTTTCAGGGTTTTTGTTTTGTCTGCTGAGCTTTATGGCTGATTATTTGTAGCTGCCTATTTTTGTAGCTGACTGCCTTGGTGGCTGGTATAAACTGTCTCTGTTTTAATGTGACTTTGTCCCTGGCTTGATTGGGATGTTTTGTAGTCTGAAGTAATAATTTATTAATTATGTCTTGTCCACTATTCGTCTATTTATAATCGTCATATATATTTATTCATAAACATTAATTCTCAGATATGAGTGGGGGCGGAGCCAACGTGGCGACGTACCAGTATATGGGGGTAACAGTTGCAGATATCTAACCAGTGGCCCATACTCTGCATCGGCACTTGTAGATGTCTTGTATCATAACTAATTACCCATATTTGATATAATTCATTATTACAAAGTCACCCCAGGGTATAGCGGCGACAGTGAGTGTATGGAAGATTTTGAAACAGTTGTGTAATGTGCCTAGAATGGGTACATTGGACTGATAAGAAAGACAGTGACTTGTTGCAAACCACATGATTGTGAACACTCCTAGTGACAGCTGCCATCATTAAAGAGGTTATGTACATAGACTATAATTATCTCTCTAAAACTCCACTCTCATTCTGTGATAAATTATATGTATTAACTTGATTTTATATATATGTCAATTTATCTGCTGAAATCTGTGCTAGGATAAACTGATTGAGTGTCTAGCATTAATCAGACCTTGTAGTGAAGTGATGTAAATGTCAATACTCTTTTGATTATTTTATTCATATGCTATAAATTTGATTGTTGATTTAATAAATTTATTGTTAAAGTTATCAACCTTCTTACACATATCGGATTAATAGCGGATGGATAAGGGTTCGTTAAATATAAATAAAGATGGACTTTTATTGCTCCTTTAGTAAGAAGTTTCCACCTGCAGAAACGTTATGCAACACTAAAAAATCTATCTTATTATTGTCTGAAGAGTAGGGTTTCATGCCACCCTCATAATCTGCTAAGTTTGGGATATATTGGTCTTATGGGAGAATTATTAACAACTATAGTTAAGATCCTCGATCACTTGTAATTAGTTATGTGCTATTAATTAATAAATAATAATATAATCATAAAGAGTGAAGAGTGCCTAGATCTGTGTCTAATAAAGTGGGTTGATTCTGTTTGGTGATATGCTCAAATTGTTCAAAATTATTAAACTAATTTTCATTTTACTGCTAATGTCCATGTTAGGATAAACTGAAAAAGTGACTAGCGTTAATTGAACATTGTTGTGATGTAAATGTCAATGCTCTTTTGATTAAATTCATATGTTGTATATTTGATTATTGGTTTAACAAATCTATTGTTACATTTATTAACCTTCTTGCATATATATTCAAACCTTTTGTTGGATTAACAGTGAGTGGATGGTGGGTTGTTAAATATAAATAAAAGACGGATTTTTATTACTCATTTAGTAAGATGTTTCAGAAACATTGTGCGACAGTAAAACGTCGATCTTATTACTGTGTAAAGAGTACAGTTTTGCGACACCCTTATAATCCACCAAGTAAGAGACATGTATATCTTGTAGGTGAATTATTAATAACTATAATTCAGATTCCCGATCACTTGTATTTAGTTATATTCATTGATGAATAATAATCTTAACTAGTGAAGGGTGTCCAGAGAGATGAGAGAGAGATTGAGAGTATGTGGGCATGTGCGTGACTGTACTTGTTTGCCCATGTCTGTATAAATTATGTGAACGTGTTATTTTGTGTGCATGTATGTGTGTGCGCACGCGCATAAGTAGTCGTACTGCTGGCGGTGGAAAATTTCATTGTACAGGAAGGCATACACATTAAAGCCGGATGTGTATATCGAAAAGATCATCTTAAGGCGCAAAACTGAAAACTCAGAATGTCTAGCAGAAAAGATCATCCTATGACACAAAACTGAAATCCCAGTGTGTAATAGAAAGATCATCCTATGACACAAAACTGAAATCCCAGTGTCTAATAGAAAGATCATCCTATGACACAAAACTGAAATCCCAGTGTCTAATAGAAAGATCATCCTGTGACACAAAACTGAAATCCCAGTGTCTAATAGAAAGATCATCCTATGACACAAAACTGAAATCCCAGAGTGTCTAATAGAAAGATCATCCTATGACACAAAACCGAAAACCCCAGCTTGTCCAGCATCTAGCGAAAAGATCATCTTATGACACAGAACTGAAACACGGGCGTGTCTAGCGAAAAGATCATCTTCAGATTATCTAGTATAAAAAGGTCACCACCAAATCTCTGTGATGCTTCGTTTCTGCAAGCACTTGTTTGCTCCCTCGTTGATTTGTCTGCAAGTAAATCAGGCTCAAAGCCGGGTCTTGATTCCGCCTTATTTAAATGCCACGAGAAATCAGATCTAATGCTTTTCCTGCGTTCCGTCGGACATTCCGATGCGAACAACAACGATAAAAATCCAAACTATAAATCCGAATCTCAAAGTACTCAAACAAAAATAATAACCTACTTATCTCTTGAATTGTTCTTTTTATTTAATGCCTCAGTATAAAATTGTCTAGTACAACACACAAATGCACATACAATGACATGCACATGCACACAGATGCACATAAACAAACGCACACAAAGAACACTAAGGTAAACGAATTTGCACAAGGGATGATATACTTTATAAATCCAAGGCAAATCCATTGGTTCGCTACGCTCTAAAGTCCAGGGTTGGAGTGGAAAAGATATATTTTGATATTTAACGCCCAGAAAAATATGTGTTTTTATAACCCGCGACAGATTTCTATTTAAACTCAAGGTAAACCCATTCTTTCATGCAGTCCAATGTAGTTGTGTAGTTGTTATTTTCTCAGCATCTTCATCTGGACAGTGTTTTCATTTACAGCTTACTTAGGTTGTCTTCTTTCTTGGTTTTTTTTAGTGCGTTTTAACGTATCTGTCTATCTATCTATCTATCTATCTATCTATCTATCTATCTATCTATCTATGTGCTGCCTTAATGTGTAGGCGCGCGCGATACACATTTTTATTCGTCTTTTACGTATATTCCAAGATGTATTAGTAGAGAGATCATAAACAGAAAGTAGTTAAGCTTGACAAGGAGACCTGAATAGTTTAGACAAGATGTATTAGTAGAGAGATCATAAACAGAAAGTAGTTAAGCTTGACAAGGAGACCTGAATAGTTTAGACAAGATGTATTAGTAGAGAGATCATAAACAGAAAGTAGTTAAGCTTGACAAGGAGACCTGAATAGTTTAGACAAGCAAAGACAGTATTTACGTCAGCTGAAAATAACACTGTCCGCTTACGATGACGTCAGTATTAGTCTGACGTACGCAAACTATCCGCATGCTGCACCAGTATACTTTTGCATCTAAACTGAAGATTTATTTACTGTCTTTTGTTATCTTCTCTCTCCCCCTTCCCCCCAATAATAACATTATTTTTACTTTTTCAACAAGAAAGAAGAAGCAAAGCATTTTAACTATGATATCTCAAATCTAAACTATATTTTCTTTTAAACCACGCTTTAATTTTTATAATTAGGAGCTAAGTTTTGAAAATAACTGGTTTTATTCTTAGTGTATTGATATTATTAGCAATTTCAAGATTACCACAGCGAAGGTTCAAAACCCGTAGAGCGGTTTTAAAACGTCTCTTTGAAAGAGATTTTATGAAGCGGTCGATTGTACATGGTGAAAAATGACAACTGTATTTTTGTCTTCTGCGACTAGCGAAACCCTTCAACGCAATGCTTGTTGGCAAAAGCCGGTGTCCTTCACCCGTCTGTAAACTGTTTTAGCCTGCGGAAATACGGTTATTCACGTGAAAAATCGTTATATTTGTTTTTTTTATTTTTTCTCCTCTTTATTCGTAACCATATTAAAACAGCATCTTCTTTTCATGGAAATAGATTTTTTAGATATGACGTAAATTGGCGTGTTTTTAACACTTTATTTTTTAAACTTTATTTTACGCAGTTAAAAAAAATAAGGAGTGGGGTCTTTTTGAAATTCCCCTGCATGATTTTTTTTTAAATGTTATTTTTTTTTTTTTTTTTTTTTTTGCTACCGAATGAGAGCCGAAAGGTCTTACAGGCCAGTTGCAATTAGGTGGTTGGTGTTTTTAACGAGCTTATCTTGTCTGATCTATTTTCTTTCCTCAGACATGCTGACATTTTTATTAATGCCGTCATGTGATCAGGAGCTAGCATTTCACGAGTTAAAATGCGATCTAGTTGTGAGTGCCTACATTGAGTTTCCATAGTGACAACGTAAGTTTTAGTCACGTTTATCTTCACAAACATATCTGTAATGTAATAATTATGATTAATTTACAAAACCTTGATGATTTTATATATATATAAACTTACTTCTGAATGTTCCAATTATAGTGATTGTCACAAAGGTTCTGATAGATAGATAGATAGATAGATAGATAGATAGATAGATAGATAGATAGATAGACAGATAGATAGATAGACAGATAGATAGACAGATAGATAGATAGATAGATAGATAGATAGATAGATAGATAGATAGATAGATAGATAGATAGATAGATAGATAGATAGATAGATAGATAGATAGATAGATAGATAGATAGATAGATAGATGCATAAGAGACGCTGCCATTAATCTGTAAAAATATGAACAGTATGATAAAAATCTTAGTAGCGCACTAAAGACATAAGACAAGTGTTCAGATAAACACATCAAGCTCCACTGCAGGTTATGGCAAAATACTGGGTCGTATATGTCGAGAAATATATCCTGCTCAATGAGTGGAAGTGACTTTTTAATCATCTAACTGAACCCCAGGCAGAACTGACAAAAGTAAGAGAAAATAAGCAATTTTTCCCCAGCTGATTATAGAACGGTTCCTACTTGCGCAGCGTAGCATGCTGGGACATTTTCCTTAAAAAAAAAAAAAGCAACAACAACAACTATTGCATGCTTTTATTTTTTGTATTTTGATTTAAACCAGTCTGACTGTGTGCCTGTCACTCTGTGAACACAGATATGTACATAAAACTGACCATGAGTGTATCTGTCACTCTGTGAACACACATATGTACATAAAACTGACCATGAGTGTGCCTGTCACTCTGTGAACACACATATGTACATAAAACTGACCATGAGTGTGGCTCGCTTTGGATGCAAAGAATTGACGTGACAAAGCTGCATATCGCGTTTATTGTCATGGATTAGTGTGAAGAAAATTGAAAACTAATAAAATATCAGGTTTTGAGTGAGTGATGTTGCAGCTGTGGTTCTAACAGTTGATTATGATTATCAGATCTCTTGTTCTCTGAGCTTATATTATATTTCTGTGAGTAAATCCAAATTTTCATGAAGACACATTCGGCCATAGACTGCAAGAGCAGACACAGCACTGCTATTACAAACTTGGCACCGTCGCAACAGACATGGCACTGCCACAATAGACACAGCAGGCACGACATCACCACTGCAGATGTGACACCACAACAATAAATATGATACTGCCAAAGCAGACATGGTATCGTCACATCAGATGTGTCACTGACACAATAGACATAGCACTGCTACAATAGACATAACACTGCTACAATAGACATAGCACTGTTACAACAGGTATGGCACTTCCAGAAGGGCTAGGAACGCATTCACTCAAAGCCATTATGACTTATTATCTTACCACAGAAAGAAGGCAAGATTTGTGATAAAGTTTCATAAGCTGGAACACCTTCAACATAAGTGTACCCAGAAGCTTGACTGCTGTTTGGCACATTTCTGGCTCCAGGTTTTATGCTACTGTCCCAGACCCGTTCTAGTATATTGTCCTCATATTAGACCAAGCTTTCAGGTATCCACCCGCAGTCAGCAAACGCATCCTGAGATATCTTCTGCAAGACAATAGCTGCTGAAAAAGAGTACTGTCAAGAGTTATTTGAGTGTATCCACTCTTTCTAAACTGAATCTAGGTCACGTTGGAGCATGCACTGTAAATTGTTAAAGTGTTATATCCTTACATTTTCGATGTCTTCTTATAAACATCTCCACACAGCCACTGGTCATAATCTCTCCTTTTGTTACATGTTTAAAAAGTCATTAGGACATGACACATTCCTCAGGGTAAGATATTGACTATCTACATCTGTCTTGTTGTGATTGGGAGTTGGCGGCCATTTATTGAACTACAGACCTATCAGGTGTGCGACCAGTCGCATTGATTTGTAATTGTATTTATGTCACATTCACTCAACCATACATTGCGAGTTATAACTCATCGTCATAACACTAACGAAGCAGAGTACATTCATTGTAGGCACACCATTTCATCATAATACTAAAGAATCAGAATGCTTAGATGGAACAGCAGTTCACCATAATACTAAACAAGTAGAACACAAGTAGAACAGAAGGAATATAACATTACCATAAAGATGAACATTGCTCAAACTAGCAAAAGTGACGTCATCCCTATAAAAAGCGTAACATCGCTAGAACTTATTTAACATTGTTAGGAGTCACTTTACTCATTATTGTGACCAGCTCAGTGTGGCGTGAGGGTTTTAAAAGGTGTTGTAAAATTAATTAAAACCCTAACGTGGCCAACCACACGTCCACACACGTTTCAGCAGTGTCAGGCGTTACAAGTATGTACGTTCAAATAACAATTCAATTATTAATTACAAACGGCTGCAACGGGGTCTCCCAATCGCATCCTGGCATAGATATGAAACCAAGGATAACATATAAACCTCAAACCGTAACTAACCACGTGACATCTTTGTACACATATATTAACCATCTTACTCATGTGTAACATTTCGTTTTATAAAGTAATCACTTACTATCTTCATCACTGTTGTCCTCTTTGGAATCATCATGCTGTTTATAATTTTCATCACCATCACCTGCAGCACCGTTATTTTCATAAAAATTGCTTCTCACTCCCATCATCACCATTGTCTTTATCACAGTCTTCATTGCTACCATCTTTTATCTTCTTTTTCTTTCATCTTTTATCTTCTAAATAAACCTAAGATGTTTGAGGTAAATTGCCCTCACGCGGAAAATGTAAATGTATCGTAGTAATAAGTGCACGTGCAACACAAAAAGACACGTGCTCATATGAATAAGCAGAATAATTTGTACTTCTGAGTTTGTTTGGAATTTTTGTTTGGATTTTATTCTGCTTTCAATGACAGGGGGTCATGGTGCTCGTTGGCTAGAGGGAAAGGAACAGACCAGCTAATAGTTTCCGCCCACCTGGTGGTCTGTTCGATTCCCGTGTTTTTTATTCACCATTTTCTCCCCTCGTAGTCGTTAGGATCCTTTCTCTGATGATTCTATCATCTTCTGGGATGTCTCAGCACACCTTAAAGTGCACTTATGTAAGTTCAAAGTCTGCTCCAGGAAAGGAAGAGAGAGAGAGAGTGTGTGTATGTGTGTGTGTTGGAGGATGGACAGAACTAGTAAAGGAAGGGGCAAATTGCTAACGGAAGGACGAATACTGTGAATTTCTGAATTATATCTACATCACTTTTCTCCACAAACATATCGGCATATGAAACCCTACCAATAACTTATCTATCCTTAAGTAGTTCCTTTTCGGTCCTGCAAGCAAATGGGTGAAAGGATGTGATGGTGACAGGGAGGAGAAGGGGGCAGGAGACAATTACCTTTCTCTTCTTGCCTCTCGTTATGCTTCTGGCGAGTACGTTCGCAGTCGGAGTACCTTTTCTTACCGGACAGTAGAAAGAAAAACGAAAACACCGACGACCGAGGCGAAAGAAATGTCGACGACCGCGGTCAAGGAAATGTGATCAGTATTCTCTACCAACTGAAGCTAATTAAGGCGCAGAGTGACGTCACTAGAATCTGATACAGTGGCGCCGAATCGCGAGGTCTGTCACGTGAGAAAACTTCATCGTTTCATGCTGCAAAGTCATTAGGTAAAGATTCTAATCGCTATGGTTTATGGGACACACATGGGATGTCTTATTCCCGAAATGAGTTTCTGAATGCTTTCGTCGCCATTAGCCTTTGATCTGCGTTCAGTGCTTAAGAAACTCTCAGCTGTAATGTCAGTTCCATACACCAGGACATCACATGTTTCCACGTTTTTGTTACTTCTTTTCCTAAAACCACTAGCTTGTCCTCACCACATTATTTTGGCTTGCTTTTTTAAATTTCTGATGATTTTCATCTTCATGATACAATTTTGAAGTGTTACGAGGGTAAAGGGCTTAAAATGTCGTTCACATTTAGTTAACCATCATGGTGTAACAATATTCTAAAGCTAAGTGTACTACAACGACAATAACAAGTGCATTTCCGTGCATTATGGAGATCAGTGATAAACTTTTCGCGAGATGCGAGACTTCATTCTGTTTAGAAAACAGCGTTTTCTTGTCGGCATAGCATTAGGAGTTTCCCTGGAGTCGTCTCATGTTGACTGCTCTGGAACTGACCAAAATCACTTCTGTGGCTGCTCAAAACCAAGTGGTGAATAAAACAATTTTTTTAAAAATTAAAATAAAAAACAGTGTTGTTCAGACATGTTTCCCAGTATTAAGCACTGTACTTAAATGTAGGAAATATTTGGGTTTAAAAAAAAATTCAGACTGTGTCACATTTGGCCTACAAAATGAAAGTGGATGACTTTTAAACGAAATACGTGTTATGTAGTAAAATGGATATACCAGCTTTCCGAAACAACATTCGCAAAGTATAGGGCTTCTGAGTGATTACACTTATTTAAGAACTTCCTTACCCCCAGACGAATTGCCCATCATTTCAGCAAAAACAATGTATTTCTTGTGCAATGAATGGCTTTGGAGGTTGAGCAATTATTTAAAATGTCGATATTTTAGGCGAACGTTTCCTTTTTAATATACTTGTTTTACAGAGCATCCCTCAATTACTGTCTTGCCAACCTCCATTCCTTCAAACCGGATTAAAAGGGAAAGAATATATTTCTGTCTTGTCAACCGCAATTGATCCAATCCGGATTAAAAGGAAATACATAATTTTCAGTAAAGTCTTTAAAAAATGCATTTTTTAGATATTTTATTCCTTGCTCTTTAGTCTTGACATTTGGAGAACGTATGTGCGTTCTGTAAGCCGAAGTCCAGTTCTACATTTCCGACAACTAGTTATATGAGCATTCAAAGAGTTCTGAATTCATTTTAATGATGTGTCACACGCAGTGAACCACAAAAATCATCTAAATAAATATATAATACATGTGTGTGTGTGTGTGTGTGTGTGTGAGAGAGAGAGTGTGAGTGTGTGTGTGTGTGTGTGTGTGTGTGTGTGTGTGTGTGTGTGTGTGTGTGTGTGTGTGTGTATGAGAGAGAGAGAGAGAGAGTATGAGTTATGAGGGCTTGTGACGGCTGCTGCTACCGATTTACTAGCATAGATTGGACAGGAGAGAGCAACAGCCAGCGACCGGACTTAAACTAAAAACTCGATAACCAACTTACTTACCTCCTTTGAATTTACACACACATATACACACACAAACACACACATACACACACACACACAAACCGATTTCAAAGCCGGTGACAAGAGTAATGGCATGCTGCATCAACACAAAGAGTGCTTTTGAACGAAGCCAGCAGCGGCAGCCCAAGCAAAAGGCTGATAGCCACCACTTAAGTTGAAAGAACGTGACGAACTTAAGTACTGTACTAGGCGAACTTAAGTACTGTACTAGACGAACTTAAGTGCTGTATTGGGCGAACTTAAGTACTGTACTAGGCGAACTTAAGTACTGTATTAGAAGAATTTACGTATTGTACTAGACGAACTTAAGTACTGTACTAGACGAACTTAAGTACTGTACTAAGGCTGAATCATGAAAAAAAGAAGTTGCTATTGCTTGCTTCCTAAAAGGTTGGAAGGACCTGTACAATTCCATGTTGTTTTCAGTGGACAGTTTAGGGAGCTGCTTGCAGATGGTAAATCACTGATCAGGATAAGCAGACAGACTTTTTTGTAGCTCAATATAAATAGAAAATAATGTGCTCCTTTTCATTTTAATGGTTGGGTTTGTTCATTGAGGTAAGTGGAGTCTGACTATGTATTTCATATTTGCTTAGATCATATCTGAATGAAAGGTCAGAAAATTCGTATATTTCTTCCACGAGTAGAAATACTGTTTTGTCTGACAAAATTGGAATTGTAAAATAAGGGGAAGAAAATAACGCTTAAGATGGGTCTTTTAGCAACAACAATTCTACATTATAAGAACTACTACGTACATATCTTATCAATAATCACTTGAGTCACTAATATTTATCGTATTACCATTACGTGCATATCTTATCAATAATCACTTGAGCCACTAATATTTATCGTATTACCATTACATACATATCTTATCAATAATCACTTGAGTCACTCATATTTACCGTATCACCATTCCTTACATATCTTATCAATAATCACAGAGTCACTAATAATTATCGTATCACCATGACGTACATATCTTATCAATAATAATCACCTGAGTCACTAATATTTATCGTATCACAACTACTTACCTTGCTGTTCACTACCACGTTTTATCTGTCACGCTGTTATACTTTGTCCAATAGTATTTGTACTTAACAGTCGCCAATATAAAATATATATTGTGTCAGTACCAATGCAGTCTCATCTGTTCCCCTTAATCCATATTGGATCAATAACGGTTGACAAGACAGAAATACATATTGTGTCAGTACTTTATGTGCTCTCATCTCTTTTTTCCTTTTAATCTGGATGGGATCAATTGCGATTGACAAGACAGAAATACATTTCGCCCTTTTAATCTGGTTTGGATCAGATTTGAATCAAATCATAGATCAATAGCAAGCATGTATGAAATATTCATAACTCCGTTCTTTCTTTAGCAGTCAGTTAATTTGCCGTAAGAAAACAATCGCCTTTATGACCGGACTCGAGTTTCGTCAAAATTCAAAGTGATTAGAATAGAGAACCTCTAAAACAAAGTAACATTCGGTCCATCCCCATTGGATGCATTTGTTATGAAAAAGTGTGAGACTATTTGCCAGAAAATCTACTCATCCAGTTGGAATTGGTTTGGATTGCATCAGCAAATTCTAGCATATTCTCCACCTGAGATGTTTACTTCCAACTTTGACACTTACCACATACCATCGTAAGGAGTGCCCAAGGCCGAGTCACTTTGAATTTAACAATTTATACAACAAGTAAGTTTAGAATTAATGCCACACATTCATTCATATTCAAAAAACAAGTGAAACACCATAACGAATTACTGTGTTTATTTGCTAGACTATATTTTGACAGCAATTTGTAATTTAGAATTCCGTATATTTTGTTTTATTTTGACAGTATATTTTCACCTAGTATTCAGTATGTTAGATTTTGTTTTGACAATGCGTTGTCACCTAAAATTCTAAGTGAAAGGATTTGTTGGAATCGTTCTTTGTCATCTACAAGTCATCTTGCTAGATTATATTTTGACAGTTCTTAGTCACATAGAAATGTGTATGTCGAAGTATCACTGCAGTTCAGTATGTTTGGTTTGTTTTGACAGTTTTTTGATCACCTGCAATTCAGTCCGTTGTTAGACTTTGTTTCGACAGTTCTTTAACAAGGAACAATGGGGTATCGGGTTTTGGGCGTGTGCAAACAGTAATATGTTGAAAATAATTGTTTTCTTACAACGTCATCTATTTAATATGTACAAATCAATTACAATTATGGCTTTGGGTAATCTTGACAATTCAGTGAAATATAAAAGAAATCCTCCGAAGTTTATATTATGACATCGATGATCCAAAGTTCCTGTGACGAAAAACAGTATCTGAAGTCAGTGTTTTGATAGGGCGACCCTCAGAAATTAGAGCTGAGTAGGTCAGATTCAGATGTCAGTGTTTAGTAGGTCAGCTTTAGACGTCAGATTGGGACAGTGTGCTAAAAGGGATATAAATTATAAATGAATATTTAATCTAAAGTTTCATTTACAATGTGTAGTTGCTATCCAACGATTGTAAAGATTATTGGCAACGTTAGAAACACAAGACACCTAAAGGACCCGTGAAGAATGTCTGGCTAGAATACGACCAGCGAACAAAATGTGTTAATAGAAAATATAGCTAGGCGGGCGGGGACTGCAGAAATGTGGTGATATTTGATATGTAACTAACGTAAACTGCGCTATATTTAGATTTGGGGTAAATTTATTTGTCTTTGCTAAGATGTTTTTTTTTTTTATTTGCTATAGTTTCATGGAGAAGGTTGATATATCCATGTTTAATTATAATCATTCATGCACAAGTGTGTGATTTTACTTATATGTATGCGTGCGTGATTGTGTGTGTTTAACTATCAGATACTTTTGTATACGTATTCTGACAAAGTGCAATATTTGTCAAACATCCACACAAGTTGTCAGAGCACGTGTGAAGTTTCCTTTTCCTTTAGGTCAAGAGGTATTAGCAGGTGTCCGGGCGCAAATATGGTTTCTTTCAGCTTAGGATAACATGACCTATATAATCGCTTGCGTAGTTTAGCTTCTTGTCACTATTTATCTCGGTGTAACCTTTTGGTTTTGACTATTTATCTACCTACCTATCTATCTGTCTATCTATCTATCTATCTATCTATCTATGTATCTATCTACTGTTTTATTGATTTCATAAAAAGATTAATTCAGTTAATCATAAGGAAACAATAATAATTTGAAATTACTTTAAAGTTTATTGCTGTTCGTTGTCAATTTCAACCAGACGGCATGTGCCCGCCAAACAGCAGAGTCGAATCCAAACCAAACTGTCTAAGGTTATTTTTCATATTATCGTCTTCTCACTTAAGAGTGTGAAAATCTCTTTAAACACCTGTCACCTTGAGCGAACCATTCCAAACATACCGCGTGCCTTAACCACCCGCCCTACTTCCTCCTCCTTTGTGATCTGCGTGGAGTCGTGTGGCGTCGGACAAGAGTTTCGACCCCAAAACTGATCCTCTTGTCCGGCTGCCGCCTAATCTCCGTCGCCCTTCATCGAACCGATACTAGCTAAACGACAAAGATATTTCATATTAACGTGGTCCGATACAGAGAGCGTTAATGTTGAGCATAACATACTTCACCGTTAGCCTTTTATTAAGGGGGTGGGGGTGGAGGGTTAGAGAACCATTTAATTTGAATTCTCTCCCTCTCTCTGTCTCTGTGCAACTAAGGTAGAAAGAGGTGCTCGATTTTCGAAATTTGAAAAGGTTGCAAAGAATGTTCCAATGTCATCGTCATAGTACAAGAACAATTGACGTTTGGAGTCTGAAGTGTTAGGCGACAGGTTTGTGGATCAGTCTGAAGATTATTCAAACAGATGTAAACCATCAAACTCTATCTTTTCTTGGCGTGCAGCAGACGGCAAGGGTCTGCAGATACTTGGGCAACCTGCTCTGAGGAGAACGTCTGTCACTGTAGAAAGAGATACTAGTGTTGGTTGGCAAACACGTCTTTTCACTGTTGGTTGGCAAACACTTCTTTTCACTTAAATTATTAACTTTTCGATATATCTATACTGTTGGTTGACAGACACGTCTTTTCATTTATATCGTTAGCTTTTCGTTAAATCTATAGTGCTAGTGCTGGTTGGCAAAAACACGTCTTTTCACTTATATCAATACTTTTCGTTAAATCTATAGTGCTGGTTGGCAAAAAACACGTCTTTTCACTTATATCGTTAGCTTTTCTTTAAATCTACTTTAAACTAAGTTCGTTTCATTTTGCTTTTCTTTTCTTTCTTTCTCAAATTAGATATTAGATCATGTATATTTGCTTTCATCCCTTCCAGCAACAAATACATTATTCACCCAAACAACTTGTTCCCTGCCACTCCACTCCACACACACTCACACTCACACACACACACACACACACACACACACACACACACACACACACAAACAAGCACACACACATACACACACATATTTAATTAATCTTTCTTTCTCGCTTTATGTGCCACTCTAGACACACAAACACACACACACATATTTAATTAATCTTTCTTTCTCGCTTTATGTGCCACTCTAGACACACAAACACACACACACATATTTAATTAATCTTTCTTTCTCGCTTTATGTGCCACCACACACACACACACACACACACACATTTAATTAATCTTTCTTTCTCGCTTTATGTGCTTATGACATTCTCTCCTTATCAGCAGAAGCAACAACAATTTTATCGTCATCTTCTACCCTAAAGGAATGTGAGAATGGCAGGTATATTTCACTTTACTAATACGCTTGTGAAGAGACTCCTGGAACCTGTTAAGCCATTCTTATGCTGCCACACCTGTAATGTTATATAATATCAATATTCTTTCAGAGCTTGTGCAGTGAACAAGCATTTTCTTACCCGAAACAAAAAAAAAATGGTTAGATGATGGATAGGCATTCTTGATAACAATATTTTATTCCCTTTAAATGCCAAGCAATGGGATTTCTATATATACAGTAGGAGAGTCGACAGTGGTTTGGTTTAATGTATAGTATTTTAAGGGTTGTTTCTTTAGTTTAATGTATGGTATTTTAAGGGTTGTTTCTTTAGTTTAATGTATGGTATTTTAAGGGTTGTTTCTTTAGTTTAATGTATGGTATTAAAGGGCAGTTTCTTTAGTTTAATGTATGGTATTTTAAAGGTAGTTTCTTTAGTTTAATGTATGGTATTAAAGGGCAGTTTCTTTAGTTTAATGTATGGTATTAAAGGGTAGTTTCTTAATTTAATGTTTGGTATTAAAGGGTAGTTTCTTTAGTTTAATGTATGGTATTGTAAGGGTAGTTTCTTTAGCTTAATATATGATATTATAACAGTAGTTTCTTTAGTTTAATGTATGGTATTATAAGTGTAGTTTCTTTAGTTTAATATATGGTATTATAAAGGTAGTTTCTTTAGATTAATGTATGGTATATAGGGGTAGTTTCTTTAGTTGAATGTATGTTATTATAGAGGTAATCTCTTTAGTTTAATGTACAAAGAAAAAGTCAATAATCTTTTAGTATAATGTTGTACTGTAAGATTTTTCAATAGTCATTTCAATGTAATACATTACTTAGTAATACTTTTTCCGCACTGTTTTACCTACTAGCTGAGATGCCAAACTGAAACTTGTGACGTAAAATTTAAACATCTTTTTCACTCTAATATGTGAGTAGACTTGTAAGGAAACGCTTGCTTTGCCCGGGAAGTGAGTTGTAACATGACAAATCAGTTATATCTGTAATAAAGACAGCGACAAACATTGAAAACCGGCAAACACGACAGCCACAAACCCAGAACAATTTCCGGGACAATTCCGAACGATGTCGGGCTTGTTCGAGACGTTGTGAAAATGTCCACAGACGGAGGGTCGAGCTTTCATCACAAATATGACACTGGCACTTGAGAGCTCCACTACTTCTGTAAACTTTGTGACCGTCATAAGAAAAATACTTTGCCTGGATGAGGCATGACAGGCGTGTGCAGTTTTGACATGTGACATCTGAACATTACATGCTACCTCTTTCTCTCCTTTTGTTGTCTATCTTTCTCTCCTTTTGTTGTCTATCTTTCTCTCCTTAACGCCTCTTCATTTTCTCTCTGTTGTCTTTTGTGATTAATTTTCTCTGTGTTGTCTCTTGTGATTCATTTTCTCTCTGTTGTCTCTTGTGAACCATTTTCTCTTCATGTGATTCCCGCATTTATATCTTCTCATTTGAGAAAATTATATTGTTATAAGTTCTATGTAGGTTCTCATTTGAGAAAGTTATATTGTTATAAGTTCTATGTATGTTCTCATTTGAGAAAGTTATGTTGTTATAAGTTCTATGTATGTTCTCATTTGAGAAAGTTATATTGCTATAACATCTACGTACATACTCATTTGAAGTTATATTGCTATAAATTTTATATATCTTCTCATTTGAGAAAGTTATTTTGTTATACTTTGTGCATACATTTTCATTTCAGAAAGTTATATTGCTATAAGTTCTAATTGTGTTCTCATTTGAGAAAGTTATTTTGCTTCTTCTTCTTCTTCTTCTTCTTCTTCTTCTAATTAGTAGTATTAGCAGTAACGAAGAAAATGCAAGTGATATAAGTAATAATTAATTATTATGTTATATTAAATAATTAATCTTCTGAATTTAATTAAGTGTTTCACATTTGTTTTATTTATATATATTTCTGATCCATTTGCTATGATAGATTACAAAATACCTGTTAAAGTACTAATGTTAGTTGGACATTCTACACTCATGATGTTTTTACAATTACTTAATTGGCACTACAAAGTGTGGTCATCAGATGTAAATTCTATAGGTCCTCAGACATGCATGTAGATACCAATCTCCTGCATCCATTTCTCTCTGCCATCACTACACCTTTGCAAACTGAAGTAACTTTTCATAATTAACTGAAGCATGAAAATTCAGGCCCATAGTTGATCAACATTGTCCACAAGGAATTTCAAGAGCTGTCAGACTGGTCCTGTGTCCTTTGAGTGAGCAGGTGTCTCCACTTGATAAATGAAATCAATCAGACTTCAGAGTTAAACCTGAGGCCAGATACTCAAAACTTATCCTTTTCTCCAGTTAGAACAATGCAAAGCAAAAGCCTAAGATTCAGACTCATCACTCACTAAGGATCTTGATTTTGGGAAGGTTTGAATCAAAAAGGAGCAAACAGTTGGAATATATTGGAACAGTCAATATTTTGTAATTAAACTTTGTGCACTTTGAAAATGATAAACTCTTAGTTGAATTTTTGCATTTTTTTTGTTATTGACTTGAACTATTATACTCTGAACACCATAGTTAAACTATTGTTATAATAGCTTTCTCCATTTCCAGGAAACAATGCAACTATACTTTCTTGCAGTGATACTGATTAGATTAAATATTATCATAATGTTTGCACTCTTTAAGAAGCAGAGACTTTGGACTCAGCAGAATTGACTCTACTTGAGTATAAACATTCTTTAAAGAACCAAAAACAGTCTATTATTGTAACAGTTTCCATTGCAGATTTTTTTATTTAATCACTAACTTATGTTGTAAGAATAGTACTTCATAATTAGCCTTTGCTTTTGTGACTACAACTTATTATGTATGAATGTTTTCTTGTTAACATGTGAGTTGAATAAATTGCGTTATTTACTACACTTCCACATCTATATTTAAATTAGGAAGGAGATATGTGCATGCTTTGGGTTGGGGGGGGGGGCCTAATTTTGCTTATTTCTAAAAGTCAGACAATAACATATCCTTTGGAACTGTCCCTCCAAGCTGAGAAAGTCTGTGAGCCAGAATTTATATTCGATCAAGAGGTTTTCGAGCTTACAAGTTAGAATAGTAATTCTGAAGTGATAGTGCTCAGAGACTAGGTGGAGATAAAATCAATTAATGTTTAAGGTCTCTGAGGCTTAACCGAGTTTCTCTGACTGCAATCATGAACACCTATACGGGCGGGATTAAGCAGATTAGGGTTTGTGTAAGATTCATTAAATCGCCCATCACATAACTGAGAGCTCGTACCGGAATGTTCAGTATAAATTAGTTTTAACAGGTTAGGATAATTATTTCTAAATCGTATCAGCATTTTAGGAACTGTTGAGCCATAGTCAATCCTAGTCAATCCTAGTCACAAAGGCAAATTAAAGAAAATCTGTTAGGAAAAGAATTTTTTAAATTCTTTTTTCTTTCCTTCACTTTCATTTTGGCTTTGATGACGGCGACGAAAATTTTTGTTTTGATTTTCATCTTAATTTTGATGTTGTGATCGCCTAAAAATGTTTTGACATCGCATATATGAGTTTGCATTGTGATATTAATTGATGATAATTTAGATTTGCTCATGTGGATGGTGTGTTGATGAAATTAGCACATATAGTGTAGTTTATTTTACACGGCTGTAAAATAACATTTGTAAAACCGCTCCAAACATACTGAGCCTTGCGCTTGGTCCATAATAAATTGATATCTTAATTGATTAATTGAGTTTTGATTAATGTTAGACATCCATTATAATTTTTAATTAGCATTAAAATGGCGATCTCACTCGAACTCTCTAAGAAGGGTTAGAAGACGTCCCAGAAATGGCACGTGAATTAGCTGTAGGGTAAAATGAGCTTATCGCTTACTTAGAGCACGTGGCCGGACAAAGTTGTATATGAATGAGAGATAAGAACAGAGAGAGAAAGAAGAGAGAGATAAAAAAGAAAGGAGAGAGAAGAGAGAGAGAGAGAAAGAAATGAATAGAGAGAAAAAGAAGAGAGAGAGAGAGAAAGAAATGAATTGAGAGAAAAAGAAGAAAGAGAGAGAAATACAGAAAAGAGTGAGAAAGAAGAGAGAGAGTTTGCAAGAAAAACTGCTAGAGATGGATAGAGATATAGTATTTAAGATAAGAGAGATAGCATTTAGACAGCAAGATATGCAGGCAGAAAGGCGCCACATGGAGCTGACAGCCGAGGTGCTTAACTGCGAAACAAACATAAAATTTCAATTTCACCCATTTAATAGAAAGGAAGACTAAATGGATGAGTTTATCAGACAATTTGGAAAGAGGGCAAGAGCTACAAGTCTAACTCACTCAGTGGTTGACTCAATTGTATTACATGAAAGGTCAAGAATCCATAACAATGGCAAGCATGCCCATTGATGAATGTAATTATGAAAGATACAAAGCTGATTTGCTAAGGTATTTTCAGGTCTCCAGCAGAGTTATAAATAACATTCTAAGTCATTCCACCGTGTCATCACCGAAAGTTTTACACAAGCTGCCATGAGGTTAGATTATATTTTGGACACTGGTTAGAGTCAGAACAGATTGCCAAGAGGTTAGATTATATTTTGGACAATGGTTAGAGTCAGAACAGATTGCCAAGAGGTTAGATTATATTTTGGACACTGGTTAGAGTCAGAACAGATTGCCAAGAGGTTAGATTATATTTTGGACACTGGTTAGAGTCAGAACAGATTGCCAAGAGGTTAGATTATATTTTGGACAATGGTTAGAGTCAGAACAGATTGCCAAGAGGTTAGATTATATTTTGGACACTGGTTAGAGTCAGAACAGATTGCCAAGAGGTTAGATTATATTTTGGACACTGGTTAGAGTCAGAACAGATTGCCAAGAGGTTAGATTATATTTTGGACAATGGTTAGAGTC
Organism: Sinotaia quadrata; assembly: GCA_028829895.1. Taxonomy (NCBI): domain Eukaryota; kingdom Metazoa; phylum Mollusca; class Gastropoda; order Architaenioglossa; family Viviparidae; genus Sinotaia; species Sinotaia quadrata. The sequence continues at coordinate 48,296,274 of CM054179.1, forward strand.
AGAACAGATTGCCAAGAGGTTAGATTATATTTTGGACACTGGTTAGAGTCAGAACAGATTGCCAAGAGGTTAGATTATATTTTGGACACTGGTTAGAGTCAGAACAGATTGCCAAGAGGTTAGATTATATTTTGGACACTGGTTAGAGTCAGAACAGATTGCCAAGAGGTTAGATTATATTTTGGACACTGGTTAGAGTCAGAACAGATTGCCAAGAGGTTAGATTATATTTTGGACAATGGTTAGAGTCAGAACAGATTGCCAAGAGGTTAGATTATATTTTGGACACTGGTTAGAGTCAGAACAGATTGCCAAGAGGTTAGATTATATTTTGGACACTGGTTAGAGTCAGAACAGATTGCCAAGAGGTTAGATTATATTTTGGACAATGGTTAGAGTCAGAACAGATTGCCAAGAGGTTAGATTATATTTTGGACACTGGTTAGAGTCAGAACAGATTGCCAAGAGGTTAGATTATATTTTGGACACTGGTTAGAGTCAGAACAGATTGCCAAGAGGTTAGATTACATTTTGGACACTGGTTAGAGTCAGAACAGATTGCCAAGAGGTTAGATTATATTTTGGACACTGGTTAGAGTCAGAACAGATTGCCAAGAAGTTAGATTATATTTTGGACACTGGTTAGAGTCAGAACAGATTGCCAAGAGGTTAGATTATATTTTGGACACTGGTTAGAGTCAGAACAGATTGCCAAGAGGTTAGATTATATTTTGGACACTGGTTAGAGTCAGAACAGATTGCCAAGAGGTTAGATTATATTTTGGACACTGGTTAGAGTCAGAACAGATTGCCAAGAGGTTAGATTACATTTTGGACACTGGTTAGAGTCAGAACAGAATTGATGAGATGACGCAAGTGAAGTCAGGGAGCACTTCATTAAAGATGTCTTCATACACACACCCTCATTGTATACATGAAAGAGAAAGAGGTGGGGTCACTGAATGAGAGGACGACAGCAGCAGACCGGTATGAATCTGCACATGTCCCACAAGCACAGACGGTTAAGGGAGGATCATTCAAACCACACCCGCAACACTACCAACCACAGCAACAACAACCACAACAGAGAAAGCTATTTTCACCACCATCAGGTGAGGGGGTCAAAGACCAACAAACCACACCTTTGATAGAACCAAAAAAACAAACATGAAACCACACCCACCACACCCACCTGGCAGACCACCGAAATCACACAACAACCCAAGATGAAGAGAAGAACAGAAAATATACATTAACGTGTTTTCAGTGTGGTGGGGCGAGCCGTACTCACCAGGAATGTATGTCCATGACTGGCACGATAGATCCACATAGGGCGCCACATTTTAAGGCCACCATACACGGGCGTAGTGTCAACGTTTTGCAGGACACTGGATGCACTATTGAATTGGTAGTCGATCTGAGATTGGTTCGGGAGTCTGACTACACCAAGGAGAAAAAACTATCCCATATTGGTGATGGACACTGTTGGAGGTCGACCCCCCAGATTTGGGTGGGATGAGACAAAGGGAAATGTGAAAGGGAGAGTAATGCGGAGAATGAACTTCCAGACTTGGGGGAGATAGAGAACATGGAAGTGTATCTTTATATGGCTAGAGGAAAGGTCAGTAAGAGCGAATCTCCAGACTTTGGGGGAGGTATCTTTATTTGGCTAGAGGAAAGATCAGTAAGAGCGAATCTCCAGACTTTGGGGGAGGTATCTTTATTTGGCTAGAGGAAAGATCAGTAAGAGCGAATCTCCAGACTTACGAGATGTGGAGAAAAGTATATGTATTTGAGTTTTCAAATAACGAGATCTGTAAGATTGAACCTCTAGAGTCGTCTAGACTTAAGGGAGGTAATGAAAATGCATTTTGAAGTATTCAATACCCGTACGGGCGGGATTAAGCAGATTAGGGTTTGCGTAGGATAATCCGTTAAACCATCACATTATTATTATTTCTGTTTCTGCCTCTACTATTCCTTCTACTACTACTATACTATTCTATTACTATTATTCTTAATACTATACCGTCTAGCCTTTTAATACTATATTAATTCTATTATTGTTACTATCCGTTTTAATTCTAATACCACTTTTATACTATTTCTATTACTCTATTATATTATTACCACTGCTGTTAACATTAGCAAAATCTGATAGAAATATCTGACAGTAAAAGTTATATACATACACACATACAAAAAAAACGCATACTGGATACATACATGCACACATACATATACACACATACAAACACATGTACATATTGACTTCTGCACACCAAGGTAGAGATATGTAGGTGAGCATTGTAAACCTGTAAGAGCGACGACCATTCACCGACACAAACTCAACTAGACAAAGGGAGAGAGAGTGGCATAGTGGAGAGCTCGTTACGTTTCAAAATCAGTTTTGTCTTGTACAGACTCCTCTTTCGCGTCGTTCCGCTCGGAGTCTCCATTGATGTCAGCCACTTTCATTGTACCGTTTCGCTTGAACTATTTCAATGTTCCTTGAAATGTTCCTCGGTGCTCCTTCCTGATGTCGTTTTCATTGCTACGCGGATAGCCACGAGTTCAAATCTACAGTAACGATAGGATATCCCCTCCCCTCTTCTTGTGACAGTTGGTTAATGTCTGTCATTAAGCAGTGAGCGAGGACAGCAACTTGAGGACAGGGAGCAGACGTGAAAGAGTGTGGTTTTTACTGACTTATTAAGAGCTGACAGTTCGTACCTGTGGCAGTTTGATGAAACACAATGGAGTGGACACTCCTTGCCTGTAGGGCAGCTCCGTTATAAGGCATTAACAAGAATAGATCTTTAAAGAAGGCAGAATTCTGGACTAAGCTCAATCGTCTCATTATTCAGAGTTTTGAGAAAAGAAATTAAAAAAAGTTTAGGAAACTGACAAGGGACGCTACTAGTCAGAACGTCGACAACTTTGTGTATTGTAATAATTTTCTTCACGTGGTCGATCTAGCGCAGTGATGGAAAGTGTGTCTTGAGATTCGCGCTGATATGCATGTGCTTTACATTTCAAGATGTATCTTCATGTGGAGGAATTTTGTCATCCCTGGTAAGGAAACTATTCTCTCACCTCTCTCTGTCTGTAATCTATCTATCTATCTATCTATGCACTTGTGCGTGTGTATGTGTGTGTGTGTGTATGTGTGTGTCTATGTGTGTGTGTGTGTGTGTGTTTGTGTGTGTGTGTGTGTGTGTGTGTGTGTGTGTGTGTGTGTGTGTGTGTGTATGTACTTTTAGTTATAAAGGCGTTCCATATTTTAAATCTATATATTTTCGAGTGTTTTTTGTATAAGAATATAAGTGCTCCAGTTCGTAAATTTACCATTTAGAAAAAGGTGTAGGCACATTAGAAATTATTGTTTCATCTGGTATTTTACCAATGTACGTGATATGAAATGAAGTTACGAGCAAAAGGTTCACGCGGATGTCGCGGTCACGATGGTGAAAGAAAAAAAAAATTCCTCGGCTGTGTTTTGTTCTAAACAATAAGGTGATCGTTTCCGACACCATTTCTACCGGGGACAGAGATAAGAAGGATTAAGACTACTGGTTAAGATTTCACTAAACGCTCATAACTTAATAAAGACTGCCGGTCAAGATTTCACTAAACGCTCATAACTTAATAAAGACTGCCGGTCAAGATTTCACTAAACGCTCATTACTTAATAAAGACTGCCGGTCAAGATTTCACTAAACGCTCATTACTTAATAAAGACTACTGGTCAAGATTTCACTAAACGCTCATAACTTAATAAAGACTGCCGGTCAAGATTTTACTAAACGCCCATTACTTAATAACGACTGCCGGTCAAGATTTCACTAAATGCTCATAAATTAATGTAGACTGCTAGACAAGATTTCACTAAGCACTCATAGCTTAATGTAGACTGCTGGTCAAGAGTTCATTAAACATTCACATATTAATGTAGACTGCAGGTCAAGATTTCACTAAACACTCATAATTTAATATAGCTTCAATGAGGTAGAAAAATACAAAGCGTTTTTGGTCAATAATCGCCAGAATATTCACTGGGTTAAAACTTGCCACTATGGAAAATGTCCGACTTAAACAAAAACTGGACATTTCACAGGGTTAAAACTTGCCACTATGGGAAATGTCCGACTTACACAAAAAACTGGATGTTTCATGGATTCAGACAACTGAGAACCTTGTACTGACATTTGACCGACACGGAACTGCATGGCCGGAGGGCTTACCACTTTGAAGCTGTCTTGCTGTTACACCTGACTACAACCTAACGCATCAAGCAACTCTCTAGAGGTGATCCAGTCGTCCTGACTGTTCCATTGGAACCGTATCATCCATACAGATAATATTTCGTTAAAATAGTGTTATAGCGAAAGCAAACTTTGTCACTTGTTTTGTTAGAGTATACTGAAGGTTTCGTTTAACGTTGTTTGGAAATTATCTATATTGCATTCTGATCAGAAAAACGTTGGGGTTTTTAGTGTCTTTTGGATCTTCCAGAATAATTTTGCAATCACTGATGAGGTCCTTGCCAAATATGAACAGGATACAGACCACTATTGAGATATCACCGCCATTTTCATCATTACAGATCTCGTAAAAAACAGATCTTCAACAGACAAAAAGACAAAAAGTAATGACGCTCCTTAGTTCTGTCAGTACACACCGCAATACAGACTGCTGGTTGATGTAATTTTCATAAATCACTACTAATACCAGAGTTCAAGGGAACGTTGTGCCATAGGTGATCCTAACTAGCTATACTCTGTAGTATTAATAACAGCTGTGAGAAAGTTGTGTCTAAGATCAGCAATGAAAATGTATTTAAGGTCAGCAGTGAAAATGTTGTGTCTGAGATCAGCAATGAAAATGTATTCAAGGTCAGCAGTGAAAACAGTTGTCTGAGATCAACAAAGAAAATGATTCATTTAATGTCAGCAGTGAAAAAGTTGTCTGAGATTAGCAATTAAACATAGTGTCTTTAAGGTCAGCATGAAAAGTTGTGCCTGAGATCAGCAATGAAAATGATGTATTTAAGGTCAGCAGTGAAAACGTTATCTGAGATCAGCAATGAAAATGTTGTATTTAAAGTCAGCAGTGAAAACATTATCTGAGATCGGCAATGAAAATGTTGTATTTAACGCCAGCAGTAAAAGGTTGTGTCTGAGATCAGCAATGTCAAAGGTATATTAAAGCGCAACAATATAAAGTTGCCTGAGATCAATAAACTTCAGTCAGTGATGTTCAGTATCCTGTTATACTTGCGAAAGACCTCATCTGCGATTATATGTATCCTGTTTATATTTGGTAAGGACGTCATCAGTGGTGGTCTGTATCCTGTTTATATTTGGTAAGGACTTCGTTAACGGTAGTCAATATCCTGTCTGAGGTTGTCAAATATTTCATTAGTGGTGTGGAAAATTCAGTGAGTAGTGGAAAACAAAAACAAATTCATTTCAGGAGATTAAAATCCAGTGATAGAGGGAAAAGTCTCGCAGGCCATTTTATTATGTAAAGACTTAGTACTTGTGCCTCAATCCCATCATTAGTGTTCAAGACTCCAAATTCTAACAGTGGTATTATAAGTCTAATAATAATAATAATAATTAAAATGTTCGTCAGTGGTATTAAAGACCTATTAATAATACCTCAAATCCCCTCAATAGTGGCAAAGATACAGTAATGGCGGTCATAATCACGTCATTAGTGTGAATGACCTATTAATAATACCCCCAATCCCCTCAATAGTGGCATAATGGCGGCCATAATCTCATTAGTGTGAAATACCGTTAATCGTGCCACAAACTCTCCAATAGTGATTCTCTCAAAGATGTCTTTAAAAATTTAATATAACCAACCTTTCTGCTTAATGAAGACTACTGTCCGTAAAAATATTATAACCTCATTTTAAAAATTTTTCATTATCAACTTTATGAAAAGTCAAATGCAAGCACGCAGAGTGATTGCAATTGAACTTTCGAGACATAAGTAACACTTATTTTGCAACTTCAACTGCAAAGTCCAGATTCAGACATAGCCATGACTTTCTTATTTTTTGTTGTTGTTGCCATTGTTAATTTAAGTTTATTTTCATAATTATTGAATCTTCCATGAAGGATTTCGTTCTCGAAGATTTTCTAGATCCCTGTGACAACACTTAAGTGACAAAAAATTAATTGAATTTTATTCGCAAACCCATGAAACGCATCAAATTGAAATGGGCTGATGAAAAATGTTTCCACAACATTTTCCTCTAAAAGTCACATTTCTCTCTAAAAGTCACATTTCTCTCTAAAAGTCACATTTCTCTCTAAAAGTCACATTTCTCTCTAAAAGTCACATTTCTCTCTAAAAGTCACATTTCTCTCTAAAAGTCACATTTCTCTCTAAAAGTCACATTTCTCTCTAAAAGTCACATTTCTCTCTAAAAGTCACATTTCTCTCTAAAAGTCACATTTCTCTCTAAAAGTCACATTTCTCTCTAAAAGTCACATTTCTCTCTAAAAGTCACATTTTCCTCTAAAAGTCACATTTCTCTCTATGCTAAAACGTAAAAGAAAGTTCAAACGTGTCGCGCAATAACAATTAATCTTAGAGATGTGAGTCTTTCACCTGGTTCGGTTTCGTCCTGCTGACAAGTTATCGATCATTGTTCTCAACAGTTGAAATAAAATCAGTTGATCAGCTCGAGCGTGTCTTTGTCCCGTGTAATCGTCCCTTAGTTTTAACGACATACTATATTCACTCTTTGCTTTTGTTTGAGTTCTGCCCCTTGTATTTGTGCTGTTTGGCATGTGGGTTGCGCCCTTGTAACGCTGTCTGAACTGAACAGTAATCTATCCGACTCGCAGCATTCTGGACACGGTATCCATCGCAGGGTAGATCTCGTGTGTGTTAATCTTTCCGTGTATATATCAGTTGCTGGGTTAACGTTTACAAACTAAGCCACTAAATGAATGCAGGGATTATGGTGACATTTCATTTTAACCCCTTCTTTTCGGTGTTAGGTATTTGCAGAATCCTCAAACAATAATTTGCATTGTGTATAGACATTGATTGGTTCTTGAGTCATTTCACGCAATCTGTTTTCTTTCGCTGGGATTTTAGTCTTAAAATATTTGTAAAAGCCTTCCTGTCGTTTGCATAAAAGTTTGTTAAAACTTTTTTTTTTTTTTAAAGGATTGTGTGTTCACACTCTTCGATGTTTATTTAACCTTTAAGTTCATCACTTTCATTTTCAAGTGTTTGTGTTTATGGTTTATCTAAACTTTTAACATTAATTATCTTTCCTGTTTTATTTCTGTATTTGTTGACAAGAATGCTAGACAATTTGTGTTTGTTTGTAGGAAATATTGAATATATTGAATTTTCATTAGTTTACCTGTTTGCATTTTCAGACAAGAATATGAGGCGTTCTTTTGTTGACGTGAGCAAAAAATGGATTAATTGTCTGATAGTTATAGGCCACAACCTGTCGTTTCCAAGTAAAATGTCTACATTGTTTTAGACATACTGACAATACTTTATGAGTTTTCCCTTATGTGCATTATTTTCATTTTTCATAACAGTACTGCACTATCCCTTTCTTTTTACGTAGACGTACACGTGTCACATGATGGGGAATCCACCCACATATCTGTAATATAAAATTTCAAATATTTTATCTATATCTTTAAAATGTGATATTTATTTGAAATGTGTACAATTTGAAAATGTTGCATAAAGTTTATTTCTAAAGTGACAGTCCAGGGTTGAGGGGAGGATACACTTTTTGAGTGAGTGTGCATAATTTAATAGCCGCCACTGGGTAGGACTATTGTTATTGTTTGTGAGAACCCTAGCTCCTTGTTGTCGAAGCAGTAGTGCGATCGGCCTAAAACGTTAGCTCTCCAATCTTTTTTTTTTTTATCCAGTTAGATGGTTATGCAACTTTTAGGCTGTTGTCATGGTTATGCAACTTTTAGGCTGTTGTCATGGTTATGCAACTTTTAGGCTGCCGTCATGGTTATGCAACTTTTAGGCTGTTGTCATGGTTATGCAACTTTTAGGTTGTTGTCATTGTGAACTTGCTTTTGGATAGGTGACATGTGTGTTGACACTCTGTAGGTGCATACGATGTGAGAAGGTCATAAATAATAATGGGTTCTCGGTGTGGTCTTATATTTGATTGAGTAAAAAAACGAGTCCAGGTAAGGGCAGGCAAGGTGTTTAGTCTGAGAAAACTAGGCGCAAGATTCTAATTCTTTACTCTTTACAAAGTACTCTTCATATGAGCATGGTATATATCCCTCATGTATGATAACGAGCTGTAACAGGAAAAAAGAAAATCCTTGGCTAGAAAAAGGTTAAAGTGTCTCTGTTTTGTGTAAGTGGTTAATGTTTGCTTTAGGAATATTCTGCTATTTTAAACACGTTTAACTCCTTTTTGTTGCTGAGGTTTATGCCAAATTAAGTATTTATTAATATAGCAATTTGTAGTATATTTAGGGTCTGCAATTGCGTATGATTCAAGGTTTCTATCTTTCTTCTTAAGTCTATTGTATTGGACTTTGATGACTACTTTGAGTTTATTCATACTTTTGTGGACCTGTCAGCGTTCTCTCTTTGTGTGACTGATCTCTTGAGAGCTAATGTTAAGTTATGCTATGGACAGGGAGTCGAATGCAGTGTTGTAAGTGTCTGCACTTGAAAAGATTGGTTTTGGCTATTGATTGTATTTTGCTTTATTCTTAAATATTGTTAAACTTTTTCATTTAATTACATTTTTGTTGTAGAAACTCATTTACTAAACTATCGGCTCCATCAGTCTCTACATTTAAGAAGAAAGTTATTCACTAAATGTTTCGGCTCCAGTAATCTCTACATTTAAGAAGAAAGTTATTCACTAAATGTTTCGGCTCCAGTAATCTCTACATTTAAGAAGAAAGTTATTCACTAAATGTCGACTCCATCAGTCTCAACATTTAAGAAGAAAGTTATTCACTAAATGTTTCGGCTCCAGTAATCTCTACATTTAAGAAGAAAGTTATTCACTAAATGTTTCGGCTCCAGTAATCTATACACTTTGTAAAGAAAATCATTGCAATCTGTAAAACAGTTTGATAAAACTTCAGCAAAATAAATTTGTGCTATAGTATTCTATTTTTCATTTGTGCTTTGTGTGTACGTATGTGTGTGTGTGTGTGTGTGTGTGTGTGTGTGTGTGTGTGTGTGTGTACGTGTGAGTGTGTGTGTATGTATGAGTGTATATTTGAGTGTGTGTATATAAAAATGAGTGTTTGTTTGAGTGTGTGTATGTATGAGTGTGTGTGTGTGTGTATGTATGAGTGTGTGCATATGTATGAATGTGTGAGTGTGTGTTCGTATGAGTGTATGTGTGTATTAGTCATGACGGTGCGTCGGACTGTGTTTAGTAACTTACAAATTTGGCTGTTTTAAATACCTGCATGCGGTTCTTTTTAAATAATATAATACAAATCTGAGAGCGTTAAGATAAGTGTTTTAGTTTCTGTCCGTCTTACCAATGTATATTATATGCAATCTGAAAATTTTCGTTCTGTTTTTACAACTGCTCTTGGAATGAACGGTGCGTGGAATGTACTCAAAATCAGGTTGTATTCGGCTCGGGACCCATTAAAGCGGCGATTTGACATGGTTGGGGACCCTTGTCAGTGATGGTTCGAGCAACCTTGGGGACCCTCTAAAGTGCTGGGCGGCATAATAAAGATAGAAAAATCAATCACATACAGTTTTCTTAGTGTTCTGATCCCAGTGGTCGACGTACCTATCAATGAAATGGTTGAGATAAATGTGATGTTTGCTATGGAAAAAGCACGAAAATTCCCTTCTCTCTCTTTCTCACCCGCATAACACATACATACAACCACCCACACCTGTGTTATTAATTATATCTTCTTGCCAATTCTATAATATTAAGATTTATGTCTGATTATCTTCCTTGAGCATGATCATACCTTTAAACTTGTAGTTGTTAATAATAATAGTAATAATAAAAATAATAATAATTAGTAGTAGTAGTAGTAGTAGTAGTTGTGGTAATATAACTTTATTATTGTTGTATAGTTTTGATTCTTTTGTTGATTGGTTCTCACTGATAGTTACCATATTTTGATTTTCGAGATATGTATGAAGACTCTGAGTTGTACTTAGTAAATACTGGTTGTATTATATGCTACTCAACTTATGTAATTATTCATAAGCATAATGTTTCTTCAGTTCTGTTCCACACAGCCCCATTCTCTTCCTCTCTCTTTTCCATCTTATATTTTTCACACACGCTTTAGTAAATATTTTGCAGTAAACACTGAACACACAGAGAACAGTTGTACATGTACACTGGTGTGTAACGCTTTTATAAAATCGTTCAGATAAAATGATAAATCTAAACAAACGAAAAAAACATTTCTCTTATATCCCTTAACCGCGATTGTGTAGAAATGTTACTAGCAAGGACCCACAACATGCTAAGACTTCAAACAATATAGCCGACAGGCAGTTTTCCATTTCATCAAAGAAAACTTAAAACAAGGCGCACATGCTTTGACGAAAGTAGGTCACTAGTTATGTAAACCTTTGATTTTAAAAATCTCTAGAGTGAAAGTATTCGTCTTCACCTAAAGGGACATAACGTCCATGTTTGCGCTGTTCTTAAACGTGTTGATGTGGTTTTTAAAACTGTAATTAAAAAATTTTCCAACAGAAATTAAATTAAGAAAAAAATTAAATAAAATGTTATTTTTGTAACACGTACTACAGTCCATAAAACTTTTAAAAGAATTTTTTTTTTTTAATTTCCACAGTTATTTTTATCGACTCCTCTTTCCTTTCTTTCAAAACCTCTCTTTCACTCGCTCACTTGCTTTGTCAGTGACACTCAATCTGTGCAGACGGCCTGTGTTAGTCATTTTCTCTGACAACCCGCCTTTTCGCCTGATTGGAAAGTAATTCACAAACGCCAGTCCCAGTTTTGCTCCGGCTAGTATTTCTCTTCGTCTACGACCTCTTCTGACGTTTGACGTAAGATTAGCTGAAAGATGAACGAGTAAAAGTGTGTAATTGAAAGAAAATAGCAAGCATTCCTGCATACTCCTACCGCTTGTCTTCAGTCAAGGTTTCGTAAATAAAGTCAGCAGCACATAGACGAAACGTCCTCTGACTTTATTGTGACTTTAAGATTTCAAAAAATTAGAATGCTTAAAGAGTTCCTGATGGGTAGTGAAGTCTTTTAATGTCTCCCAGGTGTGCGTGCGTGTGTATAAGTGTGCCTGTGTGCGTATGAAATTTTTTTTTTCTATTCTACATGTGAAGATTGGATTAGTTAGTTTCAGATTATTTTATTGTTATTCACATGCACTCTGTGCCTCTGTCTCTATGTCTCTGTTAATTTCCCCACTCTCTCCTATTCTGTCTCCCTCTCCTTCTTCCCTCTCTCTCTCTCTCTCTCTCTCCCTCTCTCTCTCCCTCTCTCTCTCTCTCTCTCTCTCTCTCTCTCTCTCTCTCCATCCATTCTTGTCTTTTTCCTGATAATGTAAAAATGTAAAAGAACTATCACTTCTAAGCATTTCTGTATACGGAAACTATTACGCATATATTTCTGATTAGATTAGATATTTCTAATTGAGTGTGCGTATTCCTTATGGAGTATACGTGTCCTTATGGAGTATACGTGTTCCTTATGGAGTGTACGTGTTCCTTTTGGAGTGTACGTATTCCTTATGGAGTGTACGTATTCCTTATGGAGTATTTGAAAAGCATTTATTACAGTACTGTGCAATTCTTAATTTACCAGAACAGTAAGCATTGATTGGTGTATGGTGCCCATTTATTTCCAGAACAAATTTGGTTTGCTAAATGTTATCTGCTTTATTAATCCGTATCATACGAAGCAATGAATATAAGTGTATACTCGTAATATTTTAATTCAGACACATTGCATACGAAGCAATGAATATAAGTTTATTCTCGTAAGATTTTAATTCAGACACATTGCATACGAAACAATGAATATAAGTGTATACTCGTAATATTTTAATTCAGACACATTGCATACGAAACAATGAATATAAGTTTATACTCGTAATATTTTAATTCAGACACATTGCATACGAAACAATGAATCATTACCCGCCTTCCAATAATGCTGCATTCCTTCAAAATTCTTTCAATATGAGTAGCGAAATGTATTTTATAACAGTTGCTTCTACGAATACAAATCTTTTGTGACATCGAGCGCATGATATGGTTTATTTTAATCCCTTCCTACTCTCCAACTGGCCCCTTCCTATTCTCCAGCTGTCCTCCAATCTGGCCCCTTCCTATTCTCCAACTGTCCTCCAAACTTGGCCTCTTCCTATTCTCCAACTGTCCTCCAAACTGGCCCCTTCCTATTCTCCAACTGTCCTCTAATCTGGACCCTTCCTATTCTCCAAATGTCCTGTAATCTGGACCCTTCCTATTCTCCAACTGTCCTGTAATCTGGTCCTTCCTATTCTCCAACTGTCCTCTAATCTGGACCCTTCCTATTCTCCAACTGTTTTCTAATCTGGACCCTTCCTATTCTCCAACTGTCCTCTAATCTGGACCCTTCCTATTTCCTATTCTCCAACTGTCCTCCAATCTGGACCCTTCCTGTTCTCCAACTGTCCTCTAATCTGGACCCTTCCTATTCTCAAACTGTCCTCTAAACTGGCCCTTTCCTCTTCTCCAATATCCTTCATTGTTGCCTTCATCCAGAGTGTTGAGAAAAAGTTTTCTTATAAAAAAACAAAAACGCTCCTCTAGACAATGGCACTGGAAATACAGCGACAGACACCAGGATGAATGTCTCCAATCTGTACGATGGCGGCCCTTGATTTCCTGAGTACGTTTAAATAATCATTATTTTTCGTGTTCTGAGAAAATTTAACGAAAACAATTTCGCTTTTCTCTAAGTGGGTAATGGACAGTTAACACTCAATGATAAATTGCGCTTGACAGTCAATAAACAACAGCTTACAGACTCCGTAGCATTCTCTTACATAGATACACACCTATCCAGGCACACGTAAATACATACACACACAGAAAAACAGAGAAAAGCAATAAGCTTTAAATATGCCCCCAAATACTATACTCTCACGAAATGTTCTGTAGCATATTTTGACAACAGTAACTAGTGACGGATTTGTGTGCACCTGACAAGCGTGTTTCAAGTTGTGTTGTTTTTTTTTTAAATTGAAAGAGGAAGAGAAGAAGAAACTGAAGAAAAAAGAAAACAGATTAAATTGTTTCTAGACAAATGGTTGCTCCGTTTAATAAAGTCAGGACTGGGAGACTTTCTGCATGTAGCAAACACTTCTTTGACCATGTTTCTTTTTAACGAGGAATGTTGTGACTGTCTATTAATCAATTGTCTACTATAGCTTATGGATAACGCGCATGAGCTACACCACACACCTGTGTCTTCGTTTGTGTGTACGGTTAGTGAGAGAGCGAGTGAGAGACAGACTGACAAATGCTACACACATGTTCCATGTCCATCTCTTCTACTGTGCAACACTGTAACCCGATTCACGGTTTTGGAATTACTTCTTCATTTCATTCATAGAAATTACGAAGTGGGGAATCCACAAACATTAATATTGAATACTCCCCCACCCCCCCCTTTTTTTTTTCTTCTTTTCAATTAATTGGAAACATTTTGAAGAAAAGTTGTAGTTCAGAGTATCTATTTGACATACATATATATATACCGGATATCAGAACATAGATAAATATAGATATATTTCTATTATAAAAGAGCAGGAAAAGAAGGGACAATCTCAGGATCTCAAATTAGCAATCCGTTAATAATGGACTGTAAGAACAGGAAAAGATGGGACAATCTCAGGATCTCCAATTAGCAATCCGTTAATTATGGACTGTAAGAACAGGAAAAGATGGGACAATCTCAGGATCTCCAATTAGCAATCCGTTAATTATGGACTGTAAGAGCAGGAGTGATATCAGTAGTAAAAGGATCACTGTTTCTGAGCTTGAAAGTTACTTGAATAATACTTAAATTGTCCAGGAATTCACAGATTTGCCCACCTATAAATAACCTACTCCTTAAAGGTCCTCACATTTTCCGAAAAAAATTAGATCTTACAGAATCTTAGTATTATTTCAAGATCAAAATTCATAACCAGTTAACCGACAGATAACAGGTGTCATAAGAAGAGACATTAATAATGACGACGAAGATGATGATGATGTTACTAATAATTCAGCAGCAGTAATTTGATTTCAGTTTCCTCTCCTAACTGAAAATGTGCCTTTAAATTAATACTCTTGAAAAAAGACAAGCAAGAGTACACAGTATTCAGCTGTCACCTGTTATTTGCTCTGAATGCCCCATACTGCTTTAGTCTGTTTAGACTCTAAACAACAAAAAATATTTTTATTAAAACGGTTTAGCAATTGTGCCGGAATGTGCCGCGAGCTAAGAAAGTTTGAGAAACACTGGTTTAGAGTCTAGTAGGTATAAAGGTCAGCTATACAGCTGATGGCTGCTAGTTGTTTTGTATGCCTAACACTGATGTTGGCTGCTAGTTGTTTTGTATGCCTAACACTGATGTTGGCTGCTAGTTGTTCTGAATGCCTAACACTGTGCTGTCGCTGTTTAGAATCTAGTAGATATTTTAGTCGTCTATGCATTTAGCCTAATACTGTTGTTGGCTGCCATTTATTCTGACTGCATAATCTTTGCTGTCGGCAGTTTAGTCTAGTAGGTAAAACAGTCAGCCATACATTTAGCCTGATACTACTTTGAGCTGAATATTTACACAGTCTAGCAGGCCAATCAATCAGCTATACCTTTAATCTAGTTCTGCTCACACTATATATTTACTCAATCTAGCAGGCTTGTCAATCAGTTATACACTTAGCTTAGTTCTGCTACGAGCTGAATGTTTACCCAATCTATGCCGTCCACACATCGTGACAATTATCGCTAAATAATTCAAAATGTAATGTACGTTTGTGACGACTGTACATTTCCACAAACCTAACTGCTAACAGTTACAGTATCCCACTCAGCCGCACGTTAGCACAGACCGCAACACAACGTGGGTACATTCCAGCAGGCCTACTTGTTGCTGCAGTGCAACATTTTAAGAGCCGAATCTTAATTTCCTATGTGATAAAGGCTCAGTTGCGCTGAACATGCTGCTTGCTGTAAAATTAATGGCGCCGACTTGAATGCAACTTAACTAACCATTACAAAATACCTGATTTCGAGAACGGGGGGGGAGGGGGGTTGTTATCAACCCTAGTGCATTTCTGAAGCAGCGGAAGTCAATACAACTCTTGGCATGGACGCTTGCAAGCTAATCGTCTAGTTGGTTGAAGTGTTGAAAACAATAGAAGGGAGCTGTTACCGAATTAACGAATGAGAGACGCCTCGCAGATGTTATCTTTGCTAATTAGGGAACAGGCGACCCCAACAGTCTGGTGCACGGGGTACAATTTTTCTCGCCAATGAGGCAAGGTGGGAATTTTGTCTTCTCTCCAGCCTATCTACCCTGCTCCATCCCTCTCCCACCTACATATTCACACACACACACACACACACACACACACACACACGCGCGAGTCAAAATGTATTAGGAAGGATTAGCTAAGGACGACTGCTGAAGATACGAAGGGTGATGTGTTAAGTGTAAGAAATTTTGCATATCTAGTTAGTCAGCTAGGTGACGAAAATTGGAAACGACCTCTGTTCTTGTTTGTTTTCCTCGTCTATCTTGTGTGTGTGTGTGTGTGTGTGTGTTTTCAGTTATGGCGAGATAAGCATGCAAATCTTGTATCCATAGAGTCTTAGGTTCTCTCCTAGGTCTTTTATTTCTCTTCTACCGGCATGCGCGCTCCCTAGCGGCCGTGAGTGTTAATATTTAATGAAGATAATTATTATAATGATAATAATTCTTCAAGAAGCAATGTAAATAAAACATTGTAGTAGTTGTAACAGTAGAAGTATCATCATTTTGTGTTCGTGCGTTTATATGTCCATGTGCTTTTACATGTGTGTGTACGTATGAGTATGTGTGCATGTTTACATGTGTGTGTGCGTATGAGTATGTGTGCATGTTTACGTGCGTGTAAGAGTGTGAATTCAAATGCGTCATCAGGAAAAAAAATATTTTCATTAGACAATGTTATTGAAATAACAGATTGTTGAGGGTGTGTGGGTGTTCTGTTGTTTTGAGACTCACTGATTTGTTTTTATATAATATTATTGATTGTCTGAGTGAGTGTTCGGTCATTTGTATCTTCATTTGTTTGACTTATTTGCTGAATTTTTTTTGTTCGTTTGCTTGCCTGAAAGGTTGTAGGTTAAGTATGTTTGTAACATTTAACACGATAATGGCCAAGTGTCGTGATCGTTGGCAATAAAGTCTTGTCGGTGTCGCGTTTGAAACGAGACAGATCACAACGATATAGCGGCTTCGTTAATTGCATTAAGGAAGACACTCAGACTGGGTTCTTGTAGGATTTCTTTTTCCAGTTGCAAAAACAATGATCAGATCAAATTATCACGTTCATATTTTATTCAGGGTGGGCCTGCAGAAAGCTGAATGCGCTGTTCATGTTCAAACCGAAAGTTAAGGAGGCCAAGCGGCAAAAATCCATATGTGCCCTTTCGCTCATGTTAAATTTAAAAGATGAAAGTTTCTTTCTTTCTCCTTCCCGGCTGTTATCGCCCGGTTCTGCGGTTATTTTGTGGTCGTAGTACATGGTCTATATTTAATAACCCACTCTGGCTGCTCCAATTCAGGCACAAGCGCCCGTCAAACGGATAAAAGCACACAAAAAGACAGAGAGAGAGAGAGAGAAAGACAGACAGAGAGAGACATACACAGAGAGAGAAATGATAAACGTAAATAAAAATAAATCTAATGGCGCCCGACCAGTCAGGCAGCTAAAGCCGAAACTAGACCGAGTGAGTGAGTGAGTGAGTGGGCGAGCGACCGAGTGAGTGAGTAAGTGAGTGAGTGAGCGCGCGAATGACTGAGTGATTGTTCAATCTATGTGGAAGATGTTGGTTGGCCGCGAAAATGCTGCCGAAGCAGTATGATCGTCCCACATCTGCTCTCGTACACACAATCAACATCCAATGAGGAAGAGCGTTCTAACACGTCTGCTCTCGTACACACAATCAACATCCAATGAGGAAGAGCGTTCTAACACGTTTGCGATGTGGACGCTCATCGAGATATATCTCTTTTATTTTTTTTTGTGCGTATGAACGAAAGATAATTATATTTGTGTATACTTGCTCGGAGATTGACATTTATATTCCGTGTTTTATTTGTTTGATAAACAATCGAAAGATAATTCTAATCCTTGGTCTGTTTGCTCGGTAAGCGAGAGATAGATTCGTTCTACATCTGCTCTATGAACGAATCTTGTGCTGTGTCGTTTGATTGGTTGCTATGTCTTTGAATTCGTCAGGGCCACTCCCCGAGAATGGAGCCTCAAGTGACCATTTCGAATGCAAATGCTGACGCATGCTCCGCTCCTTGTAAAATAATTTGCATGTATTCTTCAGGGATGTGCTATGAGCCAAACTTGCGCGCATGGAGAACCTGCATTCAAAATACTCCAATTTTCTTTTCATATTTTGAATGTCTAATAAACAAAAAAAAAAAGTTCATTTTATTTTTTGAGGAAACCCCATGCGCAATTTTATGTGCAGTGAAAATGTTTAGCGAATCGAGCCCTGTTTCTTGCAGCAGACATAGCCATGATGCCCTAGCAATGTGAACATCTTATCTGACTAGCTTATTCCAGTCCCTTTGGTACGTCATCATAATCGTAGTCTTCATGGGTTTCAATTCATTTTGGCTTGTGCTTTGTGGGAAAATGTTCAATGGTTCGACAAAGGGGGTGAATGAATATTCAAAATTACGGATTCTCTTTCACTATTTCGGTTCTTCTTTCTCCGAGCTGGCCTTTCTTTTTCTTCCTCTCACTCTCTCTCTCTCTCTCTCTCTCTCTCTCTCTCTCTCTCTCTCTCTCTCTCTCTCTCTCTCTCTCTCTCTCTCTCTCTCTCTCAATCTGCCTCTTTAATCATATCTGACTCGTTTTATCTGGTCTTGTCTTTCTGTCCTTGTATGCCGGCTTGTCTCTTTGTGTCAGTGGCCATCTCTTTGTTCTCTGTCTCTATATGCCTGTTTTGTTTTCTCTCGCACACCATGAAACGTTTGACAAATTAGATGTGACTATTCACTTATATACGTTGGGAGGTTGGCAGAATCTGGTTTTGTTTATTAAGCTGTCGATCTGCGGTCGCTCAACAAAACAGCTGCCTTACCTTCTGTCTTTCTCTCGTTTTTATTATTACTTCACCTTTAAAAAAATCGATAATATTGCAAGCCCTGCTCGTTACGTAATAATCAATTACATAAATCAATGTAAAGTTTGTAAGGCAGTTGGAGATTTTCATAAGTGAATTAATACATAACTCTTTCACTCAGTAGAAATATCTAGTATACATACAGCTCCATATGCTGTTTCTTCTTTGTCTTCCTATGTTGAAATAGTGTCTCTGACCGATTATCGTAACAATGGTGTGTCTAATATCTCTTGAAACTGCATATAATTTCATTAAAGATAAAAACTTTAAAAGTGAGAAAAAACTTATTTAACTGAACAGAAACCTAACGTATAAGGAGGCCTCATGTAATTACATCAAGTTATTAGTTTCCTGAGACCGTTGAAGTCTCGATTTAATACAGCTAAGATATAATAAGCCTTACAAAGGTAAAAACATTTTGCATAATTAAAGTGAACTTCTGACAGACGATTGCAAATAGTTTATTAATCTCTGATAGAATGTTTATAAGTTCTTGTATTCGAAAGCCAAAGAAATGTTGTGGTTTGTACTGAAAGCTATCATGGACAAAAATACAACGATCAAAAATGGCAGTGCCTGTACAAAAATGGCAGTACGGGTATTCTCCTTAACTACACTAAATGGACTATAATGACAGTACCGGTACTATAATGACAGTACGGGTAAAATAATGACAGTTTCAGTACAATAATGACAGTTTCAGTACAATAATGACACTACGGGTACAATAATGACACTACAGGGTATTCCCTTAAACTACACTAAATGGACAATGACAGTACAGTACAATAATGACACTACAGCGTATTCCCCTGATCTACACTAAATAAACAATAATGACAGTATCTGTACAATAATGACAGTACCCGTATTCACGTAACACTCAACACAGATTTGTTCAGAGGGTATTAAGCCTATAAAAAGTACACGTACACGAAACTGTATGCAAGGCGACTGGAGAGATATTCCAACAAAATTCATCTGTGTAATAGATTATGATATTACAGCAGAAATATTTACATAAACCTTTAACAAAGAACTGAAAAAATTACAGTAGGCATATTTCCATAAAACATTCATAACTCATAAACAATGACTTTAGAAATATTTCCATAAATACACAAAACATACTGAAAATTGTCTGTAGAGAATTTATAAAATACTTCCATATTGGAACTACACCAAACAGATTGTGAGATGACAGTAGAGAGGGCTGTATGTAAAGATGGAATAATCTAAGAAAAGATTGTGAGATGACAGTAGAGAGGGCTGTATGTAAAAATGGAATAATCTAAGAAAAGATTGTGAGATGACAGTAGAGAGGGCTGTATGTAAAGATGGAATAATCTAAGAAAAGATTGTGAGATGACAGTAGAGATAGTTCCATATCAGAATGAAATAAGCTTCGAAATCATTGGAAGAAGACAGCACAGATAGTTGCATATAAACATGGAATAAGCTCAGGAAAGTCTAAGAGATGACAGTAGAGATAGTTGCATGTAAACATGGATTAAGCTCACCAAACACTGAGAGATGGGTGTAGATGATGATGGTGGCCGAGTTGACTTCCTTTCTTCCAAAACTTGTATGGGGGCTTTCGTCTTAGGAGTTCTCGGCCTTGGATAACTCTTGGAATGGGGTATTAACACCCCTCGCTATTTTCTGGTGTCCCGACCGCCATGTGGACCACTTAATATCGACATCAGATAGAGACTATCTCAGAAGCCACTGCTTTAAACTTCTGGATTTAAAAAATTATGAAATTCCTTATCATTGATACCCATAATTCATTAGGCCCTATATTACGAATATTTTTATTGCATACATTTTATTTAGTATTTCAAACTATCGCATGATTGAATTATGTGTCTCTTTAGAACTCATAAAGACCTCTATGGCAATGATGAATGATATATTTTAAACAGAATTTTGGAAATGGTCCACGTGTTCATCGGAGTGTGACACACGCACAAAAGAAATCGTAGCCTTTTCCAGTTTCCGCAATTTATTTTGACGTCAATTGCCTTTTAGTGTTCAACGCCACGGGAACGGCGCTCTCTATGCGTACTTGCCAGTATGACAGAACAGCATGTAAGCCAGGTAAGATTCAGGTGTATAATGTCCGCAGGTGTGGTACGTTCGAAGGACAAGCCAAAGCGAAAGAAATGTTTGCTTTGGAGAACATTAAAATGTTGGGAAAACAGTTTTGGAGAATATTAAGGAGAAATGTTTGCTATGGAGAACATTAAAATGTTGGGAAAACAGTTTTGGAGAATATTAAGGAGAAATGTTTGCTTTGGAGAACATTAAAATGTTGGGAAAACAGTTTTGGAGAATATTAAGGAGAAATGTTTGCTTTGGAGAACATTAAAATGTTGGGAAAACAGTTTTGGAGAATATTAAGGAGAAATGTTTGCTATGGAGAACATTAAACTGTTGAGAAAACATAGTTTTGGAGAATATTAAGGAGAGAGAAATGTTTACTATGGAGAAAATTAAAGTGTTGGGAAAACATAGTTTTGGAGAATATTAAGGAGAGAGAAATGTTTACTATGGAGAAAATTAAAGTGTTGGGAAAACATAGTTTTGGAGAATATTAAGGAGAGAGAAATGTTTACTATGGAGAACATTAAAGTGTTGGGAAAACATAGTTTGGGGAATTATTAAAGTGAGAGAAATGGCATAGCTTAGGGGAATCTTAAAGCGACAGAAATGCTTGATTCTTGGGATATCAAAGTGAGTAAATGGCATAAATGTGGGGACATCAAAGTGAGTAAATGGCATGGTTGTTAGGATTACAAAGTGAGCAAATAGCATAATTCTGGGAATATCAAAGAAAATAAATGGTTTCATTTGCAAAGCTTTGCTGAAAGAACAATCACAGTGTATCCAAATAGGACAATTCCTGATTTTATCTTTGTCAGAATGGTATCATTCTCGCAGTGTGGAATAAATTGTAGTTTTGATTTCATAAGCTTTATAATTTTTATACTGCACATTATCTACACTTTTACATTTCCTCATTTTTATATTAATTGGAAACAGTAACAGAAAATGTTAAGGGATTCAGGAAAGCACATTATTCGTGCGCATGCACATAGACAAACACAAGAACACACACAGATATGAACTTAAACACTCGCGGGCACAAACACACAAACACACAAACACACACACACACACACACACACACACACACACACACACACACACGCAGGCACATCTGTTGGATTGTGAAACGGTTAGTTTGGTCAATATAACCCTAAATACCTTTACCACTAAAACAAAACAAAACTGACGTTTACAGTCTGATAACTGCAGGACTATGTACTAATAAACCATACATCGTACAAAAAGAAAGTCTGTATGTTTTAGTGCAGGATAAAGATATAAATCCAGGGCAGTAAACAGACGCATTCTGTAGTATGAACTCAAAGTATATACCGTGCAGGATACGGGCGTATGTTCCAGTGCAAGATACAGACGTACAGAGTATAGTTTAGTGCAAGATACAGACATGTACAGAGCATAGTCTAGTGCAAGATAGAGACGCGAGCATAGTCTAGTGCAAGATAAAGGCATATCGTCTAGTGCAGGACACAAAATATAGTATAGTGCAAGATGGGGACATGTGTATAGTCTAGAGCAAGATTCAGACATAATTTAGTGCAGGATACAGACTATCTCTGAACAGAGGAGGAAAATCCTAGTGAATATACATCAATCGTTTCCCACTTCGTGAACCGGAGATAGGAGATTGCACTTTTTTTCTTCTCGGGCAAGAAGAATCCTGCTGTTTCAGCAATAAATTTAAAGTACCCATAAACCTTCCCATCAGAAAGGCGCCGAAGCAAGTCACTTACATCTAAAAGCATTATGCAGCTGCATTTCAAAACGAGGCGGGGCCTCCTGTGTTGTAGTTCTTAATACTTTGATTTTATTTTTCTCTGTATTATCAAATAAAATTAGCATCCTGTGGACCTAGCACGGTGTTTAGTAGTGTCTTAGTTGCTCCCCCCTGATTTCGTGTCTCGGTCCCTCAGTCTCTCCCTGATTTAACATTTCGGTCCTTCAGTCTCACCCGAAAGAGTGTCTCGGTACCTCAATCTCTGCTTCATTGTTTTGATTTTACTCTTTATGTACTATTGTTAGATACCTACTTTCTCTGCCTCTCATTCCCTTTGCCTACCACCCTCAGCCCCTATGTCTGTTACGCTCATCCTCTATATATCTCGCTCAGTCCCTATGTCTCTCACTTTCAGTCCCTATCCTCTGTCACACTCAATCCCTATGTTTCTCTCTCAGTCCCTATGTCTCTCAAGCTCATCCTTTATGTGTCCGACTCTCGGTTTCTATATCTCTGACTGAATAATCTCTATGTTTATAACTCTCAACTCTTATCTTTCGCTCTCAGTCCATAACTCTCGTCCGCAAATCTAAGCCCCTATGGCTGGGAATCTCACTAGCTGTTATCTTTAACCTGTTTTTGTCTATATTTTTCTATCACTCTCAGCCCTTATATTGCTGACTAGACTATATGTCTACAACTCTCATGACTGTTGATTTTCACTTAGTATCTGTGGCGTTTTTTTACGTGTGAATGCACGAGGAGAGAGAGAGATGAGAAAAATAAAATGTTTAATTACTCCCTCACTTGCTTACTGGAAACTTAACCCGTTTCTGAGCCATACGCATGCACAGTCAGTAAATTAATGTACAGGATGGGTGACAAATATAATGCAACACAAACTCTCTAGTTTACGCTAAACAATTAATATTCAATAACCTCTAATCCTCCAGAGTCCTTTTTTAAATACAGTCCCTATAATATATATGACAAAATAGGGTGAGATATGGAGAGTCAATGATTATGATTTTAAAGAGAATTTAATAAAGAAAATGAAAAAATGAAATTAGCAAACAATGAAATAAATATCTAAGTAAATCAGCATAAACTGCAACTGTAATAATGTCATCATTGTAAGTAAGGAAATTAGCAAACAATGAAATAAATATCTACGTAAATCATCGTAAACTGCAGCTGTAATAATGTCATCATTATAAGTGGGGAATTTTTGTGCATATAGTATCACAATGGCAATAAGAGCAATTTGAGTGTTCACTTAGTTAACTTAACTTGGGCCAGAGGAAAATCTGTCCCTCTCCTTGAATACAGCATCAGTGATTTGGTCCCCTGGGTCCTGGGATTTGTCTACATGGTTTGATGACTCAGTATAGAACAACATGCAGATGTAGTAGTTGAGACGGGCAGCTTCTCCTGAGCTAAGTCAAGAACTCATTCCAGTTTAAGTAGATGTAGCAGTTACATGAGCAGCCTTTTCCTGAGCTGGTCAGACCACACAAAGTGCCAGACTGGAAATAAAATCAACCGTTTTCCTCCTTTTATACATTGCTTATTGTTGTGCAAAGAAATGACGTCACTTGCACTCATTCAGACAATTTGGAAAGATAAGAAAAAACTGGATAAGCTCTCTCACACCTTCTTGCTCATAACCTTAATTAATATTTACTAATACAATGATATAGAAATAATATGTGTATAATTGGATTTGGGTTGAAAACAGATTAGTTTTAATAATAAGCTACAGACACCATGATACTGACCTTTGCTGGCAAATAACACTGAATTATAAAATCCGGGAAATCCCACAAGTCCAATGACTCATAAGTATTCATTCTGGGAAAATATGCTATAGGAAATAGTTTACTACAGAAGACGTCCATGTGGGTTTCAAAGGCAGTCTAAATTTGGGTCTCTCTAAAATGCCTATTTACATATTCTAACATCTTTTGTCCATATTTTAGTTTATTTTGGTTGACACCTTTTGCATCATTTCCAAACATGTCAGCAGATGGGACAGGGTCCTCTCACACTGTCACTATGTACACTTGCATCTGCTGGAGTAGATAGCAAGCTCAACCAGGAATTGCATAACTATTTCGAAGCTAAGTTTAATTAAATGTCAAAACTTAAAGGCTTTGAGTTGAAATCACTGTTTTAGACAGATTTAAAGCAATAAAGTCAAACTAATTATGACTAAGTTATTATTATTATATATCAAATATTATTATGAATTAAGCTATTTTTATCTTACAATAACTTAATAAAAGCGTCAGGTGAGTGGACACACCACAGTCTGACACTCTCAATTCCTATATTTATAACTCTCTGTCCTAATACCTTTTTGCTCAGTCCCTATGTTTCAGTCTCCCCTTTTCTGTCATTCATTCAGTTACTTAGTCATTTAGTAACTCTTGTCCATTTCTTTCTTTCTTTCTTTTTCTTTCTTTCTTTCTTTTTCTTTCTTTCTTTCTTTCTTTCTTTCTTTCTTTCTTTCTTTCTTTCTTTCTTTCTTCCTTCCTTCCTTTCTTTCTTTATGAATGAATGAATGGAATATTAAATATTTCCATTTCCCTTGCCTCAGTGAACATAACAGTCCTTCATTGCTCAAAACAGTTAAACATTATAATTTCTGCTGATGAATAGCAATTGTTTGAGGTGGACATTCAGCAGAAACCAAGCAACCAATCAGTTTATTAGTTATAATTTTTGTTGTTATTTTATTTCTTAATAAACATACAATTCTTTTCAGTTATATATTTCTCTTTCTGATCCTCACTGAACAAAACGTGACATCGTTGCTTCAGAAAAAAGTGAAAGATGGCCATCAGCCATCCATACTCTTTCACTTACACGTGTGTGTGTGTGTTTGTGTAATTATGTGTGCGTGTGTGCGTGCGTGTATATGCGTATGTGTGTGTTTGTGTGTGTGTGTGTGTGTGTGTGTGTGTGTGTGTGTGTGTGTGTGTGTGTGTGTGTGTGTGTGTGTGTGTGTGTGTATTGTTTAGTATGTACTGAGCGTGAGAATAAGAAGGAACAAAATGTCAAAGAATGGTGTCAGGCATTATTGTGAGGAGGTAGCAACTTTATGTAAACTGGCAACTTGCATGGAATTTGACGTCACTTCACCGTCAACTAGAGAATTTGTGTGCACGGTCTTCTTCATTGGATCAATGCACTCACATATATATTTTCTTATAATGAACTCGACGTGCATACACAATACACACATGCACACACGCACTATTTACTACCTCTTTCCTAACCCCCACCTCACCCCTGTTGACTGCAGGCGTCGCGTCTAGTATCATCAAAACTCCATTTATCATAGCCAGATTACAAGGATTATCTGGACCTGACGAAAACATCCCCGGGGAGTCTTCACAAAAGGATTTTACTCTAGCTGAGTAAGTGACACATTTCCGTGATTTTACTTTGCTGGTGGCCGGAATGTCGTGACACAGTTTTGTCCCTTGTAGGCAGGAGACAAGCGAAACATTGCTCACTCACAATCCCAGTCAGAATAAATTTTCAATAACAGTATGCGTAGGATACAGAGCCGAAAGGTCTTCACTTTACGCTGGTAATATTTGGCTCTATTTCTGTTTTTATCCTGTCTCTTCTAGGCTATTATTCCTCATTTCTTTCTATAGGTTCTTGCTGCTTGGTTTGCTTATGTATTGGCTGGTTTGCTGCTTTGTTTGTGGTTGGTTTTCATGAATGGATGGCGAGAGGGTGTTGTTATACTGAGTTTTGAAACAAGAGGCAAAGAAAATTTGTATTGATTCATGTAACTGTAAGATAAATTTGGCTAAATGTACACCATTATCTGCTTTTGCGTGAAAGTTGCTTGTGTGACGCCATCTCTCTCCCCTTTTGTTTACAGTTCTTGTTCATAATGGAAAGTACTCTATTGTCTTATTACTAAGCCTGGACTTCCCGCTACTTTCCAGCATAAATAGAATCAAGGTCATGTGATGCACCTTCTATCAGAATGGTTCTTCGTCTGCAGCTTTCATGATATACTGATTAAGCGAACGAGAATTTGTCCACACTGCATGAGATAATAACATAATAAATGAGTTCTTTTTCACTGACTGAGATACAGACGTAGTGAATGAGTTCTTGTTCATACTGCCAGTGATGTTGACGTAGTGAATGAGTTTGTGCTAATAAGTTTTTTGTTCATACTGCCAGTGCTGTTGACGTAGTGAATGAGTTTGTGCTAATAAGTTTTTTGTTCATACTGCCAGAGATAACGACGTAGTGAATGACTTTGTGGTTAATGAGTTCTTGTTCATACTGCCAGTGATACTGATGTAGTAAATGAGTTCATATTAATTCTGTCTGAAATACTTAACGTAGTGAATGAACTCTTTTTCGTATTGCCTGAGATACTGGTATAATGAATTATTTCGTACTCAAGCTGCTTGAAATAGCGACGTAGTGAACCATTTCTTGATTATACTGCTTGAGATACTGACGTAAGTTTGAGTCTTTTTCATTCTGCCTGAGATATTGTCGTAGTGAATGAGATCTTGTCCATACTGTCTGGATTACTGTCAGAATTAATGGGAGTATTTTTAATGCCCGAATACTGAGGAAGTGAATGAGACTTTGTTTATACTATCTGAGATAGTGACGTAACGAATATGTGTTTTATGAGAGACAGAGGCAGGGCTTACGTATGCAAAGGTGTGGGTAGAGTGGTGGTAGCTGTTTGAAGGTGGATGGGTGGGTAATAGTTGCGCTGGATTGTTTTTATACAAAGACGTAATTTTAAAACAGTTCAAAGGAAATAGGAAGAAGAGGATGGATATGGGAGGGCACACGCTCTCTCATCACGCCTCATTTCTCATCGGATTGAAATAGTTCCCGTTTGCCACATACAGTTTTATCGCCCGATGGTGACAAGCTAATAGTTTATTAAAACCGTGCGCAAAACACCCTTCCCAATGTCGTAGCCGTGTACGAACCTTACCGTAGTATGTCTTTCATCCTGCCCCGTGCTATCGTTATATCAGCATTACCAAAAAAAAAAGTGTGCCTGAGCCGTTATTCATACTCTTTCAACAGAAAACATATTTCTCAAACTTTTCTTCTTTGTTTTTTGTTTTTATTTCTTTTTGGGGTTTTGTTTTATTCTTTTAGAATTGTATATTCCATTTGTTGAGTTTTCGCCGTCTGAGGAAAGGAAAAAGAGCTTCTACCGTCCTTCCATTTATTTGTTGTGAATGTGTATTTCTTCGCTCTCCATAGCTATCACTTTTAACTTGCCATTTCTCAAATCTTTCCAAAAGTCTCACCTTGCTTTTCCTATCTTCTAGGCTCTGTCAAACGGTTCGCCGATAACCTACTATTTCCCAAGCGTTTCTAAAAGTAGAACCTAAAAATAGCTACATCCTAGCCCCGTCTCAGGTCCTACCTTACAAAATTGCTCCTTTCCGGGCATTTATAAAAGTACCACATTTAAATGCCCTTCTCAGGCCCTTCCAGACCTACTTTTCATACCTATATCAATATTCAATTGCTACTTCTCAGCCCTTTCCAAAACTCAATATTCAATTGCTATTTCTCAGCCCCTTCCAAGCTCAATATTCAATTGCTACTTCTCAGCCCTTTCTAAATCTCAATATTCAATTGCTACTTCTCAGGCCCTTCCAAATCTCAACATTCAATTACTACTTCCATTTCTTTGGTCTGTTAAAAATGTTCAGATTTAAATTGCCACCCTTCAGCCCTTCCAACTTCTTACCTTTAAAATTGTCACTCTGCAGTTCCTTTGAAGGTCTTACCTTCAAATTGTTACTTCACAGATGTTTGTAAAAGTAATACCTTTAAATTGCCACTTCCCAGCCCCTTCCATGGTTTCTACTTTGCTACTTTCTAGGTCATTCCAGATGTCTCGTATATATGTTTCTACAGCGTAGACCTCTAAATGTTGTACTTTCAAAGTACTACTTTCTGTTGCTCCATAAAAACATGATAAATGTTGTTAATTTAACCCTTTGGGTGGCATCATTAGAATGCTTG
Source organism: Sinotaia quadrata (assembly GCA_028829895.1). Classification (NCBI taxonomy): domain Eukaryota; kingdom Metazoa; phylum Mollusca; class Gastropoda; order Architaenioglossa; family Viviparidae; genus Sinotaia; species Sinotaia quadrata. The sequence continues at coordinate 48,324,578 of CM054179.1, forward strand.
TTCTCATCCTATTTCCAAAATATCTTTAAATTTCTGCCTCACGTAAAATGTCACCTATACATGATTATTACCTGGCCATTTCCAATCGTCATATCTGTATTGCTTTCGTAATTTAAATTGTAATAATAACAACAAGAAAAACAACAGAAGAAATAAACACATAAAATTCAGCGACAAAAACAAAAAGAAGAAGCACGCACCATATTACACGCTCTCTCTCACTCACTCACTCACTCACTCATTCACTCACATACATACACACAAACAGACAACCAACAAGCAAATAAGACAATGCAGAAACCTTTACAATCTGGGTATTGTACATCATGTTATTTATGGATTATTGTTAATGATCCTTGTACATTCGCATGACATCTTTGCAGCTTGAAATTTCTCTAGTAACTTCCTACTCTATATACGACCCTGGGTCGGTTTTGTCCCTCGCTGTCTAATATTAAACACAAATGCTCTAAATCACGACAAACCTGTACGGCCAGCTTATTTGGATCGTCAGAAGATGATTATTTGGAGAAGGAGAAAAATGGGAAGGCAATATCTGGACAAACAAGATACACTCCGTGCATGACGGATTAGCTCCCTTGCGGAATGAAGACTTATTAACATAAACAATTCACTACAGATAACTACACTCGTGGTTGTCACATGGGATCTCTCCGTATTATTATATCTTCGACTCGGGCAGTGTGGAGTCAGTCAGCTCCAGTAGTGATAGGAACGGAATTATGAGGATTTTGTACCGTTTCGCGGAAAGAGATACTGGCCATAGTTTGGGCTTACGCTTGGTAACGGGCTTACTGGCAAGGTCATTTTCAGTGCCAAAGGATTAATATAGGTCGCCAGGCTTGAAAACGCTGGCGATATTTATTAACTACTGTGACTAAATTTAACAGTCACTGGGGAGATAATTCTAGAGAAAGTGACCCTTCGATTCGGTGGATGACACATAAATGTTGGGCATTATTTCTTTGCTTGCCAATCCCATAAATCATTTTTGAAAGTGACTACAGGAGGTCTATGCTTCATAAAATTAAGACAAACAGTTAATGTATCAATACATGCATTCAAAAATTCATTAATATATATACGACAGTGCATAAATAAATACATACATTAGTACATCAGTACATAAATGCATATATTAATACATACTGAAAATAATACATCAAAACATACATACAATAATATATCAATACAAACATAGAAAATGTATCAATAAATATATACAATAATACATCACTACGTTCATGCATTAATATATTATGAATACATGCAATAACTCAGCAGTACATATATGCATCAATACATACGTAAATTATTACATCAATACAAACATACACTAATATACCAATGCAAACATACAAAGGTACATCAATACATTACAACAGTATATCAATACATAACATACATTAATATGTCATGCAGATGCACATGAATACATCAATAGAGAAATACAATAATATGCACCAATATATACACAGAATAATATGTCAATACAGATATTCAATAATATATCAATACATAGATACAATTTGTACCTACAATAATACATCAATACATACGTATAATAATACATCAATATGTACATGCAACAATACATCAATACATACTGTGAAGTCAACGCCATATAGGTTATGGTTATGATTAATATTTACTTAATCATCCATAACTAATTACAAGTGATGAGAATCTTAATTTATGTTATTAATAGTTCTCCAGCAGACACCACTCGTCACTCTCACTTGGCGGATATGTGGGCGCTGTAAACGTTTTCTCTCTTCTACAACATTAAAGACAACATTTACCGTCACACAATATTTCCGTAGGTGGAAAACTTCATATCAAAGGAGAAGATAAATCCGTCTTTTAATCTATATTTAGCGAGCCCCCGTTTATGCACTTTCTTTTCCAACATAAGGTTATCAATATGTACAAAAAGACGAATAAATTTATCCATAAATTTATTTAATCAACAATTAAATATACATTTAACAAATACAATGAAAAAGATTTCATGACATCAATATTTCCATGAAACCACATTCGAATAATTTTAATATCTATACCATATCTTATCCTAAAACAAAATTCAACAATTTAGTGTCAATACAAATCAAAGGATAGTTGTTATCAGAGAAAGGAAATGGAGTTATTAGAGATAAATGATGATAGTTTCTAAGTAAATTTGTATACGTGTAGTAGTAGTAGTCTTTTTGCACACTGCACACTTTTTGTAACAAAACCACCAGTTTATTGTTCATGATATTACTGTCAATTCCACATTTCCCTTTTCACTTTGTAGAGCACTGATTAAGTGCTCATCTCTCAAGGCTAACCTGGGCATTCCTTTGCCATATTAGCTCCCTCAAGCAGAACAACAATAGTAGCAATTTCCAGTAACTGCCTCATACCAGAAATTGCTTGATGCAGTCAGCATACCTTGCCTATGAAATCGTGAATGTGCATATATAGTGGTAGTCCTGTCACAACCTCTTGCTAGAAAAGCTGTTTTATCAATTGCTAGTCATGTTTAGCACATATATAGTGGTAGTCCTGTCACAACCTCTTGCTAGAAAAGCTGTTTTATCAATTGCTAGTCATGTTTAGTACATATATAGTGGTAGTCCTGTCACAACCTCTTGCTAGAAAAGCTGTTTTGTCAATTGCTAGTCATGTTTAGCACATATATAGTGGTAGTCCTGTCACAACCTCTTGCTAGAAAAGCTGTTTTGTCAATTGCTAGTCATGTTTAGCACATATATAGTGGTAGTCCTGTCACAACCTCTTGCTAGAAAAGCTGTTTTGTCAATTGCTAGTCATGTTTAGCACATATATAGTGGTAGTCCTGTCACAACCTCTTGCTAGAAAAGCTGTTTTGTCAATTGCTAGTCTTCACACAGCTCTTCCTACACCCTCGTGCCTGTTGTTTTTACATGATTTAACCGTCACATGTGACTGTGATGGAGTCATGTTTAGCACATCCGTTTATAAATGATTTCTTGCTATGTTTTAAATCTTCTAATTTATTTAGTGGCATATTTAAAAACTTTTAACAGTTGAACTGATATATATTAAAACATCTAAATGTGATAGTGGCATGTTTGTAAAGGTCTACCTGTGATAGTGGCATGTTTGAGTACGTCTAATTGTGATACTGGCAAGTTTGTAAATGTCTACTTGTACTAGTGGCAAGTTTGAGTATGTCTAATTGTGATAGTGGCAAGTTTGAGTATGTCTAATTGTGATAGTGGCAAGTTTGAGTACATCTAATTGTGATAGTGGCAAGTTTGAGTACGTCTAATTGTGATAGTGGCAAGTTTGAGTACGTCTAATTGTGATAGTGGCAAGTTTGAGTACATCTAATTGTGACTATAGCATGTTTGAAAACATCTGATGTGATAGTGGCATGTTTGAAAACGTCTAATTGTGACTATGGCATGTTTAAAAACGTCTGATGTGATAGTGGCATGCTTGAAAACGTCTAGCTGTGACTATGGCATGTTTGAAAACGTCTGATGTGATAGTGGCATGTTTGAAAACGTCTATGATTGTGTCATGTTGTACGATCAAGATGAAAGGCAATGGTGACTCTTTTGTATTCGACAGTAATCCAAACAGAGGTCTAGAAAACTGATTAGGTGGTCTCCACACTAACACGTTCCACATGGAAAGACCTATAACTTTTTACTCCTTTTTAGTAAAATCGATTTTTCTTCTGCTGTAAGGCATCCGTTGGGATTTGTAAATAAAACTATTAAGAGTGGTGTTGGCTACATCAAATTTCTTTTTCTAAGTTAAAACCATCTTTACATTTTTGTACAACGATTTAAGAACTTTGAAAAGAAAATCAGATCAGAAATCAAGATGGCATAACTCTAATCAGTGTAGAAATAGATTTTTTTTAAAGTAGATTTTCAGAAATGAATACACATTAATAAACAGATACTACAGAAAATCTTTATGTTGCTTGTAAATTCTAGTGGTAAAACCTAGTTTGATAAGCAGATACCATCAATACAACATGAGCTCCCGCCGCGCTTCAGGTAAACAGACTTCCAAGAGATAAATACAGATGAAATAAATTACCAAAGGGAAATAAATCTCTGAATCAGCATAACCGCCGTAAGTGTCATAACGTTTCACACAAACTGAATTAGTAAAAGGCATAGAATTACCACATTTAATTCGAATTTATTTGCCAACAGTCAAATGTAATTTTGAATTATCAACCAGGACACTAAATACGAATGAATAAATAATTCATTATAATGATTTTTTTTTTAATTTCTCTTAAATTTCATACATAAAATGTTCGACCCTGGCATTCAAAGGTATGGGCAAGTATTCAATGAAAACAACAGCATGACATTCTCAATTACTGTTTGGTGTTTTTTTTCCTTCTTGTTGTTTTTACTCTCAATCGAATGAGTTGGTCACGTGATACATATATATGTAAAGAATTTCCTTAAGGACGCTCTAATAAAACTGGCGATAGACAGCGTTATGTGAATCAAGGGGCTACATGACAAAAGGGAGGCAATAAAAGAACAAGAATTAATCGTACAACAATGTTTGTATTTCTTGTCATATTTCCAGAGTTTTCATGCACAGCAGTAGTCGACCTTCCCACGTAACGAGTTATTATCACACAAGTGAGGAGGCTGATAACATTTTGACAAGTGGTTGACACGTCTGACGATAAGGAGCATTCCTACCCTGCGGGATTTATGGCTTAGTGTTCGTGTGAGGCACGCTTGTTCCCCTTGATTGGCGGGGCAATGTCGAGTGATACATTGCTGTAAGAAGACAGTTGTCATTTAGGTAGTCGAGAGCTTGGTCACCAGTATCGAGCACTTAGGCCGGGTAGTGCACTTATCATTAATCTCTACCTTCTTTCCAAGTGGCAGATAACTCTTTCTTTATAACGTACTTTCAGGGGGCTCACTCTTTCTTTCTCTTTCTTTTACGCGCGCGCGCGCGCGCACACACACACAAACACGCTCACTAGTATGTGTACATGAATATAAAGTTTTGCACATGTAAATATTATGCATAAATATACAAAATGCAAGCAGGTACGCCGCGCGCGCACACACACACACACGTACAAGTTCGCAAGCAACTCAAGTGCATTCACACATATATATACATATATATATGCTGCAGACATTGTTCAGTTAGAAATATTTGTTGTTTTCGAGGATTAGTTTGACTTCAGCTTACTGTTTCGTTGGTAGATAAACGGAATGAAATGGAGGTAGAATTAATTTCAGCAATAACGATTGTGAAATGACACAAACAACTTGACCTCTCCACAAAGGGAGGGGGGCGACTGTTATCGGTCACAAAACAGACACTCTGATAAAGAGAAATAAAAATAAGTTTGCTATCGTGTTATTGGTTGATTATCTTCGTTTGTGAAACAAATCTGCATTATAACAAAATGGAGAAGTATAAAACAGTTTTAAATACATAAAATAAAAGGAAAAGTGTGATGATTTTATTCCACGATTATCTTCATTCTCATTACAAAATAAAATGCGTACAAAATAAAGTTAGGGACTGGGGGTGGGGGTGGGCATATTCATTCTCTGCTGGATTATACAATTAGATGTCGACATTTCATGTCTATGACAATCTCATCTCATCGCTTGAAGTTTTTCTGCTTTTCTGGGACTGGACATTTATTTACGACTTAATGTCTATAATATTTAATGCCCCCTGCCTGTCAGGGCATAATTTTAACGTTTTGTGACAGTGAAAAGATATTCAAGAGATTTATTATATAAGCTAAAGGTATCATTATAGCTGTTTCACGCTTTACCTCACTCGGACAGTCACTGGAGAAATCTGTCTTTTTGTGTACCCATAGAAGAATGGGGGAACACTAATATTATATGCAAACAACTTCAAGGCTATGTGTTACACTGTTACAATAGGTCTGTGTATCGTTGGCTTTGTAAGACACTTGGGGATTCCGCTGTCTTGCGGCTTTTCAAGTCCAGACACCTGTTGTGTTTTCTTTAAATCCACGCCGCCAGAGCTGTCAAGTAAGGAAACTTGCCTGGCTTAAAGAGCGAACAGCGAACACAACAACATTTTGTCTTCACTTTAAAATGTCGCGAAATAAACCTTTAAGTATATGTCATCTGTACACGTCCAGCCACAGACGCGTTTGTGTGTGGCTGTGTGTGTGTGTGTGTGTGTGTGTGTGTGTGTGTGTGTGTGTGTGTGTGCGTACATATCTGTGAGTATGGGTCGTTGGGATGGGTGAGGTTACCGTTCATTTCTTAGATGCTCTATTTATGCAACGTTTTTAAGTTGCTGTCGAGACACAACAACACAAGTAAAGTTGTGTATTTTATCGACATTTCTTTTACAGCTATGAAGACTCTAACAACATTCATGAAGATATGTATTTTATCGACATTTCTCTTACACCACACGTAAAAATATGGATGTTATCAATGTTTCTTCAACAGTTGTAAAGACTCTAACAACATAGGTCAAGATATGCTTTTATCGATATTTGTAACCACTCGTGAAAATATGTATATGATTGACTTGTATTTTAAAATATTCAAAAATAAACTTTGGTAAGATTACTATGAATATTATTGCAAGATTAATGTGAACATATCGTTAAAATAGCAATGATTATAATTAGTTAAAATGAAGAGTGAAATGTTGGTAGGATTTCAATTATTAGTAGATATATTTAAATAAATTACTTTTAAAACTTTATTCCAAGTGTTTATGAGAATAGTTAATGAAAAAATATAAGATTACAATTAATATTATTAGTAACATTATTGGGGGAAATATGTTTTAATTTCCTTTGAATATTAATATTAGAATAATGTGAAAGTATTGGTAAAGCGGCTGTGTATATTAATTAATGAGGAAAATATTAATAAAGTCGCGTGAATATTATCGACAAGAACCGTATGGAAAATGTCGGTAAGGTTGTGTGAATGTTATCGACAAGAACAGTATGGAAAATGTGTGAATAATAAAAGAAAGATTAATGTGAAAAGACTGATCATAGACGCATAAGAAAAATGCTGTTCATGTAACAATTAACATTGGTAGTAACACTACTTTTTAAAATTTAAGTCATATTGCAATGTATAACTTTAATGTGAAACATGTTAGTTTACTTACAACGATATAATTTGTGTGATTATTTTGGAAAATGTATGATTATTAATAATAAGATCTATGTAAATAGTAGTTAAATTGAAACTTATTTTATTGTACAAATGATTATATTTATTAATAATAAGCTGTATGAAAATTATGATAAAATTATAACTAATTTTATTGTACAAATGATTGTGCAGTTAGTTGGTAACGCCTCCATGAATATTAGTAGTGTGAACACAGATGATAAGATTTGTTTTAAAAAAATAAAAACAATCATTGATCAGAAAATATCACATAAACACTTTCCATATCAACGTATGTTTTTTGCTTTAAAATGTTTGATTAGTCATTATAATCTAAGATGAAGGTTTAGTGTTTGTCAGTCTGAAGAGCACACACACACACACATACACACACACATACATACACACACACACACACACACACACACACATACATACACACACATACACACACACACACATACACACACATACATACACATACACACACACACACACACACACACACACACATACACACACACATACATACACACACACACACACACACACACACACACACACATACACACCTACTAATGCACGAACAAACGCACGCGCGCGCACAGATACACACATTCTGCTTTTTGATGTTTGCAAGACGAGAACTGCTGATATCAAGTTCTTTACGTCTACAGTCTCTTGAGACAGTACATGTAACGAATCTTTCCAGACCTAGTAACATTGGCTTCCATAGCTAGTGACATTGCATGTAACGGTTCCTTCTAGATAAAGTAACATATATGTAGAGCTAGCATCAATGCACGAAACGTCTCTTTGTACATTTAGTACCTTAACGAATCTTTGCAGAACTAGTAAATTGCATGAACGGTGTAGGGAGGGACCCAAATCTCGAAAACGCTCACCCCCAAGAGACAATTGAAAAATGAGTAAAGAGTAAAATTTTCTATCACTTTTATCTTCCTTTGAAATCACACATGTGTCTTCTAGACACGCCTTTGATCCGGCCAGTTACTTAGTGCTAATACTATTATGACTTTCGTAACAACTTCCGATCACCTCTGCCGATCCAGTAACAACACATCCTATTGTATCTCCCAAAACACACACACGCCCCAAATTAATCCCTTACTATGTTTATTGGCCATTTAACAAACACTCGCTCACCTAATTGGTGCAAACATCAAACACTGGTCAGTAAATCTTTCACCATCACGACTCATTCGTTCAGGATCTCACTTCCAAAACAAGCATGATGCAACGCACGTCATTCAAATTTCAAATAGGTTGAATTTAAATTGAATTTATATAAAATATACGGGAAAATTTCCAATCATATAACAGTGTGACATGCCCACACCATTTCATTTTGCGTTTTTTTTTCATAATGGCCATTGGCTTGTCTAATTCTGTTTCTCACTTTGTCATTCGCAATATGATCTCTATACAAAATACCAACCAACCTTCGAAAGCATTTCATTTCAGTAGCTTGTATTCTCCTTTCCAGATCTGCTGTGAGTGTCCATGACTCAGATACATATAAGAACACAGATATAACCAAGGAGCACATCAGTCCATACTACTGAACATGTGGGTATTTGAGACAATTTACATTTTTCAGATGCATATACTTTGGTACTGCAAGATATTTTTTAACTTCTAAGCAAATTTCAGTTTTCAGACATTTAAAAAATTCCTTAGATTGTTATATTCCCATATATATATTTTGTCCTACTTAGACACTTTTATCTTAACAATAATTTGACCTGTAAGACAGGTTCACATGTCCGCCGCTTTCTTATTGCCAACATATTCATGCTTCCGGATATTTTCCAAATTTTCAGACATTTATATTTGTATTTCAATACACGTTTGTATTCTCCAATATTTTTTATAGAATCGATATATTATTCTGAGCTTGTAATTTGATAGTGTTATTTAAGTTTGTTTTTGTTTGAGTTTTTCAACTTTTACGTCCAGGAGTAGTGAGTGACGACATGGTAGCACGTTACAAAAAATACAAAAACGTTTAGCGTGTTAGATAAGGGGACAGAGTGGGAAAGGGTGTAAGAGGTGGGGTGAGGCCGATGCAGGAGAATATTTTTCAGATCCCGAGAACTATTTGTCTGTCTCAGCGGGACTCACCGTGCTGGATTCTGTTACTCCATTTCCATTTAGCTTTGTCATAAAGGCAGCGGCCCTTGACTTCACACGGCAATAGTGGGCACGGCCATATTAACGGTTTGGGACAGCCGAGACACGCACGCACGCACACGCACATACACACAGGAAGAAAGAGAAAGAAAACAGACGGATTAGAAACCAACTGAAGCATACTGCCATATACACAAAAGGAGGTGGATTGTAAGATATGCATAAATGCGCGCGCACACACCTACACTAAAAAAAAAGGGGGGGAGGGGCGACGCAGAAAAGCAGAGAGATAGAGACAAAGACAGGAGATGGAGACATAGAGACGAGATGGAGACAGAGGAGATGGAGAGAGAGAAGATGGAGACAGAATATCGGAACAGAGAGATGAGATGGAGAGAGCAAGAGAAGATAGAGACAGAGAGAGGACATGGAGAGAGCAAGAGAAGGCGACACAGAGATGAGATGGAGAGAGCAAGAGAAGATGGAGAATGAATATGGAGACTGAGAGTGGAGATGGAGAGAGCGAGAGAAGATGGAGACAGAAAGAGGCGATGAAGAGAGCAAGAGAAGATGAAGATAGAAAGGCGAGATGGAGAGAGTGAGAGAATATGAAGACTGAGAGAGGAGATGGAGAGAAGATGGAGACAGAGAGAGGATGTCACGGTACAAGATCTAACTTTCATTCATCTTTGTGACCAGAATCTGCTGCCAAACTCGTACAAGCAGGTCCAACCTTAGATCTAGCGTCTTCACATATACCTGCTATCTCCACTCATGCGTGAAGGCTCTGGCGATGTTATCCAACCTGGACCGTTTCCTGGGTCACGTTGTAATAATATCCTAGATATTTACCCAGACTGACCACGAAATTACCTCTCTTTGCACAGAAATATGCCCCACGGTTTAAGAGTCCAGACTCTGTCACGATAGCCCCGCCCTGCCACCGTCTCCTAAGACCTAGATGACACTGGAAAAATGTCTTTTGCTGAGAAAGGTCAGTAAGGTTAAACTTATTTAAATCATGTATAGGTAGTTGTGATGGTGATTATGCTACCGAGTATTAAATATATTCCTTTTCATGTATATATATATTGTGTATATTTTGTGAGAGGAGATGAAGACAAAGAGAGGGAGGGAAGGCAGGATGGAGACAAACACATTTTGAAAGTCAGATAGACATGTAGTTTGGTAGACAGACTCATTTAGAACATAGGATTTCTGGTTGTGTTTGCTTGGTTTATTTATATGTATAGAAGTCTCAGCCCTTTCATATGAAAGAAAATCTGACATACTACTGGACATTTATTTCTGGGGTTTTCATTTCGTTAAAAAAAAAGATTTACTATTTTTATTAGTTCTTCCTTAAATTCTTCAGTATTATTATCACTGTCAGCAAAATCATTTTGCAATTCTTATGATAATAAAAGAGAAAAGAACAGCCTATGAGAAGAGTATATAGCGTCACATGAGAAAATGATTTAAATTATAATAGCTGAAAATTTGGCCTTTTATTTTTGAAATATTTCTTCTAATATTTTGAATTTAAACACACGTTCTGCCATTAAGGACAGTTATTTATATCCATTGTTAAATACATAAAGGCAAAATTTACAAAAATAAGCATAACTTATCCTACAAGAAAAAGTATATATAGCACGATTTTGTTTGTCATATAAACACAGTACTTAAGGTCTATTTAGTTACTGCTGTTAAATGCGGTTCATCGGACCTTTCGAAAGTTACTCCCCTTGTTGGTACAAACTACATGTGGAACTTTTGTCTTTGAAATAGTTTTAAATGCTTCATTCTTTTCAATGACAGGTAACGTGCTTTATATATATTTTTTAAATTAAACTTAAATATATTTCTAACCATTGTTATGAGTCCGTTTGGTAACCGTTTTAAGTATATAATGAAATGCAGATGATGTATTGTCTCTTTAATCTCTTTACCACCCCCCTTCTCTAATATCTTGAGCGTAGGTTCTTTTTCTAGTTCTCTCCCTTTTCTTTCTTTCTCTTTGTTATATAACTTTATTGTTTCTCTAGTAGACTTCTGTTCTCTTTCTCTGTCTTTTTCTTTTTTTTCATTGTTTCTATGTTATCTGCCTGTTCAGACTATTCTTTGTCTGTTCTCTCTCTCTCTCTCTCTCTCTCTCTCTCTCTCTCTCTCTCTCTCTCTCTCTCTCTCTCTCTCTCCCTCTTCCTCCTCTCTTCTTTTTTCTCCGATTTTAGTCTTCTGTTATTTCTTTCTGTGTTACCCACCCTCTCTCTCTCAATTCCCGTATTCTCAGTTTTTATCTGTCTCCGTTCTCTTTTGTTCTGTCTATGTTCTCTTTATGTTTTGTCTCTGTTCTCTTTGTGTTCTGTCTCCGTTCTCTTTGTGTTCTGTCTCTGCTCTCTCCATTATTTCTGCTCTTTACTCTCTCGATTCCTTATTATCTCTCTTTATGATTTTGTTATTTTCTCTATTTACTCTACATTATCTACTCTTACTCTTTATTCTCAGTCTATTTTCTCAATTCCCTTCCCTGACCCTTTTGCTATTGTCTTCTTTACTCTCAATTTTCTTCCCCCACCCCCTTTCCGGTTCACAATATTCTCTCCCCACTCTCCCCACACCCTATCTTTTCTTTATATCAAGCAAAAGTTAAAATAGCACATTATTTGTACAATTTTAAAAATTGAACACTAACATACACAAAATATGTGTGCTTGTTCCTTCAAGTGTTCCAAGATCAGTCTCTCCATATATTCGTTGTAACCTTAGACCTTTACAAGGTGCGTGTCTGCTTTACTTCCACGAGTCCATTTTTTCCCTACTCGTTCAGTGTATATTTGTATAGCATGATTCCATATGCTGTCATAAAATAACTCATCTTCTTCACTTTCCACAGAGTTCTTTCCCTCTAAATCCTCAGTTGTCGGCACCAGTTAAGCGCGTGAGAGATTGTTTCCATTCGCTCACCTAGCTTGTTTGTTTGCACTTCTGTTGGGCAAGCTTCCATATTTTGCCTTAGGATGCACACATCTTTAAAAAGAAATAGAAATGTACATACTTGTATGATATTTTTAAAGAGCAAAACAGCATTGCACTCACAAACAAGCGTATGTAAAAATGCCAAGAACATTGAAGACCGGTCTTTTATCTGGAACGACTCGAGCAGAAAGTGTTGTTATCTTGCGTCAGGGGCAGAGTACTCCATGAAAGCAATCTTGCGAGTGAGAGGGCAGTTTGACAAGGAAGGAAACGGTTATTAATAAGTGATCGTGCATGGAGTCTTCAGTTCCATGACATTATCTACCTTGTTTTGCGTCGTGTCTGACAAAGCTGTCATCATGTTCGCAATTTTCTCTCTCGATGAAAGTGTCTGCTGATAAATTCTGCAGTAGATTATAATGAAACTGGCAGCTTGTTCGCGAAATATTTTGACAAAGACGCTTTAAATAAGAAGCTGTCGTATTCTAACGAAGCTGTCAGCATGTTTCATGCGCATGTCCAAGGGTTGGTCTGGGTGGGTTAGTGGGTTGGGTGCGATGGAGTCGATCCCGCTCTTTTCTCTAAAGAGGTTCGACACATCAACGGACAACAATAGTTTGATGTGAAAATTATTGTTTTGATTTTATGTTTCTTTAAAATAATATGATGCTCTTCTTAATTTGTGGAAATTGTCAGGACAGAGACCAACCAATGTTAGGCTTCCAAAGTGTGACGTGTACGATATGACCCGAAACCCAGTCCTGAACAAATTTAAAACCGTCGCATTATCGAACTTTTCATAAAGTACGTTATTCTCGGACATAATCATAATTGGAGGGGGGGGGAATACTTTACAAAGAAGTATTTCTTTTCATAAAGTACGTTACCCTCGGATATAATCATACCATAGTTAATAGTGGGGGGGGGGATATTTACAAAGAACTATCTCTTTTCATAAAGTACGTTACCCTCGGACATAATCATACCATAGTTAATAGGGGGGGGGGGAATATCTACAAAGAAGTATTTCTTTCATAAAGTACGTTACTCTCGGACATAATCATACCATAGTTAATAGGGGGAAATATTTACAAAGAGGTATTTCTTTTCACTGGAGGAAATTAGTCCTGAGAAGAAAAATCACTAAAAGAAAATAAATTAAAAATACATAACTGAAAAAAAAATCTGGATTAAAAATAAACAACAGACTGTTTGGGGGCCACAGAAACCAGCCTCCTCTTGCATCGTTTGATAGAAATAAAATAAAAATATAAATTAAATAATGTTAATGCGACTGACGTATATTAATAATTATTATAGTGCTGCTGGAGACTGAACAGCCTATGCGTGTTCACATCAATGTCCATAAACAGAGTTCACTTAGCCGACGATCAGATTGTATTTCTTGAGATGAGATCGGCTTGGGGTTTCTTTGCATGTACCGTGATTCTGCTCTTGTGTACACAGAGTGGACAATGAGGGATCCTTGCCGTACAAGCGAAGGTCGTGCTGCCATGTTCTGATCAACAGATACGTGACAACGAGGGATGTTTGCTATCATGTTGTCAAGTATCGGTACAAGATCCACCCTTGAAATCACTTCAACCTGGAAGCGGAATTGAACCTAAACTAATCAATCAATCGTCATAGTGTACACATTCGGGCATCTGTCAACAGTTTGTTTAATTTATGCGCGTCTGTAGGCCCACTGCTTCATCTTACCACCAACGCCACTACCGCCACCTATCCATGGAGACGTAGCGATCCGCGAAACGTAACCCCTACCTGCCTTCATGATTAAGCACCGTCCCTTTACGATAATGTAATAAACAAAATCTATCGGTCCTCCAATTATATTTTAACCGAAATGTTTCCAGTTTCATCGCCATTGTATGTAACAGTGCTCTTCACATATTCGTCTTTCTCTCTTTTCTAATGGATCAACAACATCACGTTTAAGAATTATCTATTCACAGTTAAACTCTTTAGTTCGCATATTATTAATCTTGATGCGATGTGTGGTAAGCAAAATGTTCATTTAGTATTATTTGTGCTATGACACATCATTTTTATTCTTTCTTTTCAAATAAATGCATTAAAGTGCCTCTAAAATTCAAAACTTTTATTTACAAACGCTAAACGGCAGGAGGGTCTATACTGTTGTTGTCAGGTGAAGTTGGAGGTGGTGGGGCAAAATCCATCCCCGTTGGTTCCGTTCGCATTAAACCCCAGAGTCAGAATGTTGGAAATTTCTGGTTTTTGTCATCGTTCATGTCTGTCACTTGTCTCCGTGCAGGTGTGTGTCATCTGCTCCATAAATTACTTATAATTAAAGTTAAAAATCGCTCAAATGAGAGAAAAATACTTTCACTGAGTTCTACCATCACCTCACAAGGTCGCGCTTTAACTGCCAGAGACGACCGCCATTTCCTCTTCCGGGATTAGGTCAACAGTTGTAAAACAGAATTCTGCTTATTTTGTATATTTTTCAAATAGGATTTTTTCTCATGGGATTATAAATGCAAACCTTAGCAATAGGTCTGTTGGTGTGATTATTTTATTTCTTTTAAAATACGTATAATTATAGATATATGTCTTTAGAATCACTGGCATTCGTAGAAAACTCATTCCCATTTAAAAACTATAGAAAGTATTTAACTAGTACCAGCTCTAGTGAAATATAACAATACGCACCGAGATATACACACATACATACATACATATATATACTGTGACGCTAACGGCGCCTAGTTACTGATTATGACTATTATTATTAATTAATCATCCATAACTAATTACAAGTGATGAGAAACTTAATTTATGTTATTAATAATTCTCCAGAAGACACCATTCGTCTCTTTCTCTCTATCTCTCTCTTGGCAGACATTGTTGTACAGTCTCACTCATCAGACACTTTGATTTTTTATCTGAATTTTACATGCAGCTCGTTCATCTGCAAACAAAGTACAAATAAGAGACGAGTAAAGACCTGCAGTTGGACTCATAATGACTTTATAAATAGCCAAGAAAATTTGCATTTACTCAACACTATAGCCTATCAGCTAACTATAGTGAGGTTATTTCCCTGTGTTTATTTATTTGTTTATTTTGGGCATAATCTCGCGATGGTCAGTCAAGTAATGTTAGTGCAATTAAAGGCGCTTTACAAAAAGCAATGTTTTATTCCCGGTCAGTGTCTCACACATTGCTCGTTCATTAGATGATCGGATGATCGCCCCCTTCATCAGACAGCAAATCGTTTTCTCTTGATCACTGGAGCTTTGATAGCATCGTAGCCTGGAGCAAGGCCTGGCGAGTCCTTCCTAGAGTCATCAGTCCCTAATCTCTGCGATTCTGTATTGTGGCTAGCAGACTTCAACTTCCACCGCTCTGCACAGGGTAATCATAAAAGGACCTGAAAGCCGGGAAAGAGAAAAACCTGAAGAAAATACGACTTTTACATTTTAACATACATGCACACAAATAAAACCTGAAGAAAATGGGATTTTAAAAATTTTAACGCACATGGTTAATATTGAAGTTGTAAAGTTAAATTTGTGAAACCCTTTTACTTGAATGTTATTGAAAATTAGCGCCACTACCCCACCCGCACGTCCTGCCAATAGAACGGTCATTGCTTATAACAGGACATGGAACCATTTGGTATGACTTACGTTAAGTTCATTTAGCATGACTTAAGTTATGTTCATTTGGCATGACTTAATTAAGTTCATTTGGATGACTTGCGTTAAATTCATTTAGCATTAACTTATGTTTATTTAGCACATCTTACACTAAGCTCATTTGGCATGGCGTACGTTATATTCAGTTTGTATTAATTACATTAAGTTTATTTGGCATGGCTTTATATTCATTTTATATTAATGACGTTTTTATTTGGCATGGTTTATTTATATTAAGTTTATATTAATTACATTAAGTTTATTTGGCATGGCTTACGTTAAGTTCACATGGCGACTTAAGTTAGTTCATTTATCATGACTTAAATTATGTTCATTTGCCTTTTGAGAATATTCGCTGAATGAAAGATTCACATAGTGAATGACAAAGTCGTAATTAGTCTCGAGTGCCAGTAATGCACTTTTTTTCAGGTCAGCAAGTGAAAAATTGGGGTCGGAAAAAAGAGAAATGGAATTAAACGTATGAAAACGAGTAATTTGCTGAAGGATGGAAAGATGGATGTTTGGAACTGTAAGATGGGAATGCGAGACTGCTCCTTGGCACAAGACATTTATCTTTTACTTTGGTGAAATACTCAGGTAGACTGATTTAATGTCTATTGCCACTTAAAGCTGTTTTTCTGTAACACAGTTTTCATGTAATGTTTACCACTCAAAACTGTTTTTCACTAAAACAAGTTTAATGTAATGTTTACCACTCAAAACTCTTTTTAACACAAATTTGATGTAATGTTTACCACTCTAAACTTCCATATTCCCATATGTTCGTACTTCCTTACTCCCATATTTTCGTACTTTCATACTTCCATACTCCCATATTTTCGTACTTATTCTTTCATACTTCCATACTTCCATACTCCCTATACTGACATCTCGAGTTCCAGAGGTGCTTTTTCTATGGAATATGTGTGCCATGAAAGGTAAACAGCTGCTCTGAATACTAAGGTTCTGTATCTCTATTATACAGCGCATAATAATATATATTCGGTTACTGTAAAATTTTGAAATGATGATGGCTGAAATAATAAATGAAAATATATGTTTGTTTGTTTTTTATGTGATATCAATATACCGAACTTCATTTCTCTGGTGGCCTAGTCACTTAGTATTGAGGATGCATTATTTCAAAATATCACAATAAGTAAGTCTGAGGCCAGGTATTTTTTCCAGCCATGCTTTAATCGAACTTGCATTTATAAAATGTTGATGAGTTGATTGGAAATATGACTACAAATGTCTGTTCACCAAATCAAGCGAGAAAATTTGTTGCTGTCACAATTAAGAGATGAAAACAGAACCTAACAGCTATGGAGACACATTGAAACTTTAGCTACTTTTAAGTTCGACTTAACTATACTTACTATAGAGAGCTACCTAATCAATTCTAATTGCAACATTTCTTGTATAGGTCACTTAATTATATATATAACTTAACTTCAGGCTCCACAAACCTTTTTCTATGTTCGACCCAACCACTTTTAAAGGCGGTCTTTGCTAAACTAAAGTAAAACCTACTTATTTACTTACGGAAAGTAACTACTTCCAAGTGCGATCTAAGTATTTTCACTTGCTACCTAAAATATACTTACAGATGCAGCCCTTAACTTCTTGAAAATGCGGCCTAGAGCCACTTTTAAGTGTGACCTATAATTATTTTCAAAGTATAACCTATAACTTTTTCAAAGTGTGACCTATAACTTTTTTCCACTTGTGAACTATAAATACTTCCATATGTGCCCTATACCTTCTTCAAGGTTTAACTATTATATTTTTCAAAGTGTGACCTATAACGTTTTACTTTATTTTCATATAACGTCATATAACCACTTCTAAATGCGACCGATAACTAACTACTTCCAAATGCGACCGATAACTACTTCTAAATGCGACCGATAAATAACTACTTCCTAATGCGACCGATAATTAGCTACTTCCTAATGTGACCGATAACTAACTACTTCCAAATGCGACCGATAACTAACTACTTCCAAAAGTGACCGATAACTAACTACTTCCAAATGCGACCGATAACTAACTACTTCCTAATGCGACCGATAACTAACTACTTCCTAATGTGACCGATAACTTAACTACTTCCTAATGCGACCGATAATTAGCTACTTCCAAATGCGACCGATAACTAACTACTTCCTAATGCGACCGATAACTACTTCTAAACGCGACTGATAAATAACTACTTCCTAATGCGACCGATAATTAGCTACTTCCAAATGCGACCGATAACTAACTACTTCCTAATGCGACCGATAATTAGCTACTTCCTAATGTGACCGATAACTTAACTACTTCCTAATGCGGAACTATAGCTTTTTGAAAATGCGACCTATAACTACTTGCGAGTAACGACTTCCAACTCCCCACGTTCACCAACTGGAGAAAGACTCGCTCAAAATATCTAGCACCTCCCCTCAACCTAACCCTCTCCCTCCACGCGTCTTCACCATTGATTAGGGGTGGGGTGTGAACAGTAGGAGAGCGGCTCGGCGCCAGTTGATTTAGGTCCCCTTTTACCTGTTAGCCTGCATAGTGATTCGCACACAAAACTCAGTATGTACATGAAAGTAAATTTGTCTCGCAAGTCGACGTGAGCGTAAAGCCAGCTGCAGGCGGTTGTTTTATACGTCTGACGTACGTTCTAAATCTTCTCTACGACGTGTGACTGAAGAACACTTTGCAAGAACGACCATCCGGCAAGTGAGGTGCGTTTTGGGGATGCAGCAGTCTTTGGGCCGAGCCGACGTGTTCAGTTTCGGTCTTGAGAAGATCGCGAGGAATTCTTTATAAATAAAATGTTTCTTTTTTTAATGAAGGCGAGCATGCCAATGAAGACGTGGATATATTTTATAATTTTTTTTTGTATTAAACATGTGTCGTGAATAGCAATGGATTTTAGTGTATGATGATTATATGACTACTAGATGAGTGTATGATTCTAATATATAGCTTGTATGATTCACTTTGAGGAGATAATATACCCAGCTCTCATCTGGAACCAATCCAAATTTACTACCTGATGTTGTCTCTGATCAGATATTGCCTAAAGGCGTTACACTTTTACTACCCGATGGTGTCTGGCCCACTACTGTGATGATGAAAGTTTCCGTCTTATGCTGAGCGTCTTTCTAGAGAAGGTCATGGCCAATTTAGGCTTTCGGTGTCTACAGGAGTTGGATTGTCCTTGCATGAAAGCACGGCTAGAAGTTTTCTTTGCACGAAAGCACTGACGGGGATTTTCTTTGCACGAAGGCGTGACTGGGGATTTTCTTTGCATGAAAGCACTGCTGATTCGAGAGACAAACGGCAGGTGTTGCTCCGCGGAAATGACGTAATTTGACAGTTGCAGACGGCAGCTGTGTATAGCAGTCTGTATGAAGCGGCCGTTTTCGCCGACTGGCGTGATTAAGAAAGAAAGTCAGGCGGAAATTTGAGTTTTGCGGAGTTGTTGCTTTGAGAAATTTCGTTTTTATTTAGTGAAGAGAGGGGAACGCGAGTCTTCTACTTGCATTTGTTTGTTTACTTGCAATGTACAACAAATTCAAGTGGGTCACACTGGAAAACCGAATGATGAAGATTAGTTTGAGAGTTTCATATTGTATTCAGTGCATACGCTCCTTGGACCTTAATACTGTTATAGTAGAATCTTTCCTTTGAGTACGTCACTGCTTACTGCTTCGTGACGTGTCTAGTAAAGCTGACTTCAGCCAATCTGACTCTTGTCCTCTTGTACAGACGTTGTGTTCACCAGCACATCAGAGTCATACTTATGCAGGTTCACTAGTGCTAATGCACTCACACAGACAACTGTTCACTGTTGCTCACATACTAAGTCAAATGTTCCCACTATTGCTAACACATTCAATCACTCAAACGTTCACTAATGCTAACGCACTCGATGAGTCAGATGTTTACTAGTACTAACGCACTCGATGAGTCAGATGTTTACTAGTACTAACGCACTCGATGAGTCAGATGTTTACTAGTACTAACGCACCCAGAGAATCGAATGTTCCCTTTTGCTAACATATTGATTCAAATGTATACTAATGCTAACGTACGACATGAGTTAAATGGTCACTAATGCTAAAATACAGCATGAGTTAACTGTTCACGAATGCTAACGTACGACATGAGTTAAATGTTCACTAATGCTAACGTACGATATGAGTTAAATGTTCCACGTGCACTATTAACCTTTTTGAGATCAGTAAATGTTGTTGCCTAGACAACATTTTGCTCGCGTCACGTGTTAGAATTAGTGAACATTTGACTCATTATGTTTCTTTCAGTGGACTCGTGATTCATTTAAAACGATACCACTAGTGGACATTTGATTCATTACATTAATATATAGTAATCATGTTCATGCAATACGTTAATGAGTTTGCACAGTAAAGTACACTAATAAATTTGTAGAATGAAATACATTAATCAATATTTGCTCGGTGCATTACGTTAATAAATTTGTTGGGTGAAATACATTAGATGCACGGAATCTGTTAGTAAGTATACATGAACAAATGTGTGAAATACATTAGGTACACAGAAACTGTTAGTAAGTATACATGAACAAATGTTTAAAATACATTAGATACACAGAAACGATTATTGACTATGCATGAAATAAACAAGCGTTTACATACATAAATACATGAAAAGAGGTGAGACGTTACCTACAGTTACATGCGCCAAATGTCGTTATCAGCACGCTGAACCTTTTCAACGTCTGCGTGCATTCTCGACCATTCTGGAATTCACTTTTTATTTCACTAATAATTCACTATTCACCTTTCTCTCAGCACTATCTTGTACTTCCTTACGAATGTTTACCAGTAAATTTGTAACATCCTGAAAACAACGAAATCAAATTGTTTTATAAAGCAACAAATTTACTCTAATTCGTCAAGTTGTTTATAAAGAAACAAATTTACTCTAATTCGTCAAGTTGTTTATAAAGAAACAAATTTACTCTAATTCGTCAAGTTGTTTATAAAGAAACAAATTTACTCTAATTCGTCAAGTTGTTTATAAAGAAACAAATTTACTCTAATTCGTCAAGTTGTTTATAAAGCAACAAATCTACTCTAATTCGTTAAGTTGTTTATAAAGCATAATTATTTAAAGTATCAACACCTAACATGACTTGCATTGGTGTGCATACGCGTGTGTTGGCTGACGCTTTAAGTTTATTTCTTAACTTTGGAGGTATTCAAATTATGAACCCGAATTCTTATTGACTACATTAACACAGTCACTTAGCTATGGCAGGTGCATTTCTTTAGTCGTGCTTTTTGGCAGTTAGTGATTGGTCATTAATTTCCTTAAAGATGTGTCCTAGCTAGTGCCTGGTTCGATGCTTTTATAAACATAATTGATGGAAGTGAAGAGAGGTTTACAGAGTCATTGTGTGAGTGGTGACAAAGCCTCAACATTTTGCATACAGCAGGGCTTTGGGGATTGTGAGAACATCTGATTGAACTTGAGACTGAAGGAAAGAGTGACTGGACTTGAGATTGTAAGAAAGGGTGACTGAACTTGGATTTTAAGAAAGATTGACTGGACTTGAGACTGTAGGAAATAATGGCTGGACTTGAGATTGTAAGAAAGGGTGACTAAAATTGAGATTGAAGGAAAGAGTGACTGGACCTGAAATTGAAGAAATGAGTGACTGGACTTGAGATTGTAAGAAAGAGTGACTACTTATAGACTATAACGAAGAGTACCAGAAAGGGAAAAGCATGGTGCAGAGTAATTATATTTGGAGTGCAGTTATGCGATAAAAAAAAATTCACAAGTATTTATTTTTACATCTTTTTTACATCAGCTACAGAATACATATTCCTTTCCATACTAATTCACATATGGAACATATGCAAGTTAGTTCCACAAGGAAAGAAAATATGCCTTGTTTGCACTATATGTTTTTTCTTTTGCATAATGAATCATTTTCCACATTCTTATCTTCTTCCAGAAAAAAATGCTATGTAATCAGTTAGGCTTATTATTCAAATACGATTCGCATAAACGCACACACAAACATATACACAGATTGATAAATGGACAGATTAATGAATACAGAGTTAATGATTAGTGCATTCAAAATGAATATATAGATTGGATAGATAGATAGATAGATAGATAGATAGATAGATAGATAGATAGATAGATAGATAGATAGATAGATAGATAGATAGATAGGTAGGTAGGTAGGTAGGTAGATTGATTGATTGATTGATTGATTGATTGATTGATTGATTGATTGATTGATTGATTGATTTGCACACCCACTTAGTTAATGAAAATTATTATTATTATTTATTAATCTTTCATAACTAATTACAAGTGATGAGAATCTTTATTTATTTTATTATTGACACTCCAGCAGACTACTTGTTTCTCTCATTTTGTGGATATTTTGGTGCTTTAAAAGTTTTTCTATTCCACAATATAACATTTACGGTCACATAATATTTTCATGAGTGGAAAACGTCTTACTAAAGGAGAAGACAAATCCATCTTTAATCTATTTTGTGCATGCCCCCATCCACCCACTTTCTTCTCCAACATACGTTTATCAATATGCTTAAGAAGGTCAATAAATATAACAATAAATTTATTAAATGAACAATCAAATATACATATGACAATCACACTGAAACATATTACTTGACATCAATATTCCATGATCTCATGTTTGGATAATTTTACTTTTACAGTCTCTCTCTCTCTCTCTCTCTCTCTCTCTCTCTCTCTCTCTCTTTCTCTCTCTCCCTTCCTCCTTCCAAAGGTACGTGATCTCTATTCATTTCGAGTTTGTGATTTCTATATATAAAACTATGTAAACTCTCTATCTCTAAAGATGCGTTATTTTTCTCTCTAAATGTATTTGATTTCTATTACAATGGCATGTAATTTCTATCTCTAAAGGTATGTGATCTCTATCTACAAAGACATGTGATTTCTCTCTCTAAATGTATTTGATTTCTATTCCAATGATGTGTGATTTCTATCTCTTAAGGTATGCGATCTCTGTCTTCAAAGACGTGTGATTTCTCTCTCTAAATATATTTGACTTCTTTCTCTAAATGTATTTGATTTCTATCTCCAAAGACGTATGAGCTCCATTTCAAAAGATGTGTGATTTTTTTCTCTAAATGTATTTGTTTTTTTTATTCAAATGATGAGTGATTTTTATCTCTAAAGGTCTGTAATCTCTATCTCTAAAGACAGGTTATTTCTATCGATAAAGATGTGTGTATATAAGGATCACACATCTTTATCGATAGAAATAACCTGTCTTTATAACACGTGTGATTTCTATCTTTAACAGCGTTTGATCTCTATCTCTTAAAGACGTGTGATCTCTATCTCTTAAAGACGTATAGCGTTCTTGATGTATGATCCTCAATATATTTTTTGCCGTCGCTGCAAATTTGGTCGTTTCAACGTAATGCCGTTTTAAAAAAAAATCCGGAAGTTGTAACCCTCCCAATACGCCCTCTAGCGCGCCTTATCAGCTATTCATCAGTTGGTTCTCTCCCTTTGAAAACTCATGTTAAACTACTTCTACAGATTGCCTGTAGTTCCGCCGAAAGATTCATCTAATCCAAATATATCCCCTGCTGCTAATTTCCAGCTCTGCACTGTCAGTCTTCAGGAACTTTTGCAAGGTTTAAGTTTCCTGGAGGCTTTGAGAACGTCGTCAGCAACTGTCATAGAACATTGTTTACCTGTAGTGACGTATTTCACAAAGGAAAAAGTCAATAATTGTCATCTATCTTTAATTCTATTTCATATCACAGAAACAGTATAATCAATCGATCAATTTCATTAAATGTTGACGATAATGACGATGATGACGGTGGTGGTAATAATTGATGAGGGTGATGAGGGTGGGTGGATTTTGTGTTACGTGTCCTGCCGATATACTAATTTTGAAATAAATAAATGAAAGCAGAAGGAAATTTTAGAAAATCCTTTTTACAAAATATTTTAGTTTTAATAGGGAAACATTTATTTAAAGCTTTTCCCATATTTTGCTTCTCTCTTTCTTTATACCTTTCCCTCTTTATTCCTCTCCGTTTCTCTCAATCATTTCATGCATCCGTCTACCATGTATATGTGTGTTTGTGTGTTTAAGTTATCTTACTAGTATGGACTGATCATTCTAACAACTTTCTCAGTTTCCCAGTACCACTTTAATACTCGATTAGGCAAAACAGTGTGGTAATCCTTATTTATGTGTGTGTGCAAACGCAATGTTTGTGAAATGTCTGCGATAGAAATGTGCCGCTTTCGCTTGCAGATCCTTGCTTTGGCAAGGCGCAAACATAAACAGAAGAATGTTTACACTCTTGCAATCTCCAGTCTGCTTGCCGTCATATATGCTTCAAGAAGTTAAGCTGTTGTTAAGGAAACCTTTAAAGTGTTCAGACGGCTGCAGGCTTACGCGCCTAGAGACAGATGTTTGTAAGACTGCGGACTTTAATAAGGCTTCTTTTCTTATTTTCCATCTCTAACTCGCTTTTTCTCTTCCTGTCACACACAAAATGTAGTCACTAACTCACACACACACACACACACACACACACACACACACACACACACACACACACACACACACACACACCACACACACTCATGCCTTTACTTTTTTCTAGTTCAAACTTTAAAATGTCTAAATAGATAAGATGCACTGTCTCTAGCATGCTATTTGAAACAGATGGGGTTACATTCGCAGTTTTTAGGGTAAGACATTGTTCAACGTAACTTGTTTTTAAATCATACATATTTAGAGCGACCACAAGACTGACGAACATCCCCGGCCCCATAGATATTACACACACCATAGACATTGAACACCCCTGGCCCCAGAGATGTCGAACATCCCTAACCCCAGAGATGTCGAACCCTTGACCCCCTTGGATGTCAAACACGTCTTGACCCCAATGCGAAAGTCTGCATCACTAAACGGTAACTGTGGTTACTTTTCAAAAGAGTAGACATGTTAAAATGTATCTTCGGATGGATCAAAGACAAACTCATTCCGCTAATTTAGACGGAATAACGTTTGTGTTATTGCCAGTATATAAAAGAATAATTATTTCGGTTTCGCCACTTCACCACCACCACAACCCCAGTCTTAATTTATCTGTACACCTCTCAGCCCGTCACATTTCACGTCAGTATTGCATTTTTTTAAAGGGTGATAATTTTTAGTCCTGAAAATGCTTATAATTTAAAGTGAACACCCACATAGAGCTACTTTGGAAAAGAAATCATTTGCCCACCTGTTGAAATCTATCTTCAAGGTCCTGTCTGTATCGTTAAATTCCATGGAATAGTTGTTGTCTGAATCGCTAATTTGTGATTTTTCAGGTTCATGGCTTGAAACGAATATCCGTCTGATTCAAGTAGGTAGACTTGATATATTATTCAGTTTACCTGTATCCACTTATAGAACGAAAATAAAAAATACATTTTATGATATCACGGTTTTCTTTCAAACACCCAAGAGTGACTCCATCAGCGAATAACGCCTTAAAACAGAACTAAAATCCATTATGCAGTATGCACTCATAACCTCTAAATAACTACAACATATACAACAATATGAAAAGTACACCATTCTAGACGCCCACTTCAACACAAACACTACAATAATGACACTCCACAAAATTACGTTTTGACTAAACCCAGCAAAGAAACGGGTGTTTCTAGTACTGATCTGACTGATGCAGAGCAGTGCCTTTCGGAGGATTTAAAATTAGATCCATGGGCAACAAGTCACGTGATGACAGAAGCTTTTAAACAGTAAAGAGCTAACGAAAGCTGGGCATAATGCAGAGAAAATGATAAGAAGCATCCATACCAGAAACATCACAACATCACAAAAACAACTAATCTCGTATGTGCGAAGATAATACAAAAAAATGCATGCTGCCAACTTCCCCAAGGCCAGAGCTCTTGGAATTCCTCTCACTCTTATTGAGGGCCTTGTAGGACGGGCAGGATTTGAACGTAAACCTGTATGTCCAGCTAATGGGTCGTTTGGATCGTTGTCGGATCTATGGACAATCATAAAGCCTGCAGTATGACGTCAGGTGCTTGCCGACTTCGCTATGTCCCTCACTGCAGTGAATGTGACGTCAGGAGTTTGCCGACGTCATTTAGTGTCCCTCACTGAAGTGCAGAAAATGGTGACTTTCGGGCACCCCGTGATGTACCGCAAATCTGTGTGCAGGGAAGGGTGGGGGACATTTTTGCTTCGTCAGGATTGACTTGCTGTTGGCAGTATCAAAAATGTTGTCTTTCAGAAGCTTTGTGTCACGTTTCTAGCACTGTCTGATGATCGTCGCTGAATGTGCAAGTTATGACAAATCTTTTATCGGATAATTTAGCCACCATCACAGCAGGGAAGGTGATAATGGAAAGTGGAGGCACGGACATTGTGGGTAATTTGAAATGACGAGGACCACATATCCTTTCTTAACACTTTTTAGTTGGTTTATGTTGTTCTGAATATTTGTCTCTATCTTCCAGTGGGGCTGGATTAATTTTAATTTGTTGTTCAGTGTAGTCAAGCATTGTTATGCGATGATATTAAGTATTAAAGTTTGTACCTGGGATGAATGCATTAGATAAGCAGCAATAGGTGTGAGTAGTGTTGTTGTTTATTTTTTTCTGTTCCCATTTCCAGATCAACTTAAGTTGGTGAAGAATGCAGCAGAAACGGATTTAGTTTAGAATTTTAACAAATTTGTTTCCCTTACATAATACCCTCAACTTGTGTGTATATATATTTGTACGTGTGTGTATATTTTGATATATTAGGCATGTGACGTTCGCATAAACTTTGAAGCATATCCTACTTGTCCCGAAAGCAACTCCACATACTTACCATCATATTCATATAACATCAGCTACCTAACAACCTCCTTGGAAAACAGAGATATAATGAATGAAAACTGATTGTACTTGAAACAAATCAACCAAATGGCAGTAGGGTGGAGTAAATTTGCCTATCCCTATTTATAAATTGTTAAATGACAACGTGACCCGACCTTGAGCATTGCTAATGGTGGTATTTTTTATAAGTGTCAGAATTTGAGTAAACAACAGGTAAAGAATGTGCTAGAATTTGCTGATGTAATCTAAAAGAGTTACAAGTGGATGAGTAGATTTTATTATCCATTGGATAAGATTTACAAAGAACAAGATCAAAGTTTACCTGTTGAAAAGAATTGCATTGTCTAATCACTTTGATTCTGGTGTGGCAAGAAGTCCAGTCATGAAAGGAAGTCATTAGCTTAATGCAAAGAAGAAAACGTTTTATTCTAGAATCTCTGGAATTTCTAGAATTTCACAGTTTATTGGTCTATAAATTTCTCTGACTTCGGTAGATTCGAGAATTGCTACCCCAATTGTGTAAGTGTAAGAGTACACTGCACTCAATTGATGTATGACAGCAAGGAATGTTTCACTACATCATAGAATTTCTGATATAAGGAAGTTACTGAAATTACTACATTGTTGTTCTGAGGGAATTCTGAGGGAATTAATATGGTGAAGGAGCACCCAGATTAGCCTCAAGAGAACTGCACTTCATGGAACATTCTACAGTGTGCTGGAGAAACATGGAAGAATTGACAATACTATTATGAACAATGAACTTGTGACATTGTTATGAAAGCATGCAAAGACTATTTCGTCATCATCTGGACAAGGTTAGGTACAAACTATTACTGCTTTTCTCTCTGTAACTCAATTTCTGTTCTCTGATAAGAATTATCCTGTTAGTTATATTGACACTAATCTACTGAATTATGAGTTAGGATATAAGACTGTATGAGCATTGAAATTATTCGAATGTGATTTCATGGAAATATTGATGTCAAATAATATTTTCATTGTATTTATTATATGCCTATTTAATTGATGATTTAATAAATTTATTGTTGAATTTATTGACCTTCTTACAAATATTGATAACATATGGTAGAGAATTAGTGAGTGGATGGGGGCTTGCTAAATATAGATTAATGACAGATTTGTCTTCTCCTTTTATAAAATGTTCTCCACCTATGGAAATACTGTGTGACAGTAAATGTTTGTTTAAACTTGTGGAAGAGAGAAAACGGTTAACACGTCTGCAAATCCTCGAAGTGAGAGAAATATGGTTTCTTCTGAAGAATTATTAAGAACATAAATTAAGAGTCTCAGTACTTGTAATTAGTTATGGATGATTAATAACAACAACAACAACAACAACAATAATAATAATAATAATAATAATAAAATAACTAGGGTGGCGTTGCTCAAAGGCAGCAACATTATATAATAATACAAACCTTAGCAGACATTAGTTAATATAAAAAAAATAATCGTTCCAAGAAACATAATTATTTCAAATATAGGATGTGAACTGTCTTCTTACAGGACTAAGTCGCTAGATGTAATATTTATGCAATTCAAACATACATACTATTCAAAACTGATTTTCAAGGGGAACAATCGAATAGAATAACACTTATCAAACATAAAGGACATTATATTCTTCTGTGGAAACGTTTGTGGTAAACCTGGCATACATATCACCTCAGCCAAACAACATAAATATCTACATGAAAAACAACAGAAAACACGTGAGCAGAGCAATTAATAATTGATAACTAAATGCAAGTGGCTGGAATCTTAATCCATATATTAATAATAAATCCCAATAGACGCCCAACTTGTCTCCCACTTGGCGGATCGCCTGCCGCTGCAAAACTCTACCCCTTACAACATTTAGATAGATACTCTACTGACACATGATTTCTTTAGTATGTGGAACTTTGAACTGAAGGAATAATTAGATCCATCTTTTAAGTTATTTTAATGAGCCCCCATTCATCCACTATTACTCCACACATATAAATAGTATGTGTAAGAAGCACAAATAAGAAACAACAAAAATTTTATTAAATCATCAATAAAACATATAAATGAATACAGTTGAAAACGAATACAGACTTTCATACTTCTACTGAGAATAAATGTTCAGATAATGTCAACCACTTATTCAATCTCTATCCTAACAATAAAATAATCAAGTTAGTAATCAATAATCAAATACTTAGTCTATTTTTCATCCTGAATCAGATTAGGAGTGGAAAGAACAATAGTTAATTATACATGACCTTCTTATGACATAAACTGTAGATGGTGGGTTTCACAACATTGTCACAGACTCACTTTGCCTGTGTTGGATAATGGGTCTAACGTTCACTCTAGGTACTCTACCCAAACTGTTCCAAGAAATTTTGTTCTAAAATATCTGTGTACAATCTCTCCAGACCAAAGCCAGTCAGAACCAACTTCTGCCATATGGTTCTGGAATGGAGATTTTCGTAACCAATTTCCAGCAACCCAGTTGCCAGCAAGTGTAACAATTAGTGTTGGACACACGTACAACCTAGCTCAAGTAAAGTGCAGTAGATCACTGCAGTGGATAACGGGACAAAAGTTGTGCTCTTCACTGGAAAAGTCAAACCAAGGGATAACACAAGATTCTAAAATGTTTCTACACTCCCATATCTCTCCACAAGCATTCTCAAATTTACATTCCTGTAATAAAACTCATTAGCCTGATTCACACACCTGGGCATAAAATATAATATAATCAAATTCATGAATACCATTTCCACTAGGGACAATGTCACGTGCTCAACAATGCAAAATTACAAAATCTCTCTAATTACAAGTCGTAAAACATCTGTTCAAACACAGGAAAACATTTCCAAATCTAATTGCAAACCCATAAAATTCGACATTCTAAATACTTGAAATGATCTCTGAGTCTAATGACAACCATAAAATTAATAGTTTTAAATGCAAGAAAATATTTTTAAGTCCACTATTTCCTTATCAGTCAAGTAACTCACCAGCTCACGATCAACATTTAATGACTGGACTTGACCACAGATGAAATCAAAGTGATAGATTTTTCCTAAAGGTCACATTCTGCCTGACTCTTATTGGTTAGATTTGTTATTGACCAGTATCAGACCATTGGTCACTTATAGCTGGCCAGCTGCCTAGAACTGGTTATTGTCACTAGGTGAGTTGTTTATTACTCAGCCTGGTTTGCTCACTTGAAAGAAACTTCGAACATGGAAAATTCCACAAAGGATGACATGATAACCTTGCTTCAGGCTATCGTTAATCTATGGTTCTGGAGAGTTCTGACTTCCTTACATATTTCTTAAAGTGAAGTGCATAAAGTCTTATTTAAATTCTTTCTATATTTTGAGATATTAGCAGCATAAATATAATAATTATTTCATTCATATGTGCAGTCAGCTTTGCTCTGTCACATATACATACATGCATTCGTATGTACGTACAGACAAATGAAATCATGAGAAAAAAAAGAAGAGTGAAATTAAAAAGATGCAAATACAATAGAAATACATGTACACGTACATACAAGCACACACACACACGTACACCTAAAATCATGCTTATTTACACATGAAATCACATTTCCACACATAAACTGAAACATTCACACACGAATCTATGAGAAACATTTCAATAACGTAATTTTTCTCTTTTATCTGCAGTTCCTTAAATGCCTCGCGGCATCCATCCCTCTACAAAGCAGTTCGGAATTGCTAAAAGCTGTTTTTGAAAACTTGTTTTTCAAATTCTCTATAACTGAAACTTTGTCTTCAATTTAAAACGAGAATCTGATTTGTCAGAACTTTCATTTCATCAGAACTCTAGATTCTTCAAATAAAATTTTAAAAAGTGAAACATAAAATGGATCCTTAAATGAAACAAGAAGATAAATGAAACAAAACATGCTTGACAAGGAGGTTACCGGGCTCATGTGTTGTGTGCTGGAGTACTGTTATACACAGATTGATGTCGAGTGGTGTCAAAGTAATTAATAAGAGCCCATGCGTTTTTCCCTTCAGTCTGAAGCTGAGTTTCCATTTTATCCAATAAATGTGTATATGTAAATTGTGGTGAGGTAATTAGCATCAAGCAATAAATAATGAATAAGACACATTGTGGTTTTTAACAATGACAGTATTCGTGATGAAGAAAGACTGCAGTGACGTTGAAAATGTCATAATTCAGATATTGATTACAGTCATTAACTAGTATAGTATGCAAAGCATTAAAAAAAATCTATTATGATGACTAACAAAGAATAAATAGAAAACAATATATTATGTAATTAACAAAGAATAAATAGAAAACAATATATTATATGATTAACAAAGCATACAAGACAATATATTATGCTGCTTAACAAAGCTAACAGAAAATAATATATGCTGATAATCAAACATAGAAAACAATATATTTTTGCTTTTTCTACATTGTAATCTGTATGTAGTGTGGGCGGAGGTGTCGATAACGCATTCGTTAAAGTCACGGTCTAACAGGTTAACTCCCTTATGATTGCAAAGGGAGAAAAGACTAAGGAATGAAGGGAATCCTAGGGGCTGAGGTGGGTTTACCCCTAGGACATGACATGGCTAGTGGCAGCATTTACAACGTTTATTTTAATTTTTCTGTCGAGATACGGGAAAGCAATTTCCCACATTTAAATTCAAAAAGCCAAATACCAAGGGACACAACTGTTTATTTTCATTATATCACTTTGTTTCTGGTTCTCTTGTTTTGGCTGTATTTCTTTTAAGTTTTACTTTAATTCATAATAATCGCTGTTTCTTTTTTCCCATTTTTCCTCCCGTTTTCTATTCTTTCAAACAAAATCAAATAAATTTATATACTGTTAATCGAGAGAGGTGTGGTGGGCGTGAGGGAGAGAGAAATCATTAGCATAATTCAAACCAGCATCATTTCAACTAATCAATCAAGTAATGATTTAAAATATTTTTTTAATAAACATGATTTAACACACCAGTTTTTAGTTTTACGTATTTTAGTAATTTTCATCCTTGTGCGTTGCTCACGTGTAGAAACACAATAATCTACACACTCACTTCCTTTAATCTCTAAATCAAAATGAAATAGTCATTTTGGCAAAGACTCTCCTTAATCTCTAAAAAATCAAAATGAAATAGTCATTTTGGCACAGACTCTCCTTCATCTCTAAATCAAAATGAAATAGTCATTTTGGTACAGACTCTCCTTAATCTATAAATCCAAATGCAATAGTCATTTTGACATATACTATCCTTAATCTCTAAATTAAAATGTGTTATAATCAAAGCATGGGGACTGTCTTTAATCTCTAACTAGAAATGTGTTAGTAATCAAGAAAGAGACCGTATTTAATCTAGAAATCAAAATTCATTAATGCATGTTGTACCGGCAGTATTTCTACGCAAAAATGTCAAGAACTTTAATGTAAAAGACTTAATCCTAAAATTTACAAAACGACCACATAATGAAAGTATTCAGCGTGAGCAAATCTATTCCGACCTTGGCCTTCGCGAATAGTTAAAAAATGTCAGAAACGCTGGATACGTGGAAGACAGCTAAATGTTAAGCGGAGGGGGGGGGGAGGTAAGAGGAAGGGTTACAATGAAAAAAGGGAGGGGGTGTCTTCCATCTTCAAGATTCTTCAAGCGAAGTAAGTTATCTTTTATGTCGTTTACACTTACACATGACAGGTTTACATGTGTTGTCATCGCGCAGCTATTTGTTTCTTTGTTACTGCTCGACACAACCCATCGTTCACACGTCATGACCAGAGTTATCGTCCTTTTGAATAGACTTAACAAGAGGCTAAGTATAGCCGCTACCTTAGGTTGGGGTCCGTACACGAAAGACTTTTTTCGTGTAAATTTGACTTTAGACAAAATACTAAAGGGTCGGTGTATCATCCTCACCACATATAACACACGTACTAATAAATGTTCGTGAAGACAAGAATTACAATTTGCCATTTCGCTTATGGCTTCTTGTCAAGGCAAAGATGAATTGTCCATTGGGCTTGTGGTTGAATGAGGTACTGGTTCATTTCTGCTTATGGTTAGCCGAGACCGAGACTCTTGTCCTGTGACTATAATATAGTATGTACACCTAGTGTTTTTTCATATTTATCCAAGGAATGGTGTTAGAAGGATTTTTTTTTTAATTGAAACCAATGACGTGTATTATTATTCGTGTGACATTGTGTCAATACACACATCTTGTCCTATCTATAAATGCAATCAATGCTTATCATAAAGCAAAAAGAAATATTGTTTCTGCTATCTGTTGGTTTGATCTAGATTTCAAGCTCACTCCCGTGTTTCGCTACTTTCGCAGACAGGCGCAAGAATCGATGGAGAGATTTGTGTTCAGGAAAGGGGAGCTATATATGTAGACACATAGATGGAAAGAGTGAAAGAATATGTGCTTGGTGCAATTTCTTGGATTTGCCACTGTCAGATCTTTCGCATTCATGGGTTATACTTATAAAAATGGCCCCAATTTATATTCCAACCGACGGACTTTGCCCGCTAGTTTTAGCTAAAGAACGGCTTAAATTTTTAGTTTTATCGGATATCGAACCCTATTAAGTACATCACTTCTTTCTGCGCCGTCGCCTGCCTGCCCCGTTTGTCTGTATTTACCTAGTGCTAACTGCCAGAAACGTTGTCTGTATTTACCTAGTGCTGACTGCCAGAAATGTTGTCTGTGTTTACCTAGTGCTGACTGCCAGAAACGTTGTCTGTATTTACCTAGTGCTGACTGCCAGAAACGTTGTCTGTGTTTACCTAGTGCTGACTGCCAGAAACGTTGTCTGTGTTTACTTAGTGCTGACTGCCAGAAACGTTGTCTGTGTTTACTTAGTGCTGACTGCCAGAAACGTTCACTTTTCAAGTGGGTTATCTGACCGAACTGACCCACCACTCGTATCATCTTAAACAGCGTAACAATCTTCAACAACTCAACAATCTTAAACAATGTAACAATCTTAAACAGCGTAACAATCTTAAATGATGTAACAATCTTAAACAGCGTAACAATCTTAAACAATGTAACAATCTTAAACAGCGTAACAATCTTAAATAATGTAACAATCTTAAACAGCGTAACAATCTTAAACAATCTAACAATCTTAATCAGCGTAACAATCTTAAACAATGTAACAATCTTAAACATCGCAACAATCTTAAACAATGTAACAATCTTAATCAGCGTAACAATCTTGACAAACAACATAAAATGGTTTCCCTGCAGTGAACAATTAGCACACATTTGTATATGTAAACAGTTCTCAACAGTTTACTTCTAAATTTTATCTTCTAACGTTTAGTATATCTTAGCATGTACTTTTGACAATTAGTAGTTGATAATGAATATTGTAATGTTTAGTTTATATTACACAGTTCCTATTACAGCAACTGGTACGTTTAATATAATCGATAGTTAACAGTCTTATACTAGTGATGTGAAGTAGTTCAAGATGTGATTATACTTTTTTTTAAATCGAAACTGTGCTATGAACAAAATTATATGTAATGAACAGAATTGTATGCTATGAACAAAATTATATGGATAGAACTATATGCTACGAACAAAACTATATGCAAGGAATATAAATATGTAGTGAACAAAATTATATGTAATGGATAGAACTATATGCTATGAACAAAACTATATGCAAGGAATATAAATATATGTAGTGAACAAAATTATATGTAATGGATAGAACTATATGCTATGAACAAAACTATATGCAGTAGACAGATCTGTATGTTACGAACAAAATATATACAATGAACAAAGTTGTATGCTATTAACAAAACCATATGCAACGGACAGAACTGGATGTTATGAACAAAATTATGTGCAATGAACAGAATTCTGTGCTATGAAGAAAACTATATGCAACGTACAGAGCTATATGCAATGAACATAACTGTGCTATGGACAAAACTAAATGCAATGAACAAAACTGTGCGCACTAACAGAACTATATGAAATTAACAGAACTGAATACTATGAACAGAACTGTATGCTATGAACAGAACTGTATGCTACTTTGTTTCCCTGTGGAAGATTTCTGAAAGTCATGGCCAGACAACGAAATATTTTCGGGCATACTCCCTATGCATCAATACCAGAATTTCTATGTTTAATACGACTTTTATTTTAAATTAAATTAAAAATAAAAGTAGACAAATTATATTATCATAACCCAAAAAACAAACAAACAAATGTTCTACGTGCAAAAACATTCCTGTTTTGATATTGACTATGTTTCTTGTAAAGTGTTTTGCATGGCAAAAAATCCATTCTCTCTATAGCAATTGATTGCATTGGGTAAACATGCATATATTGATATTACACCGTCAGCCATTTGAAGGCTGTACTCGTGTATTTCCTAGTTTTGTTGTTATTCTTTCGGCCTACAGTGATGTGACATCAGGCATTGTTATCTCCCACCTGAGCTTTGTGCGGAAAAATTTGTATTCAATCCGCTCTGACGTCTTGCATTATCGACTGACATAGTATAACATTGCTTGTTGTTCTCGACTTAAAAGAATCCGAACTTTGCATGCATAAAGAGAGTAGTTTCCCTTTGGAAGAAATTTCTCTCATTTATATGTCAACGTGTGTGAGAGAAATTAAATATAAGGATATGATACTAATCTCAAGATCAAATACAGTATAAGTATAGGTTTATTAAGGCAAACTTTTACTTAGTTACTTACTTACTTACTTCTTCTGGTTAATTATTGTAATCTATGGATAATTATGTTCCTTAGCAGTAAGCAACAATATATTATAGCCCAGAGTGAAACAATTACAAACGTTGACATTAACAAAGAAATGTTCTTTTTAAAGAAATTCTTTATGGTATCAATTTGTATTGTAACATATGAACACCTTATCAATACATTAAGGCGTTTCATATCTCTTATAATAGGCATTAGAATACCTTCGTCTTATATGGTAAGATTTCGTGTGGGGGGGGGAGGGGGGATCAGAACACTTGTAAATCAATTTAATCAATGTAAAAATATAATCACAAACTAAGAAATAAAAATATATGTGTTTATTGTAAATTATTCACCCACTGCATCTTTACAAAATTTTAACCGCAGTTCAACATAGTTGGGAATCTTTAAAGCAAATCAAGCGATAGTTATGTAGGTGGTTTACTGAAAGCAAACAATAGCTATGGCCCTTTAAGTTAAGCAAACAATAGTTTTGACTATTTTTTAGTAAACGTGATAATTTTTGTGGCCCTTTCCAGTAAGCAAAACCGAGAGTAATGGCCCTTTCACTAAGTACATTACAGTTTTTCTTTAGCATTAAGGAGTGGTAAGCTTATGTTTCCTCACAATAAACAAACAATAATTATGGCCCTTCAAGTTAAGCAAACAATTATAGTGTCCCTTTAAAGTTAGCAAAAAATAATCGTGCCTCTTTAAAGTAAGCAACAAATGAGTGTAGCCCTTAAAGCAATCGATTGTAAAAGTCCTATAAAATTAGTAAATTATAATGATGTCCTTTAAAGTAACTAAACGATAAATATGGCCCTTTATAATAAGCAAGCTATGATTATGGCCCTTTACTCTAAGTAAACGTAAAGTATGATTCTTGATTAGAATCCAAATGAAGTATACGTTTATAAAATCTTATTTTTCGGTAAATCTTGGCAAAGTTTGTCTAGACTGAATACTTTTGTGAATGTTGTTAGTTTGATGCTGAAAGTAAAATAAAAATGGAAGTTCTCGCTAATTTACGAGATCGCAGCCGTTAAGACAGGAAGTGGTTATAAATTTGTGAAATATAACCTGATCAAGGTTGTTTCTCTTATCCGATGTGCATTTGAAGTATGCAATAGTAAGAAAATTAGGGGAGAGCTCTCTTTTGCTTTTGTCAAATGTCATACTTTCACTATAAAGAGCGGTTGTACGGCACTCTGTGTCGTCATCAAGTGCGTTTGTGCACATTGGTACTATATCAATCTCGTATAAGTGCATTCTTTCAATCACTTATATTACAATATCATTATGACTTTATGACAGTATGACTTTGAAATATGCTAAGCCAGAACATTTGATTCTATGGATCTTCATTCCCTGAGTGTATTTACACGAATATTTAGAATTCCTGCACACTCTCAAAGAATAGTCCTTTACTGTCAGCAAACAATATGTATGATCCTTTACAAATGAGACCAAAAAATGAAAAGACTAATGTAATTATACGAGGACAAGACTAAAAAAGACTAGTGTAATTGTACAAGGACAAGTCTAAAAAAGACTAATGTAATTGTACAAGGACAAGACTAAAATAGACTAACGTAATTGTACAAGGACAAGACTAAAAAAGACTAATGTAATTGTACAAGATTAAAATATACTAATGTAATTGTACAAGGACAAGTCTAGAAAAGATTAATGTAATTGTACAAGGACAAGACTAAAAAAGACTAATATAATTGTACAAGGACAAGACTAAAAAAAGACTAATATAATTGTACAAGGACAAGACTAAAATAGACTAATGTAATTGTACAAGGACAAGTCTAGAAAAGATTAATGTAATTGTACAAGGACAAAACTAAAGTAGACTAATGTAACTACTGAAGTTTACTCCATTTGCGCTTAAAATGTTTTCTATGTTATCATTCGTTCTTTGTAAAAGGAACCCAAAATGTCAAGCTAGTAAATAAACAATAATTTTATCGGTTTAGATAATGAAATTGCAAAACACATCACAGTGTAGATTCAATATCAAGGTGATGTGTAAAATCGAGTCGAAAAAAATAGCGACATTTATATTGAAATCAATCGCAAACATAGAGCGTTCTCTGCGCGATCGATAGAAATTTGCTCAGTACTCTATAACATCAGAAGAAATGTGATGAACAAATACACAGAGAAATATCATGGACATTTATATATTTGTTTTAGAAACAGTCAAGCGTTTACTCGTAACATAAAAGTTCTATATGTTTGGAACAAACGTGCGTTGCACATCCAGTAGTAGTTATGCAAGTTTGCTCTCTCTCTCTTGTACATTAAATATAAATGCATAATAATCAGAATAATTAATTTAAATGTGAATGATTGAGTACAGTCACTATGAACGTGTAGCAGTGAGTACAGTCACTACGTGCGGCGAAGAAAATTTGCCTAGCCCTATTTCTAAACTTAAAACGACCTTGGCCACTCTTTATGATGATATTTTTGTAAGTATTCGAGTTGGAGTAAACATTCGAGTTGAGAATATGCTAGAAATTACTGACGTAATGTAAGCCAGTTCCAAAAAGATGAGTAGATTTTATTATCTAATGGTTAAGATTTATAAAAACGAGACCAGCCAATGGGCTAAGATCAAAATTTACATGCTGTAGAGCAGGGGTCGGGAACCTATGGCTCGCGAGCCAGATGTGGCTCTATTGATGGCTGCAACTGGCTCGCAGACAAATGTTCGATTATAAAAAAATTTTCTTTAGACTCCTTTGATCTACATATTAATTGCATATCAATATTTCATTCTACAAATGAGCTAAAGTCTACTAAAGTCTGAACACCTGCATGAAGCTTAACCTCACCACGTATCAACCAGACTACAGAGCCATCAGCAAAGTCATGCAGCACCAGAAGTCGCATTAATGGTAAGAAATACTCATTATTGATTAGCAGCAGCATAACAATTTTATTAAAAAGAATTCAGAGACATAATTATTGTACTTTTAGTGTTGAAATTACACAAAATGCACACATTTACTTGAATTTTTAGTTTTAAACATAAGGCATGGCTCTCAGAGAATTACTTTTCAAAATATGTGGTGTCCATGGCTCTCTCAGACAAAAAGGTTCCCGACCCCTGCTGTAGAGAATTCTATCGTCTGATTACTTGAATTTGGTGTGGCAAGAAGTCTAGTCAAGTGAGGCGGCTGATAGCTTAATGGTGAGAGAATGGATATAAAAATATTTTTGTGTATTTTTGCTATTGATGTGTTATATTTGCATTATGTTAGTAGACTATTATTTCTAGAAATTGTGAACTATGATGCTTATATGTAGTATGCTAACTCTTGACATTGTTCTAATGAAACCACTCTTAAAGCTATACTGCTGTATTTATTATGCTGTATGGATGTATCGAGCTAATAAATACTGTTACAGGAAACTAAAAGTTGAGATTTGAATGTAAGAATGGAGTTAAAAATGGAGTAAACTGGAAACTTAGCATTTGTTCCATCATTATATATTTACAGAGACAAAGCAGCCTTTCCGTGTATTATCTGAAACTCCTGGTTTATGGATTATTGTCTACGGTGGTAGACACGGAGAAATCTCTACCACAGTGTGTCTATGTATAAGAATACATTGCACTCCATTGATGTATAGTGGCAAGGTATGCTGACTACATCAAGCAATTTCTGGTACAAGGAGGTTACTGGAAATTCCTACAATTATTGTTCTGCTTGAAGGAGCTAAACACACTGGAGTGTCCAGGTTAAGCCTTGATTGGATTAACCTCAAATCAGTGATCTGGAACGTGAGGAGAGAATCTCGTGGGATTACCAGTATTAACTGAACAATAACTTGTTTGCTCTGTTGCAAAAAAAAGTGTGTGAAAGACTATTGAGACAGCACCTAATTCAAGTTATGTACAAACTATTATCGCTTGTCTCTAATAACTCCATTTTTGCTCTCTAATAAGAACTCTCCTGTGATTTGTATTCACACTAATCTATAGAACTGTATTATAAGATATAAGATTGTGTAGTATACAAATTATTCGAACGTGATTTCATGGAAATATTGATGTCAAATAATCTTTTTCATTGTATTTGTTATTTGTAATTTGATTGTTGATTTAATAAATTTATTGTTAAATTTATTGACCTTTTAAAGCATATTGATAACCTTATGTTAGAGAAGAAAGTGGGTGTATGGAGATTCACTCAATATAGAATAAATACGTATTTGTATTCTCATCCAGACGTTATCCACCTAAAGAAATATTGTGTGATGGCAAGTTTTTGTCTTTAATGCTGTAGAAGAGAGAAAGGTTTACAGCTCCAGCATATCCGCCAAGTGAGAGAGGCGAGTGGTGTGTGCTGGCGAATTATTAATAACATAAATTAAGATTCTCATCACTTGTAATTAGTTGTGGATGATTAATTAATTTAAAACATCAAAACCATTAACAAGGTGGCTTTGGCATCACACTATAAATGTGTAGTTGTGTGTACAGTCATTATGAATCACTATGAATATGTAGTTGTGTGTACAGTCACTATGAATGTGTAGTTGTGTGTACAGTCACCATGAATGTGTAGTTGTGTGTACAGTCACTGTGAATGTGTAGTTGTGTGTACAGTCACTATGAATGTGTAGCAGTGTGTATAGTAGCTAGCATTTAATTCAAAAACAAGTGCGCATATTTTGCGTAATTCCACTTCCATCCATTGCAGTCGGTCTACTACTGTCCCGATGTCACTTCTGCTATCTTCATACCTCTGTATAGTCAAATTATCTTGTACTGCTATATACATACTTCTGTATAGTCAAATTATCTTGTACTGCTATATACATACTTCTGTATAGTCAAATTATCTTGTACTGCTATATACATACTTCTGTATAGTCAAATTATCTTGTACTGCTATATACATACTTCTGTATAGTCAAATTATCTTGTACTGCTATATACATACTTCTGTATAGTCAAATTATCTTGTACTGCTATATACATACTTCTGTATAGTCAAATTATCTTGTACGGCTATATACATACTTCTGTATAGTCAAAATATTTTGTACTGCTATATACATAATTCTGTATAGTCAACACCTCTTGCACTGCTATATACATGCTTATGTATAGTCAGTATTATTTTCCCTCGTGACT
Organism: Sinotaia quadrata; assembly: GCA_028829895.1. Taxonomy (NCBI): domain Eukaryota; kingdom Metazoa; phylum Mollusca; class Gastropoda; order Architaenioglossa; family Viviparidae; genus Sinotaia; species Sinotaia quadrata. The sequence continues at coordinate 48,365,460 of CM054179.1, forward strand.
TCTCTTTGACCATCCTGAGATGATCCGCGATCATTATCTGGAAATACAGTGAACAAAGCCACCATGACTTGTTTCCATCCAGAGTTACCTTTCCGTGTAATGTTCTATTAACGTTCAAGAGTTAACGTTCCCTGTAATATTTTTTATGTCTGCGCGGAACATTTTTCCTGTGTGCGCGGAACTGGCGGCTGTTTGAGCTATCTACCAAAAGTTGTGCGCAGAATTTTGAAAATACTGCGCGGCATTTTCTAAAGCGCTGCGCGGCCGCACATCCGCGCACCTTAGAGGGAACATTACTTGGCAGATGGCAGCATGTACCCCGTGAACTAGAGAGCAGTTGAGACACCTGAAAGGCCTGACCAGAATTTCAAGGTTACATCAGTCAAGATCTGCCTGCCCCAGCAGACCATGCGGCACGAGGGGCCTCTCAGCTTTATGCGATAACGCTACACCCAGCTAACATCGCCTGGAGTTTATTCGTTATAATAAAAACGGAAATCGCGTACCTGTCAGCTATCTTTGCATGTGTAATTATGTTTTCATTTCCTTTGTACTCTTGCTCAGTTTTTGTTTTACTTCCGTCGTGAAAGGGAGATAATACAGATAGACTATTATAAAAAGACTAGATGGCTGTCTAATGGTGGTTCAGTCGGGTATCATGTTGATCATTACGCACTGGTGGAGAAAGTTAAAGCTACTCAAGTTACCGTTGTAAGGAAAGAAATGGTTTTGACATTTTCATACACATATCAGTGCGGCTTGTTAACAGCCGTAAATTTAGCATCAGTCACCACTCTTGGGCGGAATCCAGCATGGCCGAGTAGCGAAGGATGAAGACACTGTGGACTTGCATGTTGTGCAGACAGACGCCCTCATGATCAAACATTTCGCTATCTCGTATGGTTGACTGAGCGAGTGGACTCACATTGATAATTGGGCTGCAATTGTAATATGGCAACACCAAATAGTGTGTGTCGTATTTAGGAGTCAGCAGAGTTTCATAATTGGCTACCGTCATAGTTAAAAATTTTGTCTGACATTTCTGTGACGTAAAGAAAGTCAGTACTTTGACACGAACGGATTCCTAAAGAACAGGACGAGCCGTACAATCGGGAGCACTTGAACTCAGATGACCCGTATTTGTATTTTCTGCAGAAATTTTATATTAATTGAATGTACACAGTGGACCCAATCGTACAAATTTAACAATCTGCAGGACATTGTAGTCGGTGCTTAATAGTCGTTACTGGATTTCTAAGGCTGACACTATCTAATGAGAAGATAGATGTTTAGGACTTTAGGTTAATGGTTATGATTATTATTAATTAATCATCCATAACTAATTACAAGTGAAGAATCTTAATAGTAGTAATAACAAAAAACGTTATAGTACAATTAATAGTAGTGATAACAGAAATAGCATGGATCGTTATAGTACAATTAATAGTAGTGATAACAGAAATAGTATGGATCGTTATAGTACAATTAATAGTAGTGATAACAGAAATAGCATGGATCGTTATAGTACAATTAATAGTAGTGATAACAGAAATAGTATGGATCGTTATAGTACAATTAATAGTAGTGATAACAGAAATAGCATGGATCGTTATAGTACAATTAATAGTAGTGATAACAGAAATAGTATGGATCGTTATAGTACAATTAATAGTAGTGATAACAGAAATAGCATGGATCGTTATAGTACAATTAATAGTAGTGATAACAGAAATAGTATGGATCGTTATAGTACAATTAATAGTAGTGATAACAGAAATAGCATGGATCGTTATAGTAAAAGAAAGAGTACTCGCCGAAGTCATACAACAATAGCAGTAAAAGTAATGCTGAATTATTATCATTAATAATCATCATCTTTCAAATTTGCGTTTTGTAAATTTGCGAGCACTTTACACTTTACACTACAGGTTGAATTCAAAGCTCACAATAAATATTTGACCAAGAGCGAAACTACAAAAGCTTGCTTCCCTAATAATCTGTAACCGTTTTGAAATGTACTCTTTAATGAGTGGAATTTATTAATACATACCGGCATTCTCTCATTTAGAAGTGTTTCTTTTGGGCTTTACGTGAAATGAGATTTCTTTGTAGAATTAATACATTTTTCTGATTTGTGTCGTCAACATTGTCTTTACTTTATGTCAGCAGGTTTGTTTCCCTTCGTGTTAGAAAATGTTTTTGAAAAATTATTTGGTTTATGGGATATATTTTTGTCCTTAGGTGTTGCCATGGGTGACGGAAGTTCAACCAACACAACATTGAAACACTTCCATGCTAATTGTGGTGGTCTTGTTTAAAACATTAATTCTTATTTTCAAAGAAAATACTCTTTCATCATTTATGCGTAATATCGCCATATCGGAAATTTTTGACAAGGAATAGAGATTGGTATTTTACTGTTCTTCAATTCCTTCTCACAAATTCATAAGGAACCTGCCTGCCTGATAGAGATTATACAAGACAAAGCATTTATAAATCAATGAAAAAAAAGTTACATTTACATCTGTTTTATTTTAATCAGAATGAATAAGGAAACAAATATTCATCTCTTACACAATTTTTTGTCCCTTCCCCCCCCCCCCCTCGTTCCTCTCTCTATTATTCTTTTCAGTTTTCATTTAATTTTTTCTTTCTTATTTCCTTCCTTCCTCTCTTTCCTTTTATCTTTTCTTTCTTTCCGTTATATTATTTTCTTTTTCTATTCTTTCTTTTGTATTATATCCACAAAATAAATATCTTGAAAATATCAGCAGAGGCAAAACAATTCGTTTTTTCAATTTTTGTTTAAAACCCAAAAGTAAAGAAACAAATAATCAAACAAGCAAGTAAATGTGGTTTTGCGTTTTCTTTTTTAACTTTTCACCTTATGGCTATTTTTAACGACTTTCATTTTCTTGTAAATTAATTGTTCTTAGCAAAAAGTGTTTTGCCTTTCGGCGGACTACAGAGTTCTCAACATTGTGGTGATAAAAGTGTTTTGCCTTTCGGTAAAATACAGAGTTCTCAACATTGAGGTGATAAAAGTGTTTTGCCTTTCGGTAAAATACAGAGTTCTCAAGATTGTGGTAATAAAAGAATGATCGCCGGTCTTTGAGTGGGAAAATGTCCAGGAAACTTCAAGAAACTGCGACCGGAAGTCGTACTTGGTGGTGAATTTAGACACAATATAAAATAAAAATTATTTCTTAGTCTTTTGAGGATTAATGAATTTCTTCTGCTTTATTTTCCTATGAATAAGGAGGTACATTTTATTAAGATTTTATATGTATGAGGTGTTGTTATAGCGGTCTTTTTAATATTAGAGTTGTTATAGAACTATTTCCTTTGTGATCGCATTCGTCTTTTGTTTTCAAATTTCTTTCTTTCTTTCTTTCCTTACGTTTTTATTTCATCCGATCTTTTCCCATTTTTATTCCAATCTTTATTTTTACCTTACCTTATTTGTTTTTTTCTCGTTGTCTCTTTTTGTTTTAATTATCATTTAAGTTAAAATGCTCTATTTCTTTCATTCTTTCTTTCCGTTCACAGTGCAGAACCAGCCAGCACACAAAAGACAGAACTTTTATGCCTGTTAAATGAAGTTTATTCCTTGTCAATCCATTCGTAGGCACGTTTCGGCGATGTGTGTTTATGCGAGGGTTAGAGAAAATTTTATCAAAACACATTGTTTGCTTTAGCTTTTCACGCGTTTCGGGCTTGCCGCGTCGATGTGCAATACAAGCCAGTGGCTTAAGAGCTTGCTTAACGAATTCGTTCGGCAATGTAGGACACAAAACCGTTATTAGCAGAGTACAACATAAAACCGTTATTAAGCAGAAAAGAAAAAGAATATTTTTATTTTTTTAAAGTAACAAACAAAACCCCACCCGTCCCTGACGGATGATCAATTCTTTGTTGTTCATGTCCCTTTGATGTATAAATAGAATTACAGCCAATGCAGGTTGTCTGAAAAGATTTGTAATATTCTTTCTCTTCTTCTGCCCCTGTGTTCTCATTCAGTGTTTGACGTCATAAAATACAAATTCACGAGAGAGTCATGCAGAAATATAAACTCGGGATTGTTGATGAGGACAACTGTCAACTGCCGAGGAGGGGGGTGAGGGGTGGGGAGGGAGTTTTAAAAAATATGTTGTCGGTTGAGATTCTTAGTAACGACTACGTAGATTTAGTCAGGCATGTTTCGTTCTGTCCCAGTTGAAATTGCTTTTTACTTTGAAGTGTTGCTGAGATGGCTTTCGTGCTTTTTAGAATTGTAATCACGAATGAGAGCTATGACTGAATAAGTATTGATTATCTGTTAGGGGGTTAAAGTATGCTCACAACGGGACTACAAATGCCTTCAAGCTCCCATCTTGGACAAAGGGAGGAGTGGTTTAATTGGGAGGGGGGGGGGGAAGACTAAATTTGATCAAGTGCTCTGACGCCTTTTGTCCTTTAGACTTCACTCTGATAACAAGGAACACTGCAGAACCTGATGATGACGACATGATGACGTCGAACAAGACTTAACCTGATGACGACGAACTCTAGTGTACTTGTGTGTGTGTGTGTGTGTGTGTGTGTGTGTGTGTGTGTGACTGTGTGTGTTTGTGTGTGAAGGAGAGAGAGAGCGAAAGAGAGATTCCTGAAAATGACAGCCTGGCTGTGTATGGACTAAAAATCGTCGAAGCGAGGGCCTCGAACTTTAAAGGAACGGTCCTCGAGGATTCGCACTTAAGTCGCCCTCTGAGATGACTTGGACTATTTAATACTAGATTGGAACTGTTTATTGCCTTGGGGGGTAGGTGTCCATTTCCATCTTTTCTTTTTAGTACTGCAGTAGAAACAATAAATGATTGTGTGAGCCACGTCTGGTAGGATTTTACATTTTGTTTGAGAGAAAACTATTGTCAACTTATTCCTTCTCATTTTTTATTTTTTCAATATAGATTTCTTGATATGTCAAAAGTTAAAATTTATTTTTAAAATGTAAATTGTTTGATTTGTCAAAAGTTATACATATATTTTTATTTATTAAATGTAAATTGCTTGATATGGCAAAGCTAGATATATAGTTTTATTTTTTCAAATTAAATTGCTTGACATATCATAAGCTAGATATATATTTTTATTTATTAAATGTAAATTGTATGATATGTCAAAAGCTAGACATATATTTTTTAAATGTAAATTGCTTGATATGTCAAAAGCTATACATACATTTTTAAAATTGAAATTGCTTGATATGTTAAAAGGTAGATATATATTTTTATTTTTTAAAATTTAAATTGCTTGACATATCATAAGCTAGATATATATTTTTATTTATTAAGCAGAAAATGTAAATTGTATGATATGTCAAAAGCTAGACATATATTTTTATTTTTTAAATGTAAATTGCTTGATATGTCAAAAGCTAGACATATATTTTTATTTTTTAAATGTAAATTGCTTGATATGTCAAAAGCTAGACATATATTTTTATTTTTTAAATATAAATTGCTAGATGTGTCAAAAGCTAGATATATACAGAATACTTACTGGTGGTTTGTTGGTTTATTTTACTTTTGAAAATTTTAATTAAATGAAACAATAGCATTGGTTGATGGGTATAAGTCGCAAGATTCATACACAGCGACTCCGAGAAGCACTACTATTTTCCTTAGGAAAATCGTTGGTTAGGCATTTTCTATATATTACTTTTTTACGTTCTAGATTCATATTCTTTATCTGATATTGTATCAATGGATGCCTACATTCAACATGCGTGTTATATTAATAATAATGGTGATCGGGCCTGTTTGATTTAAATTCTTTAATGAAAAGGGTTTGGATTTTTTTAATAAAAAAGATAAATTTAATTTTTGAAAATAAAAGAGTAACCGTTTGTTTCTATTCCGACAGTGTAACAAACTTAGCACTACGTGAAAAGATTTATAATTTTAAGTCTATCCATTTCAGATTTTTAATAATGTCTTTCAGCTTTGCAAATTAATTATGTGTCTTTCTCCTTCAGTTATACAGTAAGTTGATCACTTTATTTCGGCCACATTCATTGTCTCTTTCTCACCGGCCACATTCATTGTCTCTTTCTCACCGGCCACATTCATTGTCTCTTTCTCACCGGCCACATTCATTGTCTTTTTCTCACCGGCCACATTCATTGTCTCTTTCTCACCGGCCACATTCATTGTCTTTTTCTCACCGGCCACATTCATTGTCTCTTTCTCACCGGCCATATTATGTTGCTTTCTTCTTTGACCTTGCCAATTATATCTTTCTACTTGGACCACCGTTAAGTGCATATGTACTATATCGACCAGGCCCATTGTCTTTTTGCTTCGGCCAAATTTACATCGAGTCTTTCAATTTCGGCCACAGTGGTCACTGTAGTCTGCAACCGACCAAAATCATCAAAGATAAAAGTTGCGCTCCTTTCTGCAAAGGTCAAATTAAGGCAGCGCTAAATTTCAGGTTTATTTCATCTCTAAACTCCTTTCTCTCTTTACACACATTCTCATCTTACAAATCCTGCAATAATATTCATTAGCCTGGTGCACCCGCATCATAACAAATAAAGCATCAATGAAAATTCACAAGAATACTGTACAATGTAATCAAATTAGTTAACATAGAAATAATGGGTTCACTTATATGAAGCATTCTCCATTTCAAATCATAAGTCAATAGCAAACATGTACGAAATATTTCTAAGTCTATTCTTTCTTTATCAGTCAGTTAACTTACCATAAGCTAGAGATCGCCTTCATGACTGGACGAGTTTAATCAAAATCAAAGTGATTAGAATAGAGAACTTCAACAAACTAACTTTTGGTCCATCCCCATTGGATGAAAAGGTTCTGGAGAAGTGTAGGACTATTTGTCAGAAAAATTATTCATCCAGCTGGAACAGGTTTGGAGTGCATCAGCAAGTTCTAGCGTACTCTCCACCTGAGTTGTTTACTCAAACTTCGGCACTTACAAAAATATCATCAAGGTCGTGTCACTTAGAAATTTAACAATTTATGTGACAATTAAGTTTTGAAATGGAGATTGGCAAATTTACTCCACCACACTATCTATCTATCTATCTACATATCTATCTGTCCATCCATCAGCCTATCTATCTATCTATCTATCTATCTATCTATCTATCTATCTATCTATATCTATCTAAGTATCTATATCTATCTGTCTGTCTGTCTGTCTGTCTATCTATCTATCTCAGATTTCATAAATTAAATTTTTATCTTTCTATTTCAGTCACATAATGTAGCTTTCTAGTTCATGCACATTGATTTTGTCATTCAATATTTACCTCTCCACTTCGTCTGCAGTAATTATTTTTTCTTCCACATAAGTTATATCGATTATACGTCTTTCCACTTCGTACAAATTAAATGTGCATCTTTCAGCTTCCTGTTTGTTAGTTACACGTCTTTCCACTTCATATAGATTAATTATTTACCTTTAAAATTCCAGTCTATTAGTCAGGAGTCTTTCTACTTACTATGTATTAGTCACCAGTCTTTCTACTTCATGTCTATTAGTTATTAGTCTTTCTACTTCCTATCGATTAGTCATGAGTCTTTCTACTTCCTATCTATTAGTCATTAGTCTTTCTACTTCCTATCTATTAGTCACGAGTCTTTCTACTTCCTATCTATTAGTCATTAGTCTTTCTATTTCCTATCTATTAGTCACGAGTCTTTCTACTTCCTATCTATTAGTCATTAGTCTTTCTACTTCCTATCTATTAGTCACGAGTCTTTCTACTTCCTATCAGTGATGTAATGCCACCTATTTAATGGTTATGATTAATTAATCACCCATAACTAATTACAAGTGATGAGAATCTTAATTTATGTTATTAATAATTCTCTAGAACACACTACTCGTCTCTCTCACTTGGCAGATATGCAGGTGCTGTAAACGTTTTCTCTCTTCCACAACATTAAAGACAAATATTTACTGTCACACAATATTTCTGTAGGTGGAAATCTTCTTACCAAAGGTAAAGATAAATCCATCTTTTAATCTATATTTAACAAGCCTCCATCCACTCACTAAATTCCCCAACATGTGGTTATCAATATTCGTGAGACAGTCAATAAATTTAACAATAACATTATTAAATGAACGATCAAATATACATATGACAAATACAATGAAAGGTTTACTTGACATCAATATTTTCATGAAACATGTTCGAATAATTTCAATATTCATACAGTCTTATATCCTAACAAAATTCAACAGATTCATGTCAATACAAATCACAAGACACTTCTTATCAGAGAAAAGAAATGGAGTTATAGAAATTATAGTGATAAGTGGTTTGTAGATAATCTTTTCTAGAACATTGCTGCAATCGTCTTTCATACGATTTTGTAACAAAGTAACAAGTTCATTGTCATAATAGAATTATCAGTTCCATATGTTTCTCTTGCACATTGTTGAACACTGATCAGCTGCTATTCTCTTGGGGCTAATCTGGCGCTCCACTGCATTAGTTCCCTCAATCAGTGTGGTTCCATTAACAATATAGCAATTTCCATTAACTTCCTTGTACCAGAAATTCCACCATGTAGCAGAGCGTACTTTGCAACCATACATCAAGAGAGTGCAGTGCATCCTTAAACTTACACACTATGAATAGAGACATTTGAATCTCCCATGGTTGTATCAGTTTATAAATCAGTAAACTGGGAGATCTAGTAAGACCAGAAAAAGCTGTATCTTCCCTGTTTTATATAATCAGGGAACAAATGCTACGTTTCCAGTTTATTCATCTCTAACTCCATTCTCTCTTACATTCAAGTCTCAACTTACTGGTTCCTGCAACAGTATTTATTTGCCCGATATACGTGTACAACATAACAATTCTATGAACGTATTCACTAGAAACAGTGACAATTGTTTAGGATACTATATACAAGCAGCATAGTTCACAATTTGTAGAAATAATAGTCTACTCACATAATACATCTCTATGTAAAAAGCAAATATAATATATAAATAGCAAAATGCACGAAATATTTTTAAATCCATTCTCTCTCAATCAGTTTGTTTACTCACCATTAAGCTAACGGCCACCTTTCATGACGGACTCGAGTTGTGTTCAAATTCAAAGTGATTAGAATAGAATACATCTTCAACAAAGAAACTTTCGGTCCATCCCCATTGAATGAATTAGTTATGAACAAGTGTGAGACTATTAGTCAGAAAATCTACTCATCCAGTTGGAACTTGTTTGGGTTACATCAGCAATTTCTAGCCTATCCTCCACCTGAGTTGTTTACTTCCAATTTCACACTTAAAACTATCATCATAAGCAGTGCCCAAGGTCGTGTCACTTTGACATTTAACAATTTATATAACAATTAAGTTTAGAAATGGAGATTGGTAAATTTGCTCCGCCACACTTTCTATTAGTTACGAGAATTTCTACTTCCTATCTATTAGTCACGACTCTTTCTACTTCCTATCTATTAGTCACGACTCTTTCTACTTCCTATCTATTAGTCACGACTCTTTCTACTTCCTATCTATTAGTCACGACTCTTTCTACTTCCTATCTATTAGTCACGACTCTTTCTACTTCCTATCTATTAGTCACGAGTCTTTCTACTTCCTATCAGTTCACTCTGTTTTTCCACTTCCTATCAATTAATTATACATCTTTCCTTTTCAAGTAAATTAATTGGATGTCTTTCAAATTCCTTTCTTCCTTTCTATTAGTTATGCATCCCTCTCCTGTCTATCAATTCATTATGTGTCTTTCTACTTCATATTAATTAAATAGATGTCTTTTCACTTCTTATCTATTAGTCATGCATCCCTCTCCTGTCTATCAATTCATTATGTGTCTTTCTACTTCATGTTAATTAAATAGATGTCTTTTCACTTCTTATCTATTAGTCATGCATCCCTCTCCTGTCTATCAATTCATTATGTGTCTTTCTACTTCATATTAATTAAATAGATGTCTTTTCACTTCTTATCTATTAGTCATGCATCCCTCTCCTGTCTATCAATTCATTATGTGTCTTTCTACTTCATGTTAATTAAATTGATGTCTTTTCACCTCTTATCTATTAGTTGATTTTTTACTTCCTACCTGTCAATTGTGCTTTTCCACTTATTATTAAACAATTATGTGTCTTTCAGCTTCCTGTTAATTAATCTATATGTCTTTCCACTTTCTATTAATTAATTGTGTCTTTCAACTTCTTATAAATTGATTTGTGTCTTTCCTTTCCTATCAGATAATCATGTCATTCTACTTCAGACACTGTAGCTGCGTTTTCCTTTTCGCAGATATTTCTTATCTCCCGCTTCAGATACATTAATTATAATTATTTGTGTTCTACTCTTCGTGTTTTTTCCAGTTGTATAAAGTCAGTGCGACTGTCTACTACAGACACAATAATCGTGGGTTGTCCGCTTCAGATAAATGAGTAATTTGGGCTTTCTAATGCATGGCCTAATGACATGTCGTTTCAGATAAATTAGTTAATTGGATTTTTCAATTCGGGCAGTAATTGTGTGCCGTTCCTCTTCAAATGTGTATTTTGTTGTTGCTGCTGTTGCTGTTGTTGTTTTTGGTGGAGGTAGTGTAGTGGTGTTTGTGTGTGTGTGTGTGTGTGTGTGTGTGTGTGTGTGTGTGTGTCTGCGTGTGTGTCTGCGTGTGTGTGTTTCCATTTCAGTCATGATCAGTACACTAAGTTCATATCTGCGCGACATCGGACTTGCCTTTTAACGTGTTTCTTTTCTCTTTTCCTTACTTATCACTTTCTCACCGCTTACCAAAACCACCTTCCTACCTACATATTTTAACATTTATTTTTTTTGTTTGTCATTTCTCGATACTTGTAAATGAGTGATCTTGTGTGTGAAATGTTAGAGGAACGAGCGTGGCAACACGTATCAATATTTGTTGAAATAGCATGCACAGTATCAATACTTAATGAAATAACATGATAACATGCACAGTATCAATACTTAATGAAATAACATGATAACATGCACAGTATCAATACTTAATGAAATAACATGATAACATGCACAGTATCAATATTTATTGAAATAACATGCACAGTATCAATATTTATTGGGGTAACTTGCACAGTCGTACCGCAATGCAGCTGTCGCTAGTGACAGCTAACGGAACGTTTGAACGGTTTGTGTGTCGTGCGTGCTGTCGCCATGGGGCTGACCTTGACAGTTTAACCTTGAAGTCTGCCGGTTTGGTACGAGAAGTAACCAGCATGACGTTGGACGGTTTCGCTCAGAGCTCATTCGGTTGAGAATGAGTTAGGTACCGATGATAATGCATGTGCATATCTCTTTTCTTCTGATACTCCTTTCTCTGATACCGTTTACAGACCGTATTCCTGGTCACAAATAGGTCTTGTTATGATTCCTGGATAAGTTCCTGCACTTGAAGGAGAATTATCAAAATCTTCAATTGTGTCACGATACTCTTGAGAGAGTCGCACATTATTTGAGGATTATTGAGGGTTATTGAGGGTTACTGAGGGTTATTGATCAGTTTTGCGAATCGTTCTTGCATTCTGTCAAATCGATGTCTTTGTCTTGGCTCGAATTGTGTTTCCTTTATTTATAATTCCGATCTGTCATCTGCAACGTTTCGGCCGGGCTGCAAATTATTCTGCTGCGATAGTCCTGGCCAATGTAGCTTGACATCTATGACCAGAATTTTATTGTGTCCTTTGATGTAATCGATTCAGTTAATAGAGTATTATCGCCCTTTGATGTAATCGATTCAGTTAATAGGCTGTTAGTGTCCTTTGATGTAATCGATTGAGTTAATTGACTATTATCGTCTTTGTAAGTCAGTATTTATGTAGCTAATCCATCGCGAGTGTAATCAATGGAGTTTGATTGGAGTTGCCTTTGTAGTCCAGATTACATGTAACTAGTCCATCACGATCAGTGTATCAATGGAGTTTGAAGAATCTACTCGCCTGTGTAGGTCAGTATACATGAAACTGGTCCATAGCGATCGGGGGGGGGGGGGGGGGGGGGTTGGCTGAACTTCGTATTTTTACACTCACAGACAAAACAAAGTTAAATGATTAAAATATTAAATTATGCCCACATTTTAAAACAAGTGATAAAAGAACTACGATTAAATTTAAAGATTTTGTTCGCGAATCTTACAACAGGAAATAGTTAATAGGGCAGAATCAGGGTCTGTATTTGTCCATATATTCTCCATTAAACGATGAAGCAATGATTAGCCTTTATAGCGGTCGTGTATAATGTCATATTGATTTCGTTATTAGTGGTGAAACACTGTGTGATTAATAGTTTAAGAGACTAATAATTCTGCTAATATATCCTTATAACCCTACCCATAACGACTTTATAATTAAATGCGGGCGAGAATTTCGGTCAAACCTCAATGCCTCAACTTAAATTAGAAATAACGTTCACCTGTAGATTAAAATAACATTTAGCTGCATTGAGTGTTACCTGATCATAATCCCTGTGTTAAATGATGCGCATTCAAGGTACGCTAAAACCAATATGATTTTGGACTTCACACGTCTCATTATCATGGCGAGACACTTAGTTAAGGTATGCTATTGTCCGACTTACAACTAAACACCCACGCTCGCCAATTTACATATCAAATGTTCCTTATTAATTGAAAAGCGTAAGTTTAAAAAATACAAGGAATTTATTTAAGAATATAAAATAAGCAGGCTGATATGTAACATTGAAAGTAGGTTTTCTAACTACACAAATTCGGGTACTACAAAGAGTTACAAAGAGTAGTCACAAAAATAGTCACAAAGGCAAAAGTTTGTGTGACTGAATATATGATATTCACACACAAACAATACTTCTGTTAATTAAATTAAAAATAAAATTTTTAAGAGTCTCATTTCAACAGTTTCGTGCTTACTTGCACATTGCTTATCATGCAACAATAATCGTTTTCAAAATTAACAAGAAATTGCACCCGTCCAGACAATGCAAAACACAAGCACAGAACGTGGGTGCGGCTGTACACTAACGTTCACTTTATACAACCTTCACCTTAAAATAACACTCTGTCCAAGATCGTACTGAGTATAAACATAAGCTTAACAATAAAAAAACATTGTCTCTTAGGCAATTCCGTTTTTCTTCAGCCTATGTGCTTATGTTTTGTTTTGTTTTTGTTGTTTTCTGTTTGGGTGGGTGGCTTTTAATTACTAATACCGCCGTCAACATAAACAAAACTAAACAAAATTGCTCACAGCACGTTTCTACCCAGTCAACCACTCGAAATATTTAGTGTTTGTTGAGGGTTTTTCCCCCCACTGTCTCCAGCATCTGATTTAATGTAGTAGAAACTCTTTCCGTGAATCCATTTTGCACTACTTGAGGCTGTTTTCGAGAATGATAGCTTTTGCGTTTTTGCCAACCATACGCTATTTATTGCCTAGGAGTGATTTTGATGGGTTATACTAGACGGCAGTGCAATTTTGTTTTACGTAGGGTTACCGTGTATCTTTTTTCGAGAATCGTCAGATTTGTTATAGCGGTACGAGTTGTATCCCTTAGCGCACAGGGTGGGAAGGTGAGTTTTCTTATCAGATTTATTAATGTTCCGATACGGTGAAATAGTAATTGACTGAGACTTTGTCGAAGGGCAAATTAATTATATCAGAATGTGGAGATGCAAACATAAATTTAGAAACTGGGGCCAAAAAGAGAGATAGGAAAGACAGATGGGAATGGACAGAAAGAGCGACAAGGCAGACAGACAGACAGACAGACAGACAGACAGACATGTAAAGTAGTCGTTATTCATGATATAATACCAAAAGTGTGTTTCAAGAAGGAAAGAGAGGTAATTAGAAAGAGATAGTGGAGAAAAAGAGAGAGGTCATTAGAAACAGACTGTGGACAAAAAATGAGACTGAGGGTACGGACGGATGGACAGAAGGACGGACAGATGGATGGATGGATGGATGGATGGATGGATGGATGGAGAGTGACGGATAGAAAGACACTTCATATTAAAGATTAAGAGAGAAGTAATTAGAAAGAGATAGTGGATAGAAAAAGAAATAGAGAGAAAAGAAAGGACAGGAAAACAGGGAATTAGAAGCAGAAAAACGAACATACCTGCAGACAAAAGGGAAGAATCTTTACAGTTTATATTCTTACTGCATTATCTAGTTGTTAAGAATAAAGAAAATAATTATTTTCAAGTTCGATGGTTCTGGTTGATGTGTGTGTGTGTGTGTGTGTGCGCTATATATTCGGCATTACCATTTTTCTGTTTTTGCATCATTTCAGCTAACGACAGTTTGTAGTCGTAGATACAAAGATTTACCATCGCATTAAATTTCTGCTCTTCTCCCTTCTAGTCAGCTGAAGGACCATCCAATTTCAGTCATACATTTCTTGTGTGTCCGTTAAAAAACAGTAATGCTCTCTCAGCCTCTATTTGTCTCTGTCTCTTTCTATTTCTCTCTCTCAGTCTCTCTATGTCTTTATTTTTTCTCTCAATCTCTACTTCTCTCTCTCTTCTTTCTCTATTTCTTTCTCTTAGTTACTTATAAACAGGAGTAGTTAAAGATTTCAAACATTTTTCGGTTTTAGCAAATGTTTCTACTTCCCTGTGCCAGTAAACTAATTAATCACAACTTCATAGATGACGTCATGTTGTCACATTGTTCACTGGTTCTCTATCATACTGGCTACCTTCCAGTGTTCACTGGTTAACTGTCCACATTGTTCATTTGCTTTCTATCCACAGAAGAATAAAATAAATCTCTGCACTTTGTTATGATAATCAACATTGTTCCAACTTTAAATACATGTCTCATCACACAATTGTGCGCACTCCTGCTAGAAACTTGTGATGTCTATCTAAAACACGCATTTTTAGCATTCCTATGTCGTACGATCAACAATCTTTTGATTATCAAGGTCCATCTATCTGGTACATCTATACCTCCTTTCGAGCTGACATTAAAGAGAACATTGTCATTTTTAAGAGGTCTCTCTCACGATATGCTTTCATCAGCAAGGACCTTCAATATATATTTGCTAGTGTATTTTTATATTTTCATAACACACACATACACACACACACACACACACACACACACACACACACACACGTACACACACACACACACACACACACACACACACACACACACACCTATTTTTCAAATTTTTGCTCGAGGATTTAAGTTCAGTAGTTTGTATTGAGACCTTGTAGATTATCTTGCGTGTAATTATTGTACAACTCTTAAAGCTTTAATAAGATAAAATATCTGTCTGTGTCTCTGTCTATCTATCTATCCATCGATCCATCCATCCATCCATCTATCTATCTATCTATCTATCTATCTATCTATCTATCTATCTATCTATCTATCTATCTATCTATCTATCTATCTATCTATCTGTGTCTCTGTCTGTCTATCTATCCATCTATCTGTCTGTCTATCTATCTATCTATCTGTGTGTGTGTAAATTATATAACTGTATTGTTTGTTATACACGCAGCTGTGCATTGTATAACATATTTATTATGTATCATGTATATTTTTATTTTTATTATTATTATTATTATTATTATTATTGTTAGTAGTAGTAGTAGTAGTAGTAGTGGTAGTAGTAGTATGCCTCTTTCCGCGACTTCTGTTTGACTGTCGGTTGTGATCCAAGGTCTCGGAATCTTACCAAGATTCTGGGAGATCCAAGGTTTTACGGAGGATGTGGGTATTTCCTAGGAGAGCTGCTTTGAGTAGTGGGGCGAGTTTGTGGTTTCCAGGGAGTTTATTCAGATAGCCTTCCAACTCAGTGCGTCACGGAAACGTCACGCAAACGTGCCGTAAAATAAAACTGTTCGATATCTCTTTATTAACATCACTTTAAAAAAATTACGAAAGGGCTTAGTTACTCTTATAAAATTATTTTCTTTCACCTGTCCGACAGGTCTCCCACCAATCCTTTTGTGGAACTCGACTAGCACCACCAGCACCCGTGGTGAACATGCTTTGCCTGGTACTTAGAGCTGTGGAGATTACACTACTCGGCCAATTGTACTACTTGTCATGTTGGATTCTCTTTAGTGACTGTCATGAATATGGTTACATTTTGAAATATATAAATGCTTGTTGGAAGGCTTTAGAAATATGACTGTATTAATATAAATATTTACATTTATTTAGTTAATGCATTGATGTACCTAATCAGTCTGTCTAGCTGCCTATCCGTCAGTGTGTTGAATTTAAGAATCTATCTTCCCATCATACATTCAATGACAGTCTTTTGTCTAACTGTTTATCCACCTATCCATCTACCGACTGTTTTATTTTTTTATCTTTCTAACTGTTTATCCATCCATCCTTCGCCCGTCTGTTTGTCTATCTGTATGTTATCTACCCGCCTGCTTGTTCGCCCGTTCACTCATCCATCGAAAGTCTGTTTGTCTATTTGTCGATCCACCCATTACCCACCCATTGACTGATTCCAGCTATCTAGGTGGAAAGATGGACAGATAGGTAGCTTCCTAGCTGTCTCTCTGTTTATACAGATTGATCTATCTATCTGTTATAAACGTGTACGTGTGTATGAATGTAAATGTGCAAGTGTGCTCGTGACTAAGGATAAAAGATATGCCGTATCACGGCTTGCAGGCATAGAATTTGCAGCAGCTTACATATTTCCTGAAATTACCAACAAGGCGCGCGCGCTCAAGGACGAAGTGCACTCTCGCCATAGGGTTCTGTCAGATGCAGAGAAACCATAGTTCATCTCAGACCTATCAGACGTCAACGGGTGAACTTCGTGTCGAACGAACTAGACTTAACCTGCTGCAGACTGAGATCTCTGACTTGAGGGTGTTTTTCCCCCTAGTGCCGAGTTGCCAATGTCAAAATCGCTATTTAGGCTTTCATAGTTATCTCATACAGACGGAAACCTATTTCACTCAGGCAATTTCAATTATTCATGTTTGTTTCAGTTTTGGTATCTAGCTTGTTTGTTTGTTCGTGGTGTTCGTGCTGGTGGATGAATTGACGAAAATTAATATAACAGAGATTTATATATCCTTGTGAAAGTGTATACGTATATATAATTTGTGTGTTTGAGAGAGAGAGAGAGAGAGAGAGAGAGACAGACAGACAGACAGACAGACAGAGATGGGGTGGCGGGAAAGAGAGAAGAACGGAAGAGAGAACCGTTGAATGTAGATAATTATGCAAGGCAAACTGTAACGAGCTGTCTTTTCTCAAGTTCACACCCAGAGTGCAAAAGCCAGTGCGTGTAGCCATTGACAGTGGAAACATGAAAGGGTTTTTGTCAACTGCATCGAGCAGCATGACCCATGACCTCTCGGGCCTTCTATTTGCATGGTTTCAATGAAGTGAAGGGCGACGAAAAAGCCAGAAAGACTTTCCACACGCTACATTTTTTACCCCCTAGTTTTCCCTTGCTTCTTTTGCTTCGTCTCTCGGGTAAGCAGAGGGTACATTTGTTTGGGCCAGAGCAGATCGGTCTGTTTGTCAGGTCGCGCGCTACTTCGTGACTTTTGTCATGATTATGTACTTTCGCTAACGGACTGTTTTCCTTACCATCTCTCCAGCGGGCCTTTGTCACATCTTAAAACTAAGTACACCGCGAAGTGGGAATAGTTGGGCTAATATAGGCGTAATTGCTTAGGCGTGAGTATCTGGGCGTAATGTTACAGAGAACTGAGAGAGAGAGAACTCCAAAGAGAGCGAAAGAGAGAGACAGCGTGTACATTCCTGCATTCAATAAAAAGAAAACCAACAGCCTTCAGCTATATAATAGATGAGGGCACGTGGACTGATGCAGTGAGGACATTTCACGTGCTATATTGAGGTAAACAATAGGTGAGGGCACGTGGAGTGATACAGTGAGGGCACGTGGAGTGATACAGTGAGGACATTTCACGTGCTATATTGAGGTAAACAAGAGGTGAGGGCACGTGGAGTGATACAGTGAGGACATTTTGCGTGCTATATTGAGGTAAACAAGAGGTGAGGGCACGTGGAGTGATACAGTGAGGACATTTTGCATGCTATATTGAGGTATATAATAGGTAAGTGAATTTGAGTTAGAGTAAATAAGTGTCTATAGAGAGATACAATGGAGACTTTTCGTGCTTTAATGTTTCAGATAAATGTCTGTGAAATGACAAATGAGCACTTTTCATATGTAATGTTTGAGGTGAAAACAGATAAAGGTATATGGAATGACAATTGGGGACTTTCATGTGTAATGTTTGAGGTGTAAGAGATAAATGAGATAAATGTATTTGGAATGACAAATGGGGACGTTTCGTGCATAATGTTTGAGGGGCTGCAGATAAATGTTTGTGGAGTGAGAAATGAGGACTTTTCGTGAGTAACGTTTGAGGTGTAACAGTTAAATGTATGTGGAATGACAAATGGGGTGTTTTCATGCATAATGTTTGAAGTGCTGCAGATAAATGTTTATGGAGTGACAAAGGAGGACTTTTCGTGTGTAAAGTTAGAGGTGTAAAATATAAATATATGTGGGGTGACAAATAAGGACTCTTCGTGTTTAACGTTTGAGATGTAATAGATAATTGTTTGTGGAGTGACAAATGAGGACACTTTGTGTAACGTTTGAGGCGAAACATATAAATATATATGGACTCTTTGCGTGCATCATTTGAGATCTAAAGCAGATTACAAGGCTATAGTAATGTATCCATATTATGAACCATTAAAAGAAATAAAATTGAAAGTCGATGTATGGCATGACAACCATGTCATTGCTGTGTAGAGTTAATTTAGAAGAAGATTTTTATGTAATGAAGCTTCAATGTGCGGAATGTCTTCAAACAGTCCTGTTTTCAAATGAGCACTTTTTGCAACAATGCAACTGTAAAATGGCAGAATGAAGACACGTGGCAAAATCGGAATTATAAATGATAATAATTCTTTACTGACAAAATCTTTAGAATCGGTTCACCTTTAGGAAAAGTAGAGTTAAAGAGTAAGTCATTCTGTGCAGTGCAGAAGAGTGAAGATGTTCTTGAAAATGAAGCTATGCATCATTTGATAGAGCATGTAACACCTGTCACGCTCATTTGATGGAGCATAGAGCATGTAACACCTGTCACGCTCACTTGATGGAGCATAGAGCATGTAACACCTGTCACGCTCATTTGATGGCGCATAGAGAATGTAACACCTGTCACTATCACTTATGGGGATTGAAGCAACTGCCGAGAACACACTAATGGAGCAACAACACTAGTCACAGCCTTCCTGCAAAAATGGAGCATTTTTAATAAAATAATTTCAACATTGTACTCTGACTTAATACTTTTCTTGTCGCACTCATAAAACCTTGGATTTTGGTTTCACTCTCACTGCAGTTAGAGAACCACTTTTCTTCCGCTCTAAAGGCTGTGAAATGAGGATTTAATTTCATGCTCACTGAATTTATAGTCTGAGATTTTCCCCCGTAGACGTTGGGTCTGTAGAATGGGTACTTTATTAAGCACGCACTGCCTTTTAAAATGAGAACTTTTCTTACTACAAATTGAGTTATAGAGAGCAGGCGTCTCTGTCACCCTCTCATGGAGCAAATATACAGAAAACATTTCTCTCTACAGATAGTTCTAGAATGAGATAGTTTCTGTTACCCTCTCTGAAGAAACAAACATTTCTCTCTACAGATGGTTCTAGAATGTGATCGTTTCTGTCACCCTCTCTAGAGCAACAGAATGAAGACTCCGAGAGAGGACGTTCCTCCATAATTAATGGAATATTGAATGAAACATTTCCCGACCTATTGTTGTGAAATGAAATAACTGTCACTCTGAAGCTGTGGGGAAAAGTATTTTCCTACTTCACTCATTTGAATTTAGTCAGAATTTGCCCAGTCAGTGCTGCTATAGAAGGAGCACACGTCCTGCAAACATAATAGGTTTTCACACGAAGATCTTCGAACATATTCAAACATTTGAAGGCATTTTATTTATTTATGAATATATATATTATTATTTTGAAGAATTCTTTTGTTACAAAAATGAGAAAACTTTCTCTCCCCTCCCCAAAGTCTGTATCTCTCCAAGAAGGCCTTTCTTCAGGCAGTCAGGCAGTTCTGATAAGAGTGGCCATCTTTAGCAATCTCTTAACTTAGTGTCGCTTGGTATCGGCACAGTTGAACAGTACATCAAGCCACAAAAGTGGCGTTTGGTGTCTCCACACCTGAACAGTACATCAAGCCACAAAAGTGACGTTTGGTGTCTGCACAGTTAAACAGTAAGTACATCAAGCCACAAAAGTGACGTTTGGTGTCCGCACAGTTGAACAGTAAGTACATCAAGCCACAAAAGTGACGTTTGGTGTCTGCACAGTTGAACAGTAAGTACATCAAGCCACAAAAGTGACGTTTGGTGTCCGCACAGTTGAACAGTAAGTACATCAAGCCACAAAAGTGACGTTTGGTGTCCGCACAGTTGTAAAATTATATCAAAACTCAAGTGAGGTTTGGTAGGAACGGATGCTCGCTGTAGATGGTGGTTTGGGTGATGACGCCTTTTACCTTAATCTTAACATTGAAAGAAGGTAAGACTTCAAAGGATTTGTAACCTACCGTGTGCGCTGCTATAGAAAGAGAAACGAAGAAAGAGGAAACAAAGAGACAGACATTGCTGTGTTGACGAACAGGATAAAACATTTCTCATAAAAATATTAATGGCAACTATGCAAGCCTTTCGTGGCTTATTCTTTGATTATAAAAATAGTTTGAGTAGGGAGGGGGATTAAAATCTAAGTATACTTTTTTTAAAAATGTAAAAAGGACTGGTAGAAATAAGGTTGTAAAACTATACGTCTGAAAATTTCTAATAAAACACTTCTTTCATATGTTTCCTTTTTATTATTATTTGGGAGAAATGTATTCTTAAAAGAGAAAAAGGGGAAAATTTCGCATCAGTCCTTGCTTTGTAGCATTTTGTCCTGGCTGGTTAGCATTTTGTCCTGGCTGAGTAGCATTTAGTCCTTTCTGTTCGGCATGTTAAGAGCACTCAGTTACTAATGGAAAAGATTATAATTATGCTAAAGAGAAGCAATTGTTCTTTTGCAAACTCCCACAGGCAAGGGACAGACTATAATTATGCTAAACTCAAACAATTGGTCTTTTGTACAGTCCACAGCCAAATACAGACCATAATTCTGCTAAAGACAAACAATTGCACTTTTGTATAATTCCATAGGCAAAGAACAGACCAAAGACACTCAGAGAAATAAACACAAAATGGATATTTTTGTTTTAAAATGTCAACAACATATTCACAATTCTGAAGACTCGTTACGGTACACTCCGTTTTTACCCCCGTCCTTTCCATTCCACATCCCTTCTGCATTTTTTTTTCTTTCCACTAATATGTCAAAAAGGCGCTAGTGAATCCAGCTTCAAAGCATTTAATAACGACTAGGATTGCAGTAGTCTTCTATTGCGCTTTCCCTGCCAAGTCAATATAAAAATTAAAAATATTTTACCATCGTATGAGTGGTGCAGTTCACCACACCGGAAATAATGCAACCTTAGCAATATAGAGCAATTTGCCTAACCGTAAGGTTGTGTACTATATTTTCTTTTTAAATAATAATCTTCACCAAACAAAAATCACTCACTTCTCAGTCACTATCAACGTCTGATGTCTGGAAACAGTCAGGTTTGTTATCAGTTAATGCAAGCTTTGTTTCGATGAACTAGTTTAACCCCAAGACCTTCTGATCCCGTTAACGTTCTGTGATGTAGACTGGCCTCGAATATTAGCATTTTAAGTTGTTTATCGTTCATTGTGTGTCTCATTGAATATTAATTAATTATTATTTACTCCATTCATCCATCCATCCATCCATCCATCCATCCTTTCTCGGTTTTTCCCAAGCTGTACGCAAGCGCACCATTCTAAGGACGTACGATTGTCGGCGGTCGAACAAGGCGTATGCTGGCTGAATAACATTTACATACATTTCTCATAATCAACCCCTCCCCCTTTTTTAAAACCGATCTTTAGTGGCTGGAGCCAGAATAGACAGGAACTCTTTGCAGGTTCGAAGGACCAGTTGCCTTTGACCTGCCACCAAGATCTTAAATTTAAACTTCAGGTCTCTGTATATCGCCCACCGGCCGCTCGATTTTCTGCCACAAACAAGTTTCTCTTATTTTGGCAAAGTGGCAGAAAAGCGTTTTGCTACAAAATGCAAGCTCCAAGAAACCACTCAGCCTTGAAATTGAAACCATCTCGCATCTGACGGTTATTTTACACTCGTTATAAAACTGTTTTAATGTAATTTAAGGGGGGGACGGGAGGAGGGACGGGAAAAACATAAATGGTTTTTCAGAAGAATTTAAAAAAATAAAATATCAAAAATATTTTAAAATATGTAAGGCATATTATTTTAGATTCAGGATATTGCTGAGTAAGATTTACTGTTTAGTAATAATAAACATTTAGTTTTATTTGTTATTATTTTTAATGATGATGATAGTGGTAAATAATAGTGGAGATTATGATGGCGATGATAGATCGATGATGATGACGACGATGATGGTGGTGGTGGTAACGACATCATGGTAAAGAAATGTAGGATTAAATTTCATTGGGTGCATAGTTTAATCGCACATATATATCTTTTTCTCACGGGTTTCGGTGCAGGTTGAATCTCTTATTAGTCTACATAATTTTTTTTTTGTTAAATATCTTTTCATTACTAGAAAGACGTGTTAAAACTGAAGGACCATTGTATGCTATCATTTATAAGTGTTTCTTTAATGAAAATAGAAAGAAATATACCCAGACGTTTCGAAAGGTGTTTCCTTTTACCGTACTGTGCGGTGTTTGAGCCCACACGCATCTTTGATAATTCGGATAGTCTGAATCGAACCTCGTGAATAATGAGCTATGCGGCCTTAGATGTAACCACTTAACACTCTTTGGAAAAAATTAGAAAAACAATTAAAAATAAAGAACTCTCCAAGGATTAAACGTGATCAATGACAGTAAAGAATGAAGAGGAAATATGATTAACAGTAATTAATTACAGTAAAGAATGCAGAGGAAATATGATTAACAGTAATTAATTACAGTAAAGAATGCAGAGGAAATATGATTAACGGTAATTAATTACAGTAAAGAATGCAGAGGAAATATGATTAACAGTAATTAATTACAGTAATGAATGCAGAGGAAATATGATTAACCATAATCAATTACAGTAAAGAATGCAGAGGAAATATGATTAACCATAATCAATTACAGTAAAGAATGCAGAGGAAATATGATTAACCATAATCAATTACAGTAAAGAATGCAGAGGAAATATGATTAACAGTAATTAATTACAGTAAAGAATGCAGAGGAAATATGATTAACAGTAATTAATTACAGTAAAGAATGCAGAGGAAATATGATTAAAAGTAATTAATTACAGTAAAGAATGCAGAGGAAATATGATTAACAGTAATTAATTACAGTAAAGAATGCAGAGGAAATATGATTAACAGTAATTAATTACAGTAAAGAATGCAGAGGAAATATGATTAACAGTAATTAATTACAGTAAAGAATGCAGAGGAAATATGATTAACAGTAATTAATTACAGTAAAGAATGCAGAGGAAATATGATTAACAGTAATTAATTACAGTAAAGAATGCAGAGGAAATATGATTAACCGTAATCAATTACAGTAAAGAATGCAGAGGAAATAGGAATGTTATATTTTGATGACGTAGGTAGTATTAAATGACGTATTACGTATCTGTATTATTATAAGGACCGTGAAGTGTCACCAGCTAACAGTTACAAATAGTACAATGATACCCACGTGTTTGTGAGAGTAACAGCTGAAGGTTTCAAGTTGGGTTATAATGAATGTTATGTTTCGCTTCACTTGCAGCAACAACACAATAAATTACTATCATGTCCTTATCATATTGTTCTTGTTACTATTTTTAGTCTAACACTCACAATCCATTGCTGTGTTAATTAAATGCACGTGGCTATCCTAGTTGAAACAATTGACATTGTTCAGGTGAAAATAGAATTATAGATTTACGCGTATATCATCATTTATAGTAGTAGTAGTAGTAGTAGTAGTAGTAGTAGTAGTAGTAACAGAAGCAGCTTTGATTGAAGACATTAAAGTAGAGATACGGTTATAAAAAACAAATGGTGAAAATCGATTTTAAGCAGAAATTGAAAACACCAATAAGACGTCATAATGACAACTCATGGAAATCAATAAAAATGGAAAATGCAAGCTATACTTTTTAGAATCTAAACTAAATATAACTAAGTTTTAGAATTTAAAAAATGAGCTTTTAAGTGCCTGTAATTTAAGATTAGAAGTCACGAAATTTATTCAAGTTTTCTTCTTGTCTCTTTTAATAACAGGGCGAAGAAAAGTATGGAATTATTTTTTAACAATCATTTTGCCTAGTTTCTCTGTACTGAAGTTTTAAGCGTTCGATTCTATTTGTTTTGCCCGTGTGTTTAACTCTATAGTGTTCACGCTACTATCTCTGTCATCAGTGCTGTAATTATGTACGAGAATGCAGTTTAGCAACAAGAATATAAATTTAGTATAAAATATAAATTTAAAGAAAGATTATCCCCCATTCCTTCCCCCCCTCTCATCCCTTCTCACTACCACATCCACACACACAACATGCTTGTTTTATCTGAAGATTTGAACCTTATACCTCGCGACGGTCACCATGAAGTCCTGTCATTGTACAATCCATTGGAACAGCTGAGTCTGCGACCCACCAACTGCGAAATCAGCCGACATACAGCCTCAAGTGAATCAATCACCTCCTGCAACACCCAACCCACCTTTGATCTCGGGACGCTCCCTTAAAGACTGGGCAAAACTCTGTGCACATTTCCATCCTGACAGCGCAACATGAAAGGGACACAGTCGATTCCCCATCTGCCAGTGAAAGGGGCTGCCCATCTACAGTTCTCACACCCGCTCCACCAAGCCCTTACTTTTGCTAGTTTTAGTTCAAATTCACGAGGGCTGACTGGGCCGCCACCCCACCTCTGAACAAGTCGAGTCCCTGAGCGTGGCTGTTCAAGGGGTCAATGACACACACTGAAAGTTGTTCTCTTGTTTAGGGAATATGATTTGCTGTGCAAAAGCCAGTCCTGTGCTTAATTTTTTTCCATCCCCTCCCACTTCTGCTAGCTGCCGGTCAGCCCCGTCGTAATGCCAGAGACAGCAGATTGTCGATTCAAACACAGTGAGTGATCTCCCATTGAAAGGGAAAGACATGATGAACTAACGATCACTTTCGTTGTAATCAATGTTATGTAAGGGAACTATTTGGAAAGTGTCATTCACTTTCCATTTAAAAAATGTTTGTTTCTTTTACAAGTTGTGACGTTGACTGTAAGGTCAGCTCCCCATTGACCTCTGCTGAAAAGATGTACAAATAACACAAGTGTTGCTGTTAACAGCCAGGATATTATATAAACTTCACATACAATCTGATTTTTTTCATTGATTACACCAGATCGCTGTGCTAAACATAATTCAAACTAGGCGGCTACACCTTGGCATAATAGCTTTATAGGCCAGAACAAACTAGACTGTTACACCGCAGCATAATAGCTTGCTAGGCCATAGCAAAATAGAATGTTACATTTCGGCATAATAGCCTGCTACTCCACAGCAAAATAGGTTGCTATACCACAGCAAATTACCATAATAGACACAGACAGTTCAATGTTACAAAGAGAGTCTTCTAATTATCTTTCTTTATAGCATTATTAAAAGACATCATTGCAAAAGTCTTTAGTTATAAATGACGTAATTTCGTCTACAGTTATATATGGAGTAATCCTTATTCCCACGGTTATTATATGACAAGAAATTAGAATTAGGTCAGCATACACATTTCAGATTTCACATACATACACCACACCACACACACACACACACACACACACACATACACAAATCAAATTATTTTTGAATATAGTGTAGCAGTGGTGTCTGGTGTCATTTTAAACTGTAAGAGCGGGTTGGAGTGTTAATTAGGTTTTAAAGAAAAAACAAAACGATTTAATGAAGCTTATATGTTTACTTTACAAAAGGACCCCAGTTCAATTTTGAACGAGAAGAGTGGAGTATGGATACATTTGCAAAATCTTTCAGATATGGAAAGAAGGAAACCAACATACGATGAGACAATAAACATTATTTTTAATTCGAACTAGAAATACTTGTTTAAGCAACATCCATTTTACAACATTTAAAGGGCTTTTTAATTTAAAAATTAATTGCTTGCAGTTTTAATAATGTGACTTACCGAATTGTGGCAGAGTAAATTTGCCTATCCATATTTCTAAACTTAATTGTTATATAAATTGTTAAATTGTCAAAGTGACCTGACCTCGAGTTGAGAATATGTTAGAAATTGCTGATGCACTGCAAACCAGTTTCAACTGGATGAATAGTTTTTTAAGATTTAGAGAATGAGACCAGCCAATGCACTGAGATCAAAAGCTTACCTTCTGTAGAAAATTCTATTGTCTAATCACTTGAATTTGGTGTGGCAAGAAGTCTGGTCATAAACAGCAGCCATTAGCTTAATGGTGAGTTAACTGATTGATTTAGAAAGAATGGACTTGATATGAAAAGCATGTGAAAAATGACAATTGCAGTTTCATTATTACAAGGTTACGTAGAAGCTATTATCACTTATCTCTAGTAACTCCATTTCTGTTCTCTAATAAGAACTATCTTGTGACTTTTGTTGACATTAAGTTTGTTGCATTGTATTTTAGGAAATAAAACTGAGTAGTATAAGAATTATTTCAACATATTCTGAATACGGATGAATTTTGGCAACACTAATGTAGAGTTAGCTCTCACAATAACGATTGTTTCATAAATACATGTAATACTAATTAAAACCTCTTCAGTAGATCTAACTCTATAGCTTCAATGCACAGTTTAACAATTGCTACAATATAAAGAAATAAGCTAGATCGATTCGATTTTCCAAATTCAGACAAGTATTGCCACTCTAAAAGATCTTTTCCCTTCTTGTTTGTAAATTTAATTATATATATTGAATTATTGATTAATAAAATTGGGAATAAATATATCGAAAACGATCGATGCCAAACGCGAAGTAACCATAGACGCTACAACGCTTCGGTCTTTTCAATATGGCGGACATTTGGCGACAACAAATTTGCGTTTGTGTCGTCTCCATATATGGAGGTCAGAGGTCTGCAGACACAAGTTTTAGATAACTGGAGGGAAGAGGTGGAAAGAGGCGTTTCCAGATTTTAATATTGCTTCATAAAACATACAAGTCTCGATGTACATGGACAAAAAATACGCTTCTGTGTGTGTGTGTGTGTGTGTGTGTGTGTGTGTGTGTGTGTGTGTGTGTGTGTGTGTACGTGTGCGCGTGCGCGTGCGTGCGTGTGTATGTGTGTGTATGTCTGAGTATGTGTGTGTGTGTGTGTGTGCGTGTGCGTGTGTGTGTGTGTGCGTGTGCGTGTGTGTGTGTGTGCTTTTCAGTACAATGCAGACTCAAAAAAAAAACATCCGAGACCCGAAAAGTTGCTGGGAAGTCAATCTGCATTACTAATCTAGAAAATGGAATTACGGTGGAAACAATCTCCGCAGGGACTAAAATTGGTCTAATTCGATCGGACAATCGATCGCTTCCTTATGCTATTAAAGAAGAAAGACTTACTACAAACAGAACCAACTAACAACAAAAAAAGGAATGTGTTTGAAAAATTTGGACAAGTACACCATTGACACTGGAACATCAAAGTCCCTGTGGATAATAATCTATCCTATTTCTTTCATCCGAGTATGGCGGCAGTTTTGTGTACTGTCAATGTGTGAACGGCATTAAGAGAAGACAACCGTGTTCAGCAGAGTGAAACCAATCTCGCGTTCTGAAGAGAAAAGCAGAATGGAACGCATCAGTGATTCTCTTAAGTGATGAGTAACTTGTTTAAAAAAAAGAAAAGGATTATTGAATCTTATTTTATTGAATATGTTTTATTGTATTAACAGTCTTAACTGAAGTCTGTCCGACACTTTTAATTGCAAATGTATTAAATCGTTTTTTGAGATTAAAGGAAAAAGAGAAGATAAAGAGAGAAGGAAAATAAAATTGTCAAGTCTTGCATTGGAAGAAACAAAGGTAGGTAACTCTCTTATACTTCAGACTGTTGAGGAATCACATACATTTATATTTTTAAAAAATCGATATCACTTCTGACGCACTACACAGTTTTTCTATTTGCCTGATTGAAACAAAGATTAGAGTGGCCTCCTGTGTCTCAGGGAAATCCCAATAGTCTTCCAAACTGATTTTGATTAAAGGACAAAATCACTGAGTGAACACCTTTTGCGAAGCTCGGTGGCCGGGTGTGATAGACTAGATTCACTTGCAAAAGACAATGGGTTAAAGCCCATGTTTGGTCAATAAGATTTTTCTCGTTCTATCGCTACCATCTCCCTGCTGATGAATGTTAAATTAAACCATCTCCCTGTTGATGAATGTTGAATTCAACCATCTCCCTGTTGACCAATGTTGAACTTCAACCATCTCCCTGTTGATGAATGTTAAACTTAAACCACACCCCTATTGATGAATGTCGAACTTAAAAAGCGTTATTACAAGCGTTCTTTGCGTGATCAGAGCAAATAAACCAGCATTATTAATTTTACTGTTATGAAAGGTGTGATGAAAGTTTTACCAAAATATAGTTAACATCTTGTCGATGGTGTATTAAAAATAGTTATTATTAATTATGATATCTTTTTGTATACCAGTACAGACTGAAGTTGATAGCGTGATGAAACAAGCAATCGTCGGACTGGACATCATGCGAAACGAGTAATTAACTGACTGAACGTAATGTGTGTGTTAAACGGTTCCAACAACAGATTGGATGTGTGACGAAAAGTACATAAACATAGACTAGATATCTTGTGTACGTGTGACGAAAAGTACATAAACATAGAGTAGAAATATTGTGTACGTTTGACGAAAAGTACATAAAAATAGAGTAGATATCTTGTGTACGTTTGACGAAAAGTACATAAACATAGACTAGATATCTTGTGTACGTGTGAAGAAAAGTTCATAAACATATTGCATAACTCGTGTACATGTAAATAAAAGTACATAATCATATGCTGGATATCTTTTGTACGTGTGAAGAGAAGTACATATGTATTAATGAAACACGTCGTCATGTGAAAAAAAATAATAAGACCATTGACCAAACACTGAGTATGACGTGTGAAAATATATATACATATTAATGAAACACGTCATCTTGTGAAGAAACATAACACGACCATTGACCAAAACACTGTGTATGACGTGTGAAAATATATATACATATTAATGAAACACGTCATCTTGTGAAGAAACATAACACGACCATTGACCAAAACACTGTGTATGACGTGTGAAAATATATATACATATTAATGAAACACGTCATCTTGTGAAGAAACATAACACGACCATTGACCAAAACACTGTGCATGACGTGTGAAAAGTATAGACACGTTGACGAGATACTGATTCGGGCAGGAATAGTGAGAGAGCACTTTGTGTTTGGTGTGAGAAACATTGCGCGTGATCTGGTGAAAAGTGTCAGAACATCGACATTTTGCACGGTCTGATGAAATGGGCAATAACATTGGATGATCATTTATTGTACGGTGTAATAAGCTATACATCAGTGAACTAGTCACTCTGTGTATGGTGCGATAAACTATTCATCCGCGACTGGACACTATGTGTATTGGGTGATAAACTATACATCACTGACTGGACATTTTGTGTTTTGGGTGATAAACTATACATCACTGACTGGACACTTTGTGTTTCGGGTGATAAACTATACATCACTGACTGGACACTGTGTTTTGGGTGATAAACTATACATCTCTGACTGGACACTTTAGGTATTGGGTGATAAACTATATATCTCTGATTGGACATTTTGTGTATTGGGTGATAAACTATACATCACTGACTGGAAAAACTATGCGCAAGACGTGAACAAATGTGAAAATATTAACATGTCTTCACCTTACATAATTAAAAACGCTGAAAGCCTTGTAATTAACCGGCCATAAAACACGCAGAGAGTAAATGAATGCTTTTGGATAAAAAATAGGCTACTAAAACATTGACTTTCATCCTTGTATCCCTGTGACTGATATTGTAATGCTTTCGGTTTACTTCAAAGCTAAACTGTCCCCTACGAAAAGTCAACTCGCAGCGTCTAGCAAAGGCTGTCATAAATATTGCAGGTGATGTTCTGCATGACTGAACATCCAGTTCTACCCCCTTTCCTAGCACCCGATACTAGCTTCGTTCTCAAAGTCGCACTGGCGTTTGTCTAGTTAATGTGTTTCGTCACACACAGTAATCCGTGCACATTTTCTGTTGTGAAAAACGAAAGCACACCATTAACATTTGTCTCGCTCCATTCGCTCGCAAGGGCCAGACCCCCTCAAGCTTACCGAGTCGGATTCCAAGCGAACCAGATTAAGACTGACAACCTTATAATACTAATCTTACCCACCCCCCACACACCCCGCGACTCTGTCCTTCACCAATACAGAGACAGTCGACCGGAGCACAGTAACCGACGGGCTGACACAGCGGCAGAACTGATCGCGCCAATTTTCGCTTCCAGATTACTTTAACCCTGTGATACCAAAGAGTCCCGAAGAAGCAGCAAGCGAAACAATCATGGAGACTTGGTCTTCAATCACTGGGATCACTTTCCAATTCTGAACCATTGCGTTGCGAAGTACGGCCGCGACTGCTTCCTTTGCTGCATGCTGCAGCCGAGCTAAGCGTGCGGCTAGCGTCACTGTAATGGCCCGCAGACGCAGCGAGCAAGTGAGACGGGTATGTCAGTGAAGGAACAGGGAGAGAGCCGAGAGCCAGTGAGAATGGGAGAAGCGGCAAAAGGAAAAGCGGGACTGTGAGCCACAGAGCTATCGCGTCTCTCCCTCTCGCGGCCCCTCTGCTTTGCTTCAGCCTGTCGTCTGCTGCACTGGTTGGTTTTGTCAGTGTGTGCAAACCAGTAGCTGCGTCGGGACGAGCGCTAGAACGCTGTCACTCGCTGTTAGAAGAAAACTATTTCTATTATTTAGCACGTGTAGTCGTGGTCGTAAGGGCGTTGGATCGCATTTACTTGCATTCTACAGTTCGGTCATCCGGCGGTCAAATCGTGGACGCATCGTCGCGTGTGTCTTTGATGTGGGGGTCAACTACTTCGTAGGTCTGATAATCGCAAACAACGGCGCCTTTGCATGTGGATATAGTTTGATCGGACATATTTTGTGTTTTCTGAAATGGATTGAGTGAGTATTCTTGGAGTTTATGTGTGTCCCAAAGTGAGGATTACTTTCTGGACAATTTTGGTTTGTTTTACTTTCTTTGTGTTTATAACTTTTACACTAAGCACGATGTTTGTAACCAATCATGGGTTCAGTGTAACGTGTTCAAGTGATGAATGAATTTGAAATTATAGGAAACAACATTGAATTCAAAGTTTATCCTCGTCTGTAAATAACAATTATCTAAACTAATTAAAAAAATAAGAAAGAAGAAAAAGCAAGGAACGATTTTAAAAATTAAATAAATAACCCATTCCAATATTATCGCTTCACTCTTTTACTGGTTGCATAGACCTGTATTTAATGAAAAACAATTGTGCTCGGGACGTATACATTGTGCCATGTTGAATGCAACAGTTATACGACTTGTACAAATCTGTTTTCCCCTGTAAAATCATCAACAACAATTATAGATAGACTTGTACAAATCTGTTTCCCCCTGTAAACAATCAACAACAGTTATATGACTTGTACAAATCTGCTTTCCCCTGTAAACAATCAACAACAGTTATAGACTTGTACAAATCTGTTTTGCCCTGTAAACAATCAAAAACAGTTATAGACTTGTACAAATCTGTTTTGCCCTGTAAGCAGCAGTCAACAACAGTTATAGACTTGTACAAATCTGTTTTCCGTTGTAAGCAATGAACAACAGTTATACGACTTGTACAAATCTGTTTTGCCCTGTATGCAATCAACAAACAAGTCCGGTAACGACTTCAAATTTAAAATAAACATATTAATAAAGCCAAAATCATTCGTACACAAAATCACTTTTACAATTATCTAAACTAAAAGAAAATAACCAAACAATAACGCGACTCCCTCGAACGTTGAAACCAAACAATACCAACAGCAACAAAAAGAGAGTTAATTTTCTTTAATGAGTTTTTCGAGACCCATCTTTCTGTCGTTGTCGCTGTGTGTCTTTTCCATGGCGATGTGGTAGTTGTCTGCAAAACGGACTTATTGATTGCTAGTGAATGGGAAGACAGACTCTACGCAGGCAGTCTTCAGAAACGGCGGAACGCTTCATGCAGTCAGCCGTTTTGCCAGCCGCCAGAAAACAGTCAGCTTTGACAATCTCTGCCATGCCCATTCTGAAGTCTTATTCCTGATTGTACCTTATGTAATTTAAGGTATTTTTAAAGCTGAAGTTTTCAACGCGTGTTATTGCAAATTGAACTGGATGGGGAATACGTTTGCCTTTCTTCGACAACTATAACACAAATGTTTTCAAACTTGGGAGTTGGAAGGTGCATTGGCTCTCGTTTGACGAGAGCAGTTTGTGATAAGCGATAAAAGTCCTACCCGTCGTCATCTGTTGGTGTTCGTAGTCGGTCGCTTCCTAAGATCTGTGGAGAAAAATAAAAGAGAATGGATTACCTCCAGTTGGGAATTTAAAACACTCAGAGAAAGTGATAAAACCTTGATTGCTTTGCCTATTAAAAAACTACCAGGTAAGATTGATGAACTTTTGCATGTATTATGTTGTTTGCGCTGTGTTTTCCTTTATAATTCTGGGTATACACATAATGCTTGTTTTACGAGAGAGTTTGTCTGTATCACCACACTCTCTCTCTATCTCTATATGTTACATAAAATTTATCTTGTAACAATTTACTGACATAAAGAGTGCAACATCACTGATTAGAGTCAAGATGGTTAGTAAGTTGTTAGTTGAAAAGTTAATGTTACAGTGTACAGTCCCTTATCTTTCGACTGGTTATGAGGTGCGTTTATGTGTAGAGAGTGTTTTCCCTTTAACAAGTGCTTAGCGTGGAAAATATATTATGAAAAAAATATGTTGACTGAGACTAAGAGGTTAGTCGTTCCCATGGGTTGAAATAACATTAAGATCTATACCACAGTAAATAATGCAGACTTTTCATTGGTTTAGGATTATTAATTCATTTCTATTATTAGAAATTTTATTTTAAAAAGACTTTCCCATACTTGCATGTAGAAAATATTGTTTGGGATTTTTGTCTTTCTTTGTGAGTTTTAGCTGATGAACTCGGGACATTTTACGACAAAAATTCTGTTGAAATAGTACAATATTTCATTCGCTGAATCTCACGTCTTTACCACAAAACCGTGGGTGCAGTCATTAGCTTTTACCACAAAACCTTGGGCCCAGTCTATAAGACATCATCACCACAAAACCTTGGGCCCTGTCTATAAGACATCATCACCACAAAACCTTGGGCCTGGTCTATATCACGCCCTTATCTAAAAACTTTGGGACCGGTATGTATAGCGTCTTCACATAGAACTTTAGGCCCAGTCTGGGCCCACTCTCTACGACGCCCTTGCCACTTAACCGTGGGCCCAGTCCAGGCAGTTTAGCTGCAGCAATTGTCTTTATCAACCTCCGTACGTAAAGGGTGACATTAGGAATGTGCTAGTTTGTCTTTCCAAACAGTCATCTCGTGACGCTTCAAATACAATGACAATATAGGACGGAAGTGACCCTCGTTGCTCAGGCGGCAATCCAACAGACATTACCTATTACTGTAATGTTGAATATAATTACCTACCTACACTATGATGTTTAATATAATTACCTACACTTTAACGTTTAACACGATTACCTAAACCATAATGTTTCTTATCACCTACACCTTAATGTTTAACATAATTAACTATACCATAACGTTTAAATTACCTACACTATAACGGTTAACATTATTACCCAATGTTTAACAATAAATACCTACATCATAATGATTAATAATACTTCTCCATGCTTAATTTATAAAATTAATTATTTACGTTATATTTTTTTCTAAATAATACATTGTTATCTACACTGAAATAAAAAATACTCATCAACATGGTTGTAATCAATATATAATTACGTATACTGTAGTAATGAATATTCATCTACATAGTTGTAATTAATATATAATTACGTATACTGTAGTAATGAATAGTCATCTACATAGTTGTAGTCAATATATAATTACGTTTGTTGTAACAATGAATAGTCATCTACATAGTTGTAGTCAATATATAATTACGTTTGTTGTAACAATGAATATTCATCTACATAGTTGTAGTCAATATATAATTACGTTTGTTGTAACAATGAATACAGAGGCAAATCTCGCGCGACGAGTAACCTAGAGAGAAGCTGAAATCTGTTGTAAAGAAACAACAACAGAAAGCAACTACGGGCCACATTAGTTACATGTAACGTACACGTTCTCGTATCTAACTGAAGTCAGTAATTTTATGTGCGTCACGTGTACTTGCAGTAATAAATTAGTGACGTTTTTGCACCTTGCCATGTGACGTAGTGACGTACCTTTGCTGTGCAGAGTATCGGCACCGCTTACTATTGCATCTGCATGCTACACCACAACGTCGGATAGCGTTGCTGCAAAAAATCCAAACAAACAAAAAAAACCAACCTCAAGACTCTCTTACCTCTATTTCTAATTTTACCGTTTCTGCAGCAACACCAGTGCTACACCAGTTACCTTTTATCTCCGCCATTTGTCGCTTGGCCAACGAGGGTCGTCATTGCTAGGTCGCATCACATGCTGGGGGGGCCATTATGCTTTTCTAACATCAACACGGGCTTCCAGGATTGTGCGGCCGCTAAAGTTTTGAAACCTTGTAAGGGTGTTGTCTGGTTCAGTTATTTGGGGGGTGACGCTTCCACACGTTTGACAACCACTTGATCATAGTTTGCTACGGTCTTAAGTTGCTGGCAAGACACGTCTGTGCTTGGCGTCAAAAAATAAAGTGTGGGATTGCATTCCTCATTTACAATGGCGCAAAGGTACGCTTTATTTCCTTGTAATGAATTTAAGCAAACATCTGGCGAAATAAATATTAATACAATATGTTCATAGATGGGTCTTACGCAAGCTGTTAGAAATGTTAAAATAAATATTTAATATAATGTTCATAGATGAGTCTTACACAAACTGTTGGAAATGGACTAATGCTAAGTGACGTTGACTATAAACTATTTTGCAAGTTGGATAGCTGTTGATTATAAATTATTTTGCAATAAAAATGTTGCACTGATAGGTTTCTTTCATCATCGAAATAAATATGCTTAGGTGAATCTTTTCTTGTAAAATGATGGAGAGAGCATCAAAAAAGTCCTCTTAACAAGTATGAATAAGACAAGCTGGATGAGAACTGTTTATGCTGCAAGGAAACTTTCATTTATCTAAAGTGAAATTCCTATTTATAGCCGCTACGTCAACTTGCGTGCCACTAGTCCTGACACTCAAGGGAGAGGTGAAAAAGTCCGAGTTCTATGAGTTCTTCAGGCTCAAGGAGCAGAACACTTCCATCAAGCAAACCTGTGTAGGATAATTGCTTCTTTTTACTTTAACATGGCAATTCTCATAAAATCTCCAAACAACAACAGCGACAACATCATTACCCGAGGTAACGGACCCTAAGTCTGTTGTTTGTTTTTTTTGAGAGGACGAGGGAAAATAGTTTTTAAAAAAATAATTTGCAGAGCAAGTACAGCTATCCTCTTTGTGGTGGATGCTTACTGATTAAATGCCAGTAGATCTTCCACCGCTTACTCCATGAGAGGAAAGTCGTGTTACGGTGATTCGAGGTGCTTGCTTGATGCAACTAAAGTTCTTATCACTATGGTAACCGTCATATTCAGAGCTATTAAAGTTAAGCGCGCGCGAGACACTTTTCAAATTAACGCGTGTGTTGTCTTGATCTCTGTATATGTGTGTCGCATTTGTGTTTTAGTAATGTCTGAAATATTCTTTTCATTATTATATTTTACGATGAAACGTGACGTATTATGTTACGGTAATAATTTTACGATTTCAGTCTCTTTGATTCATTCATTTTCTTTTGCGTCTGTAATGTTTAATTAACATTTTATAATATCCAAAGTTATCTGTGATGAAAATATGTTTTCAGTATTTATCATCACCGATAACGATTTTTCGTTCATATGTTGGCAGTTATTAGGGGAACACAAGTAATTAGGACATAAAATGTGTATGTGTTGTTTGTGTGTGTGTGTGTGTGTGTGTGTGTGCTTTTTTTAAATTTAAAATCATTGGAAATTTAAAGTTGCTCACGTCTCTCTCTCTTCTTCTCTCTCTTACACACACATGCACACACACACACACACAAACACACACAAACACACACACACACAAACACACACACAAACACACACAAACACACACACACACACACACACACACACACACACACACACACACCATTATACTCGCTAATGCACAAGCATACTAACACTCAATTTCGTTTTTACAATCATCAGTGCTAAGGTTATTCACCCTTTTCTATCTCTTGGGGATCTTTTGTAGCCTGTTAAGTTTCCTTAAAAAAAAAAATTATAGTACACACTGTAAAGGGTTAAAAGTTATCGTCGCTCTTATCTGCGCCCGAAGCAACTTTAAGTCCGGCCCTCCTCACGACTTCTTTCTATGTAAGATTCGCGACCTTCCTATAGCCAGAGATGACCTCGCTTCCAGAATAGATGCCTTCTCGACTTTGTGTTCTGTTGAGATGGAATTCTGATTTATTACGCCCCATTCTCGAGCCATTATTCCGACCCTATTCGCAAAATATTTTGCCAACGTTGTGCGCTTATTTGTTCTTGGCCATAATTGTTTCCCTTGCACTGCCCGCTACGTTCGATAACCCAGGGCCGAAAAGGGCGGCTTGTGAATAAAGCGAAACGTTTCGCCCAAGACTTGGGGGGAGTAAAAAGGGATTGGGTCTGACGTCGTGACCAGTTGGTGAAGTGGTGGCAGCTATAGAAAGCTTTTATTCTTGTCTTCGCGCGCGCGCGCGCGTGTGTGTAGTATATAACGAGAAGGCAGGGGGATCGATCATAGAGTAAAATAACACTCAAGAAAAGATAATCGTGCTTGTAAGCCTTAGTCAGTGACAGTGTCAAACTTCGATGCGAAGAATTGGGGTGGAACTTGACGCGGAATTTACTGCCATTATCATCTTGAATTACCGAAAACATCGCATGCTGACTGCATATATATAATAAAGTTTATGCGCTCTACGGTGTGTCGTGTGCGGGGCAGGCAGGCAGTTTATTTTCTTGTCGGGGACTATTGTGACAATCATCACATTAGGAACTTGTACACAATAGGGGAAAAATCTTTTTAAAAATAAAGCTATTGCACAAGTAGAGATGGACTGAATTAGACCACAATAGATGGATGGATTGAGAGAAGGAGATGGGGCGGTGTGTGTGGGGGTGGGGGTGGAAGCACCTAACTGACGCAGTATGATTGATGTGAAAGAGTTTAAATTTAATTCCCTTTTAACTAATTAATGCGCTCGCTAGGGAAAATGCAGTAATTAAAATTTTAGAGGCCTGTAATATGGTGATGGATAAATGCTGAAAACAGATTGAAAATTTTTGTTATTGTTTCATTTTGCATGAAGAGCCTATCAGTCAATCTACAGCTGCTTTTGTAATATCTAGGGTAAATTTATCCACATGCTGCCTTTCCTTTTTCTTAATATTTTTGACAAGAAAAATATTCTTTGTTGATTTGATGACATTAATTTTAAAACAAATGACTGTGCTTTATCACATCAAACATACCATGACTACAATAAAACCCGTCAAATGCCAATGGTCCAAAGAATGTAATTGGTTCCAATATCATTATCTAATAAGGAGAATGCCAAAAATTCGGTTACGTCACTGTTATGAGATATGTCTAGTTTGTAATGTCGCTAATGTGAGATATGTCTAGTTTGTAATGTGGCTAATATGAGATATTTTTGTAGTTTGTAATGTCGCTAATGTGAGATATGTCTAGTTTGTAATGTCGCGAATGTGAGATGTTTCTCTAGTTTGTAATGTCGCTAGTGTGAGATATGTCTAGTTTGTAATGTCGCGAATGTGAGATGTTTCTCTAGTTTGTAATGTCGCTAGTGTGAGATATGTCTAGTTTGTTATGTCGCTAGTGTGAGATATGTCTAGTTTGTAATGTCGCTAGTGTGAGATATGTCTAGTTTGTAATGTCGCTAGTGTGAGATATGTCTAGTTTGTAATGTCGCTAGTGTGAGATATGTCTAGTTTGTAATGTCGCTAGAGTGAGATGTCTCCACTTTGCTTTGTCGCTAATGTGTGACATGTCTCTAGTTTGTAACGTTGCTAGTGTAAAAGAATGAATGTCTGTAGTTTGTGATGCTGCTAGTGTGAGAGAATGTCTTTAGTTTGTGATGTTGCTAGTGTGAGAGAATGTCTTTAGTTTGTAATGTCGCTGTATGAGAGAATGTCTCTTGTTTGTGATGTTGCTAGCGTCAGAGAAAACCACTAATGTGCAATGAATGTCACTATAGTGTTAGTCATTGAATTGTGGCACCGTTGCGAGTCAAGTTTATTAGTGTTACTAATAATCCTGCTATTTAACTAACAACAAATTCACAAATAGACTGTTCTTCTACTACCCTAACCAGAAAAATGTTTTTTGTCGGCCATCTATCCTTACTGTTGGACTGTTACATATATCTCTTGTCTGACTAACGTTTGCAGATCTCTAGTCTTATTAGTTATTAATTGCATTTCTCGAATTTTAATAGCTAACCATTGCATATCACTAGTCTTACTACACTGATGTATATCTCTAGTCCTAGTATTACTATTTAATATTTACAATCTGTAACCTTACTGTTTAACCATTGTGTTGCTTCAAGTTTCCTATCGATTAGATTTAAGTACTAATCTTTACAGTGTAAGCGTAGTCTAAGTTTTTAACTATTGCGTCATCATTCTTTCCTAGTGTTACCCACTTTACCATTGACTTTCTTTATTGTAGCCTGGAAACTGCAGCTGTTTTTATTGTCGGTACTTTGGGACTAGAATATCAGCGGGCAACTCAGTGTTACATCTTTTAATTAAAAATTAAGTTATTCGATTGAAACGTTACCGAATCACGAGAGTGTCTAAAGTGTATGGTTACTTAAGTATGAGTTATTTTTCTTAGGGATGTCTAAGATTGTCTGTAGTGAGTGACGTATCTGAGATGATAGTCTGTATTGAATGACGTGTCTAAGTAAGATTGTCTGTAACATTTCTGAGTGGCATGTCTGGATGAGATTGTCTGTATTGAGTGACGTGTCTAAGTAAGATTATGCGTACTGAATGACGTGTCTAAGATGATTGTACTGAGTGACGTGTCTAAGTAAAATCGTCTATAGTGAGTGACGCGTCTGAATACGATTGTCTCCACTGAGTGATATGTCAAAGTAAGATCGTCCGTACTTAGTAACATGTCTTAATAAGATTATCTCTACTGAGTGGACGTGTCAAAGTAACGGCTGGTAAATGATGACGAGACTACCTGACAGATTGTTAATGAATGTCTGACTTCTTATTGTTGATGGCGTGTCGGTGTGACAGTGTAAAATAAAGAGAAAGAATTTGTCCATTTTGCACAGTTATGGAATGATATTTTCTCTTATACTCCCCACATTCCTTATTTCAAATTCTAGCCCATCGCCTTATTTCAAATTCCAGTCCTTTCCATTCCCTTATGACAAATTCCATGCATCTCCACCCACCCCCCTTATGCCAAATTCCAATTCTTCCCATCCGCCTTATTCAAATTTAAATTTAACTAAGAGAAATATCCAACAAACATTAAGATTAAAAGCTTCGAGCACTGTGATGTTACTCTCCAACCTGTTTGTAGTAGTACCCACGTGACCTTCTACGATCCAACAGGGACAAGTAGTCGACTCTAACCTGTCGCTAAGTCACTGGAGTTCGATCCCACCCTCGGGTGAAAAAGAGTACAGGTTATCCGTAACAATTTCAAGTTCGTGGACATTTTGTCTAGTCCGTCGGATGGGACAATAAATCGGGTTCCGTGTGCTAAAAAACCCACGCAAGCTAAAGATCCCGTGACGGTTAAAAGTCGGTAAAAACCTGTCGCTGGCCCGCTACCCAATCAAAATTTGTACGTATAAGGTCCGCCAAACACTCTTTTCATACCTTCGCCGTCCTCGTTTATGACACCATGTCGATCCTTTCCCTTGCATCCATCGGCGACATCAGTTAAGACGGGAAACGGACGTGAAACCAAAATCAAACAACTATTAGTAAATATTCTGTTTTTTTAAATGGCCTATTTCACTGTGACTATTATAACATTGGTACATTGTTAGGTAATGGCAATTAACTTGTTTTTAAATATTGCGCTGAGCTGGGTGTCAATGATACCTCTGCTAAGATCTGTCAGTCCATCTTGTCCTTTCAAGTAAGGACAAGGCTGTGTTATGCAACGGACCGGTGCTACTGATTGACCGCTAGACAGCGGGGGCCCCTGACATCACAGTAACGCGCATGTGCACAAGAAAAGTGTCGCGATTGAGGCTGAAAACAGTTCCATACATTCGGTGCACTGGTACTCGACCCAGCATCAACAACAACAAAACCTAGCAGAGGAAGTTTCGTCCTTCTCCATTTCCCCTCATTTTCTGCAATTGGTTCGGTGTTGTTTTTGGCCTCTGGTTATGGCGCCAATTGTCAGGGCTTGAGTTTTCCTAGCCTGACAAGGGAGGTGATCCAAGCGACACAGGCCGCAGTTAATCCGACGTAGATGGAGTGCCTTGGCAAGGGAGGAAAGTGGGTGTGGGTGGGTGGGAAGTAGCGAATCTAAGAGGGAAGGTATCATTTTATGCAGCAGTATGAATATGAGAAATTAATTATATATATACACAAGTAAAGTTATTGCTGCTATTTGAGACCCACGGTAGCACTGTTTATGTTTTGAAGAGACTGGTTGAAGAATGACAACAATTAAGGCCCTTTCTTGATTTTACAGCTTTATCGCCGTTAATTGCGAGGAAAATAAATACAATGCGCACTAGATATTAACAACAACAAACAAGGACAATAATGACAAGAACAGGTTAGAATACATGGCTAGTAAGAGCTGCATACTATTTAGGAAAACATGTATTGGCAACATATTATTAAACGGTAGAGAAATTAAGAAAACAAGAAAAAATGTACTTTCCAACTTTCTCTTTGGCTTTGATTTATAATTTAGTGACACAAGTTTAAGATTTTGACTGAAACAATTACAAACAAAAGCCAAAAAATACGAAAGGAAAAATTAACGAAAGCATCAGTTTTGGAACAAATTTGCGAAGAGACTGTAAATCTGATTTGCATGGATTCGTGATCAGTAAGTATATTACTATTACCTCGAATTGAACTTTCGTTAACTTTAACAGAGTTCGGCGATATAATGTCACATCACTTAGCAAAAATCAGCTTTTCTGTTCCTAGTCCTAGCAATAATAAATATCACTACCATCAGCGCAACCTAAACAATAATGTCAAGAAATGTATTTTCTAAGTGCACTATTTTAAAAAATAAATCCGTTAAATGACACCCGCAAGACAAAACTATTCATAAACTGATGCTAGCGAAAAAAAATGTACTATTATAACAATGTTTTCAACACCGACTATTGTGAGTTTGAAATCTTTTCTATACTGTAAAGGTTTAAAAGTTTTAAATCATTTCTGTACAAAAAATGTTTTCTTTATTTCTTGAAGATGACGTTGACGGCAAAGTAACCGATAATGACTACTGTACTCTGGACATCAACAGCGACATTTTAACGGGACAGTAACCGATAATGACTATTGTACTCTGGATATTATTATTAACAGCGACATTTTGACGGGAAAGTAACTGAAAATGACTACTGTACTCTGGACATTAACACTATAACAGCGACATTTTAACGGGAAAGTAACTGATAATGTCTACTGTACTCTGGACATTAAAAGCGACATTTTGACGGGAAAGTAATTGATAATGAAAACCATTCGCAGGGCTAAAACAGTGGCAGTTTTATATTGACCCTCGGGCGAAATCTGTCTGGCCATGTGACCGCCGTCCTTGTGGTGGCATGGGACCGGGAGAAGTAGGAGTGTCATTTGTTTGGTGGGGGGGATACAAGCACGTGCCTTATGCCCGCATTAACTCCCAGCCTCCCCCATCCCTTG
Organism: Sinotaia quadrata; assembly: GCA_028829895.1. Taxonomy (NCBI): domain Eukaryota; kingdom Metazoa; phylum Mollusca; class Gastropoda; order Architaenioglossa; family Viviparidae; genus Sinotaia; species Sinotaia quadrata. The sequence continues at coordinate 48,407,969 of CM054179.1, forward strand.
TTGTTGTTTCTTTTAATATTTGTTGAGCTACGTTGAGTGAAGCATGGATATCAGATGGTGTATGGTTCTGTCACTGAATGGAGGAGGCTACATGGCCGCCCGACTAATTCCGTTGTGTAAACAGAGGTTCGCACCTGCAGGGGAAAAAACCAATACCATGTAGCTGCTTTGTTTCATTTGACGACAAAAGGCAGCGAGATGGTGGGTTGTTTTTGTTTTTTTTTTGAACAGTACTCCAAGTCTCTGATGTAAAGGAGAACACATATAAACAACACAACATGGAGAGCACAAAGATACTAAAATAATTGTACTAAAAATATCAAGTCAAATGCTTTAAAACGTGCTCCCCTCCCCCTCCCCCCGCTCTATATTAGTCAGTACGTTTATTCTTCTCGGTTATTTAAGTTATTCTTGTTTTGACTTGTTCTGTTTAATCTTTCTTGTTTTGACTCGTTCTGTTTAATCTTTCTTGTTTTGAATTGTCCTGTTTAACCTGACTTATTTTGACTTGTCCTGTTTAACCTGACTTGTTTTGACTTGTCCTGTTTAACCTGACTTGTTTTGACTTTTCCTGTTTAACCTGACTTGTTTTTTACTTGTCATGTTTAACCTGACTTGTTTTGACTTTTCCTGTTTAACCTGACTTGTTTTAACTTGTCCTGTTTAACCTGACTTGTTTTTGACTTGTCCTGTTTAACCTGACTTGTTTTGACTTTTCCTGTTTAACTTGACTTGTTTTAACTTTTCCTTTTTAACCTGACTTGTTTTTGACTTATCCTGTTTAACCTGACTTGTTTAGCTAATTTACCGACGCTGCGTAATCAATAACGGACATTTAAATGAAGATGAAACCTGAGTATTAGTGGAAGTAATTTCTTATTTAATTGATTCAAATGAGCACACAACTATTATTTGTATTCGTTCCTAGGGGTGTTATTATTCTATTTTGACTGAGAGAAAGATTGTTGCTTCTTCCTCCTCTCTGGGTATAAATTGTTGTTTGTTTTTTCTCCTCTCTATAAAAGGATTCTTTCTGCTTTTGCAAAAGATGGAGAGCGTGCAAACGACCGGGAGTGGGGGTATTGGATGCGGACAAGAAACATGAAGAGAAAGAGAAAATGTTGTTTGTGTTTACAAGACTAAATTCTATGCATTTGCATATGGTTTGACCTCGCCTTCTTAATCAGACCAAACACCATAAAAATGTGGTGTGAAGCATTTGTGTGTACACCAGTAATTAGAAATAAATACTTGTACACAGTATAAGCCCTACACTTTGTTAGTCAAGTTTACTTTACTTAAGCCAAGTCCAAACTACAAGCCAAGTTCAAACTACGTACGCCAAGATTAAGCTACTTAATTAAGCCAAGTTCACACTACGTACGCCAAGATTATGCTACTTAATTAAGCCAAGTTCAAACTATCTGTCCTGGCATTAGCGGCAATTGAACTGATATTTCTTTGAGCTGATTTTCTTTTCATTTATTCTTGGATCTACACGTTCAAATTAAAAGTACATCCGGGTGGGATGGCGTGCATTGGAGTGAGGTATAGATTGGGAAAGATGGCTGGTGAAGTTACATTATGCAAACAGTCTAGGCAAGTATGAAAGTCAGTCTTTCTTTTACTTTTATAATTTTTAAAAAAATGGTTTATATAATTTGTGTTCTTCAGCATATTAAGAAATATGAGATTGTAAATGCAGTTCAGTTAATCAAATTGACCTTCTGTGACCTGCTCTTGCGAAATGAGTCGTTACAAAGAGACCAAAGCTGAAAAGGTGTTGGAGATCTAGAACATTCTCGGGAATTGATTTTGCTGAATCATTTTGAAAAGTAATTATGAACTTAATTTCCAGCATTTTCATTGACACTCTTTCACAGGGCGATTAAGAGAGACAAATTGTCAGAATTAGTCACTAACCATTCAAACCGATTTTCTCAAAATGGCTGCCGGTCCACATACTAGTGCAACATATCAATTTTATGAATGTATTCACTAGAAACAATTTCAAGTTTTAGCATACTATATACAAGCATCATTGTTCACAATCTGTAGAATTGTGAATATGAATATATTTCTATGTAAATCACAAATATAAAATGTCAATATCAAAATGCACGAAATATTTCTAAATACATTCTGTCTCAACCAGCATTTAACTCACCATTAAAGCTAATGACTGCCTTTCATGAGCGGACTTCTTGCAACACCAAATTCAAAGTGATTAGGCAATAGAATTATGTTCAATCTGAACAATTCGATAATAAAACTACCCATGCACCTAAAACTGGTTTAGATTACAGCAGCAAGTCCAGCACATTCTTTACCCAAGTTGTTTACTTCCAACTTTGACAATTAGAAATATCAGCACAAGCAGTGCCCAAGGTCCGGTCACTTTGACATTTAAAAATTTATATAACAATTAAGTTTAGAAATAGGGATAGGCAACTTTATTCTGACGCAGTAGGTTACATAGTCCTTTAATGACAGACTGTTTTAAATCTTATGCTGCGACTGTGCTGCTGAATATTTATTTAGTCACGACTCTGGTAAAGGTCATAGGTCAGTACAAAAGAAAAGGAAAAAAGAACGTAGCATCAGCTTTTGACAGGTGCTCTGAAACCACAGCCTTTTGGGTGCAGCGCGAATGTTATAAATTACTATTGTGCCCCATTTAATTGCAGATCTCGGGGAATCTCACTCATAATCTCGTCACCTTCGCAGTGTGCAAGAGGCGTTTTTAGTTTTCTGTCTGACATTTCTATTTTTTCCCCCGAAACTGTCTTCCGGTTAATCACCTTTAAAGCGCAAGAGTAACTCTTTTTCTGGTGTAGAATCTTTTGCGAATTTTATCAGATGTTCTCGACGCGTGTGTGTGTAATAAATGATTATTTGAATATTATGTATACCTGAAATAATTTTGATCTAATAAATGATTGTATATTATGTAGACCTGTTATAGGTTTGATCTAATAAATGATTGTATATTATGTAAGCCTACTATTAAAAAAATGTATTTTTGTATTCTATGTAGGCGTGCAAAAGATATGATGTAATACATGAATCTCTGGATTTTGTCCTGTAAGGACTATAAAATACAATAGGCAGATCCTATACTAGATCCTACTAGATCCTATACTGGATCGGTAGGGTGCTCCTTTATGTAATATTATGGAGTCTTAGAAAGATTTGTCTAAGTATTATAGTCTTTAATCTAATCAAGAAACTTCTTTTATTTGTTTTTTAATATGTTGTCTGTTAAAAACTATCCTTTCACTTCTTACTATAAATCTTTCGTCTAAGAACGTCTTTGATTGAATTATTTTAGATTGTTTTCCAAATGAAGTCATTGTGTCAAATCGTTCCACTTTCTGTAATGAACGTTCATTTGTTTTGTGATCTAATATTGCCTCCCCTTTCCAAGGGACGCCCTGTGGACTCAATCTTTGCTGCAGACCTAGGCGTTATAGCACAAAGAACGAAGGAAGCAATCAGTCAGGCTTCTAGTCCCAAAATTTCATACCTCCAGCCACGTCTCGCACCGTTCCCTCCGTCCACAGGACGGTGCCCGTCTCCCAGCCACGATTTCACGCACAAACAATTGCTCGCGAAAGGGAGGACAACTCCCATAATTTATATTCATTTCTACCAACTCCACTAAACTAAACGGTCTTTTTAGCATAATGAATTTTCACACATTTATTTTCAACTTTCAGAGAGAGAGAGAGAGAGCTGCTTTGAAAATCACCAGTTCATGTACATTCCTACCCGGGTATATGCATTATGCTTTTGTCTTGATGTATAAAAACTAATATTTCTTTTTTCCTTTTTGTTTTTCTTCCCAAGCTTCATCTCCCCACACCCCCTTCATTTACAATGAAGTGTTGCATAGGTAGTATGTTGAGACTTACGTGCGTGCGTGCGTGCGTGTGTGTGTGTGTGTGTGTGTGTGTGTGTGTGTGTGTGTTTATGAGTGTGTAGGTGAGAGGATATTGTTGGATGTCCGCCCCGACTGTGCATCGCGTTGTTATCTACAGGCTTTTAGAGCGGAATGAATAATTTCTCGCGAGATTGAAGAACACGAATTTAGTGATTTGATTTCTTTCTGCATTCATTCTTATTCATCTGCTGGCTGTTTGCACGGGCTTGCCATAATGGCAAGCAAGTTACACTTTATTCCTAACTTGTATGCATCATTATTTTGTACATAAAAGGCATACGAAGCACGACAACATTTTACACATAATAGGTATACGAAGCACGACAACATTTTACACATAATAGGTATACAAAGCACGCCAACATTTTACATATAATACAAAGCACGCCAACCAAAGCACGTCAACATTTGACCTAATAGATATACAAAGCATGTCAACATTTGACCTAATAAATATACAAAGCACGTCAACATTTGACCTAATAGGTATACAAAGCACGCCAACATTTGACCTACTTTGATCACACGTTGGATTGAGTCCCGACGATTGGTGCAATGAGATGTCACGGCGCGCTGACATCGGATTACTTAAAGATGGATTGATGGAGTGATCAAGGAAAAGAAGAAAAGATGGTATGGATAGAAGAAGAGAATATATCGCTTTATAGGGCCAAATTTCTTTGTGGTTATTCAGCCCGGGCTAGTGTTCATTATTACTATGTTCTGGACAATGCTCTTTGTTGCGAATAATGAGTTGGATACATTGTCAATAAAAAGTACAACATTGTCTTAGAATACACATACAGTCACAAAATTTTCAAATCGGTTCATTTATTTTTATTTGCGTTTGAAATGCAGAAACCTAGCTTGGACTTTCAAGCAGAGAAATAATTCATTCTTTTAACACATGGTAACAGCTGAAATAATTATTTATGAGTTCATAATTACGAGTGAGAAAGGCAAAAGCAGCGAGCACTCAGTGATGAAATATTTATTCTTTTTGGACCTGCTCTTGTCTTTATTAAAGACTTCCTTTGTCGTGGTGCTGGTCACAGAAAGCAGAGCCAGACATACGGAGCCTGGCTGAGACAGTCAGGCAAATGTCACATTGCATTCATAATTTAAACATTCTTTTAGGGCCTTTGCACGGGAATGTCTTCATGAAATCTCTCCTTTTCAAAGCGCGAGTCGGACAGTTTCTTGACAGGGTGTGTCCCTACCAACCACCATCTTTCTGATCATAAAGACAGAAATTTGAGATTACGGAGCATGCAGCGACTGCAACGACTTTAAGTGGGTTTTAAAAAAAACAGCAACCTTTGTCCGCGAAGCACCAACATCAATTGCTAACACTTTCTTGCTGTGGGATAAAAGAAGAAAGAGAAGCGATACAAGCCCCGGCTATAAGAAAGCAATACATTCGTTACAGCGCTGACATCGACAATAAAGCTGACGACATGTTGCCGTCTCGTCGATATCATTGCCAGAGTCATCCGCTAGCGGTTCCATGCGGTGCCAGTCTACCTGCACGAGCCGTCAGATGCAAAGGTCAACTGAAAAATAAGACTTTTGCAAAAATCTGTTTCCAGACAGCGATATTGTTATATTTTCGAGTAAAGCAATTGTTAAGAAAATGCTAGAAGAACACGTGATGCAATTACTTCAAGCTCTTTTTTTACTCTTTTTGCATGGTGTGTTCGTGCGTTTGTTCTCGCCTGATATATTTGTACATGCGTGCTACTCCCTGTTGCATTGATGTGTTTGTTTTGCCCGGTGTATCGTGTGTTTGTTTTGTCTGGTGTATCGTGTGTTTGTTTTGCCTGGTGTATTGGAGCGTTTGTTTTGCCTGGTGTATTGGAGCGTTTGTTTTGCCCGGTGCATCGTGTGTTTGTTTTGCCTGGTGTATTGGAGTGTTTGTTTTGCCCGGTGTGTCGTGTGTTTGTTTTGCCTGGTGTATTGGAGTGTTTGTTTTGCCTGGTGTGTCGTGTGTTTGTTTCGCCTGGTGTATCGATGTGTCTGGTTTGCCTGGTGCGTCGTGTGTTTGTTCTATCTGGTGTATTTGTGTATTTATTGCCTGGTGTGTTGTTTGTTTGTTCTGTCTGTTGCATTGTTGTGCTTGTTCTGCTTAGTCTGTTGATGTGTTTGTTCTGCCTGGTGTGTTGTGTTTGTTCTCTCTGGTGCATTGGTGTGTTTTGTACTTTTGAACTACGACAAACAAGCGCACGACTATAGAATCTCAGACATTTCAAGTTACAAAGACGTCTCGCTGTAAGACATAATTATGTATGTATTTATTTCCTAATTAACAGGTCAGGGTATGCCTGTTGAAAACCTGTATGTTTTAGGACTCACAGGTGACTGTTGTGCACCCGAAACACACGCGCATGTACACACAGAGTTACAGACATCACTCACCATTATGAGATGACCACTCACCGTTAGTTGTGTGTGTGTTTGCTAGTCCGACTTACAAAACACAGACACTCAAATACATACGCTCCAGAAGGCACTCGGTCGGAAGAATGAGTTTGGTCATTTGTGACTCAAGTTTTAACAGATCACTCCACATGTCTGACCAGACAGAAATAACAGTAATGAAAAAAAATAATGACATTCGTTGCTTTAAGTGAGCATCCTCGTCGCACACAGCACTGCCATTTATTCATTCACCCCAATTAAATGTCAACCCAGTTAACCGAACATTTCAAAATACCATCGAACGCGAAGGGTAAAGATCGACTGCTTGTTACCTGAGAAAAGACAACTCTGGAGGAGAATTCATTGCACGACTCGCTCTGTAATCAGACAAACGAAAGGAAATCTTCCATATTTCCGTAGAGCGTGTAGTGTTTCACTTGACCAGAGTTACCTCAGCCTTGCAGTATGATTTATTGTTAGAGCCAGTTATCTCCTCTTTCCGAGATGTATTTTGGTTTCATGCCTGCTGTGTTTGTTTGGCTTTGTTTTTCTACTCTGTTCTAAACTTTTTTTTTTTCGGCTGGAAGCAACCGCTTTGCTGTGAGTGTTTTGCATTGCTTCCCCTTGTTCTTTCTTAAATTGCACTCTCATCGGTACTCTTTCTCTTAGACTCGTCACACTTTTCGCATTATCTATAAATCGCGCGAGTGAGAACACATATCAGCTGGGTACAATAAAAATGGAGTACTGTTGGAAAGAGAGAAAAAAGGACAAGAAAAGAAAGGAGTGTTCGGCACGGTCGAGTGATCCTCCGGTGACATACTGCGCACATCCTGTTAACATTATGAATAATGAGATAGTTAATGCATTAGATATGAGCGGAGATTGTGTCAGTATCGCAACACCAATCTCACAGGATTCTTCCCTTGCTTCAGGTTACAAAGGGAAATAAATAACAAACATATTCTCGCCCTTGACATGCTTGCTTTCATGGTCGAAAGCTGCTTGCATTTTATTTCATCAGGAAAAAAAGAACAATTTGAAAAAAAGATTTAACAATTTTTCACAACAGAATTTAAGACATAAACCTTGTCGGTTATACAATCCGAGGTCAGTTATTGGCCATCGATCGGTCTGTACGTTAACTGTCAATGTTAAGCTTCAGAATGATTTGAATCCATGGACTTGACAGAAGGGACTTGTACCCGTGGACTTCGTAGAACTGGTTTGTGCCTACCTACATGTGGACTTGTAATTGTGGACTTGATAAAACGAGCTGTGGACTTGGCAGAATGGGCTTGTACTTACCTGTGGGATTGGTAGAATGGGCTTGTAACTGCATACCTATGGGCATTGTAGAACGGGCTTGTACGTAATTGTGGACTTGGGAAAACGGACTTGTACCTGTGGGATTGATAAAATGGGCTTGTAACTTACCTGTGGGATTGGTAGAATTAGATTGTAACTACATACCTGTGGGCATTGTAGAACGGGCTTTTACATACTTGTAGATTTGGTTGAGCGGGCTTGTACCTACCAGAGGTCTTGCTAAAACGGGCTTTTACATAATTGTGGATTTGGTATTTGCGTACCTGTGGGCTTGGTAGAATGGACTTTGTACCTACCTGTGGACTTGGTAAAATGGGCTTGTACCTACTTGTGGATTTGGTAGAACGGGCTTGTGCATACATGTGGCCTTAGTAGAACGGACTTGTACCTGGTACCTGTGGGTTTGGCAAAAAGGGATTGCACGCAAAGGGGTGGGTAGAATAGGTGTGTATTCATGGGCTGAAAATGGTAAACGTCTTAAAGGACTATATCTGGTGTTGTTTTTTAAAAGTGCATAATTTGTACATGGTTGACCCACTTACAAAAAGAAAAAAAGCAGTGACAGCAAGCATTCTAATAAAATTTATCAAGTTATACCTATGTCTTCCTTTCTATGTCTATATGTTACTGTGCTCACCCACAATTATGTCTAACTTTTGTTTTCCTGTCAGCGCGTACTTCATTTTTTTTTTCATCATCCCTTCATGGCCATTACACTTGTCTCCTCGAACGAACACACACACACACACACACACACACACACACACACACACACATACACACACACACACACAAATATATATATATACACACTCGCACGCACACATACAGACACACAAACATTCGCACGCACATACACATAATGTCTCATTCATTGCATTTTATTTGACATAAATAACACGAAAACAAACTATAGATGTTCATTAGAATAAAATCCTAGAGACGTAATGGTGCGTTACGAAGTGTCAGTATATTAAAATCTCTGATGTGGACCAAAAGGTCGCCGCACGTGGACAGTTTTATGGCTGTTTTGCTGACACGCATTGCGCTGCTCCCTATATTTATCAAGTGTTTCCAGTCTAGGTGACGTTTTATGACAGTATGTGAGTACTGCTTACAAGCAGTGACCTCGATTAAGGGGAGACCAGTCAATCACTGTTGCCTCATCAATCTACCTCATCGGGTCAGTAAGTGTGTTCCCTCTGAGTCGCACAAAATCTCAGGGTCCATTTCTGGGCAGAAACCTTGTGCGCAGAAAGTAGGTCAACAGCCGCTTCTTCCGTGATAACTTCTCCGGCCCTGTTCAATGTATAGGTAGTTGATTGATTAGAATATCAGTGATTTTTTTCGATAAGCTAATGAAATTACGAATTAACATAAACTCTGTACAATGGGAGAACAGGGTTAATAAACCTGTCAGACGCTCTCTTTTGATTCATAAAGCAGTTTTGTAGTAACACAAGATGTTTATGTCACTGTCGCATTTTAACAATCTCTCATATTTTATGTGCTATGCTAAATATATTTTAAAAGTTGCAGTTAGTGATTTTTCTTTGTAAAATTTACTTTAAATTGTATCTGGGTTTTTTCTTGTACACTAAGCTCAAGCAGAAATTGTGACCAGACTGTAGGAAAGAATGTAACCATTTGGATTGAGAGTGTGGATGACTGACATTTAAAATGTTGTATATTTAATGATAATGTATATATCGTCAGAGAGAATGCTTTGTTCCAATGTAATAAACTTCTTTATTAGAAGTATGTCTTTATTAGCTTGCTCTCCCCCTCTCTCTATCCCTCTGGATTTATCTGTCATTCTGAATTTCCCAATGTCTGCCTTTCTCTTCATCTGTCTGTCTGTTAGCAGTATACTTTATCCATGTGATTGTTAGTGTGTCCTTCAGCCATTATTCGTGTGAAATAAAGTTTTATCAATTTAGTTTCTTTCTCTTGAATTCTGTCAGGATCTCTTGTTCTGCCTGGCTCTCAGTGGATTTCTTTGTCTATTTGTTTCTTCATTCCCCTGTCTCCCTTCCTTAAGCACTCCTTCCCTTTCTCTTGCTCTGTCAGTATCTTTCATTGTGCCTGGCCCTCAACGGATTTTTATGTCAGTATCTTTCATTGTGCCTGGCCCTCAACGGATTTTTATGTCAGTATCTTTCATTGTGCCTGGCCCTCAACGGATTTTTATGTCAGTATCTTTCATTGTGCCTGGCCCTCAACGGATTTTTATGTCCGTTTCTCTTCATTTGTTGTCTGTTTCTCCCATCAGCCCTAGATTTCTCCATATACACATTTGTAACTGTTACTCCCCCCCCCCCATGCATTCTCTCTCTCACACACACACAGACACACACACACACACACCATCTCTGGATCGATAATCGATTTCTCGTTCTCAGTATAAATCTCACCAATTATTACAACTTGACCAACTAGATTAGCCAAGGTTGTACAATATCGCCAGAGATCACCAGGGCCCTCGCACAAGAGAGGAGCTAACAGGGAGATGTGAACTATAAAATCTAAACCCAAGCCCTCCCCCAGCAGTCTAACAGTAGACTGAAGCCCTGCAAATCTAAACCCAAGCCCTTCCCCAGCAGTCTCACAGTAGACTGAAGCCCTGCAAATCTAAAAGATGAATGAAATACTTGGTGGCCACCCCTCCTACCATCACACACACACACACATAGTATATTTCACATCCTAAAATCAGTGACTGTGCAATAGACAAATTTTGGATTATAAAATTATATTTTGTTGGTTAATTGTATTTGAAACGAGAATATTTTCGATAGTTTTGAGATACTCATATGAAATAACTTCACCGTAAAAGGCTCTGTGCATGTTTGCCTGTGAGATACATTTTTGGAAGTTAAATATTAGGGTGTTTGCTGGTGAGATATATTTTACATAGTCACAAACTTACAGTCTTTGACAGTGTTTTATTTTTGATATCATGCGCAGGTGGAGTGAATCTGTATATGAAGTGTGTGATTGCATTTTATTATTTGAAGTGTGTGATTGCATTTTATTTTTTGAAGTGTGTGATTGCATTTTATTATTTGAAGCGTGTGATTGCATTTTATTATTTGAAGTGTGTGATTGCAATTTATTTTTTGAAGTGTGTGATTGCATTTTATTATTTGAAGTGTGTGATTGCATTTTATTATTTGAAGTGTGTGATTGCATTTTATTATTTGAAGTGTGATTGCATTTATGTCACTTGCTTGAAGTGTCATTGCATTTATGTAAGATGTTTGAGCTGTGTGACTGCATTTATATCAATCGCTTGCAGTGTGTGATTGAATTTGTCACAATCGCTTGAAGTGTGTGATTGCATTTTTGCGGGGCACTTGAGTATGTGCAATAATTACTCTTTCGGTAACATGTTGGACAACAATTTCTTGTTTTGACTCAAAGAAAAAAAAACTGAAGTTGCAGCATTAATTTCTCAACAGTCTACATTTGTAGTTAAGTACATTAAATTTAGTAATACTCTTCTTCGTAAAAGAGAGAATTTTGACAGATATATGCACCATACGAACAAAGACATATATCTAAATAACCTATGTTTGAAAAGTTAGAAAAACGAAAATAATTTCTCTCTCTTTCTCCCTCCCTCCCCATCATTCACAGATACTAACATACATTGTTGTTCATACTTATCCATTAAAGCAAATTTAAAAAAAAAACTTTTATAAATAAATATTTGATTAAACCACGACTAATATATTGAAATTCAATTATGTATTGCCATGGAAATAAACAATTAGCATATTCGACTTGGTATTTTAATCAAAAGATTGGAAGCAAGACAACTCTCCCAACGAAGAGACGATGCCAAATATCTGACTGCTAGCGCGGTTGTAACCGGAGATGCGTCTGCGCATGCGCTTATCTGTGTGTGCGTGCATGTGGAGAGAAATACATCAGCCAAAGACAGTGAGAAAGTGGATTTATAAGCCCTCGGACTACCACAGATGGTTTGCAGCAAAAGACATTGACAGCCGCCCTGAGGGAATCCCATTATTCTGGAAGTGATTTTAATAATGCGGACTCGACTGCCCGGCCTGAGGTGTGGAGGGAGAGAACTCTAACGTGGGACAGCTGTTCCGTCTGGCGAGAAGAAAATCATCAACACATTTTCTTTATGAATATTATCTGGCCACCGTCCCGTTCCACAATACGCTGCCCCTTAGCTGGCTTCGCGCAGCAGAGCTCCATATGGGGAGGCAAATGATAAAATTATTTTGGGAGGGTCTGGTCGCTGTCGATATTTAATATCGTAAACATGATTTCTTTGCAAACTTCACGGACAGCAGTGAACAGTAGAAAAATACACTAATAAATATATTTATATAAGTGCACACACATATGCATATGCACATCCACACAAATTGTGTGTGTTTTATTATTTCTCTAATATGTATGTATTTACCCTTCTCTATATATAATGTAAACATCACCCAAACACATTGTCTCATATTTATAGATGAGCTTCTCTTCTGTTAAGTTTAAGTTTGTTTTTATCCCATCTGGGTTGTTTCTTTTCTTTAAGGGAGCTCTGATATAGTTCCTTGTTTCTCGCCCCGAGGGTCCTGGTTTGCATTTTATGCATGGGTTACTTCCCCTGTATCTGTTTTTCATATCCAGAGACTAGGATGAAGCACACGCTGGTCGTTATCTCAACAGTTTTGTGACTTGTGTGCAGATAGAATCAGCATACGCAGGTATTCTGCATTTCAAGTCGTGTGACTTCTCAGGAGTCTGATGTAGTTTCAAACTGTATGACTTTGTGTGATGTATGAGTAGATGATAAATGCATCAAACTCCGGCAATCTGACCCGTTGTTTGACGGAAGTATACAGGTACACCAGAATGTCTGACACGTAAGTAGACAGATACAGCAATATGACTGACATGTGAGTAGAAAGACAAAGCAGTATGTCTGACACGTGAGTAGAAAGACACACCAGTATGTCTGACACCTAAGTAGACAGATACAGCATTATGACTGACGAGTAAAAAGACACAGCATTATGACTGACGAGTAAAAAGACACAGCAGTATGACTGACGAGTAAAAAGACACAGCATTATGACTGACGAGTAAAAAGACACAGCATTATGACTGACGAGTAAAAAGACACAGCATTATGACTGACGAGTAAAAAGACACAGCATTATGACTGACGAGTAAAAAGACACAGCATTATGACTGACGAGGCATTATGACTGACGAGTAAAAAGACACAGCAGTATGTCTGACATGTGCGACATTTAAGAAGGCTGATACAGCAGCAGTCTCTTTCCTCATATGTGTGACGTGCGTAGACAGAAGTACTCTAGTTTGTTCTTGTGTGCGACCTTTAGAAAAAAACAGAAAGTTTTCTTGCAGATAGAACAGTATTTATATTGTAACTGAATAAACACAAATAGGGCAGAAAATAAATTGTTGTTTTAAGCATCGGGCATATATATAGCGATTTTAAATTCCAACCTGTTTAACAACACATAGATGTTGTCATTTTCACACAAACATAAACGTATAAACATGAATCTTTGTCTCTTCTTGTAAATACACGCCACACACACACGCGCACACACACACACACACACACACACACACACACACACACACACACACATACATATATACAGGCTTACAAAGACAAACATACACATTAAAAAAAAAACATGCATCTTTGTCTCTTCTTTTAAATACACGCCACACACACACACGCACATACACACACACACATACACACACATGTATACATACAGGCTCAATACTTTTCTTCTACGTTATTACATTCATGCACAACTCTTTAATTTAATACAAAGGACAATAGAAAAGACAAGAATATGCCAGTATTAGAAAACATTTGAACTAACTATTTTAAATTTATTATTACATTGTCGTAAGTTCAAAGTGCTTATACACTTCTTTTCTCTTTTATTGCACCGGTTACACATTCTCTGCTCCTTTTTTTTTGTATTCCGATACATGTTTGGGGGATTTACACGCGCGCGCGCACACACACATACGCACGAACCACACTTAAACATAACCATCAGCACAACACAACGCATGGTTGCAATCCCTTCTATCTAACTTCGTGATATGCAAATGAAAAGATGCAGAAATCCCAAGTATACCGACCTCTTCATCTTAAACGTGTCCCTGTGTCTGGCCGTAGTTAAGTCCCTCACTTGCACGGCCTTAAATGAAGCATGGGATTTCCGGCTTTTATGAAATCTTGGAGACGTCTGCATGCAAATATTTTGTTTTTTTTTCCTAACTTGGTGTCAACCTGCAGACTATATTTTGGGTTTTTTCATGTCTAACCTGCAGAATATATTGTTGGGAATTTTCTTGTCTATCCTGGAGTCTATCTGCAGACTATATTAGTATAGAGTTGGTTTTTATCCTGACTTGGAGAATACGTAGAAAATATTATTTTTTAATAAATATGTAGACATATATGTGTTTTTTTTCTCTCTTCCTTACAACGGGGATGCATCTTGAAGACAACCCGAAGATAGTACTTCTTTTATAGTATTTTATTTTTTTAAAGAGACATTCATAACTTTCTCTGTATATCTCAAAGACAACCTTTAGATAATTTTTTTTTGTACCTTCGGAACAACTGTAGACAATAGTGCATTATCGGTTTATTAAAGAGACTCTGATTAGGCATTATTTATTCTACCTGTGTATCTTGGCACCTGTGAATAATACTTTTTCTGTTTGGTTTGAACACTTTTTGTAGACAATACTGTATTTTATTATATTTTATGTTTATCTTTGAAACAACTTTGACTATTTTGACAGCATGTGAACAATATTATTTTACTATTTTGAAACGTGAACAATATTATTTTCTTATTTTGACATCATATGAACAATATTGTTTTACTATTTTGACAAAATGTGAACAATATTATTTTAATACTTTGACATTAATTTACTATTTTGATAACATGTAAACTGTATTATTTTACTATTTTGACAACATGTGAACAATATTATTTTATTTTATTATTTTGACACATGCGGAGAATATTATATTCTTATTTTGACAAATTGTGAACAATATTATTTTCTTATTTTGACAACATGTGAACAATAATATTTTACTATCTTGACAACCTGCACACAATATTATTTTTCTGTGTATCTTGGAGACAATCGCAACACATTGTTACTTTATACGCGAATCTTTTGTGGATAATACTTTTTCCCTTTTTTTGCAGGCAGCCCAAAGGCAATTTAATTTTGTATGTCTATTTGTTTCAAAGGCAACCTGTAGTAAATATTGCTCCCCCATCTCCTACCACTACCACCTTCACTCTTTATATTTTAAATGCACTTTGCATTCATCGGTTTGGTGGTTTCTTTTTGTTTTGATCAGCTGATAGTGCGCTTGTTTCGTTCTGTCCTTGTGATTAACCGATAAAACAATGTTTTAAAATATATCTTGTGATCAGTAAGGTCAATGGAGAAATGATTGTTTTATTCTGTCCATCTAGTGATTTAACAGATAAAACAATGTTTTAAAATATATCTTGTGATCAGTAAGGTCAATGGAGAAATTATTGTTTTATTCTGTCCATCTAGTGATTAACCGATAAAATATTTATATCTGTGAGCATTCAACAAGGCAGTACTGTTTCACATTTCTTTAGTTTCTTTCCTTAGAAAAGCGCTTCCAAACATTTTTTTGTGTTCCCGCCTATCCTAGCAACAACTTAGAAGCAATGTTTATGGTTTCTGTAAATTCTGTAAACAATGTACAGTTGTTGCTGGTTGTTTTCTAGCTTGGAAAATAAAACGTCCGTGTTTTATTCATTCTTGTTTATCACGGAACCAGCCCGCCGTCATTGTATTATTAAAAAATCTCTTCTAGTAACAACTTGTAGTCAGTGATGCTTGTTATCTCTCTACCCTCAAAACAGCCTGCCGTCATTGTATTATTAAAAAATCTATTCTAGTAACAACTTGTAGTCAGTGATGCTTGTTATCTCTCTACCCTCAAACCAGCCTGCCGTCATTGTATTATTAAAAAATCTCTTCTAGTAACAACTTGTAGTCAGTGATGCTTGTTATCTCTCTACCCTCAAACCAGCCTGCCGTCATTGTATTATTAAAAAATCTCTTCTAGTAACAACTTGTAGTCAGTGATGCTTGTTATCTCTCTACCCTCAAACCAGCCTGCCGTCATTGTATTATTAAAAAATCTCTTCTAGTAACAACTTGTAGTCAGTGATGCTTGTTATCTCTCTACCCTCAAACCAGCCTGCCGTCATTGTATTATTAAAAAATCTCTTCTAGTAACAACTTGTAGTCAGTGATGCTTGTTATCTCTCTACCCTCAAACCAGCCTGCCGTCATTGTATTATTAAAAAATCTCTTCTAGTAACAACTTGTAGTCAGTGATGCTTGTTATCTCTCTACCCTCAAACCAGCCTGCCGTCATTGTATTATTAAAAAATCTCTTCTAGTAACAACTTGTAGTCAGTGATGCTTGTTATCTCTCTACCCTCAAAACAGCCTGCCGTCATTGTATTATTAAAAAATCTATTCTAGTAACAACTTGTAGTCAGTGATGCTTGTTATCTCTCTACCCTCAAACCAGCCTGCCGTCATTGTATTATTAAAAAATCTCTTCTAGTAACAACTTGTAGTCAGTGATGCTTGTTATCTCTCTACCCTCAAAACAGTTTTCATTGTTTTCAGACTTTCATATAGCTAAAGGATTTTGTGTTTATTTCCAGCGCGACTTAACATGTCCTGTATGGTGCATATCTCAACAGTTCTCAACTTGCTCGCCCAAGTAGGAATATTCTTTTGAGAGAGTGGATTTGACTTGTATAAAACTTACTCATTCCAGTTCTCAACTTGCTCGCCCAGGCAGGAATATTATCTTTTGAGAGAGTGGATTTGACTTGTATAAAACTTACTCATTCCGGAAGTAGAATTTTCGGCTGAGAAGTACAAAATCGGATGGTATAATTTTGCTATTTAAAAAAAAAAACGCATTAAGAAGCATTTGTATGTGCCTGTGCGTGTGTGTTTATCATATACATTTGACCGTTAATGCTTCCTGACAGTCTCACTGATTGAATCTGTTTTGTAAAACATATTGGTACATAGTTGATGCGTGTTTTCATGACGTCATTAGACGAGCCTGTCATAATCACTACTTGAAAGTTGTAGTAAAAATACTGGTTGGCGCGGTTTAGAGGGCAAGCTGTAGGATGGCCTTAATGACAATATAAAAACAGCAATGCGAGAAATTTTTATTTCTCGTTAATAAATGATCAACGTTTGGTTAATAACTAATATATCTCTTTTGTCAGCACAGAATTTCCTACCAGATTCGTCTTTATTGAATCTGCCTGTAAGCCTATCTACCTCTCTCTGATCAATATAGAAATGTCTACCACGCTCTGATCAATGTAGACATGTCTACGTCTCTCTGGTCAATATAATGTCCCTCTCTCTCTGATCAACGTGGAAATGTATACCCCTCTCCGTTCAATGTAGACATGTCTACTTTTCTCTGATCGCTATAGAAATCTCTGTCTCTGTCTCTCTCTTTGTCTCTCTCTCTCTCTCTCTGATCATTTAAAAATTGTCTTCTTCTCTCTGATCAGTGTAGAAATGTCTACTTCTCTCTGATCAATGTAGATATGTCTACTTCTCTCTGATCAGTATAGAAATGTCTGCTTCTATCTGATCAATGTAGATATGTCTACTTCTCTCTGATCAATGTAGATATGTCTACTTCTCTCTGATCAATGTAGATATGTCTACTTCTCTCTGATCAATGTAGATATGTCTACTTCTCTCTGATCAATGTAGAAATTCTTACATGTATTGCCACCACTAAAATATTTGTCTAGTAGGTATGCACAAAGTCAGAATTATAGTCCTTCAGCATGAGAGTGTACTCCCCTCCATCTTTCTCTCTGAATACTTAATGCACGTCACTCCAGAGGTCAAGTGTCAAAAGGTTATTGTAGGGACTTGAGTGCTTTGTCCAAAAGGAAAGTTCCGGTACAGAGAGTGGAGAGATGCACTACACGGGAAACGCTAAACATTGGTTGGCGATGGTTGGCATTCTAAATGTCGTAGGCTCCTAGGATTTCATACTAAGAGGATGGGTGAGAGTGGGGTGTTGTGAGTGGAGAGAAAATTTTATTTTATTTATATATTGCAGTAAAAAGGATTTATAATGGGTGAAAGCAGTCTATTCCAAATTACACGTGGGTTTAATTAATTTTTGACCAAAAGCGGCTTGGTCACAGTTTACAAATTTTCGTCTTGTCGAGTAAACATAGTAGTTGATGGACTTTCTCTTTGTCTGCAGTTCATCATTCTCAAACCGAAGTGGTGGTAGTGGGTGCCCATTTCTAACCTTTGCTCTCGTGTTTAATTTATATTTTCTAAAAATAATAAATTTATCGACGTGAAATTGATTAAATATAGCGGAGATGGCGATAGACGTTGATTGCAAAGGTTGTCGGGTTTTGCATGGCCGAAGTCAGATTTAGCCCCGCACAGGTAAACTGGAAGGAATACCAGCTCCCTACCTAAACACACTGCCATCTGGTGGAGATGCCTGCGGGGCTCGTTCTTGACAGATGGATTAAAGCTTGCAGGTGAACGAACGCCTCGCTGGTAACAGTAAGCGCAGCTCGCCTTCTTTCGATAAAGAACCGCGATTTTATTACTGTTGAATTGTGTGTTAACTTATCGATAGGGCCGCATTGTGTTTGTAAAGATTTACGTAGGCATGTCGCATATCTTTAAAGAACTCGTTAAAACCGGTTCTCGTTAAAGAACCGCGATTTTATTAATGTTGAATTGTGTGTTAACTTTATCGATAGGGCCGCATTGTGTTTGTAAAGATTTATATAGGCATGGCGCATATCTTTAAAGAACTCGTTAAAGAACCGCGATTTTTTTTATTACTGTTGGAATATCTCTCAACCTATGGAATAATGTGTAAAGGGTTTATATAGACATGGTGTATTGGTGGAGGGTCGCAGTTTCGACGCTGAATATAAAAGTGTTAGCTACATAAAACAGAGAGAGAAAAGTGTAATTTCACTGCTTTTCATGTACACTGAATATAATAGTGTTAGCTACATAAAACAGAGAGAGAAAAGTGTAATTTCACTGCTTTTCATGTACACTGAATATAATAGTGTTAGCTACATAAAACACAGAGAGATAAAAGTGTAATTTCACTGCTTTTCATGTACACTGAATATAATAGTGTTAGCTACATAAAACACAGAGAGATAAAAGTGTAATTTCACTGCTTTTCATGTACACTGAATATAATAGTGTTAGCTACATAAAACACAGAGAGATAAAAGTGTAATTTCACTCCTTTTAATGTACACTGATGTTTACTGCATGAAGTATTGTGCACGATGAAACTAGAAGGGGGGGGGGAGTGCAGGGAAGGATAAACTGATTGCTCTCTGAATGCAATTTATATGGGTTTGCAGATGCAACAAAAATTGCCATTTTTGTTGTTGTTCAAAGTAACAAAAGGTCTTAATTTGACTTCTGATAAGTGCCTTACAAAACTAATGTTTGATTTGCTATAATGGACTCCTAACATTCTGAACTTTCTTTCTTCCTTTCTTTCACTAGCTTCCCAACCCGCTGATCTAATTCCACCTGTAACGGGGCTTTGTAAATTTGCAGACGGAGAAAACTTGGTCAAGCCTCAGAGACTATCCATTAAGTACTTATTCTATCAGCCTCTGAGTGTTACCGGTTACAGAACTCCCAACACCCTTGCAAGTACGAACACTTCTAGAAATGTATGGGGGGAATTCTGGCCCTACTCACTCTCCTTTAACTTAAGGGGACACTTCTAGAAATGTAGGGGGGAATTCTGGCCCTACACACTCTCCTTTAACTTAAGGGGGCACTTCTAGAAATGTATGGGAAATATGATCTTCACATACTCTCTCCTTTAACTTAGGGGAACTCTTCCTTAAATATGCTGTTGTCTGACATGACGTGACTGCAAAATAACTGTTAGGTATTGATCAAAGGATGAACGGTCTAGTCTAGTGGCACCTAGTCAATTGTGTAACCGTATTCTTTTCACAATTCACCAGATGTGCGCCTCACTCAAGCATGAGCACACACAGAGTGCCTGCAGTCACATCGCTAAGCTTTCATAAATAGAAGTAAACTCACATAACTAATGTACTTGTAGAACACAAGTCAGTACTAACTGAACCTTGTTACGAGAATTCCTAAGATTGTTAATTTGAAAGATTATTCCTTTAGAAGAACAGTTGTCTCCCCCTTAAGACTAAAAATAAAAGAAGCATGTCTCGAGGGCCTCATGTACGCCAGTCAAGTTAATTAACCCTTTTGCTTTTGATTGAACAATAGAAGTTAGAATACACAGATATATAGACCAAGCTAAATTTATAAACAGACACTTGTCTGTATACATGTCCCGAATTTGTGGTTTGATTCCGTTAAAGACAACTTTGGGGTATTTGGAACAGTTAATATTTTGTACTTAGAATTTTGTAGAACTAAACTTTTTCTAATTGCTCTAAAGATTTTTCTGTAATTTGTTAAGTTATATAATTGCAGATAGCTTAGCTTTGTCAAGCAGAACTACAGTATGCATTAAATGGATAGCTTAGATTTGTCAAGTAGAACTACAGTATGCATTAAGTGGATAGCTTAGCTTTGTCAAGCAGAACTACAGTATGCATTAAGTGGATAGCTTAGCTTTGTCAAGCAGAACTACAGTATGCATTAAGTGGATAGCTTAGCTTTGTCAAGCAGAACTATTGGATACCTACTGTTTTCAAGCAGTTCTGTATAATGTACTTGAGTAGATAACTGAAACCCTGCCACGCACTGTACTGCACTCAGGTCCATTAATTTTTTCTAGTACACTTAAGATAAATAAGCTTTATCTATGATGTCATTTTGAAAAATTTTCTCAGGGAGTGCCTGGTTTATGTATGAAGTTTAGACATGTTGTGTGCTTATGTTATAGTCAAACTTGAAACGCGACCTCATACAAGAACACACGCAAACCTATTTGTCCAACACATAAACTCTCATATATAAACTTTCAGGTGCTCACACTCACACGCGCTCATAAACGCGCATATGCATGCACAAACGAATACACACAGACAAATATATATATGCATATGCACGCACGAATACACTCACAGACACATACATTCATGCACACACACGTACACACCTGTACCTTTGTTACTGATGCACGTCACAAACTGCTGGTCATGTGGACCCTACACCTAATCACGCTCATCGAGGTGTTTATCGGTAATTTCGTCATTTGATCCACAATTGCTTTGTTTCGCTGTAACTGAGAATCCTGATGTAGACAGATTTATGATCATGGAAAGAAAGTGCTTGAAATCAGAGACTAGGATCTGTATGCATTTCGCAGCAGTATGTGTTCCTTTGTTAGAACACGGAAACTATTTCACCGGTCCTCACATCAGAAAGAAGGAAAGAAAGACAAAGGCAACCGGATCAATGATCCCTCTTTGCACACGATAAGAGCTTTTTTGGGGTGTCGCAAGAAAGGGTTCCATCAAACTCTTCAATCGATCCCTTCATTTGAGAGAAAGAGGGAGATGGTTTCCTCCCCCTTGTCACCTGGGCATGCTTACGCCATCGTGGCCCGTCTGTTAGACAGCTGTTGGACGTGAAGAGACTTTTAAGATCGGAAAGAGAAGAACAGGAACAGAGGGACAAAGAACAACAACAACAAAAGCGGTAAATGCCATTTCGCGAATGCTAGAAAATGATGTGAGTAAACTAGACAAGGGTCTGAGAAGCGTTCGACACACTCCACACTGTCTACACTATAACAAAAAGGATGTGGAGCAGCCAGGCACGCGAGTTAAAGGTGTGCGTGGTTCACTGCAATATTACTTTGGACTTCCGACTTCACAGCGGTAGAAGGTTCCATTCGACTGACTGGGTGGAATGGAAAAAGAGGAAAACCTAACTGCTTTGACTCGTTCACACCAGTTAGGATAGGAGTGAGGGTGAGTTGGGCACGACTCTGTTGTATTCGTGACGTGTCGAATGCGTGACCGCTCACATTTAGACGAAATAAGGGTTCAGTTCAGCCAGTTCCAACTAGCCTTTACGAGAATGTCACCAAGTAACCGAAGTCATTTTATTGTGCTCTGTGTTGGCAAATAGCTGACATGGAGACTCAGTAAAATTTTATACATGGAGCTTCTCTAAAATTTTACATAAACTCGCCAAAACGTTGCACATGGAGACTTCAAAATTTTGTCCGCAATGCTAGAAATGTATGTTTTAAAAGTGTACATGTATTGTTCAATAATTTATTTAATATTATTATAACACACAAGATAAAACAAAATGCCGGAAGAGTCCATGACTATTTCTGTTTAGTTCGGGGGAAGGGCCGCGTTGATGTCTGCAATGTTTGAATTTTAGGCAATTTTTAATTGAGTGGACAACAAGAATCTAACAGGGACACGTGAATTGAGTGGATAGCAAGCTCTGTGTATATAATTCTTGCGACATGTTTTCCTGTAAAGTAGACTGTAAACTTTAATTAAGAAAACATTAACTGTAAACTTTAATTAAGAAAACATCAACTGTATATGTAATTAAGAAAACATTAACTGTAAATGCAATTAAGAAACATCAAGTGTAAATGTAAGTTAGAAAACAATTAATTAAAAAGCGTCATGTCTAATTCAGTAAATGTAATTAAGAAAACATTAACTGTATATGTAATTAAGAAAATATTAAGTATAAATGTAATTAAGGAAACATGAAATGTAAATGTAATTAAGAAAACATCAAGTGTAAATGTAATTAAGAAAGCATCTTGTGTAAATGGTATTTGTAAGGTCTATGCTGTAAATGGTATTTGTAAGTTCTATGCTGTAAATGGTATTTGTAAGGTCTATGCTGTAAATGGTATTTGTAAGGTCTATGTTGTAAATGGTATTTGTAAGGTCTATGCTGTAAATGGTATTTTAAGGTCAATGCTGTAATAAGTGGTTCCCAACATTTTTTGTGGCCAAGTGCACATTCAAATTTTCAGAAGAATTTGGTGGACGCCATCAATTTTTCAAAGATTATTTTTGTACAGGATATTAAATAATACGCAAAACCTCACATTTAGTATTACGTAATATCTATGCCATATGAAAAGCAGTGCAAATGTAGGTTGTTCCATCCAACCTGACGTCATTCATTTTAGATTCTGTGAAATCATTCAAAGCAGAACTGACCTTATTGACGTCATATTGAAGAATTAGGAATGGGGTGTCTGTTACGCTTCCAGTATTTATTTAAAGACCCTGCTTAGGAAATTATAGAACTTTAATTTACTATTTAAATTAATTCTCTCTCGTTTAACCTAAACAGACTGGTTGCTCAAATCATCATTCGACTAAATTAAAAATGCATCTTTGTAGTCTAGATCACAGATTTACGAAACTGATAATTTGCGTACATTAGCTAGATTGGAAATCGTTAAAAACTCTCTTAGATTCATATGCATTCATTACGTCATTCGTTTAGCTCAGACAGCCCCCATCCAATCCCATTTGGTCTATATGCATACAATTTACTACAAAAAGAGGTTCTTAACAAAATGAAATAAGATTTAATAAGTTTAACAATTAACAGCAACGATTAGTTACAACACGACGTCTTAATTCTACACAGCGTTGTTCTCTCATTTTACCGTCTTTGTTAAAAGTCTTAACGAGAATTCTCTTGTTTAACGAGAATTGGTTTGCCAAATAGTCACTTGATTCTGGACCCTAGTAGATATACTTAACTACACTCTTGGTCGCACGTGGGGTTCAACTGGTTAGAACTGGTCCACATCACTTTGGCTCATCGTCAGTACTGCATAGCATAACAGTCAATCGTCCACTCAATTACTGCATCGCTAATGTACTTGCGACGAATCGTTAACCGTAGTTAACACAGGTACTTCTGCATAGTTCACGTATGGGTCATGAAGACACCCGAGTCGGTGTACGACTCAAGAAGTACGAAGGTAGAGAGGAGTAACATAAGAACCCGGCTGAAACAAAGGATTTGGGCTCTGTAACTATTTGCGTGTATATTCGCAAAACCCAAGCACATGTTTCTTTGTTTAAGGTTCTGAATTTAGAATCTTTGACTATCGTGTCGTTTACAATTCAAATATGGTTATATTTAAATATACATTGTGGTTCACGTGTGTGTTATATATAACGTTACACGAACGTATGAATTCTCAAATATTTACAGCATTAAAATTTAGAATTCACACAAAGGATTAATTCAAAATGAAGCATGAATGCTTTACAATTTTACACGAAAAATTATATGCAAGAACAATTTGAATTACAAAGAAAAATTCACCACGTGCACAGACATACTGGCGGCACTAGTGAATTTAAGATTTATATAAATTAAAGATAAGAAAAGGTTACAATAATTTATATACAATAACTTTTAGATTTGTCCCTTTACATCGAAACACGTGCTTTGGCTAAAATAGCGCTAAGCTGCACAAAATACATACATCAATTCAATTACAAAATACAATCAATAAATGCAATAGATACTGTAAGAAGTAGACGTGTTATTGTTACCTCTTAAAAGTAGATTTTACTGCTCTAGCGCGGGTTCATCTTCGACTCTCTTACGACTCTGGTATGGCGGCGGGACGGAGCTATGTTAAAGCTGCCTGGTATGTCTGCCGGTCTGGGAGTGAGTGAGAGTTTTGGCGCGTTATGATCATTTTTATGAAACTGCATTGAACGCATCACGTGACCGTTCACGTGGTATGTTGTTGATCTCGAAGGTGCTGGACACTGGCCTAAAGTTATGCAACAATCCGACCTTGCTAGAAAGCTTCTCTCGATACTGATGTATCACGGGTGAATTTCAACAAAGGTCCGTTCAAAAATTTAATTTTGAAACGAGCAATTGGGTCACGAGGTCATGACACAGAATTTGTCACAGATCGTCACACCCCCTTGCTTTTGAGGCGTTTATCTTACCAAAAGATAAATGCCTCCTACAAATTATGTGTTATAAAATGTAGAAGTGCAAAATGAAGAAAAAACTTACAATTAAAAAATTTCAACATAACCAGAAATAATGTAACGCGGCAGGGAAATCAACTCTAGATTAACGGCACTCTCATACAATATTTCTCACTTCAGAAATCAAAGAAAAATGATTTAAGAAAATCAAATAAAATGATTTAAGAAGAGGTCCAGTCTAATTTAATAGACATCCATCCAATGGAATAACATGTTCTGAAAATTTCACTATCTGTCCCAATAATCAATAGTTCACACACAACCTAGTTCGATCTAACCAGATTATTCAGAATAGAAATCCAACATCAACCAATTCCACTGAATACGTATCCAACAATAGTGTGATCAAAAAAATTTACTTCCGATGAACAACACTATCAATATGCAGGTTATGAAAAGTTCCAGATATTGATTTCCTGTATCAACCAAATATCAGAGTTTATGAATTACCAACTCAATGAACCATCTATCAGTCTACCTGTCATATTCAGAGTTACAACACTAACACAATTCAATCAGTGTTATAGCTTGTCCCAAGTTTTTATGAAATGTCCAACATATTTACAGTAACAACCACCAACTACTGTACAACAAGAAAATAATGAAATTCAAAGAAAGTGTCAAATCATTATTTCTACTGTTGCACTATCCTGCCTAGCACAATCTTCGTAGTTCTATCCCAACCCCAATACACGTCGTCGCCCATGTGTGTCAACATGTCTATGGCATGACAACTGTATTCTTTCTTCTTACTCTGTTCGTCAGAATGTCACTGTGAGGTGCAATATATTGCATGTCAAGTTTAGACTTTTCATTTCTCGTTCGGTAAGTACGTCCTTGAAGTGTTTTATCGTCATGATCTCTTTCAAAACTCTCCAAAGTACTTGTCAAGTTTAAAATGTTTTTGGTAGTGTCAGTTTCTGCATGACTGGTCTCTACCCTGTCTAACAGTTTCAAACTTCTTGATACGTTCGGTATCATGTCAGTGTCAGTGTGGCATTGACTCTGCGAAGTCTGAATTTCAAATCTATCGCTCTTAGCCTTGTCACTGAACTCACGCAAATGGAAATTTGCTCTCTTGGTGTTTCGTGCATCTGTAGTTACGTCATTGTGTACACATTGAACGTCTCTAGTTCGCATGCACTCAACGTCTTTCGTCGGAATGGCGTCAGATCTACTATGGGTCCATTTCGCATCTAGTCTAACGTCATAGGTTCGCAAATGTGCTCTGTCACGGCTACCAGTCTCTCTGAAGTACCTGAATTGCAGCATTAGCTTCCCCTCTAAATCTGGAGGTTCCGTTCTCCTGATCTTATCATAGACTGAAGTGAAATACCTCATCCCACTAGTTGTTTTCTGTTTTAACCCATTCACAACTAGGTGTTTGACTGTCATTATGTCTGTCAATTTGTCTCTCTCCTTGACAACATAAGTCTGTGTCTCTTTTGTGACTCTAGAATTGTCTAACTCTCCACTCGAGTATTTTCTAGTCACTGTGGGGTCAGACTCACTCGCTAGCAAGTCGGATTCCCGTGGTTGTATGAACAAGGGTTCTGTCTTAAACTCCCCAAGAGTTACTGATTGTCTCCCCTGGACCATACCGTTTATTGAACTAACATAATCTGTCTCCCCTGACTTAGTTAATTCAATGTGTCTCCTCATCAAATCGTCAGAATCTATGATGGAAATTCTGTCAGTTTCAGTCACTAACTGGCAGTGAATGTTACCTGTCTCTATTACACTGAATAACATCACTATGTCTACTCTATGTGTGTCGTAGGCTACACTCCCACTGTTTCTTCTATCATAATTCTCTGCATCTGATGTCAGTAACAGTCCTGATGCCCCACCTACTCTGGTTATCAGTCCGTCACTCCGGTTTTCATTGTCTATCGATCTAGTTCTGTCACTCATTTGTACTGTGTCTTTGATCAACCAAGGATTACACTCCGCACTTTTCGTCAGTGAATCAAGGAACCTATCAGTTAATGAAACCCCCTCCTCCTTACTTCTACTTGTCTCAGTTTTTGGTACGTACTCATGACATTCCTTTATCTCAACAGGTGAGTCAATAAAGGTAGTCCATGTACCGTGGCTTCTGTCTACGTCACTAAGTCCGTTAAGTGATTTATCTGCAGACAGTTCTGCCATGTCTCTGACAACTGCGTGCATACACGTCAGTACACATGCATTATCGTTGACCGTCTCTAATATCTCTATGTTAGAAATACTAGATTTCGTCCCTGTACAGTTTTCGACCATATCTTCTTCCATGTCACGTTTGGAAAAGAACTCTGTCTCAGCTCTGACAACTGTCATGTCATCTGAAGTAAATGAACTTATCATAGGCACATTGTCTCCGTCTGTAATGCTGCCTATACTGTCATCTGGATCAAATACTTCTGTTTCCCTGGCTATCAATGCGTTAGCACTCGAAACCTCGCATAACGCAATAATCTTGTGTTCCAAAATTACGTCATGACTCACGTCAATCATCGGAGATCGAGATCTACCGATGTCAGTCTTCGTAGCGAGCACATTTTCATGACTCCCTCTTAAACTAACAGTTCGGTCAGTAGACTCAGTCGATGCGTCACTGCCCTTCGACGAAACACAACTGATAGAATCGGTTTCTATCTTCTCATGCATATTTGTCCTGTCAGAAAAATCAGTCACTGTGTTGCTAGAAGTTTCATCACACCTTAACGGTACACAACCGATAGAATCTGTCTCTATCTTATCATGCGCATTCAGTCCGTCAACCAAGGTGTCACACGTACACGGCGGTGTATGTGTTTGTCCAAATTCTACACGTGTTATTAAGTCCTTAACAACAGTGTCTTTTCTTGTCTCTGTTTCAAGATCAAGCTTTGGTGCGCTAACTGTTTCTGTAAACTGGTTAGCATGTTGAACTGTAATGGTTTTGTCAAAACATTTGTTCTCGTCTATTTTGTCTGCTGTGCTCGGTAGCGCGACTAATTTCTGTGTGTCAGTCTCCACGCTCGCGGCGTTTGACCTCGGCAAGTCAAAGTTCACGGCCTGACCTTCCTGTCGTGATTTGTCAACAGTACTACCGCCTTCCCCAGCAATTTTAGACTCTGTTTCGATTTCTGTCCACAACCATTCTAATTCTAGACTTTCTTTCCTTTCTATAAGCCTTAGCCTTTCTTTCTTCAACTTTCTAATTTCGAACGTTAGGTCTCGCATTTCAGCCTCCCCTTCCCCTTTGAATCGGAAATCTTTATCACACAACTGTTTTGCTCGTGAGCTTATTGAAGATCTAATTTCTTCCCTGTGTTCTATTTCCTTTTCATTGAGTGCTAGCAAGATGAAAATACGTAGCTGTTCACCTTTATATTCTAGTGATATGCCTATTTCCTGTTCGCGTTTTAGAATCTCCATGAGCTGTAAGCTCCCCATCCGTTCATCGACCCTTAGATCTATCAAAGTCGTAAGGTGATCATCTTCTATCTCTATCCGTTCCATCTCTCGTTCGTGTTCCTCTCTCCTCTTTTCGCGTTCCTCTCTCCTGTCTAGTTCAGTTCTGACGAAGTTCATTAACTCGTCTTCCGTTCGGTATCCGATCAAGGAACCTATCTCTCTCAGACTCGCAATAGTCTGTTCGAGATCCATCTTATTTATTTAGCACGTCTGGCTACAATAAATATCTCTCGTGATTGTGTATCTAACCGTAGGCGATAAAACTCCGCTTTTATCCCACAATAACTTTTAGGCTACGACCTTACAAAAATTATTGAATTTATTCAGAACACCTTCCGAAATAAATTACGCGTTGGTTACACGTTCACCTGCTTGGTTACAAATCTGTTGTCTCCAAGGCTTTCGTAATGTCACGGCTCCGACCATACAACATTACACATTATACTTAGCACCCTAAATATAATAGTCCGAAGTCTGTTACTACCGGTAACTCTCCTAGCTGGTGGTATAACACGTCGACCTCTTACAATGAAGTATCCAGTAACACAATACTAAATAAATCATCAATAGCTAACATGACATATTTAACTACGCTTAAATATATCAACATTAACTAACATGCACGCTACTCTGCAAAAGAATACATGCACATGTCACAACAAAAGCAAGATAAATATTTCAACAATCCTGAATCAATAGAATATTGGCAATTCTCAGATCGTTCGTTCGTTTCTAGGTTTATGATACGCCCTATGTATAAAAAAATGTTACAATTTAATACATATCAATCCCATGACGAGGCCACACTTGTTACGCTTCCAGTATTTATTTAAAGACCCTGCTTAGGAAATTATAGAACTTTAATTTACTATTTAAATTAATTCTCTCTCGTTTAACCTAAACAGACTGGTTGCTCAAATCATCATTCGACTAAATTAAAAATGCATCTTTGTAGTCTAGATCACAGATTTACGAAACTGATAATTTGCGTACATTAGCTAGATTGGAAATCGTTAAAAACTCTCTTAGATTCATATGCATTCATTACGTCATTCGTTTAGCTCAGACAGCCCCCATCCAATCCCATTTGGTCTATATGCATACAATTTACTACAAAAAGAGGTTCTTAACAAAATGAAATAAGATTTAATAAGTTTAACAATTAACAGCAACGATTAGTTACAACACGACGTCTTAATTCTACACAGCGTTGTTCTCTCATTTTACCGTCTTTGTTAAAAGTCTTAACGAGAATTCTCTTGTTTAACGAGAATTGGTTTGCCAAATAGTCACTTGATTCTGGACCCTAGTAGATATACTTAACTACACTCTTGGTCGCACGTGGGGTTCAACTGGTTAGAACTGGTCCACATCACTTTGGCTCATCGTCAGTACTGCATAGCATAACAGTCAATCGTCCACTCAATTACTGCATCGCTAATGTACTTGCGACGAATCGTTAACCGTAGTTAACACAGGTACTTCTGCATAGTTCACGTATGGGTCATGAAGACACCCGAGTCGGTGTACGACTCAAGAAGTACGAAGGTAGAGAGGAGTAACATAAGAACCCGGCTGAAACAAAGGATTTGGGCTCTGTAACTATTTGCGTGTATATTCGCAAAACCCAAGCACATGTTTCTTTGTTTAAGGTTCTGAATTTAGAATCTTTGACTATCGTGTCGTTTACAATTCAAATATGGTTATATTTAAATATACATTGTGGTTCACGTGTGTGTTATATATAACGTTACACGAACGTATGAATTCTCAAATATTTACAGCATTAAAATTTAGAATTCACACAAAGGATTAATTCAAAATGAAGCATGAATGCTTTACAATTTTACACGAAAAATTATATGCAAGAACAATTTGAATTACAAAGAAAAATTCACCACGTGCACAGACATACTGGCGGCACTAGTGAATTTAAGATTTATATAAATTAAAGATAAGAAAAGGTTACAATAATTTATATACAATAACTTTTAGATTTGTCCCTTTACATCGAAACACGTGCTTTGGCTAAAATAGCGCTAAGCTGCACAAAATACATACATCAATTCAATTACAAAATACAATCAATAAATGCAATAGATACTGTAAGAAGTAGACGTGTTATTGTTACCTCTTAAAAGTAGATTTTACTGCTCTAGCGCGGGTTCATCTTCGACTCTCTTACGACTCTGGTATGGCGGCGGGACGGAGCTATGTTAAAGCTGCCTGGTATGTCTGCCGGTCTGGGAGTGAGTGAGAGTTTTGGCGCGTTATGATCATTTTTATGAAACTGCATTGAACGCATCACGTGACCGTTCACGTGGTATGTTGTTGATCTCGAAGGTGCTGGACACTGGCCTAAAGTTATGCAACAATCCGACCTTGCTAGAAAGCTTCTCTCGATACTGATGTATCACGGGTGAATTTCAACAAAGGTCCGTTCAAAAATTTAATTTTGAAACGAGCAATTGGGTCACGAGGTCATGACACAGAATTTGTCACAGATCGTCACAGTGTCTGTAGCACTGAACTATAATGGGTTTTATCTGTAGCACTGAAAAATAATGGGATGTGTTTGTAGCACTGAACTGTAATTGTTGTGCCTGTATTGATCTAAAATGGAAATCCATTTCGTTCAGCGCTAGTATAGCGTGTATGCATTACTACCATTCTACTGATCATATTACGTAATGACATACAGATTACGTTCGGTGTTGAGCTACTGATTATATTAAATGTTGACATATTCCTGTCTATCTTCATATCGTACTGATTAAGTCAAATACTGACATAGTGAAACTCTAAATGTTGAGGAACTGATTGTTACATATTGATTTACTGATTATTTTAAATATTGGTGTGTTGACTGTGATGAATATTGATGTACATATTATATTACATACGATGAATTCATTGTGGGCTTTATACTTACTTTTATGATTGTGCTCCATATTGAATGTGTAAGTCTGTAAGATATCGACGCACTTCATCTTGACTTACTGATTGTGATGCGTATTGACTTACTGATTGTGATGCGTATTGGCTTACTGATTTTGTGATACATATTGTCGTACTGTGTTACATTTTGGCACACTGAATATGTTAGATACAACACATCTGATCTGTACACCTTAATCAGCATAGCGCTGATTAGTGAGAGGGACTTTCGTTCAAAATAGTTCTAGCAGTATATTCTAAATGTTTACTTAAAATTTTGACCGCTACCTAACACTGCATTGTTACTTAGAATACGTTCGGTGAAAAATGTCCGATTGTAATTTTTGTGTAATACACACACACACACACACATACACACACACACACACACACACACACACAAACAAGCACATACAAACACACTCCATACATATCAGGTACGTACATCATACAGATACCACCATCACACACTATGCCAGACACGCACACACACCATACCACACTAAGCCAAACACGCACACCTATCATACCACACTAAGCCAGACACGCACACGCATACACATATACATGCACCATCATATATGCACCACCAACACCACCACAGCACACTAGAATGACTAAACCCACACATATGTACACCAGATTAAGCCAGTCGCACCGCATATACACTACACACGCGCGCGCGAATGTACACATTCCATAAACGCAACAGAATACACACACACACACACAAGCGTAAACACCACTACGCACACACGCATATTAATAAGATGAATGCATGTAAAAATTACCGTATATTAAACTAGCGGCACATTGCTTGATTTGTTGCCGAACTGCCTGATTTCCAAGAGAACAGGACTGGCAAAGATGGAGAGAGCGAGAGAGCGAGCTGCACACTGGTCGACAAATGGCTACGGAGGAAATACATGGGTGATATTAAATTGGGGCAGAAAATGTACAAATGGAATTCTCATACGGTCATGCCGTGTACACCGTACAGAGAGATCAGTACCTGTAATGATTTTTGTATTCCCCTTAATAACTGTTTTGGCGATAGCTTATTTGAGTATTATATAGTTTGCTGTTCATTTTCACATCTGTGTACATGTACTCATTTGTCACTGTGTGGTAGTCCTTGTGCTGACTGAATTTGAGTATTATATAGTTTGCTGTTCATTTTCACATCTGTGTACATGTACTCATTTGTCACTGTGTGGTAGTCCTTGTGCTGACTGAATTTGGGGAAGCACTTCCGGCATAGGCCGATTGAAGTCTTTATGCAGATGCAAGTGTATACAGTGTTATGTTAGACGCGTTTAGTTTCATTGTTACGTCAAATGTGTTTGCATATAGTGTCACGTCAGCTGTGTTTTGTGTTTGTGTATAGTATTACGTCAGATTGTGTTTATGTAAAGTGTTACGTTAGATGAGTGTATATTTAGTATTACGTCAGATGCGTTTATATATAGTGTTACGTCAAGTATGTTTTATATATATAGTGTTACGTTAGATATGTTTATATGTAGTCTTAGGTTAGATGTGTTTATATATATATATAGTGATACATCAGATGCATTTATAAATAGTGTTACGTCAGGTGTGTTTATTTATAATGTTATGTTAGATGTGTTTATGTTAGTGCTGCGTTAGATGTGTTTATTTTGTTTGTTTATAGTGTTACGTTAGATGTGTTTATATCTAGTGTTACGTTATGTGTGTTTATATATTATAGTATAGCGTTAGATGTGTTTATTTATAGTGTTAGGTTTCTTTAATTTATAGTGTTAATTTATATGTGTTTATAGTGTGTCATTGGGGAATGCGTTTACTTATAGTGTTATGTTATATGTGTTCATGTATAGTGTTACGTTAGATGCGTTTATACATAGTGTAACGTTAGATGCGTTTATATATAGTGTTACCATACTTTGCTGCACTGTAGATGTAGAGTATCTGCCTTCAAGTGACGTACTTTGCTGCACTGCTGATGTAGAGTATTTGTCAAGAGGCGTACTTTGCTGCACTGCAGATATAGAGTATCTGTCTTCAAGTGGCGTACTTTACGTGCACTAACGGTTTTCGGTGTCTGTTTTTAACTTGTCTATGTGCAGTTCGAGCGTGATAAATTAATTGCACAGTTTACCTTCCTTTTCCTTCTTTTCCTATTAAAGAGTTCTGTAACACTATTGCCATTCCTCTTTCCTCCACTTCCACCCGATCTGGCACTATAGAGCCTGACATACGTTGATTTCTTTTCCTCGTAAGGGTCAAATAAAGGTAAGTGAAATCGGGCTTGGGTGGGGGTATGGGGGAAGGGAACAGGAAACTGAGACTGAAAATAAACCGAGCAAAGAAGAGAGTTGGCTTGTCAATGCATGAAAGATGCAATCTTGTTGTGATTTTTTTTTCCCCCCAAACTCGCGACTGCGAAAGGCGGTAAAGGTGTTGAAGAAGCGGAATACACAGCAGATTGTAATCTGGGTGGTGGTTGATGTCATTTTTATCTTGACTTTCTTAGTCAGCAAAATTCTGTTAACGTCATTCACTACGATGTCGTTTTGCATATTTCCTTTTTCTTTTCTACTAACCTGTTATCAACCTGTTATCAAATGAAGTGAATTCGTTTGTTTAATAGACTGTCCCTCGCGCACCCCTTTTAGCAAATGACGTTACATTTTTAAGTACCCGGTAAAGAAGCTGAAATGAGATAGGAGTTTTCTCTGACTGACTGTTCCTGAGCAAATAAAGTTACATTTTTAAGCACCCGGTAAAGAAACTGTTAAAATAAAATGAGGCAAGAGTTGTATATGTGAATGTGTTCTTGAGGAAAAGAAGCTTTACGAGAGTAATGGACCTTGCCCTTGTTGATGGCCCTCTCAGCAGCCTTTCTCAACCTTTTCACACTGAAGGAACCCTTGAACTAATTTCTTGGCCTCAGGGAACCAGTGTACAAAAGTTATATTGAGGAACCCTTGAACTAATTTCCAGGCCTGGGGGAACCCCTGTACAAAAATTATATTGTCTACGATTTTTTGTTTGTTACTTTTATCAATCAGGACTTATCGTTGAACTCCTAGCGACCTCTCGCGGAACAGAAACCCTGCTCTGCAATGTCCTATCACTTTGGAAGAAAACAAAACTCACTAGCGCCAGGTGATTCATTGAAAAATGGAGACCCCGTCTGTTTTAAGTTAAAATATATTCTTACAGCATTTAGAAAAAATTCACTGCAGACCAGTGATATCAAATAAAATTCGTAAATACTTTATGTGGAATCCACCGTACCACCAGCATTATTAAAATTTGTTTGTTTACAAAACCACCAAGCCAGTCACATTCATCATTTCCCAACGCGAGTTCTTCAAACTAACAAATAATTAAACATATTTAAATTAATTTATTGCTGCAGGTACAATTTGTTTTAATTATAGAGTTTTCATTTTGCTTCTTGAAGACTGCACTAGTAAACATTTGATGTTTAAATTAAATTAATTAATTAATTTAAATTAAATTAAATCCATTAATTTTCAAGCTTCACAATTTATAATGACGGTTTCATTGCGTAATAACAGGACCAAGCAGTAACAGTAAGATATGTAGCAGTAACAATAAGATATTGTAGCAGTAACAGTAACATATGTAGCAGTAACAGTAAGATATGTAGCATTACTCAATAAGAGATTTATTGTTAGTTTTATAGCAAAACATCTTCTTCTCTTTCTTACACGTAAAAGCAAATACTGAAATAGGGATGGACTTGTCATCCCACGTTGCAATTGTTCACAGAAAATGCCTACATTAAAATCTCAACAGAATGGTAGTTCACGTTTCTGTCATCACGAAAAATAATTTAATATTCGGTTTTTACTAAACTGCGATACTATGAATATTTTAACAGATCAAATCTTTTCTCTTAACTAGATCGCACGTTCGGACTTGGCTGCTCGGCCAACGCTGCCTCGATACTTGTATCATGTGGGTTCTCTTCCATAGGGGATAACTCTTGCTGCGCGGCATAACTCTTGCCACCCAATGCAGTGAAGACTTGGTGCTGGCTTGTCCAAGACACTCGAGCGAGGCGATGAGAGCCATTTCCTTTTTCTTTCCTCTTGTGTTATGGTGAACTTCTGATTTTATTTATTTTCTCTCTCGTTCCTTCAAAGATCATTGGACCTGCGTTGCGCGTTCTCGTCAGCGCGCTCCCCTGTGGTGTTTGGGACGCGTGGGGAATTCCCCTAGTGCGAAGAGGCTGTGGTGTTGCACAAGCTTGGTGAGAAGACCCCCGTTCGTCTTCCATCTCTGGGTATGAAAGTGGATGTCGATGGGTGAGGAGGGTTGGGAAAGAAATTAAACACACAATGAAGTAGTTACACAAAAGAATGGAGATAGCGACGTAAATGAGGATTTAAGAGTGGAGTTATAAGATGGTTGTTATTTTTAATAGAGCAGATATATATATCACTCATTTAATTATCAACATCAGTATGCTGATCTTTGCTTCCTTTGTTGTCTGGGTTCTCTTTGTCTCATCCATTTTCATTCCAGTTCATTAGTCGGGTCTAATTTTAATCCGCGTCCATTCTAAGCGAGCTACGACTGGAAATGTACGAACATACGGACCACCACCACCCGCCCCGCCCAGAGGGACTGACTACACTTTAGAGTTTAGAGGGACAAACCGCTCCTTCGAAGGGTCAGAGCACATTTACTGACGTACAGACTGCCCTTTCTGCGACAAAGCCTGGGAGGCCATCAGTGCGCTATCAGAAAGAGAGTTATCCTATGAAAACATTTATGCAGGAGCTGTTTACTTAGGTCCGAGATCGCTCAGCCAGCTCCACGCATGCGCCAGAGACACGAAGATCTGTCTCATTCTGGGAGGAAGCGGAAAAGAAGAGGAACTAAGGAGGAGCCTTGAAGTCTCAAGCTTTTGTGTCATTTTCAGGGAAGGAGAAACACAATTGTGGGAAATGTGTGGGTTGGAAGGGGTATAAGTCGATCGCAGTTAAGCATCTTTGAGATCACTTTCTTTTCCCTCCTGACTACTGTGGTCATCAATTTATCTGACGCCACCAGTCAGAATTTGCTCTGAAAAAAACCTACGCATGCGCAGTCTTCTATCTCATAAGGGGAAAACTTTCTTAATCTTTCTTTTAATCTGAAAACCACTATTCCGTATGGAAAGAAAATTATTGGTTGGTTTGATAAGTGTTCATCTCCGCATCTAGTTTTCACTGAGAGCAAACGGAAAGAGAAAGATTTCTCTTTTATTTTGTAAAAATTCTATTTTCACTTTTCGCATTTTTGTTCTAAAGCGATCTTATTTGTGTGCACTATTTATAGCACACGGACCCCAATGTATCGAGTCGTCAGATAGACTAGACATTAAATCAACCAATCCCAAGGCAGCTAAGGATCGCCGGCAAGATTTCTTCTGTTGTTGTTTGGGATTTCTTTGTTATTCTTCATTATTATTAACGCCCAACATGTGTCAGTCCTTCGAGAGAGACGGTTGAGAGAAGACTGAAGTATTAAATCCACTTTTATGACGTCAGAACCGCACATCTTTCAGAATGATGCTGATCTTAAAAAAAAAAAAAGTTTCCATTATTTCAGGACAGAATCCACAGTTGTAATACGTTGTGGCGAATTTTAAAATTAATTTTATTATTATGATTGTGTGTGTGTGGTTTCTTGTTTGTTTGTTTGTTTGGTTTTTTTTTTTGTTTTTTTTTTGGGGGGGTGCTTGAAATTTTGTCCTTTAGTTTGGTTTGGTTTATTTCTGTGTTTTGTGTGAGGATTTGGTTCTTTTGCTTTCACCCATCCGGTGTTGCGATTATTTGATCATTTATGGTCTCGAGGCCGGCAGGACGTGCGATGAGATTTTAATTCCGTATCGAGTTTGACATCCTTTGTGTCGTCAAGTTTAAAAAGCACGTTAAAATCAACGAATTGTCAGTCTTCTACCTGTTAGCCAGGGGACTGTCAATCACTTTTTCCTGAGACCTCTTCCTTTCCATTTCCCGTCATCTCGTTGGGTTACGAGATGTCAAAGGGTGCTGTGCTTCCATATTGTGATTTAAATCAGTTTCCTTTTTTTTTTTCAAACTGTCCAGATGGGTATCCTACGGAGTATTGGGGCGGGGTGAGGGGGTGGTGGCTTCCGTCAGTCTTACAGTTTTTCAAGGCTCCGCGGTACTGAGTTATTGTCGCCAGCGACTGAAGAGAACGGCTGTTTGTTTCAGTCAGATTCAAGTAATACAGCTAATCCAACAAGATTTAGTTGTCAAAACTTTTATGCTGCATGTACCTAATGACTTTCCTTCCCCACCCCAAGTCCACACACAGGCACTCTCAAGTACTTAATTTTGGGTCTTTTATATTTTTTAAAAAAACAATTAATGCCGTGGACGACCAAGAAAAGTACAAAATCATAAAACAACAAATATAAAACAACAAAATAAAACCGGGATTGGGGTGGGGAACTGTGTCTTCTTGAGAAAAAGAGGGGGGGGGAGGGAGAATTTATGTAAACATTTAGATTGAAAAGACAAGGTTCAAGTTAGCAGGGTAAAGCAAAAGTGTGAGAAATTCATTCAGTAAGGAAGCGCCTTACTCTAGAGAAGGGGAAAGAAAGATTATTGAATGCGCGCATAAAGCCAGGGATTAGGAAATCCGGAAGACACTAAACAACGTTCTTTGTCTGGAAAGTCTAATGCACAATGTTGCAACACCTGTTACTTTCTAACTCTGTGTCACAATGTAGCAACACCTGTTACTTTCTAAATCTATGTTTGTGTCACAATGTAACACCTGTTACTTTCTAAATCTATTTTCGTGTCGCAATGTAGCAACACAAGTAGGATGCTTTTTTTAACTGATGGTGTTTGCATCAGGCTGTTTGTAGCAACACAAGTATGTATTTTAAAAAAAATCTTATGGTGTTTGCATCAGACTGTGTTTGAAACAACACAATTATTTTTAAGTCTCTCGTGTTGATGGTATCACAGTATCCGGTAATAGTTTTCGGTTAGGGTACATTTTCAGTGTACACGTGTTTTTAGCGTACATGTGTACTTAGCGTACAACTTCAATGTGCAATTGTGGTTAGCTTACAGCTTCACTGTACACGGATGGTTAGCGTGTTTTTTTTTTATTGGACACAATTAAGGATGAATGTTTTTGACGTCGGTGTTAAGAAATGTTTACGTTTTCTGTGTTTCTGTTCGCTTGAGTCAAAGTTTACCTACAAAGAACTAAAGAAATTGGTCTGGCAATATTTTTAATTTCATAGCTAGTTTTGATTTTTACGCAGACATCATCCACCACAGAATTACTCAGACATATGTGTAAATCCCACGGAAGATGAGAAACAGAGCCGTAGAAAGTTTATGAGTGTATGATAGCTATCTCGAGATGTCTTCATTTTCGTCCCAAAGGTTAGGGCGACATTAACTTGCTAAAACTATGACACATACGTCCTTTTCTTGTTGTTTTCCTAATTTTATGATCCGTTAAAAATTTAATTTTCTAATCGCCAAAGCTCCACACCATTAATTTTCACACGAACCACCAAATCAAGATTGTATGCACCACAGCGTTTGTGCTTTTTTCCTCTGATATGCGTTTGTGCGTTATTACATGCGTTTTGAGTGTGTTTGTTGTATTTGTGTGTGTAGTGTCGATTACATATATACATGTATGTATAACAGGACGGTGGACATGCAAATGTTAAAAAAAAAAAGGAGAAATTTACATTAGTGACAACCGTGTTGATGACTGTTTAAGAGGTTCCTAGCATCTAGTGATGTGAAGATGATCATGTTTACACCTTTGACTGGATGAAAATAATAAATACAGTATTCTAATATTATTATGTGTATTTGTTGTTGTTTTGACCTAGTCTCGTGCTGCTATAGATAGTAGGACTATGTAAAGGAAAGTAACATGGTCAGCGGTCAAACTACACAGCAATTACGATCACAATTAAAACCCTAAGTCAGGATCATAATTTGTCTCATGTATCATGATCATAATTTGTCTCATGTATCAGGATCATAATTTGTCTCATGTATCAGGATCATAATTTGTCTCATGTATCAGGATCATAATTTGTCTCATGAATCAGGATCACCACAATTTGTTTTTTAAGTCAGATTAGAAAGTCTGGTAATACATGTCAGAAAGCGTTTTTCCGTCTTAGAAAAGTTTACAGCGTTATCTATCTTTTATTGTTTGTTAGTTTTTGGGTTTGTTTATTTTCACAAACAAATCACAATAAAACCCCAAACTATTTCTAATATGTAAGAGCATGCTTGTAAGGATGAGTAATTCCGCCTCGCAAATTCTGGACGTTACGGTGTGTGTGTCTTTATGTGCTATATATAGCCTAGGACCCTAGGTTAAAATGTCGTCTAAAATACTTCTCATATATAAACTTCTTGAATATCAGCCAGCACACAACATCCCGCATATCCCCACTGAAAATATGGTTTAATTAATGGATAAAATAACAACAAAACAACATCTGCACTAAACATCATAGCACCTGAGTGCAAGCTGTCTCTGCATGATGAAGTAAGATTGAAAGTGAATGCTAATGAATTTCTCGGTGTCTGGCATTTCTGTGTGCACCAGGCACGCTTGGCCAAAGTGCATCAAAGGAAAATTAAGGGATACAATAATATGTATCAATGCATCTTTTAAGTCAGATCACATTTTTCATAGTCCTTCTGAATCCAAGTAAGTTC
Organism: Sinotaia quadrata; assembly: GCA_028829895.1. Lineage (NCBI taxonomy): Eukaryota > Metazoa > Mollusca > Gastropoda > Architaenioglossa > Viviparidae > Sinotaia > Sinotaia quadrata. Next base: position 48,447,931 of record CM054179.1, read on the forward strand.
AGCATGTGCAGATTAAATTCGACAGTATCTGTAACATATGTGCACGTGACGTTGTTCAAACAAAATAATTAAAACCAGAGGGCAGCACGCGACCGCGTCTGTACTTAACCAGGCTTAGGGACTGAAACAAGGGCCTCCAGTTCGGACCAGTTATCCTGCAGCAAACAAAAACCTGTTGATTCTAGACCCTTTTCCCAGCTGGCACGTTCCTAATTTATCACCATGGCGGACTAAGCACGTCTGTGACCTCTTACGTTTGGCCACTGTAGCAACAAATCTTCCAGCAATTAGGTGATAATCCTTCAATCCCGGCTGCCTCATAGCCATCACTCCTTTCCATAAATCATTGTTGCTATAAAAGTCACTTCACTGAAGGCTCGGCTAAGGCTCGGTCACCTTAACGTTTTCCCTTTGTTCTTTAGTCGGAAATCTGGAAGACTACTTGGCCAGATAAAAATGAGTACTAGTCCTAGGCAATCGCATAGTAGGCACACTGCAAGTAAGGCAAAATGCTATCAATGAGCTAAAAGGTTAACTCATAGCTGTTAGAGATCAATACTGTCGTTCGATACGTCAATTGCGTTAGCATAATAATTAATTATTGCTGACGTCAAAGAACGTGTTCCTAGTAGTCAAGACCGTGTTGTCACCTCCTGTTGTAAATGTAAACCTACTTGAACGGAGATAGGATGAATCCGCTTTCTGTTTTTTTTTTTCAGTTCATAAAACTTTTTTTTTTTCATCCTCAGTGTTATTGCGTGCAGGTCTGCGAGTAAATTTCTCTGTGTTCCCCCCACCCCCACCCCTCCCTCGCTCTTTTTCTTCCTCCTATTCTCTCTGCTTCGTTATTTTATTTTTCCTCTCGTAAAGACATTGATCGTCTCTTAAACGATGCAACCAGAACAAATCAATATGAGTACTTTTCTTAATATTTCACTTCGTAGAGTTTGTTTTCATGCAGCCACATCAGTTTTTTGGCATGATGCTTTTTACGTAGATGTAATGAAAACGCCTCCAAGACAGGAAACCAGCCCAATAATTACACACACCATCCGACATATGAGAAATTGCATCGAGGCGACAAGTGCCGGCCAGGGCTTCAGACTTAGTCGTTGTTTTGACACAGAAGAAGCAAATGATAAGATCTCGTGTGTCTTACAAACTGGGAGATTATACCCGTGAACGTGCAATCCAGAGCAACGAAATCTAACTGCAAATAGGCTTCCGGCCGTAAATGCCAGAGACTCTAAGGTACACTATTTGATCACCACTGCATTTGTACCCTACGTCAAGAAACCGCTGAGTGTTTTTTAGCTAACACTGATTCAATTAAAATGCCATATTGGAAGACCCGTTCATTTTGGCTTAGTCTACTCTATGGTGATGGCTTTCTATTTTTCCGGCTTATAAACGAAGGCTTTTAAATAGAGTTGAATTTTATCTCATGCATTTATTATGCCAGATAAATTTGTCCCTAAATAAAGGATATCTTTACTCGCAAGTGATGTGATTTCATTTGACTTTTGTTATAAATGCGTTTTTTTTTCTCTCTCTGCGCAGAAGTGCACATGATAAATTGTTCTTTATTTTCGTTCCAAATTCCTTGTCTTTGACTGTGTTTTCTCCATTTTTCGATCTTTAAGATGAAGTGTTCAAGCTTAACTTGTATTTCAGTCAATCGTGTTCCGATCATATATTTGTTAACGTTGTGAAACTGTTCTGAAAGGAAGGGTATTTTTTTTAGTGATCCTAAACTTCTCTGTGTTATTTACGTACAAGTTTATTAGTATTCGCAATAATGTTCCCTGATAATCGGATGTGTGTTAACGTTCTCAAACCTGTTCTGACAGATTGTTCGTTAGTATTCACAAATCTATCTGAAGTAGGGTGTTTGCTTAAGCCTGATCTTTATTAGGTAGGGTGTATTTTTGAGTGTCCTCATGTCTGTTCCTCAGTGTTCAGGTATGATGTTTGTTAGTATTCTCAAGCCACGAGAGCCTGGTTTTGAACTCCTCTTTCCATAGTTGCTTGGCCATCTTTCCCCAGCCTCGGGCACAGATAAAAAAAAGTTTAATGTCATCGCCCAGATTGGTAGGTGCTGGCATGGTAACCTGCTCAAATATTTCTCACCCGTGTTGTGAGAATACTTGCTTGAAGGTTTACAGGTATTTAATTCCATTTTTGTTCAAATTATCCCGCTTCTGTTCGACTTGTTCGGCCTGGGAATATTCTTTCAACTGCCAGGAGTTCTCTCTTGCACGTGTTAGCGTAACGTCTGAGATGCTCAAGATGTTTAGAGACTCTGGCAAAGTCGTTGTTGTAAAAATGTACACCATGTAGTTTTTCGCGGGATCCCACTTTCGCCATCCATTACGTGATCCATGTTCAACGCCCTTTCCTGTGCCCCACTTCTTTGCCAGTCATCTCTACAGAATCCGACTCTCTGTCGGGCGATTTTCAAACCAGGTTGTGTAGGCAGTTCTCTTTCACTCCCTTGTATGTTAATTTTTATTTCTTTTTGACTCGTAATTTGGGGCTGGCGTTGTGTCCCCCTTCCAGCCCCCCCCCCCAACTCATTTCATCACTTTATACATTCGCCGGGTTGTCGTTTCTTTGGTTATTTACTATATTGGAAACAAAAGAGTCTTACTGATTGATTGTACTGTTTCTTCTCACTACTACTTAGTTTTCCTACCGTTTACTGTGCTCACTACCACCACTACTTATTTTTGCCTACCGTTTACTGTATTAATTATCCTCACTACTTATTTTTGCCTACCGTTTACTGTATTAATTATCCTCACTACTTATTTTTGCCTACCGTTTACTGCATTAATTATCCTCACTACTTATTTTTGCCTACCGTTTACTGTATTAATTATCCTCACTATTTATTTTTGCCTACCGTTTACTGTATTAATTATCCTCACTACTTATTTTTGCCTACCGTTTACTGCATTAATTATCCTCACTACTTATTTCTGCCTACCGTTTACTGCATTAATTATCCTCACTACTTATTTTTGCCTACCGTTTACTGCATTAATTATCCTCACTACTTATTTCTGCCTACCGTTTACTGCATTAATTATCCTCACTACTTATTTTTGCCTACCGTTTACTGCATTAATTATCCTCACTACTTATTTTTGCCTACCGTTTACTGTATTAATTATCCTCACTACTTATTTTTGCCTACCGTTTACTGCATTAATTATCCTCACTACTTATTTCTGCCTGCTGTTTACTGTTTTCACTATTAGCTTCTCCATTCTACTTTTAATTTCATAATTAGTTTATGCTCTCGTTTCTACTGCTGATCAAGGTTTTTACCATTTGCTTACTTACTTTACTATTGTAATTTCTAATTCACACGTCACTTCTGATACTTACTTCTGCTATGCGCTTCTTCTGCTCATTCTGTTACTGCTTCTGCTTGTTGTTTATTTTTTACTTCAAACTAATCACTTCTACTGAGCCTCCATCTACTTTTCAATACTCACTTCTAAACTTCTATCACTCTCATTCCTTTCTACTACTCACCCACTAATCCCTTTTGTTACTCACTTCTACTCACCCATTAATCTCTACTGTTACTCACTTCTACATACCCACTAATCCCTTCTGTTACTTCTACTCACCCATTAATCCCTACTGTTACTCACTTCTACTCACCCATCAATCCCTTCTGTTACTCTCTTCTACTCACCCATTTATCCCTACTGTTACTCACTTCTACTCACCCAACTGCGATAAAGCTTTATTTAGCGTGTAAATTTTGTACAGTAAAGGAGTGCGCGATGCATGTGTCGGTACGGGGGTAGAGGAGGTGGGTGAAAAGGAATAGAGACTGGTATTTTTTAATTTTTTTTTTTTTATTTTTTTTGGGGGGAATGATGTTATTCGCATTGTTTCTGTAGTGTGTACTGGTTTATGCCAAACGAAAAATAATTTGCGTTACACCTAAATAACAAGTTTGCATGATTACAGCGACCATATTTTAGGCGAATAAACCCGTGAACCGAGCCATGTCATTGCGAGCGTCAGTTTCATGAGTGAGTGTTTTAGCCGCAATGAGCGTGCCATGCAGCGCATTGTCTGAAAATGGCGACACGCGTTGTTTCCAGGTTAGAATTCCTCATTTCCGGGAAACCCCGCCATACGTGAGGCGCAAGGAATTCATTTATTTCAATAAATTGACATTCCGGTGAGACGTAGTAGCACCCATCCCACCCTATCTCTATCCCTTGCTTGAAAATGCTTGGCATCGGGGATGTGGGTGGGGGGAACACCCAGGAAAACAAGTTCCTCCAGAGCACTGGTAATATCTTTGCTCTGCCCTGACGCCTTGGAGTTATGAACTTGCAGAAAGTCTCCCAACTCTGGGAATCTTACTTCTTGCAGATGCCAACGTTGATGGCCCTGTAGGTCTCCAAACAACATTTGCCAACCGAGCTGCAGGCTTAGGCCATTCGTAGCCGACAAACGAATGACAGTGAATTATTTTTCTTTTAATAAATTCCAGAATAATAACAAAACGACAGTGACTAATTTTCCGTTTTATAAATTATAATAGCAACGGTGGCATACATTGAGACACAACAATAACAGAAGATGGTTGTAGCAGTTTATATTGTACAGACGTTCGCTGTCAAAAATGTGATGAAAATAAAATGAGAAAAGAATTGTCATTTTGAAGACACCAGTGTGTGTGTGTGTGTGTGTGTGTGTGTGTGTGAGAGTAATACCCGTGAAGTAATAAGGGGTGCTAGGGCTAATTTTACCTCCTATGAGAGGTAGCATTAACTTAAAAATAATTTCATCATGTTTCACGTGTCCTTGTATGTTGACCGCACTGATTTCCTAAAGTCTTCAGCAGCAGCTGTTCAGCTTTTGTTTTCGATAATCCTCAAAATCCATCTGAAAAAATAAAATTGTCTTACATTCCCTATAGTTCACCACAAAATTAGTCAGCATTTAGTTTCTTGGCCTGAAATTAAGTTTCATTATATTATTTTTACATATCTCCCAGCACTTGAAAATTTTAGAACTTTATAAATTAGACTAGAGTTCCTGCTATTCGAAAGTTCCAAAGTTGTTTGACAGCGTCGTTTTGAAACTGCAGACCAGAGATGCTGTTACCAATAGCCGGAAAATATTGTCAGGGAGTTGTCCTGACCAGTTGTCGCCACGAACTTGAAAGAAGGCAGGTGGGGGTCTCTTGGCTTCCTGATGGCGTGAGGTCATTGATACACTGCTGAAGCACATTGCTATTTTACAGTGACATATTAATATTAATCCCACAGAACACATTGTACATACAGCAAATTGCTATTTTGCAGTGAAATATTGTACACACAGAACACATTGTACATAAATACATTGCTATTTTGCAGTGACATATTGTACATACAATACATTGCTATTTTGCCGTGGCATATAGTACATACAGAACACATTGTACATAGAACACATTGTACATAGAGCACATTGCTATTTTTTTCAGTTGCTATAAAACCATACAAATTTACACATAGACTTATAGGTGTATTTCCACTTTTTAGTGTCTTTTGGAGGCCAATTAGAGTTATCTTTCCATGTTTCTTTCACATAGCCCTCTTTTCCATGTTTCTTGAAAGTCATATAGTTCACTCTGAGATAGTTTCTACTTTGCCTGAAATCATACCTATTCCTACAGAGAAATTTCGCCAAGTTTTGTGCACTCAATAGTTCAGTTATTTTCCCGGTTTTCTGAAGTCACACTTGTTAAGCACAAAGTTTTCTTTCAACTTTTCTACAAGTCATACTACACGTGTAGTGAGTTATCCTCGCAAAATTTTTGAAAGCCCTACGGGTTGACAAAGAGTGTTAACTTTCCCAATTATTATAATTATACGTTTCTAAAGAGATGTGTTGTTTTTCACCAGTGTCCTGAAGTATTTCGTGTTCACACCAAGAGTTAACATGCCACTGTGCTTGAACTCACTTTTTTAATTACAGAGTTATCTTTTAATTGTTTTAAAAGCCACGTGCTCAGAAATAGAGTTATCTTTCCATGGTTTAAAAAGTCACTTGCTCAGAAAGGGATTTATCTTTCCCAGATTTCTTTAATATATGTGTATTTATTCAGATTACCTTCCCAAGTTTCTTTTCAATCATTTGTGCTCTCGGCAATGGTTATTCACCCTCCACCACCCCACATCCACCACCCGATTTCATCACCCCACATGTTCAACTATGACCTCGACGACCGACGACTTTCTTGAACACACTGATATGTTTGCATGCACTTAGCACACCTGGGCGAAAAATCAAACTTTGGAAAGTCAGAAAGCGTTTTATTTGAAGAAGACATTTCTATTGGCAGGAACGAGTGCGGGCGGCGGCAAAGTGGTGAGCACTGAGATGTATGCTCGCACACTGGTTAAGTATTTACTACGTGCATTTACAATGACCGTTGAGGACCCATTCACACTGAATACTGAAAGTATATTTACACGGCAAATTGTCACGTGCAGCTAACAAGAGGCACTTCAGTACAGATGTTGTAAGGAACTGACCACACAGTAAAACAGTAGTGTGTGTGTGTGTGTGTGTGTGTGTGTGTGTGTGTGTGTAAGAGAGAGACAGATTGTCAGGTAATGAGCGGAGTGCTGCCATGGAGAAGTAGGGTGGGAAGCTACATAGAACACCAGCTAACGAAATTTTTACTCTTAGGCTTTGCCAAGTTTTCGCTTTAGAAGGGGGAAAGAGTACTTGCCGTTTAGCGGCATAATTTAACGCACATTCAGTCGCCTTCAGAAAATAAACACATTACCGGTAATATTCCTCTTTAACGATGAGCTTCAATGCCTGTATCAGAAGAACGAATACTGGAATAAAACCGCCTTTTGGTCGAGGTTTGCTGCAGTAGAAAATAATTTTGCGAGTCTAAATCTAATGCACATTTCGACAATAAAGAAACCCACTACAGTTTGCATTCGTTGCAAAATGACAGATTTGACAAGTCAGTCGTTTCGCTGGAGGAAAAGATTGTGGCAAGAATTCTGTTAGTGTTTACTGGCTCTTTATTACTTAGAGCTGTGCGAGAAGATAAAACTTTATGACGTAATAAAGCGCCGTTTCCAACGGCTGAGGTCATTATTGCACTTCGCTGCTTGTGTTTGTTAAGCTCCCTTCTTATAAAGCTTGTCGAAAGATTAGGATTATTATGCAACGCGACGAGAATTTTTTCACATTACGAATTTTTTTAGAAAATATATTTCGCGCCGATTCTTTTCAGTTATTGTTTTTGCATGTGAGATTAGTATGTGGGTTGTTTATTTTCAATCGTTGTAGGCATTTTGATAATTTATTATTACTAAACTAAACTTAATTTTATTTACTTCATCATCATATGCAAAATAATCACTGTGAGCATGTTAGTATTAAGTTTGAATGTATAGTCTTTCAGGGAAATAGTAGACAGTTTTCCATTTCAATTTTATAAAAGTTCTTATTTGTATATTTTTTAAGCATAGCAATAGTTTTGTAGGTGGGATTCTGTTGGCTTTGTTGGTATTTTCCTTCTTTTTTATTTATGACTACCTGAGTTCAAACGAGTTCTCCATAGAAACACTAGTGAAATCTCTGCGCTATTTTGAAGATAAAAACAATAGACATCAACTATTACAAAGAAACCCACTTTCTTAAAGAACCAACTGACGTGTTTCTCTTCCAGAATTAACATTGGCATATTCAAAGATATTCATTACTCTCTAACATTTGTTGTCCTCCACAAAAAATATCATTTGTTAGAATTGACTATAGTGACTTTTCTTTTTTAATTCCACAAAATTTACAAGTGCTACAAGTAATACCAAATGTTACACGGAATGTAGCCCCTTGTTTCTTTACACAGCAATCGAGCGATGTCTTAGTCACGTAAATTGTCGTTATCTACAAGTGGTGGTGTAAAACCGATTGGAAACGGGTCTTGTACTGGGGACGCGAGCCGAATGTGTCGCTAATAATGCAATTGACCTTTGTTTAGAACGCCTAAATGGCTTAGTGAAACCACTGCGTCGCTGCTTCCCTCTAGCACTCAGAGCAGGAGACTGTTCGCCATTGATTGTGGCCATGACAGTGAAAACTCAGTTTGCCACGGAAGCCATGCGCGCGACCAGTTTACACTCAACTTGCCATGCAAAGGCACGATATGCAAGACAAAGGGAGGCAATGCAAGACAAAGGGATTTATTGCAAGATAATTGTTTTTGTTACCTCAGGTTACTGAGAAAAGTAAAGCAAAGGAAAAGTGGGATCGGAATTTTGCAGCCACTGCCGTTTTGTTTTAAAGGTAATGATATTATTTTATTATGTGTTTGAATTTTTATGGGTTGTCTTCCCTTCGCCACCCACCTACCCCATCGAAATTGATGCTGAATGATAAATGCATTTTAAAAAATCTAAATATATTCGCTTTCTTAATATAAAAAAAAGTTTATTTTTTAATCACAATTTTTCTCTCAATTTTTTTTATTACATTAAAACTGACATTATCAAAGGCAATAGTGTTCATTCATTCTATATAACTGACGTTGTTATCAAAGGCATTCGTGTTCACTCAGTCAGTATAGAGTTATAGATTATAGATTGATACTTAATAGAAGTAATAGAATTCATTCAAGCGAAATAAAGTGACATTTGTTTGAAATAATAGCATTCATTCAGGCGAAATAAACTGACGTTTGTCAGAAATAATAACAATTAGTCAGTCGAAATACTGACATATTATTAGAGGTCAGAGTAGTCATTCGGTCAGCGGGCAGAGGTGGTCATCAGTTTTCAACTGCTCTCTGTCTACGATTTTTCCGATCTATATTAATCTTTGTCAGAGGTCAACAAATTCTCTCTCTCTCTCTCTCTCTCTCTCTGATATAAAACGACACCTCTCCATTGTAGTCTCATACGATTTCCCTCCCCCGACCCCGCCGATGAACAGCGGGTACGCACCATAGCAAAACGTGCTCATTCTCCAGACCGGAAATTATGCGTATCATCATGATTTACGCGTGCGCAGAGACAGCTTTTTCCTGCCCTTGCCCCTTAGCTCTCTTCCAATGCAGACTGGAAAAGGAGAGGGGATATAGGCGGAGGAGGGATATATGGTTGGCATGATAGTAACATCAACAGCCAGGAAATAGTCCAGTGGGATATATCACGGTGCTAATGTTTGTTGGGAATGCGCACCAGACACACGTCACATCTTTATTGCTACGTGGGCAGTAAGTGACGACCCTACCTGTAACACTAAGTGTAAACTAGTAGGCAGCGACATTTCACTGAGGCTGGAGGTAATACTATATGCACACAGAATCGTTGGCTTGACCTAAGGGAAATAAATATTGGTGCGTTTAGCAAGCCTCAACACTACTGCTAGTATTACCACTTATGAAAGAACAACACTACTGCTAGTATTACTACTTATGAAAGAACAACACTACTGCTAGTATTACTACTTATGAAAGAACAACACTACTGCTAGTATTACTACTTATGAAAGAACAACACTACTGCTAGTATTACTACTTATGAAAGAACAACACTACTGCTAAGAACAACACTACTGCTAGTACTACTACTTATGAAAGAACAACACTACTGCTAGTACTACTTATGATAGAACAAAGATGCAAACAACCGAAACTAGTCATTGAAACCAAAGAATCCAAAATACTGTTGGACCTCGAAATAAAACAGATCGCATGAACCTTACAGGAGGACGATACATTGCAGTGGTCAACAAAACACCAGAAGTGTTCGAGGTTAGTGTGCCATAGGTCCTAACAAAGGAAAAGACTGGACAATACTGGACACGTCAGATCAGATACTCAGAAGTAATGGGAACATCGGAAGACATAGGGAAGCTGAAAGATTATTTGAGTAAACTGCTAAGAACTCTCAGACCTGCCTTATCGCTAACAACTCTCCTTGTATGTGCCCCCAATTTTCGTAAAACTTTTGGATCTTCCAGAAAACAAGTAGGATTCGAGATTTAACATTGCAGCTAATTTACCGACAGACAACAGAAGTCGTGAGAAATGTCAATCATAATTAATCTCGTTGGGCAAATGTTGTAACTGTCAAAGTTATGGACGCGGTACTAAGTTTACTCACAAATCCGCCACACTTCCATTTGTTTGTTTGTGCTAATTACAAAAAAACCACCCACTTATTAGTTTTCACTTAAGAAAAGTAAGTTGAGGTGCTGTTGCATGTATTTGTATGCAATTATATTATTTGTGTACGCTATTGAGTTTCGAAATGTTTTAAGGTGTTGTTAAACGAAAGCTGCCTGCGCAGTGCTGAAATTAAGTCACACTAATGAGTGAAGTGAAAGAAGTATATGTAGCTTCGGCACTCGCCTTCACAGATCCTCCGTCACTAGTTTCAAAGTTTCATTCTAGTTTACTTTTATACGGGTACTTGTGAACGTTTTCTTATAAGTTCACAGTGCACTTAGGATTTCCTGTAAGTACACAGTGCACTTAGGATTTCCTATAAGTACACAGAACACTTAGGATTTCCTATAAGTACACAGTGCACTTAGGATTTCCTATAAGTACACAATGCATTTAGGATTTCGAGTACAACATACTCGATGAGAACATTTAGAAAAATTGGCGTGTACTTTTGTATTTCCAGGTCGTGTAGTGTGCACATGTTTCCTAATGATCAGTAATAAAAAAAGAAAGAGAGAATAAGAAATGAGAGAACCGATGTCTGAAAGATGTCTTGACGTGCACTAACACCGACTCTGTGTCTGCATATGTGTGTGTGTGGGTGTGTGCGTCTTTATGGGTGTGTCATTGTTCTTGTGTTCATTGCGATGACATTAATGATGATTATATCATCATGGTAGTTTTCTTATGGTTATTGTTGTGTCATTCTCGAAGTGGTGGTGGTGGTGGTGTTTGTCATCTGTTGGTAGTGCTGTCATTGTCATTGCGTTGGCGATGAGTATGGGTTTCTCACCTACTTGGGTGTCCTGGTACTGGATTTTCGCTATATTATAAAAATAATGGTGATGAATGTGTCAACTTCCAGGTGGATTCTCGTGGTTGTGACGTGAAGTTTGTACGGGTGAAATAGTGTTAAATGGACTCCTAGACAGATTTCGTTTCTCCACACAATTTTAAGAAGAATTTTTATTTTTGGTCGCTTTAAAATGCTTTCATGTGGATGTTTATAAAAAGAAGTAAGAAAGAACAGATCTTGAAGTGCTGTTTTAAAATATATTTTACTTGCAATGAAATGATTTGACAGCTTTTGCTTGATATTCGTTTCAATTAATCATATATGTGTGTATACATTAAAATAATTTTCATATAACGAAGTTTATAAATCGTAAAAACTAAAGTACTATTCAAGTGTGTTTTTATAGGTTTCTCCACTATTCATTTGTGTTTTTATAGTGTTTCTCCACTTTTCATGCGCGTGAATGTTCACAAATACACACATACGCACACATACACACACATACACACGCACGCTCACACACGTATACGAGCATAGAGAACTGGACACCAAAATAAAGTTGATGAGAGGTTCATGTAGAGAGGAGGACCGGGGGGGGGGGACTCCATAGGGAAATAGGTTTGAGGAAGAATCAATCAAAACTGTCATTTTATTCAAATTATGAATTTTGATAATTATAATTTAAAATTCAATATATTTCCGCGCCATCCCCCATCCCCCCCCCACTATCAATTTTCTTTATTTTAATACCGATTTTAAAAAATTCTATCCGTCCCCGTTGTTTGTGACCCCATCATAAATACCCTCTAGTGCTTTATGACCGGGATGGGATTCCGATGCTCTAAATTCATCATGGAGCCTGGCCGTGATCAAAACGAAATTTAAACTAGGCACGCTTGCCATAAACCTGTCTTACTTGATGCAAATCCGTAGAAATGGGGGCATAACTCTGGAGATAATCTCTGCCTCAGATCATCTGCATCTCTGGAGATTTACGACCTCTCGCATAAAGCACACTATTTCGGTCCACAAAGCCACACGGCCGGCACGGAGCGATAGATTTCTAGTTCCGGCAAGGAGCACGGAAGACAAGACACGGATGGTAGATAAATTAAACGTTGTACTTAACATGAGAATGGACGATCTTCTTTATTGAAATTATTTTGTGTCATATACATGTGCTTGCATGAAAATGAGTGTCTGTATGTGTATGTGCTGGACATGGTTTTTACTTTTTTTTATTTTTTGAGTTGGAGGGGTTTATTATTAAAGCTTTAGGAGTACCCATTGCCTTTGCTCCATGTCGGTAGTATTTCCCATTCCTTCCCCCACCCACCCCGTTCCGCCCTATTATAGCAGACCATTATTCTGGGACAAAAATGTAAATGGTTAGAGTATTTAAGAAATTATTTTTTTCTTCTAATTTCTTATTTTAATGTTAGTTATGTACATTCACCATTTCGAATATAACAGCTAACACAAACATGAAAATAACATTAAGCCCTTGGTTTATGGAGTCTCTTATATAATAACTTCATTGGCCAAATAAATAGCTAATGGACTGTATCAGGTTTGTGTCTTATCGGGGGGGTGGGGGGGGGCGTTTGTGGTATCATCATTGCTACTATTCTTTTTTTCTTAGTCTGGGGCAGTTTGGCGACACGTTGTAGAGGTGTACTGCAAAGACATACCGCACTACCCCTCCGTTTGAGTGTTGATTTTATAATGAGAAGAGGAATCAACCTGTGCAAGCGCGAGCTATGATGCCGTGGTGGATGCGTATAATTATGCAATCTCTCCGTCCTAGCTACAGCACTCGCCTTTTCCAAACAAAACCAAAAATAAAGGAATAGTATGACAGAAGACGGCGCTATGATAAGGTCGAATTGTCTGTCGGATCGCCTGATAAGCACATGAACAATCCAAGAAAATGTCTTGCTGTGGCGACACTTTTTGAAGACAGAACCGTTTGTTACAATTTTGATCACGAGCTTCTTCTTAGTCCTGCTCTGTCTTTAAAATAGCAGTTACACAGCAAACAGACGTCATCAGAACAACGGCATCACGACACGTGAACGACAACATCTGGGAAAAGGGAGAGTGGAAGAAAACAAGAAAACAAGAAGCACACCAATTGCATCCCAACAATTCTCGACGACATTGCATAATATTGATTGCCAGCAACAACAGAAAAACACGAGACTTGATAGGATCGTTTTATTGCAGACCTTAACCGATGCAACTTAAAGAGGTCTGTGAAAATGGAATCAGAAAAAAAAAATCAGTCTAAGGATATGTCTTACTTCAAGAGAATGTTTTCTCTCAGAGTGGCACTGAGAAGACTCTTTCATTGCAAGTATTCACCGGGGATGGGGGTGGATGGTTGGGGGGTGGGTGGGTGATTCCAGACACGTTTTAGTGACAGACTGTTATGACCCAGGGATTGATTGCTGTGTGGCTAGTTTAGTCTCTCTTACGTGTTAAGAAACAGTACTATACGTTTTGAGTGATACATTTGTATGCTTAATTAAGTAGTAGTGCAATAACTAGTGACATAGTTCAGAGATAGTGATGTACGATTTAGATTATGAGTGATACATAAGATTAATATTTAAATAGTAATGCAATAAATAGTGACATATTTCAGAGACAGTGGTTTACGATTTAGTTTATGAGTGATATATTAGTATGCTTATTTCAGTAGTAATATAATAATCAATCACATATTTCAGAGACAGTGCTGTACGATTTAAATTTTGTAACTCTAGCTCACTACTGTGTGCCATATTTATTATCTTATCGTATTTTTATAAGTCGAGTTCATCTATTGTGTGCTTTTCTTATTGTAGTTGTATTACCCTAGCTTAATAATTTATTGTGTGTCATGTTTATTGTATTGAATTTTTATAATCCTAGATTTTGTATTATACGTCATGTTTATAGTATTGCACTTTTATAATCCTAGCTTTCGTATTGTACGTCATGTTTATAGTATTGCACTTTTATAATCCTACATTTCGTATTGTACGTCATGTTTATAGTATTGCACTTTTATAATCCTACATTTCGTATTGTACGTCATGTTTATAGTATTGCACTTTTATAATCCTACATTTCGTATGGTACGTCATGTTTATCTTTTATAACCATATAGCTCTTTCGGATATTTCATACTTTTTAAAGTGTGTCGTGATTGTTTTATTGTAAATTAAGAACCCACCTTCAATTATTGTTTGTTATGTGTATCTTATATTTTATAATCATATTGCACTATTATTATTTATTGCGAGTTGCATTTATTTTATTATACTTTCATTATCCCAGCTCAACAATTGTCTTCATCTTACTGTAGTTTCTTTTTAACCCTGTCTCTATATATAATTTATTGTACTATGTTTATTATATTGTGGTTTATCAACTCTCAGTGTGTATGTGTGTGTGTGTGAGGAAGTGAGTGTTGGGAAATGTGTAAGTAGCGTACTATCTCTGTACTTGTGTGATGGACCTTTAGTTAATAATAATAATATTTTTCCTAGCGACCAAACTTAATTTAATTAAATATTAGTTTCATTAGTTATTTTTGTTTTGTTCTCTTTGTTGTTGTTTATATTATTCTGTCTCTTTCAGAATTTTGTCCGATACATCACAACTTGATAGCTATAATCTTGTCTGTGTTTGTCACCTCTTTGATAAATTTGAATAAGAATTATATCTGTCTTCTTGTCTGTCACTTCTGTCAGAATGATAGATTATAACCAGATTTATACCTGTCTATTTTCTTGTCTGTCACTTCTGTCAGAATGATAAATTAGAACCAGATTTATTATACCTGTCTATTTTCTTGTCTGTCACTTCTGTCAGAATGATAAATTAGAACCAGATTTATACCTGTCTATTTTCTTGTCTGTCACTTCTGTCAGAATGATAAATTAGAACCAGATTTATACCTGTCTATTTTCTTGTCTGTCACTTCCGTCAAATAGTTTGAAAACTTAGAACCAGAATTGTATGTCTTCTTGTCTGTCACTTCTATCAAATAGTTTGAAAAATTAGAACCAGGATTGTATCTGTCTTCTTGTCTGTCACTTCTGTCAGTATGATAAATTAGAACCAGAATTATATCTGTCTTTCTTCTTTTCTGTCACTTCTGTCAGTTAGTTTGATAAATTAGAACCAGAATTATATATATATCTGTCTTCTTGTCTGTTACTTCTGTCAAATAGTTTGATAAATTAGAACCAGAATTATACCTGTCTGTCTCCTTGCCTGTTAAGCATTAACATAGAGAGTTCTTAGAAAATTCATTTCATATAGTGCACAGGCTTCTAAATCATGTTTTCAAATTGAAAAATAAATTATTCAGATTAAATTATTATAAACTGTTTGCGTTTTTAAAATTACATTTAAAAAGAAATTAATAGATTCACTCTTATAAACGTTGTTTTGATTTCTACGTATTTCAAACATGCAAGTGACTGACATTTCATAGCCCATATGATTGAAATCACAATAAAAACACATAGTGATAACTAAGCTGGATTATGAACTCATGCAAGTGACTGACATTTCATACCGTCCCTGGCCCATATGATTGAAATCACAACAAAAACACATAGTGATAACTAAGCAGGATTATGAACTCAGGCACGTTTTGCTTCTTACATCAGAAAAAAAGCTCTTGGTATTATCCTTTTCTTTTCTTTTTTTCATTTTCATTATTTCCTTTTCTTTTCTTGTCTTTTGCTTTTGTCTTTCTGTTTAAAATATTTTTCATGCCAACAGTTAACTTTATCTATGGGTGTGGTTGATTTTAGATCTGATGTCGTCTACGATTTCCAGCCCAGACCGTCTTACGCACAGCTGAGGCATGCCATGGATTATCTTTCCTTCCACCTTAATCTCTTTAACTGCACAAGGTGTTTACTAAACACACAGTTGCCAGAAACTAACACCGGTATGTTTGGTTTTACTTGCAAAAGTACGTGTTCGTCAAAATGTTTCTAATTAATTTAACATCAGGGTCACACCTGAGTCATCTAACCAAAGGACATTTTTACAGCACTTTTCAAAATTAAATCTAACCTTGAATAAATAAGAGGAGGTAAACTTTATATAAATGCTTAATCTTCATGAACTGTACGTAAGTGATCCGGGATTCGATCCCTTCTTGGGGTAAAAAAAAAATCTTAACTCCTCCCAACTAAAGACGTCGGTCTGAGTGAGTGGTCCGTCGTGTGGGGACAAGAAATCGATTCCCGTGTGCTACAGATTGCGAACACTGAAGATCCTTTGTCAGTTAGAAATCGGAAGAAAAAAATAGTCATTTAGCCAGTAAGAAATCAGCAAAAGCAGGAACCCATGTGACACCTAATTCTAAATAAAGAGGAACGAGGGAAAAGTATTTTACAAATGCTATAATTAGCCTGGATTCGGTAAAGCATGTTTCGTGAATAAATGAAAATTATATGCGTGGGTGAGAGGAAAAAATACAGAAACTAAAACTACATGAAAATAGAGGATTTTAAGTTGACGATGATGATGAATGTTGACGAGTCACCTGAATCAGACACTAAAATTTGGGAGAGTTGGTTGAACTTCTGGATGGCAGAGATGCAAAGAAGAAAACGTGACGTCATCCGGTAACACACGTGCCCGTCCCTGCTGTCACCACTACAGCTGGCGTATGGGTGGGTGTCCTTGAAGCGTTCCCACCTTACAACTTACTTTCTTCTGCATGCGTGGCTGGCATGCCGATCATTCCGCACTTTTGAGGTTGAATAACAATATATATATTCTATTAAAACAAGTCAATTATGGAATAAATATATATATTCCATTAACACAAATCAATTATGGAATAACAATAATATATTTTATATTATTGAATTACAATATATATATATATAATATCAAATCAAGTCTATTATGGAATTACAAAATATAAACATTCTATCAATACAAGTTATTTATGGAATGACAATATGAATATTCTATCAATACTACTCAATTATGGAATGACAATAATATATTTTATCAATACAAGTCAATTATGGAATGACAATATATGTATATTTTGACAATACAATTCATAAATAATATGACATTATATTATATTTTGTCAATACAAGTCATGCATGGACTGACAATATGTGGTCATTCATGGAATGACTCTCTCTCTATATTATTAATACAAGTCATTCATGGAATGACTATTAATACAAGTCATTCATGGAATGACTATATACATTATTAATACAAGTCATTCATGGAATAACTATATACATATATTATTAATACAAGTCATTCATGGAATAACTATATATATATTATCAATACAAATCATTCATGGAATGACTATATATATATTATCAATTACAAGTCATTCCTGGAATGACTATATATATTTTATCAATATATATTATTAATACAAGTCATACATGGAATGAAAAAATATATATATTTAATCAACATATATTATTAATACAAGTCATACACGGAATGAAAAAAATATATATTATCAATATATAATATATAATACAAGTCATACATGGAATGAAAATATATATATTTTATCAATATATATTATTAATACAAGTCATACATGGAATGAAAAAAATATATATTTTATCAATACAATTCAGACTCTCGTTAATTAGCTGTCACTATACGCCCTGTGTGAAGAAGGAAGGAGCGGGGAAATAGTGAGTGCTTTAATTGAAACTTAAGCTGTCGTTAGACACGCCAATGGCATTCGATGTTGAGAGCATCGTGTCTTAGCGTTGTTATTTAAGCTGGAAACTAAATCGCTAGTGTGTATTGGGTGGCGTTCTTTCCGGCGTTCAGATAGTCAGAGACATGTACAGACATACTTACAGACAGAGAGACATAAATGTAGGTAGGTAGACGAAAAGAAAGAAAGAGAGGTAAACGGTTGGATGGATGGATGGATGGATGGATGGATGGATGGATACATAGATACGTGCGCGCGCGCACACCTTCACAAAACAGGCGCAACAACAGTCGACACACATAAGCACATCCATACACAAAATAAATGTATGCACACAAACATCACACACGTACACAAGCTCAACAACAATACGTACATACAAGCATAGAATAAATACTTACATGTATACACATGAACTTCACACACACACACACACACACACACACACACACACAGAGTAAAAGAAACAAGAAATTAAAGACAATGCAAGGTAAGAAATGAGTCTGTCTTGCTTTGGTGAAGTACAAGCTTTAAAACAATAATCACCTGTGCGAACGTCGGTCGCCCACACATCTCTTTCGTCTATGGCTAACAATATTTACCTCAGGCCTAAGGGCCATTAAACGTGTGCACGCGTTGTCGGTACGTGTGCTGGCAAATGAAAATAGACCACTGTACGGGTGCGCGTTGGTGTGTGAGCGATGTAGATGTACACACACGCGCGCGCGCGTACATGCACAGGCTTGTTTATATGTGTGAGGGTGGGGGTAGAGGAAAAGGTGTGAATGAAGCATAATGGTTATAGATAATTGGTAAGAAATTTCATGTGTCGTCACTTATATTTCCATTTTGAATAATTGTATTTAAAATATATAAGTTTGAAAGTTTCTATTATAACATATATGTACATTGTTTCCTTTTAGTCTTTTAACTGCCTGTTTGTTATCAGATCAAAAGATTTCATTACTTTCAGTATTTAACTCTCTGCTCTATATGTATAAGTGAAACCTGTCTGCATTATGTGTATTAAGTTAAACCTATTTGCATTATATATATAAGTTATGCCTGTTTGCATTATATAATAAGTTATGCATGTCTGCATTATACCTTACATCCAACTAGTTCTCTAATTAAACAGTAACTAATTCTGTGCTCTTTTTTAAATCCTGTCCAAAATATTTTATCTACTGACATCAACATCCTCACTACCATCGCTACCAAATCACCTATCCTCTCCAACTCAACACGCAAATATTTCAGCCGAAGCAAAATTTAGATTTTTTAAAATATCCATGAATAAATTATTACATACGTAGTGGAGGCATATAAACAATTTCAACAAATCAGTTAACACAAAGTGGTATAAATATAACCCTACACACGTAGGAATTAATACACACATAGCAAAGAGCACGCAGAATCACACACACGAATGAATTATTACACGCACAGTAATCGGAACGCACACACGCACGCACGCATGTGCGCGAATGAATTATATATTATAAACGTAGTGGAAACGTAGACAATCGCAAATTCGAATAAATTATTACACGTACAATAATCAGAACACACACACACACACACACACACACACACACACACACACACACACATACACACACACACACATGTGAATGCTCATACCGAAAATAAAAATATTTATAAATACAGGCAAACAGCACTACTGACTAAAGAGAAAAGGAAGAAAAATGGCTGTTTGTGATGTCAGAAATGTCAGCTATGCTTTTCATTGATTCCATGTATAATTAAACAAAAACAGAACCGTTTCCCCAAATGGCTCAATGCCAGTTCGCGGGGAGCCGCAGTGCAGTCTTTACAGTTGGTAGAAGTTAAGAGTGCATCATTCTCAAGTTCTAGACAGAATCACAATTGCATATATTATATCGATATTCTCAAGTTCTAGACAGACTTTGTATTAATCTTCAGAGTTATGGAACTTTGCTGGAGAAAAAGTAAAATGACAAAATGAAGCATTACAGGAAAGAAGAAAGAAAGAATAACATTTCAAAAGAACGAATTGATGTGGGGGGTTTTATAGAAAAAAATAAACAAACCTAGTTTTGTTTTGTGTTTCTTATTTATTGTTCTACTCTACCCATAATAAACCGTTCTCATTTGGGGTGGGGGAGGAGGAGGTTGTCTTTTTCAACTTTTTGTGTTTGCGTATATTTGTTTGCGCGCGCCCGTTGTGTGTGTGTGTCTTCCTCCTCATGCATGCTTCGAAAAATTGGTGATGAATTGGTGATGAATATCGTCATTTTAAATAATTGTAGGCCAGAGAGAAAGATAAATAAAAATAACTTTAAACAACTTCAAACATCAAGAATGTATTCAGTAACGTTAAGCAACTTTAAACATCAAAGACGCATTTAGTAATTTTAAGTAACTTTAATCATCAAGGACGTATTCATTAATCTTAAGCAACTTCAAACATCAAGGACGTATTCAGTAACTTTAAGCAACTTTAAACATCTAGGATGTACTCAGTAACTGTTACATACCAGTGCTTTGTCTGAGCATGAGGACTTAAAGATTGTTTATATTTAACGTTACACCTATGCTGACGACAGTCTAGTTGCCAGACTCACCCTTCAGTCTCCTTAATTAATTCTCTCAGCTTATATATTAACTACAGTGACAGATGAATCTGTGTAATATTGTGTGAACTAGACACGTTATCCTAATAACGACTAATTAAGCATACAAACATTCACATTTGTCTCAGCCCCCAGCCCAGTTCTCTTTCAGTCTTCCTTCCACTACTAATTAGTCAACTTCTGTTATTTGCATAAAAATTATAAAAATTTAATATTTAACAATTTAACAAAAAAAATGGTTTAAACCATGCACATGCATTTTACAGTTAAAATAGAAATATGTCACACACAGGTGGATTATAATTATCATATTAGCAAAAATGTTTTAAACGCAGAAAGAATCTTACAATTGTCAAATTATTCATTTCTTTAGTGGAGATAAAATAACATTTCTCGATATCATTATACATTTTCAATAATCATTAGAATTATGGGGCACATGTTAACTTGGTCACTCTATTCTCTGGCCACACGTCAGGAGAAATAGCAACAATTCAGTCAATCACAATAAAATACAAAATCACGCTACATATTCTTAATAAAGTATAGTTCATAAATATTAAGAAATTGATGTGTTACCTTGTCTAAATATTTAGCAGGCTTATCTTCGATTCACGGAATATGCGCAACACTTGTAAGTCGAGGCAAACTTCCCTCATGAATAATTTCCCAATTTGGTTTCATGGTATTTATGCACATCTAAGGATTAATGGCAAGAATCCTGTCAGTTGAACATCAGGCTTGAACAACAACTTTCCATTATCGTTGAAGTGTATTGTGTAATCGACTTATAGTGATCGGCATTTTCATTTTAACATGCATGAACATTTCTTAATTGCCGGTAATCTGCCTACCTACAGCATGATGCATACAATTACATAATTAGGCTGCAATTGCTGGTGCAAAGGAATGTACGATACAAAGGACAAAGGCATCAAAGAGCTCAATATAACAATAAAAAATATTTTTTAGATAAGAGGTCAGGCATAATTTGCCCTTGACCCACAACAGTAACTTTAAGCAAATTTAAACATCAGTGATGTATTCAGTAATTTTAAGCAACTTTAAACATCACTGATGTATTCAGTAATTTTAAGCAACTTTAAACATCAATGACGTATTCAGTAATTTTAAGTAACTTTAAACATCAATGACGTCAGTAACTTTAAGCAACTTTAAACATCAATGACGTATTCAGTACATCTCGTATATACGGATAGAACGACGGGTATTACCGAAACAAGAAACACCTGTATTTTTAGGGCTTTATATATTTATAAACTGCACAGTATGAAATATTTTTCAAGTTTCATTCATTTTCACGTGTGTGCAGGCGCGTATGTGTGCAGTGATAGCGAATTGTTCTTTTAGAAAATGATCTTACTATTATTCACGCAGATATCATTAAACAAAGAATACAGTCTGGATAAGATACTGCTGTATGTATTATAACAAAAACTCATGAAGATGAGTGTGTTTTGGAGTTTAAAAACCATTTACACAATGCTCGTGAAGGTGAGAGTGTTTTGGATTTAAAATCCAGTTACACAATGCTCGTGAAGGTGAGTGTTTTGGATTTAAAAACCAGTTACACAATGCTCGTGAAGGTGAGTGTTTTGGATTTAAAAACCAGTTACACAATGCTCGTGAAGGTGAGTGTTTTGGATTTAAAAACCAGTTACACAATGCTCGTGAAGGTGAGTGTTTTGGATTTAAAAACCAGTTACACAATGCTCGTGAAGGTAAGTGTTTTGGATTTAAAAACCAGTTACACAATGCTCGTGAAGGTGAGTGTTTTGGATTTAAAAACCAGTTACACAATGCTCGTGAAGGTGAGTGTTTTGGATTTAAAAACCAGTTACACAATGCTCGTGAAGGTGAGTGTTTTGGATTTAAAAACCAGTTACACAATGCCGATGAGAGCGTTGACGGAAATTCAGGACGATAAATTTTAAAAAGAAACTGTACAGAGACCGATCTGCTCGCGAACCTACCCGTCCCCCCTATACTACATTCCTCACACACACACACACACACACACACACACACATCCTTTCCCTTTCTAGTGTCTTTGCACCTCTTGTGTACCCAGACATTTATTCGTGTGAGCTTTATTGACTGCACTTAATGAACAGAGAGTAGGTTAAATAATGAACAGATAATTGAGAACAATTTTAGGTTTTTGGCTGCAAGAACCTTCAGACTAATAATCAATAAATATTACGACATAAACCACACCCAATACCTAACAACAAAATTACACATTCTCGGCTCTGGTTGTGGACTTTTTTGGTTCTGAAATTAAAATTTTAACTATGACAGTTACCGAAATGCTGTTGTTTATGTTGTTCTAATTTTGTTTCCAGTATAACATATGACAGATCAGTCATTGGGACGGTTCTTTTGACAGACTGCTCTGTATTTGTTGAGAGAAAAAAGAAAGAAAGAAAGAAAGAAATTCCGCGCTATGTACAACACGCACTGTGTACAGGTTCTGACGTAGATTCTAATAAGGAGATTAGACTCAAATATAAGACAAAGATCTGTTTTACAAATCTAACAACATTTTTAAAAAAATCAAATACGGAAACGAAGTGAGATCTTAGCAAGTCTGCAAAATGGCGATACAGCGGGTGGCTAAAATAAGTGAAATTATTTTAATCGTAAGCTTATCCTTTTCACAAACCCTTTTTCTCTGCACCTCTATCTATGATATAGAAATGTTTACATACCTTTTTACGAATCCCTGTCTTTACCCTACTTCTGATGTAAATAAAATCTCAAGGGAGTTGAATGTTAATCTTTAGGGATTTGGTACAAGACATTTAAAAACTTGCCTGGGACAGTTTAGTGTGCCCTTTTTCTTACATGACGTAATGCGTGCATACGGCTCCAATTTATAACTAAAATGATAAAACAAAGATAATATAATTTTGGGTATAAAGTAAATGTTCAACAAACAACAGTAAACGCTATATTTTGCTCTTTATCAATATATTTGCTCAAACTCTAATGCTTTTATATTTAACAAAGCACTGAGAACTGATCATTAAAGATGGAATAAGGTACCTTTAATTTTAAAAAGTCATAATGGGCCTTTAAAGGCTTGGTATTGAGGCGCTAAAAACTGCAGGATGGACTTTGACGGAGTTCGACTAATCCTTAATCCAAGTATAGACAGTTGATCCATAAATGTTGGCAAGTCGATCAGTAAAATTCGAAATTGGATCGTTAAAGATTAAATATCGGACCTTTAATGTCTATATTATTACTTTTAAGGGGAAAGATAAAGAAACTCTAATCGATCAGCACAATTTTATATTTCTGTCCATATACCTTCAGTCAAAGTTCGCGCATGTGCAAAATATCTGTCAGAAAGTACCTTGGGATATCATAAAGGTCATAGCACTTCAAGAGTCCTCCTCCACACAGGCGCATGCAGGGGGGTGGGGGTGCGCTGCAGAAACAAGTGAGAACGCACTAAATGCATGACCAGTTTTGCAGCGGCTAGTGCAGTCGCTATATCACCCAGAGAGTTCTACTCAGTAACCAGCGGTCAGTTACTTGAAGAAGATGTATGGCATGCCCAGATGTCGTGCTGCGCTCTGATACCGCTCCTCTAGCACCTTTTTATGATCTCCCCTGTGGCTGTGTAATAAACTTTACCGCCGCCTCCGCCCCTTGGACTAATTGTACAGACAGTTAATGGAACAGTGAGTAGGTTTGTCGCTGGCTACATTATTGTTAGAACTTAGGAGTTCAGCAAGAAATCTTTTGGAAACTTTGCTCCCGCTGTTTTGGAATTCTCTCTCTCTCTCTCTCTCTCTCTCTCTCTCTCTCTCTCTCTCTCTCTCTCTCTCTCTCTCTCTCTCTCTCTCTCTCCAGCCAACCGTTATTACACACGTTGGCGCCCCGAAAAGCATCTTTACAACTGTGCACACTGACAAAAAGAAAAAGATTTACTTGCAAGGAAAATTTTTATATTTGTATGATTTGATGCTAGATGGTAAATGGTATACTATGGTTGTGGTCGTGATGTTAGTAATATTGATGACGGTTGTGGTCGTAATGTTAGTAATATTGATGACGGTAGTGGTCATAATGTTAGTAATGTTGGGGTAATATCTGGCATTGAACCACTGGTGATTGTATTGATAGAGAGAGGGAGGGATTGCAGATATAGTGGTAGTGTTAAAGTTGGTTGATCTGGTAGTGATGACAATCATCAAGGCAGTTGCGATAGTAGTTGTTGTAGTTTTAATGATACTATTAGTACTAGTACTAATGAGTAGTTTTAATGGTACTCTTAGTACCCGTTCTAATGAGTAGATTTTTTAAAATGATACTATTAATACTGGTACAGTTTGATACCATTAGTACCTGTACTAATGAGTCGTTTTAATGATACTATTAGTACCAGTTCTAATGCGCAGTCTTAAGGATACTATTATTACTAGATACCAATGAGTACTATTATCCGGGTACTTTTCACGAATATAACAATTGCCCTCGCACACACACCCTTTACTGAGTTCTTCGGTTGCAGACTAAAATTGACGATTTAGTAGT
Organism: Sinotaia quadrata; assembly: GCA_028829895.1. Classification (NCBI taxonomy): domain Eukaryota; kingdom Metazoa; phylum Mollusca; class Gastropoda; order Architaenioglossa; family Viviparidae; genus Sinotaia; species Sinotaia quadrata. The sequence continues at coordinate 48,472,869 of CM054179.1, forward strand.
TATTACGTTAATCGATTTATTGAACTTTGGTTTTTGTAATATTTATATAGACATGATGTTATTATGTGGTTTTCTACAATAGAACACGTGAAGAATTTAAGGAAACTGTTATACTGATAGGAAATTTCCAAGTATACTATAAAAAAGAATATATTTATTTTTCGAATGAAATATAGTGGTGATGGTGGTGGTTATAGCTTTGGTGGGGTGGTGGTGGAGGGACTTAGAGAGTAAAGTGGGGAGAAAAGTAAACGGATATTTCAGTTAATATTAGGCTTTATGGAGAAAGTGCTTCGCCTCGGCCTGTGCTGTTTCCTAAGTAAAATAATAAAATCAATTAATACAGCTTATTCCACGGAAAGCATCCAAGTTTGCCCTAACTGTCAACCACATTATGAACTTAATTGACCGGACTCATGGAGCGCATAGTCTTACAGAAAAACGACTTGCCATGTCAGTTGTCACAGGCAGTCGGTGCAGAAAGCTCTTGACACATTATTATAAATTATGGGTCATTGTACAAAATGTACTTTTTATGGTCTTCATATTTGAAGAGGTCATGTGCGTGCGTGCGAGCGAGCGAGCGAGCGAGTGAGTGAGTGATCCAACATCAAATATCCAACACTAGAGAAAAATTGTTCTTCGCTAGAGTTAGTCATGCTTGGTAGAGTGGAGAAACTTTTATCTATTCTTCTCGCCCCCTCTTCGGATGCTCGGTGGACTGGGGTGGGAATAATGCATATATGCTGAATAGTGTGGAAGAGTTTTGTCGTGGCCTTTAATGTCTGTCCCAGAAGGACTGCCCTCTCTACCCAACCCCACTTGAAAATCTTGAAGAAATAATCATTACCAAGTCATCCTTTAGTGTGTGTGTGTGTGTGTGTGTGTGTGTGTGTGTGAAAATAATTCATGTCTTGAAGCAAAGTTTCATCTTTCTATCTCTCCCTCAGCATGCAAATTGCGAAATGACGACAATCGAATTCACCAATGGGTGGACATTTTTTTCTTAATGTATTAGGTAGGTGGTTTTGTGAGTGAAAAGGAGTGAACCCTATAAATGCATTTTATTATGTCATCTAAGTAGAATGAACAGAAATCCTACCGGTACATAGTGAGAGTGTTAAGTTTAAGAAATACGCGATATTTTTACTTGAAGTTTATCATAATTGCTCCAGATAGAGACATTTAAACTCTTTGAACGACGGGAAAATATTTCTATTCTTTCATGTCTGCGGTTGAAAATCGCTATTTCTTGGATATCTTACAGTAAAATGTGCTTCTTTTGACATAATTGTAGTCTCTATTTTCGACATGCAATTATTATTTTTATTTCTTACTTCAGAGCAGCATATAAGCAACTTCAAACGATTTTTTTTGTCAAATCAGAAAATAGCATTCCTTCCCTTGCTAAGTCATTCCTTCCCTTACCAAGTCAAGCTTCAAGGCAAAACGAATCTCTCGTTTCTTGCAACAAGCTCCCCTGCTTGTCTAATTACCTCCCCTGCGTGAGTTGCACAATCGTGCTTAACCATACTTATCTCTGGTGCTCCGCCATACTTTGTCAGTGTTGGCGCTGGGAAAGCACCAGTGATTACCCAGTAAGACTGGAGAGAATTGTGGGTAAATTAAGGGATCGACCTATTCGAGATTTCAAAAATAACTACAAAATAATTCACTCAAGACAAACAAGAACTGTGGATCCAAAGTTTGGATGAAAAACAGACGTTTTCGCCAATTAAAAAGGGCTGCCGTTCCGCCCTTATTGTATTTTTCTGTTTAAGGTTTAAGTCACATTTCCCCCTTTTTAAAAAATCATGTCTTTAAGAAGTAAGTTTATCGTTGTTTTGTTTGTGATTGATATTTATTTTCTGTTTAAGACTTACATCAAATTTCCCCCTTTTCAAGAATATTTTATCTTATTCACAACGCTCATTTATTTTAAATGGATGTCATATACTTTTATATTTATCATAAATTATTGATATTCCTTCTGTTTTAAAAAATAATAATAAATGACGACGATGGTGTAGTCTTCACTGTCATGATTGTCCGTATTTTGTCCTCACTGTCATGATTGTCCGTATTTTGTCCTCACTGTCATGATTGTCCGTATTTTGTCCTCACCGTCATGATTGTCCATATTTTGTCCTCACTGTCATGATTGTCCATATTTTGTTCTCACTGTCATGATTGTCCTTATTTTGTCCTTGTTGCTATCTTACGAAAGCAAATCAGGCAAGGAGTTAGTCATATTTATTAAAAAGAAGAAGAAGAAATCTTGATAGTCAGAACATCATGATATAATATCAATTCACCTGGACAATTGAATTATATACACTTGTTTGGTAGCGTCCGTTCCTACAAATACAACAGATGAAAAGAAAGATGCAAATTACTTGAATAGTTAATAGTCGTACGAGGGCAATAATATTACAATACTAAAAATGAAATTGCTGGGTTGGCTAGTATGCAATACAAATGCACGTTTAGAAAACGATAAAATCAAGTTTTTATGTTTACAACGTTCAATGGTATATCCGTTACAAAACAAAAAAACACCCTCCCTAAGTATGATAGAAACTGTGTGCAAGACGGGCTGTGAGATGGAATAGCAAAAAAACAAAACACGTCAGATTTAAATTGTTGTTGATCAGTACTGAATTTAATATCAAACACAGCAGCAAACCCCACAGATTTAAATTGTTGTTTGGCTTTATGGTTTAACGCGGAGTGTGATAGTACACATTTCGATTCAAACCGATTTGGGGACGAATATGGAGAGCAAGTAGTACTAATGACATTACCGTGGGTCGTGTTCAAATTACTTGTTAATTATTGGGAAGTGCAATAGCAAACACACCATTATAATACAACACATTCAAGTAGTTTATTAAGTAGTTTACAGTATACAAAGACACCATTATAATACTACACATTCAAAGTGTTTATTAATTAGTTTACAGTATACAAAGACACCAGTATAATACAACACATTCAAAGTGTTTATTAATTAGTTTACAGTATACAAAGACACCAGTATAATACGACACATTCAAAGTGTTTATTAATTAGATTACAGTATACAAGGACACCATTATAATACGACACATTCAAAGTGTTTATTAATTAGATTACAGTATACAAAGACACCATTATAATACGACACATTCAAAGTGTTTATTAATTAGTTTACACTATACAAAGACACCATTATAATACGACACATTCAAAGTGTTTATTAATTAGATTACAGTACATAAAGGTCCATTCAAATGAGACACATTCAATGTGTTCAGTAAAGACCCATTATAATTATCATAGGACAGGTTCAAAAGGTGTTATGAAAGCAGTCACCATTAATAAAGGAAAGCTTCAAAATGTTTGGTTTGCCTAGAGTAATGGATTGATAGCGATTAAACAAGACCTATATTATTATTATTATTCTACAAAATATGGCTAATTGTAACAGCACAATATCAGTATTCAGTAAATTATATTATTCATCTGTCTCGTAAATTATTTATTACAACAGTGCCACACAAACACAGACGAGTCTGAAGTTGCAGTAGTTCTGTTAAAAAAATAATTATAGCAATATTATTTGTGACGCGAAAAATACAAACTGATTAATTAAATCTTATTCTTAAAATTTAATTAAAATCTTAAATTCTTCTCTGACAAAAATTTCTACTAAATTTTTGCGTTAGGAAAAATATGTAATCCGTTAGAGGACTACCTTTCATCCATGTTAGGGTGAGACGTAACACGGCAGTTGTAGTCGCGTAGCAAGCCGACGAACGGGTGCAATGCCATAAACAACTCAACCACTGAGTCGCCATGACTGGCCAGATTACGTAACCGCTCTCACTTCAGAGAGACAGAAACCAGATGGCTAACGCATTGAGGCTAGCATCACAAGGCCAAAAACTCTCACAAGTAGGCCGTCTTTAAGTGCTCAACCACCCAAGCATGACTATGGCACCAGGGAATAACAAGGAGCCGAATTTTGCCGAAGCATAATTATTAGCACATGTCCGTTCGAAACGTCCAACCGCATAAATAAGGCCGTCCGGCGGAAAATAATTATTCTGTGAAAATCAGGGTCCCGCGCAAACTCCCGTGGATAGAGACAGAGCAAGGCACGCCTGATGTCTCAGGAGTTCACTCGTTCACTCGTTCGTTCAAGTTTGGGCCAACGAAGAATTGAAGCTGAAGAAGTCGAATGCCGCGCAGTCAGACGTGAAGCTATCAGGTTATCGGACCGCTTCGTCTGTAACGTTACCAACTTCGACTGATGTATGTTATCACTGGGTACTTCCAGGCTACAGACGGAATTGTAGGTGGACTTTGTTCAAGCCGTTACTTGGAACCGGAGTGACAGTGCTATCGAGGAGATAGGCATTAACTTGCATGATTCATGAAGCAAGGCTCTGCAGAGTTAAAGGCTAACAAAGGAATGTACATTGTGAACAGTGACTAAACTACATAAAGCTACCTGTGAACGTTGATGCCGCATCTGTGTTAAAGGTGTGGATTTATCCTTTTAACAAGAACTGTGAACGCCTAAATAATCGGACTTGTGAACCGGACTATAAAGTTGTTAAAGTGTGTGAACATTCTTGTGGGAAGCAAACCGGACATTGTTCCTGATTAAAACGCTAACCAGTACCAGCCAGAAACCATCGCACACAATATTCCAGGTGAACACGTTCCATGCTCGTTGTTTCTTTCTGTATGTTGTTCTATGATTAATGTGAATTTCTGATTTATATTCTTCCTATAGTCTATGTTAGTGATTATTGAATTAAGCACTGTTAATTTGCTTCATTTAATTGTAAGGGAGAACAGAATTTTTGGTTCTTCATATTGATTCTTTTGAGAGAATCTGGAGAATGAGTTTCATCTTCTGATTGATGATTTCTAAGAACTGTTTAGTTTACTCATTGAACATTAATTTAGAATAGTTCAATTCTTCATTCCTAACTCTTTAACTTGTTGAGAGAAAGCATTTGGATTCTAGATCTTATATTAATTTCTGGTGGGGTTTTTCATGACATTGAATGATTTGATTTTTATTATATCCTTTTAATAAATTTTATTATTTCTTTAAAACTATTTGCTCTCATATCTGGAAGAGAGTTTCATGTGAAATTGAGAATGGGTGGGGGCAACCAATGACGTAACAACAATTAGATAGACGGTCTACGCACATGATTCAAAATAGTTCCTATTCTCGACGACGAGAGACAGTGGTAAGGGCCAGATAGGTGACGAGACGACTGTAAGATAACGTTGTATAGTTCACTATCTGAGACAGGTAACACTTGGGTAGGGATAGCCACTGACGGACGGACTACCCAGGGCTTGACCTCGTCACTCTCAGGACCGCACGACAAGACCCTTGAGGAGATTGTGGGTGTGATTGGGAACGAGAGAATTAATTAATATACATTAATTGGGAGCGTGATTTCGCTTATTAATTAATTTCCCAAGGGACACACATAGAGAATCCCCTCCCCGCCACATAACTGGAGGCTCGTACCAGGGATGTACAGTGACTGTTAGAAACTGTAGAGCCAGAAGGGAACCCTAGAAACTAGCTGACAGAAACCACCAGAAATAGTATAGAAACCTATTCTTTATCTATTCTTTTCCTTTATTCTTTGTAAAGTATTGTAAACTCTTTGTAACGCTGTTGTAAAGTCTGTAACATTGTAAACCCTTGTAACGTTGTAAAGTTTATACTGTTCAACTTTATGTACACTAGTACTGTTGTTATTAATGATTAATTTATGCATATTAGGATGAATTGATGCAATGGATAATTAAGAGAGAAGAGTGTCAAATTTTGAACTGATTATATTTGTACACCTGATCAGACATCTCTTGCTCAATAGTACGCGAACAAAATAACATTTAAAGAACGCGTAGATCAGAACAGTCATAGAGCGTGAATTAGTTAAGTGCGACAGTAACATTGTCGGCATTACTGGGTGACGGAAGACGCGTAAGTAGCATTATTTCTAAAAACAAAGCGGAAATGTCTAGTTCATCTATCACGAGCGAGATGCGTAGAGCATGGATAGCAGAAGCGAAGTTAGAAGCATCAGAAATGGGAATAGACACAGTAAACGTGGTTGAATACATAAAAACTTACGTAGCCGATCGAGTGAAGGAGATCGAGAGAGAGAGAGAAGCGGCGAAAGAAGAAAGAGAAGCGAGAGAGAAAAGAGAGGAAGCGAGAGAGAGAGCAGAAAAAGAGAGAGAAGAAAGGAAGTTGAAAGAAAAGGAATTAGATATTAAAAGTGAGATAGTGAGAAATTCGGATAGATCGCTTGAGGAAATATTCCCAGACGAAAGAAGTCCGCCGATACAACGCGAAATTCACACCAAGTTTCAATTTCGAACATTTTGTAAAAAGGAGGACCAAATTGATGAATTTGTCCGACAGTTCGAGAAAAAAGCAAAACTGACAGGGTTACCGGAAAACCAATGGTTAGGCCAATTATCTTTCTGCATGAAAGGGCAAGACTCAGTGACCATCGAAAGGTTGACAGACAGTGACAACACATATGCATCATATAAAACCGCGCTATTACAATATTTTCAAGTAGCGGCCGATGTATATAAACAGCGTTTTAAAAATTTCCGCCGCGAAACCCCCGAAACCTTCACACAAGCCGCTGAAAGACTATGGCACATTTTAGAAAGATGGCTAGAAAGTGAGAAAGTAGACACGGATGACGCAGGGCAAATAAAGGAATATTTAGTCAAGGACGCGCTGTTAAACTTATGTTCGCCTACACTGATTGCGTACACCATTGAGAAAGAGGCCGATTCGCTAACTGATTGGGTAGTTGCCGCTGACCGGTATGAATACGCGCATAAACCGCTATCACAAGGGGGGAAGGGTCTACAAGCTAGAACACAAACCACCCCACCCCAACAGGGAAACTCACCCCAACAAAAGAGTAAGGAACAAAGACGTGCGAAAACAGCCGATAGACCGCCTACACCCCACCCACACGGGAAAACAGCACAAGAAAAAACAAGTACTACGCGTACGGAAGAGAAGAAACCAATAACTTGTTTCCAGTGCGGAAAAACGGGGCACGTAAAACGAGATTGCCGATCTATCGTAGGAGCTATTGAACCATATGGAGCACCACAGTTCTTTGCGACCATAAATGGGCATAGAGTAAAGGTCCTACACGACACTGGCTGCACAATAGGGTTAGTAGTCGACCCCAGCTTAGTGCGCAAGGAAGACTACACATCGGAGTCAAGAACCATCACATTGGCTGATGGGACTCAAAGGACGGTACCTATCGCTTACGTCGATATCCGGTCCCGATACGTGAATGGACGCGTCACAGCAGTCTGCCTACCAGGTTGTGTGACCGATGCCATTATGGGTTGTGAGTACATTCTACAGGAGAATGGTACTACAACCGAAGACCCAAACATCTGTGTCGTCACGACGAGACAACAGACACGTGGGGAAAAGGCGTCTGCTACGGAAGCTGACATGCAGGATGTCATGCTAACAAGGCAAGACGCCGCCGCGACCACGCCTACCGAGGCGGAGGTAAGCCAGGTGGTCAGCGATGCAGTCACCGAAGTAGCCAATGAGGGGGGAGACGACACGGCCAGTGGACTGGTCAGTGGGTCAGACTCGCTCAGGAGGGCTCAGCTGACTGACGCGAGCATTGAGCGATGTCGAAGGAAGGCGGAGCTTAATGAAGCGTATGTTTCCAAGAAATCAGGGGACGCCGTCCGATTTCTCTGGAAAAAAGGGAAACTCATTCGTCAGTGCGAAACGAAGGAGGGGGGGAAAACCAACCAGTTGGTGGTACCGAGGGGGCTTAGGGGGGAGGTGCTTAAGCTAGCCCACGACTCGCCGGTGGCCGGACATCTAGGTACCGCGAAAACCCTCGCACGCGTCTCCACCGAGTTTTACTGGCCGGGGATGGCTGGTGACGTAGCAAGGTTTGGGCAGTCATGTGACCGTTGCCAGCGCGTCAATAGGAAAACCGACCGTCCAGTCCCGCTAGGGGAAACCCCTATTATAGACACGCCGTTCAAACGGATTGCTGTTGACCTCATCGGGGAAATTAAACCGCCGTCAGGTCGAGGACACAGGTGGATCCTGACTGTCATAGATTATGCTACCAGGTATCCTGAAGCAACACCGTTAACTTCCATCAACACACCAGCGGTCGCGAATGCATTGTTTAGTATTTTTTCTCGGGTCGGATTCCCAGAAGAAATACTTTCGGACCGAGGCACACAGTTCGTAAGCGGGCTGATGAAGGAAGTGAATAAGCTGATTCACGTTAAACAAATCATGACAACACCGTATCACCCACAGTGTAATGGTTTAGTTGAACGCTTGAACAGCACATTGACAAACGCATTAAAGAAACTATGCACCGAGAAACATCGTGACTGGGATAAATACTTACCGGCACTCCTGTTCGCACTCCGAGAAGTACCACAAGACTCATCACGATTCTCTCCCTTTGAACTACTTTACGGCCGCACCGTAAGGGGACCAATGTCTATACTCAGACAATATTGGACGAACGAAAGTCTAACGGAGACCGTGAAGAACACGTACCAATATGTCATTGATTTGGCGAATAAAATAGACATTAGTTGTCAAATTGCAGCCGAAAACACCCGCACAGCCAAACGCAAACAAGCAAATCAATATAACAAACGAACGCGGCCAACAAACATTGATGTCGGGTCACAAGTGTTGTTATTATTGCCGATACACCGAAACAAGCTTGAAGTGGCGTGGCAAGGACCTTATAGGGTCACGGAAAAACTCAGCGGATGTAATTTCCGAATTCAACAAGGCAATAAGGAAAAAATATTCCACGCGAACCTGCTAAAGGAATATAAAGAACGGCCTGCGAATTTGGTGGCTACTATAGTAGTTGAAGATAACGAAACTTCAGTTCCAGAAGCTGAAACAGTACCACACTTAGGGCTTATACAACAAGAAACGGTACGCGATGTCCTAATAAACCCCGAGTTAACTACGCACGAAAACGAGATAGTCAGAACACTACTCGAAAAATACACAGACGTATTTTCGGACGTTCCCGGTCGAACGAATCTGAGTGAATTTTCAGTTCCCACTACCGACGAAATTCCAGTACGAGTGAAACCCTATACTTTGCCGTATGCAAAACAGGAGGCAGTAAAGGAGGAAATACAGAAAATGCTAGAGATCGGAGTTATTGAAAAATCGGATTCGCCATACAGCGCGCCCATAGTCTTAGTCCACAAGAAAGATGGAACACACCGATTTTGCGTTGACTACCGACAACTCAATAAGCGCGTCATATTTTCCGCAGAACCTATGCCTGAGCCTGATAAATTATTTGCACAATTAAGTAAAGCTAAACATTTCAGTAAACTTGACCTTTCGAAGGGGTACTGGCAACTTCCGGTCGCTGATCGAGATAAACCGAAACTAGCCTTCAGTACACCAGAAGGACAATTTCAGTGGAAAGTCATGCCGTTTGGTATTTTGACCGCACCCGCCGCATTTACGAAAATGATGCGAATGTTACTAGAGACAATGAAAGATCGCACCATACATAATTTTATGGACGACGTATTAATTGCGACAGAGACATTTGACGAGCACATCGAAGTGTTAGAGCGGCTATGCGCAAGGTTACGCGAGTGTAATCTGACGGCGCGTCCGTCGAAATGTCTAATCGCATTTCAGAAGCTAGAGTATTTAGGGCACACGGTAGGACACGGCCTACTATGGCCTGAAGCGAACAAGGTACAGAAGCTAACTGAAACAAGTCATCCACTTACAAAAACAAATGTCAAATCTTTCTTAGGGCTGGCAGGGTACTATAGGAAATTCATTCCGGGTTTTAGTAACATAGCTGCCCCCCTGAATGATTTAACAAAGAATAACCAACCTACAAATGTAAACTGGACACCAAGATGTGAGGAGGCATTCAAGTTATTAAAACAATACCTAGCACAACAACCAGTGTTGCATTTGGCCGACGTCAGTAAAGAATTCATTCTAAGAACTGACGCTAGCAATAAAGGATTAGGCGCAGTCCTTATGCAGAAACACGAGGGTGTCACACACCCTGTAGCTTACGCTAGCCGGCGATTAAACTCAGCCGAACAGAATTATTCGACCTCGGAGAAAGAATGTCTAGCAATCATCTGGGGAATACAAAAATTTCAAGCTTATCTATATGGCAAGAAATTCACTATTCAAACAGATCACCAACCGCTAGCATATATCGCGAATTCCACACGAAGCAACGGAAGACTCACCCGCTGGTCGCTCTTTCTCCAGCAATATAGATATCAGGTAGAAGTCATACGCGGAACAGACAACATTGGCGCTGATTATCTATCACGCATGTCGGATGATGAACCAACCACCACGCAAACCGATCAGTAGAAAAAAAAAAAACAAAAAAAAACCCAGAGCGAGCGTTAGTATATTAGAATGTATAACCGCTTAGTCGCTTCTTATTGATCACACGTTATGTTATTGCATTTTTCGGGTACAGAGGAGATAGTGAAAACCGATTCACTATCTTAAAAGAAAGGGAGGATGTGACGCGAAAAATACAAACTGATTAATTAAATCTTATTCTTAAAATTTAATTAAAATCTTAAATTCTTCTCTGACAAAAATTTCTACTAAATTTTTGCGTTAGGAAAAATATGTAATCCGTTAGAGGACTACCTTTCATCCATGTTAGGGTGAGACGTAACACGGCAGTTGTAGTCGCGTAGCAAGCCGACGAACGGGTGCAATGCCATAAACAACTCAACCACTGAGTCGCCATGACTGGCCAGATTACGTAACCGCTCTCACTTCAGAGAGACAGAAACCAGATGGCTAACGCATTGAGGCTAGCATCACAAGGCCAAAAACTCTCACAAGTAGGCCGTCTTTAAGTGCTCAACCACCCAAGCATGACTATGGCACCAGGGAATAACAAGGAGCCGAATTTTGCCGAAGCATAATTATTAGCACATGTCCGTTCGAAACGTCCAACCGCATAAATAAGGCCGTCCGGCGGAAAATAATTATTCTGTGAAAATCAGGGTCCCGCGCAAACTCCCGTGGATAGAGACAGAGCAAGGCACGCCTGATGTCTCAGGAGTTCACTCGTTCACTCGTTCGTTCAAGTTTGGGCCAACGAAGAATTGAAGCTGAAGAAGTCGAATGCCGCGCAGTCAGACGTGAAGCTATCAGGTTATCGGACCGCTTCGTCTGTAACGTTACCAACTTCGACTGATGTATGTTATCACTGGGTACTTCCAGGCTACAGACGGAATTGTAGGTGGACTTTGTTCAAGCCGTTACTTGGAACCGGAGTGACAGTGCTATCGAGGAGATAGGCATTAACTTGCATGATTCATGAAGCAAGGCTCTGCAGAGTTAAAGGCTAACAAAGGAATGTACATTGTGAACAGTGACTAAACTACATAAAGCTACCTGTGAACGTTGATGCCGCATCTGTGTTAAAGGTGTGGATTTATCCTTTTAACAAGAACTGTGAACGCCTAAATAATCGGACTTGTGAACCGGACTATAAAGTTGTTAAAGTGTGTGAACATTCTTGTGGGAAGCAAACCGGACATTGTTCCTGATTAAAACGCTAACCAGTACCAGCCAGAAACCATCGCACACAATATTCCAGGTGAACACGTTCCATGCTCGTTGTTTCTTTCTGTATGTTGTTCTATGATTAATGTGAATTTCTGATTTATATTCTTCCTATAGTCTATGTTAGTGATTATTGAATTAAGCACTGTTAATTTGCTTCATTTAATTGTAAGGGAGAACAGAATTTTTGGTTCTTCATATTGATTCTTTTGAGAGAATCTGGAGAATGAGTTTCATCTTCTGATTGATGATTTCTAAGAACTGTTTAGTTTACTCATTGAACATTAATTTAGAATAGTTCAATTCTTCATTCCTAACTCTTTAACTTGTTGAGAGAAAGCATTTGGATTCTAGATCTTATATTAATTTCTGGTGGGGTTTTTCATGACATTGAATGATTTGATTTTTATTATATCCTTTTAATAAATTTTATTATTTCTTTAAAACTATTTGCTCTCATATCTGGAAGAGAGTTTCATGTGAAATTGAGAATGGGTGGGGGCAACCAATGACGTAACAACAATTAGATAGACGGTCTACGCACATGATTCAAAATAGTTCCTATTCTCGACGACGAGAGACAGTGGTAAGGGCCAGATAGGTGACGAGACGACTGTAAGATAACGTTGTATAGTTCACTATCTGAGACAGGTAACACTTGGGTAGGGATAGCCACTGACGGACGGACTACCCAGGGCTTGACCTCGTCACTCTCAGGACCGCACGACAAGACCCTTGAGGAGATTGTGGGTGTGATTGGGAACGAGAGAATTAATTAATATACATTAATTGGGAGCGTGATTTCGCTTATTAATTAATTTCCCAAGGGACACACATAGAGAATCCCCTCCCCGCCACATTATTTCCACAAGATATCAAATAGTTTGTAATCTTCTATCTGTTTGGTGACTATATATTAAACCAGTTTCCTAAATTCCTTGAAACACTTCACTAAATTCGGTGACTATATATTAAACAAAAATTAAACCAAAACTAGCATCCTAAATTCCTTGAAACACTTCACTAAATTGGAGAGTCTTAAATAAATAAATAATAATTGTCGTTGTAGTGTCCTGAATAACAAATACTTCACCATAACTGTAATATCTTATAAAGAACACTTCAATAAAGAAAACTTCTCCTCCCCACCCCCCTCGTCATTTCAATATTATCTTAAATAAGGAATGCTTATCTTCATTGTAGTTGCCTTTAAAAAAAACACCCGGATATTTGTCATCTCTGTAGTGCCTTACATAACGAATACTTTATCGTCATTTAATATACTACATACTTCACTATAGTGTCATAAATAAAGAATACTTTATCGTCATTTAATATACTGCATACTTCACTATAGTGTCCTAAGTAAAGAATACTTTACCGTCATTTAATATACTACATACTTCACTATAGTGTCATAAGTAAAGAATACTTTACCGTCATTTAATATACTACATACTTCACTATAGTGTCATAAATAAAGAATACTTTATCGTCATTTAATATACTATATACTTCACTATAGTGTCATAAATAACGAATACTTTACCATCATCTAATATACTACATACATCATTATATGGTCTAAATAGAGAATATTTATCATCACTTTAGCGTATAAATAAAGAATACTTATCATCAATATAGTGTCTAATTAGAGAATATTTATCATCATTATATTGTCTAACTAAAGAATACTTTATTTATAGTGTCTAAATGAAGGATACATCTTCATTACAATGTCAGTCAGTAATGTGTGTGTGTGTGGGGGGGGGGGGGTCCGGCTTCTGCCGCTTTCGTGCTTCTATTACACTGCTTACAGTGTCCAACTAAAGAATACTTATCATTACTAAGCGCCCAAAACACAACTCCGCTATTATTGTAACGCCCTAACTAAAAATTACTCCACTATTTTTGAGTTATCCTGAATATTAGACACTTCATTTTCATCACTGTCGGTTTACAATACTGTGATCTTAATATATAAATAACAAAAGAGCTCTGGTGACGTATTTTTTCATGAGCAAGAATAGCATTACTGTCTCTTTCATATCAGTTTCAAAAGTGCATGTTAAAATAACTTTTTCCATGTTTGTTTTGTTTTATTTTTGCTTTGTTTACACCCATTAATTTGCCTCCTGTTTGATGTTTTCGTGTTGTAGATTGAACAGTTTTATATTATTCATAGTCTTTTAAAAAATTATTTATTAAATATTGAAAAGTGCCGACATGGCGGCCTATTAAGACGTCTTTGGTAATAGTAGGAGTAGTATTTTGGTGTGGGAGAGAGAAAAAGATTAAGAGAGTAATTTACTTAATCTTATTATTTTTACATATATATAGTACAACATTGAACTTTTTTTTTGAACAGGTGACTGACAGCAAATGGAAATTGAAGGAGGACATTCAAGTTTGAATTGTTTTTACCTGATTGCTGCTTCCCTGCTTATAAATATGGTAAGCAAGGTAGAGCTACACACACGCACACTCATACACACTCGCGTGTACACATAATACACATTCATGCACACACACACACACACACACATACGGTAACTCGTTATTAAAGTTTGCTGTAGTATTCAATAGACTTAAGTTATATAATTCACTGACATGCACATAAAGACACACCACACACAAACAAACACACACACACACACACACACACACACTCCAGCACATTATTAAAATTTGCAGTAATTAGCCCTAAGTTACATAATTCACTGACACACACACACACACACACACACACACGGAAACCTGTTATTAAAGTTTGCAGTCATTATCCATCGTTAGTAAAGTTTCATTATCCTTAAGTTGAACTCGACTATTTGACTAAGTTGTACGGGTTTGTGCATTGAAATCTGTATCTCCATTAACGTCTGTGTTATTGAGGGCGTTTACTAAGACTTATAATTTTTTTTTTTTTTTTTTTTTTTTTTTTTTTTTTTTTAAGAAAGAAAGAGAAAAAGAAAGTCGGAGGCTTGTAAGCTCCTTACAGAAACAGCTGTCCATATTAAGCTCATTGGCGCTTTGCTGCTTCCCTCTCGGGTCAGATTAAGACTACATCATTGCTTTTGAAGCAAATCAACTCGTTGGGGGTAGGGGTGCAGTAGGGTAGGGAGGGATGTGTGGTGGGTGGATACATGGGAGTAGAGATCTAAGTAATGTGGACAAAACATGGAGCCAACTCATGATCTTGACTTTAGGGTCTGCTGTCGTGGCCTGAACTTTTCCCTTCATCGTCAAAACATAAATAAATAAAATGAAAAGAAAGATGGGGGGGGGGGGATCTTTAAAAAAGTGGGGAAAATGAAAATAAGAAATCGGCGTTTTAGCGTGAATCACTGATCTGTGGCAGAACGCGATAGATCAAAGAAGAACATGCTGATTAAAGGAAATAGAGTTCACGGTTTGAAGCGCAGAGTTCGACAGCAAGCAGATACAATGTGATCGATGTCTGTAACATGGGATGCAACGCCAGCAAACTGTGTGTGTGTGTGTGTGTGTGTGTGTGTGTGTGTGTGCGTGTGCGCGCGCGTGCGTGTCCCCAATCAGTCACTGAAATATACTTGCAAGAAGAATTTAACGATGTTAATGATGTAATTGCAACGTGCCTAACCATTTTGACAGTGATGAAATTTCGTCCTGGTGACGACGTAACAGCGACTACGTATTATCGACTGCACCTTGATTGCGACATAGGCCTAGTAGTGTCTTGGTTAGCCTCCGCTGTGATGTACAAGTGGCCGGATGTCACATGACCTACCACCATAAGCATGATACGTCACAAATGATCATTATTCAGCTTGTTAAACTCCTATACTACTGAATAACGGGTACTGATACAAAAATGCTTGAACATCAACTTAGGACCACTTCACACTTATCTTAAAAGCAGTAATTTAACTTTTAGGCATATATTTAAGAACCTGATTGCTTCATATCCGTGGAGATCCCAATTGATAATAGAATCCATGCATTCGGCCTGTAATTCCGAAACGGAGGTGGGGGCGGGGGAGTGTCTGGTGTTTATTGTAGTAGAGGTGATGGTGAGGTAAGAGCGTTTTTTATTTAATTTCAAAATTTACTTATTATTTTTAACTGACGGAAAGTGTGTTGGTGCGTGTGAGAGAGAGGGGAGAGGCGAACGAATATTTATTGAAAAAAGAAAAAGCTGTTTTATCGGAATATTTGGAGACCGCTGCTTAAATTAATATACTTTTATAGCTTTATCCTGTCAAAATTTGAGGGTTTATATTTTAGCTAGTGAGTGTATGTTGTAGCAAATGTTTATTACTTAGATATAATGCTTTTATTACCACATTAAAGTTAAAAGAAATGTTGTTTAATAAAAACTGTAAGTTAAAAGAAATGTTATTTAATAAAAACTGTAAGTGTGAAAATAAATGTTATTTTATAAAAACTGTAAGTCGAAAGAAATGTTAGTTAATAAAAACTGTAAGTCAAAAGAAATTTATTTAATAAAAACTGTAAGTCAAAAGAAATGTTATTTAATAAAAACTGTAAATCAAAAGAAATGATCGTGAGTTTTTTTTATAAACACTGAAAGGACACATTGTAACAATGTTTTGTAGAGGACGTGTACGGCACCCTAAACACGTGACCTGATTGTGTGGATCTTTATAAATTGATCGTTAATCTTTTAACATCATACGTACATCAACACATTTTCTCTTACCGGCGCCATTTATATAGCAGTCATATAGGACTGCGCAGATAACATGATCATCACCATCGACTACATCATCATTGTCTTCATCAACATCAACTTCAACATCATCAAACACACCACCCCCAGCATCGACGACTATAACATCACCACACACATATCAGCATCGACATCATTTTGGTCTGGAACGTCAGCTGTTTCAGACAAACAGGTCGTAATCCGAAAGTTTACAAACAAAACTGGAAAGAGACCAAGAAATCTAAATAAAGTCTGTGTTAAAGCGTTACCGGGACCCATCGTAGAACAGTGCTGTTATTGACAGAATGGCCTCATCGGTCCAAACACCGTCAGGTTTGGATGGTGTCTTGGTGTCGTCCTCGTAGAAGAATGGCTGCCATTCCCAAAGTCTTGGTCCGCTCTTTGCAAGCCCTGTTCGTCCTGGCGAGCAATAAAGGGAGCTAATACTGCAATTTAGACGCACATGGTAAGCAATTTATTTCAAGATGGCGCTGGCATCCAGCCGCGTGCATCTGTCCTTTCGTGTCACAGATCTGTCAGGCGTTTCCCCCTTTTCCTCTTCACTTCCTCCCAACCTACCCATCCCTTTTTTTCCTTGCTGTGATGCCCACCCGGGTTTGTTTTGTATTTGTACTTATCATCTGCGCTGATGACGCTAATTTTCTGGGAAAGATTCCTATCTATCTATCTGTCTATGTCCATTTTCATTTAGTTCTCATTCAAAGTTTGGTTTTGAAAATAGACTTTATTTTTGTAATTTCTTATATAAGCAATATTTTACTTTCGCCAAAGGAAATCAGATATAGTTTGTGTTTTAAACTGCATTTACTGACGTATAGCTAGTGTCGTTTTGCTTATGTTTATAGTATAAAGACTAGATACTGAATTAACTGGACACTTATAGTATCAAGACTAGACACTGAGTTTAACTGAACAGTTATAGTATAAAGACTAGATACTGAATTAACTGGACACTTATAGTATCAAGACTAGACACTGAGTTTAACTGAACAGTTATAGTATAAAGATTAGATACTGAATTAACTGGACACTTATAGTATCAAGACTAGACACTGAGTTTAACTGAACAGTTATAGTATAAAGACTAGATACTGAATTAACTGGACACTTATAGTATCAAGACTAGACACTGAGTTTACTGGACACTTATAGTATCAAGACTAGACACTGAGTTCACTGGACACTTATAGTATCAAGACTAGACACTGAGTTTAACTGAACAGTTATAGTATAAAGACTAGACGCCGAGTTTAACTGGAAACTTGAGTTCGACTGACACTGAGCTCAACTAGACACAGAACTGACATACTAGACACATACACTGACAAACTAGACACAGACACTGATATACTAGACACTATGTGCGACTGAATACTGTATTACCATACTTTATGCTCGGGAGTAGGATTTCCAGTATGGTCGTAAATGAAACCATGTGATCCTTGAAGTTTTAAACGAGTGGTTAGTGAAAAAACAAAGTTCCTCCAAAGACTACTGTTTTCCTTTTAAAAGTGAAAGAAGAAGAAATAATAATAATATTTAGGTGTTGCGCCAACTTTTAATTGTTCTCATTTCTCAGAAGGCACTTGTCTTTATTAGCATTACTGGGGTTGTTTGATGTGCTATGCGTTTTGAGTCATCGTGGAACCAGACTCTGAGACAGGGTGTCTATCCACTGCTCCCTGTTACACAGCGACGTCATTGGTTATGCTAATTGTGTGGTGCGCCTGACCCAAGACCGGCTTGACTGGTATGGTTTCCTTTGACAACGAGGTGCGAAACATCACACCTGATCCCTCCTACCCGACCTTTTGACTCCTGCCTGCTCCTCTTTTTTCTTTTTTCTCTTATTTTTTTCTTTTCTCTCTCTTTTTTGTTGAAACCGACTTTTATATTCATTAGTTCTGCAGGTTCCATCTGTACCCCCATCCTCTCTGGAGTGAGAGAGAGAACGAATCTCTTTCATTTTTCTCTATATACCATTTTCTTTTTTGTGCTCTTTCTTTTCTTTAATTTTCTATTTTTATATTGAGTCATTCATTTCGTTCTTTCGTTCTTTCTTATTTCTATTATATCCCCCCCCCCCCTCACTCACACACACATGAACGTACACTATAAATCTGTGGACAGGTACATAATTTGTATTCAGCGATTTTTCTGGTTATCTCAGCATTTTCTCTTGATTTGAGCAGTCTCTTTAAAATGAGCAGTCTATACTGAACAGTCTCTAAAATGTGCATTTTCTATGTACTGGGCATTGTAGTCTATTTGTCTTTGTATAGGGCATTGTAGTCTATTTGTGTACTGAGCATTGTGGTCTATTTGTCTGTGTATTGGGCATTGTAGTCTATTTGTGTATGTGTACTGAGCATTGTGGTCTATTTGTCTGTGTATTGGGCATTGTAGTCTATTTGTCTGTGTACTGAGCATTGTGGTCTATTTGTCTGTGTACTGAGCATTGTAGTCTATTTGTCTTTGTATTGAGCAGTTTCTTTGTTGTTAGTGACCTAGTCTCTTCGTATTGGAGCTTTTGTTCACTCCGCAATCTCTGGGCACTGAGTAATGCCTTGTACTGAGCTGTCTTTGTAGTTGTATAGTCTTTGCAATGAGCACTCTCTATTACTCATTGTACTGAGCTGTCTCTTTGTAGTGTAGTTTGTCTTTGTATTGAGCACTCAATTTGTTTTGTGATTTATTAGTCATTGTAGTGAGCACTCATTTCGTTTTGTGGTTTATTAGTCCTTGTAGTGAGCACTCTTTTGTAGTTTGTCAGCACTGAGTACCTCTAGTCTTACCTGTTACGATCGTTAGAAGCAGACACAACGAGCCGTTGTTTTATTTTTCTCTTTTTCTTTATTTACTGAGCAGCCATATCCAGCGTCCGTCTTTCCCTTTATTTACTGAGCAGCCATTTACTGAGCAGCCATATCCAGCGTCCGTCTTTCCCTTTATTTACTGAGCAGCCATATCCAGCGTCCGTCTTTCCCTCTATTTACTGAGCAGTCCTATCCCGTGTCCGTCTTTTCCTCTGTCTGTCTCTCCCCTTGTACCGAGCTGTTATTTCTATGTACTGATGTACACATTTCTTTGTTGGAGAGTTTGGGACAGAATTAAATGTCTTAGATTTTAGAACAGTCAATATTTTTCTTCACCACCTTTCCCTCCGTGTTTCATACACACACAACATCCTTCTCCCCCACTGCTTTGCGACCACCCCACTCCAACTACCACCACTTATGCTACAGCCACCCAGAAGACGTTATTGTTCCATCCAGACTTGTCAGCTGTACCCGCCTTCCAGTCGACTGGCCCCATTCGTGTCTAACTGTAGGAAGCCGAGGTTTGCCCCTGAAGTGGGAAGTTTGACACTCGTGTGAGATCGTCCCTTTTCAAGACGCCCGTTCTAACCACTCAGGACCGCAAATACGTTCTTATCAAAGCACATATAACTGTGAGTTCCTTGTGTCCCGGCTGGTCACGTGGTGAGCAAGTGGCTTAGGTCTTGCCTGCGAAGGCTACTTCATCAAATATTAATTGGTACCCCAGCTAATTCTGTTGCTAGTGGCAGTTAAAGCACTTGACAGTTATGTATTTCTGGAGGGTCTTTTGTTGTTTTTACAACAATAAGTGTTCTTTTTCATTTAGAGTATCGTGTGTATTTACCAGGAAATTACAGCCAGCAGCCCCAGGTGTCGGACGTCAATCAAGGAGTGAAGGTCTGAACGCTGGGGATCGTAACATGGCTTTTTGTTTCACTAACTCACTAACTGTTAATAATCATTAAGTCAACAACAGCAAAAAATGCTTAGAAATCGCTAAGCCTATATCATGTTTGGGGTATTAATGACAATTCAAAAATAAAGAGGAAGGAATATATTTTTTTAATTTTTAGACCGCGTCTAACTCAACTGACTAAAATGCATTGAAAAGCTGGAAATAGATCAGTTCTTGTTAGCCAAGACACCTCTGATGATGAATGAAAAAGCTGGAAATAGATCGGTTTTTGTTAGCCAAGACACCTCTGATGATGAATGAAAAAGCTGGAAATTGATGGGGTTACATTTTAGCCAAGACAACATCTGCTGATGAATTGCAAAGCTGTAAAATAGATGGACTTTGTTAGCCAAGACAACCTCTGATGATGCAGGAAAAAAACTGTACATTAACGGGTCTTTTTTTATTTTAGCCAAGACAACACCTGATAATGCATTTACAACTACAAGTTGTAAACTGACGGATTTTGTTAGCAAGACAACCTCTAATGATGCATTGAATAATGAAAATAGACGGGTTTTGTAGCTAGTACAACCACTAATGGTGCATTGAAAATCTGTAAATTGACGGGTTTTATTAACCAAGACAAGCTCTGATGACTTTTCGTTTTGATTCGAAAATGTACGGTAGTTCTTCTTCACTTGATTATTGCACATGACACTGCCACTAATCGTCACCATCAGACTGTCGACGCTATCTGAGAAGGGTGGTACATAAATACTGTGGGCAAAGTGCCAGAGTGCGAATGCCAGAGCACTGTAGTGCGTGAGATTCAAACGCGAACTGGCTCAACTTTTATAAAGTTCCTTAAACTTTAGGGGCAAGTGCAGACTTTTTCCGGGCACCAGTTCACCGGAACATCCTCTGGAAGTCGTAGACTTTTGTGACGTAATCTAAGTCTGGGCGGCACGTGATCGCAAACACCTTGTTGTCATTGTTGCAAGATGTGTGGACTTATGGGTACTGCCTTAGGAAAAGTCTTGAAACAAGAAATTCTACTTATGAATTTTCTTTCCTCATTAGACATGGTGGGGTGGGGTACCGGCATTATTAGATTTTAGAGACCGCAGAACCAGTTATAGCAGAGCCAGGCAAAATTTTAAGAGCTCGGACTGGATAAAACTGTTAGAACAGTCGACTGTTGGAACAGTTCGTGGGCTGGATAGACGACCAAAGGGCAGTCCAGAAAGTTCAGAATATAAAATGAGAACAAAAGTAATTTTAAAAGGTGTATTTTATGTTACAAAAAGTTAATGAGGTGGATAGTGTTGTTTACCATGAATCAGTGATTCAATGACAGGCTTGTGACGTTTTATTGACTTTTATTTTGCTGTCTCATGGGCCGGATTGCAATGTTAACTGTGAATAGCTTGGCGGGCCAGACACACAAAAAAAACCTTCGCGGGCCAAATTTGACCAGAGTTTGCCTGCCCCTGCAGTATAGCATGAGATCCACCGTTGAACGATTGCAAACGTAAAATAAATATCGCTGACTGCATATGTGTGAGTGACGTGTATAGAAGTGAGTGACGTGTGTAGAAGTGTACATAAGTTAAATATTTTACAGAAGTAGTTCTTTCTAATGCCCATATGTACAGCAAATACTCACAAATTTTTCATCCTTTATTAACTTGAATACTTTGGGATTTTATTTATATATCAAATGTTTGCTTACTGTCTGGAAATATATTTCCTCTATAAAAAAAAAGTAAATGCCCTAGAGCCTGTGCTTGCAATATTTTGTCAATTTTGTTTTTTCCCTCGGCCATCTTCGCTCACTACACCAGCATCCATCTGCTTTGACCTGTCAGAGTAACGCCTAGAACTGGAAGCAAAATGGCTATTAGTTAAAACAAGAGAGCTGCTCTGCTGTTTATGCCATCATTAAAACAGTGAATTCAGACCCTTCTACCCTCCACCCGTCCCACAATCTTCTTGCTGCTTCTTTGGAAAAGCTGACTTCAGTTTCCAATTAATGGATAATGTATGTACGTAATGCTTAGCTACTTAGAAACAGAAATAAAAAAAGGGGAGATAAAAGACAGGATACAGTGATTGCCCTTTTCAAATGTGGTGGTACTTGTCTAGAAAGGGAAGAGGGAGGGGTTGGGAGGAATAAATTTATCTACCAGAACTCGTCTAATTTAATATAAATATACTCACTTTATGACCTCCCTTACCAATTGTCTCCATCTAGCGATGTTGATAACGACTGATGGTGGTGGTGGTGGTTGTAGATATAGTCTTTATCGCAAAAGATAAATAGCTATCAAACACAAATACAGTAATCGATTTCACTGACTGGACAGAAATACCTTTAGGTCGAAAAGATCGACTAATATAATTTATTCACTTTGTGTTCTACACGTTTTTCAACGACCGATGATTTCGTGAAAGGTTCAAGTCGGTTGCTAAAGCAGGTCGTCCTGAAGTACCGGACACACACAACGACCACCATTCATGGTAGTCAGTGACGAATTGTTTAAAGTATACGCTAAGAGAAAATAAAATAAAAACAGTGCAGCCCGTGTGCACAACAATATCACAATGTCCGTATGCACAACAATTATCACAATGACCGTATGCACAACAATTATCACAATGACCGTATGCACAACAATATCACAATGACCGTATGCACAACAATATCACAATGACCGTATGCACAACAAT
The DNA here is from genome assembly GCA_028829895.1 of Sinotaia quadrata. NCBI lineage: Eukaryota > Metazoa > Mollusca > Gastropoda > Architaenioglossa > Viviparidae > Sinotaia > Sinotaia quadrata. The sequence continues at coordinate 48,495,725 of CM054179.1, forward strand.
ATCACAATGACCGTGTGCACAACAATATCACAATGACCGTATGCACAACAATATCACAATGTCCATGTGCACAACAATATCACAATGACCGTATGCACAACAATATCACAATGACCGTGTGCACAACAATATCACAATGACCGTATGCACAACAATATCACAATGCCCGTGTGCACAACAATATCACAATGACCGTGTGCATTGCATGCATTACAGTCAATCCCCATGAATATGCGCACTGGAGTCTCGGTTTGAAGGCAACAATGACTTTCAGGCTTTCCGCTTGATGGCGTCTGGAGTTGGAGGCAAACAATTTTACAATGAGTCCCAGGTACTCAGCTTCATGGCATCTGGAGTTGAAAAAGACCCTCGTTGATTCTCATACTTTTGCTCTGCTGGTATGTCGAGTTGAAGGCAAGTAAGCAATCCCACAACGCTGCGAGGTGAAGGAAAGCAGTCAATTTGCAGAATATATGTCTATGGCGACCAAAGCTGTACTATTACCAGATTTTTGCCTGCTTCGTTATGCAATATAATTATCGAGATCCCTGCTGGAGTTGTCCTCTCTCTCTTCTTTCTTGCCCCGTGAGGGCTTGCGCTGAGTGATGACACAACACTCAAACCACCCCAATTACACACACACACACACACACACACACACACACACACACACACACACACACACACACACATTACACGGTCGCGCGTGGGAAGAAATTATTTTCTATTATATTACTTCTTCTTGGGAACGCATTCTGATACGTGTTCTCACTACCACACAAAGCACATTACTTATCTCTCTGGGATTTTATTAGTACATATCACATCACTATGCTATGGACTATAGGTGTTCTCACTCACTACACACAGTACATTACTTATCTCTCTGGGATTTTATTAGCGCACATCACATCGCCATGCCATGGACTATACTGAGAGCGTGTGTCTGTGTGTGGTGTCAAACAAAAATAATTCCGAAAATGGTTGGTTTTGAACCAGCAAACTTCTGCCCGAGAACCTAGCACCCGACTCGCTCGACAACACTTGATATATAGAGGCACTTCGAGCGTTTCCTTGGAGACACAATCTTCTAAACCAGAGCATAAATTTATATATTTAACAGGTGTACTCGCATTCCTGATGTTGTCCTTGAAGACTTAAAAAAAAATCACGCGACGCGCGAAATGTTCGCTCATGGCATATTTGTGAAAACCAGGAAAGGGCAGATAACCCATGTGGAGAATATGTAGAAATCTGTCAGAAATAGAAGCACTCTCAGATACAACTGATTTTTTTCTGAAAATGACACAAAACACTAATGAATCATACAGACCGTATTGAGATCTGTCGTATTAGTATAAGGACACTTTTATCGAAACCTGTCGTATTAGTATAAAGACACTTTTATCGAGACCTGTCCTATTAGTATAAAGACACTTTTATCGAGACCTGTCCTATTAGTATAATGAGAAGTCTTGAGGTATACAAACCACCACGATATTTCGTATATTCTTTTATTTAAAAATAAATTAGAATGCAATTTGATATATCATAAGTAATTTCGCAAAATGTCTTACACTCAGGCTGTATTTTATCAAGAGGTGCAGGCTACTCTCACCGTTATTTTTACACACACACATATTATCTATTGCGCCACGTCTTCCCTGTATAAATATTTTTCCTCTCTTTCGCTGATTGAAAAAGTAATTGCCCTTTCTTCTATGTTTAAATGCCTTCATTCTGCATCCCCTCCCATGTGAAACCGATTATCGCCCTTTCTTCCATATATTATGAGTATGACTCTCTTTCCAACCACGTGAAACGATTATCATTCTTCTTTCCTGAAACAAGCTCAACTAGAAATTCCATAACTAGCCGGAAACTAAGTTTCATGGCTTCAAGTTGGAAACACTGTATATAAAGATTTAAAGTAACAAAGCTGTAACTATTGTTACTATTGAAATTGTAATTATTATATTTAAAATACTATTATGAATTAAGATAATCTTATCTTATATTATAAAAGTGTGAGAAGTTGGGTGGATATGCCACAGCTACCTGTCCACAGCAGAACATGAAACAAGATGTCTTCTCTTTGCTCTGCTTTCTGGTTCCAGCCCCAAGTATTTGTCTGATCTCACACGTGTGCATTGTAGCTAAACGTTTGAGCTCTTCATCAGACATACTCACGTTTTCATTTTTAAAATTACAAAAGTAAAACTGTACCGGCAATTTCTTTCATTTAACAAGGCTCACATGCCTGCAAGTTTCTGCGGTTTTAGCTGAGATACAAAGGAGTAAAGGTCACTTCCAGGAGTGCTCCTAGGACACCTTTTTCCTGAGCAAGAATACCTCTGTGTTTTATGTTGTCATTGCTCTTTGCTTGCTATATAGCACTGTCTATAATGTGTCATTGTATTTTGCTCGCTGTATATTTATAAATTTGGTTTTGTTTCATTTTGACAAATATAATTCTCTGGAATGCTAATTGTAATCTCATTTTTATTTCTGGTTTTATTTTGTAGAGTTGTTCGTTGTATGTTGTAATTTTGCCTTTGACTCATTACGGTTATTTGTTGTACTACTTTAGTTTTCTAATGTGTTTATATTGTTTGTATGCTAAGAGCTTGTTTATTTAATGTCCACTCACGATAAGTTCATATGATTGAGGGGGTTAATCAAGTCTCTTTTATTATTAATAATATTTGGGCCAGACACATGCCATTCGCAAAACAGAAGCAGGGAGAACTTGCGTTCTAACTCTTTCCAAACTGGTGCGAACTGACGTCAATTCACTGAGTTGGGCTGCATGACTTGCAAAGTTAAAGTCAGTGGAGTGTCAAAGTTGCAGTGGAGCTAATTACAGAGAATCAATGAAGAAGAGCACAGTCCCATAGGTCCTGGAAGAGAATTGTTAGCAGCACATATACTTAGCAGTCATTGGTGACAGTTGTCCACTTTAACTTGTTTTTTGGGAACACAAAGAGGGTCCAATCGAAGATTTTATTACAAGAAATAAACAAAAAGAGCTTTGTAATTAATTCGCAGCTGTCGTGCGTGTAGAACATATGTGCACTCTCTTTTTAAACACCCTTACAATGTACTAAAGTTACTTGTAAGGTTAGATCCACACACACACACACACACACACACACACACACACACACACACACACACACACACACACTTGTAGGTCGTATTGATTGTCTTCTCTTTCCCGGGACCATGCTTATCACAGATTTACATGGATGTGAAGCTAGTGATGGTACATGTAATTTCTATCGACGGTTTAAAAAGAAAAGAAATAAAGACAGGCAAATCGAGCAATGGAAATAACTGTTCGTTTGGGCGTGTAAAGTAGTGTTCAGCGTCGCTCCACTTGGCACCGAGGCGATTATTTCCTGTCCGCCGGCCACCTTTCTCACTTGGTCGTGGTTTTGCCATTTCACTTCACTGACCGGCGTACTCAGGTTTGCATTGATCGGGATAACCAATTTAATGTGCGGTGTTTGTCGGAGTGCGCACGATAGACACTTGCGTAGAGAAATATGCCAATAGCATACGACCTTGTTGGTGACCCACTTTTGTTCTAGATTAGTTGACTGGAGTGAATGTGTGTCTGTTGTGCGTGTCTTAAACAGAAATCAGTTCACAAGCGTGTGTGTGTGTGTGTGTGTGTGTGTGTGTACACCAGTTTTATGCTTGCGACAGTAGTTGTATTCTGCGACAGAGAGAAGACATGTTCGCTGCACGGCGATGATAATCTCTTCTAAAAAAAAGTTATACATAATGTGTGTGTGTGCGTGTGTGTGCGTGTGTGTGTGTGTGTGTGTGTGTGCGTGCGTGCGTGTGTGTGTGTGTTTGTGTTTGTGTGTGTGTGTGCGTGCGTGTGTGTGTGTGTGTGTGCGTGTGTGTGTGTGTTCTCATTTCTTAACGTAAAATAAATCCTATTACGCACGGTATAATAATGTAAATTTTGACGAACCTGTGGACAGAAATTAATGCACGATCCTATTGCTGAATTGTGTTAGATTAAGTGTTAGTGTATGAGTGAGTGTACAGCCGTGTATGTGTATTTGTATTTATGGAGTTTTTGCTGATCTCTCTGTAGAGGTGACTTTATTAACCCACCGTGAAAAATAGATCATGTAAGCATCGGTTATATATAACGACCGTTTTCTTTTGAGTAATTAAGCCTATATTTGTATACACAAGACAAATGCCGTTTTGTAAAATAAACCTAACGATGTATACTATAGTATAGGTCATATTAAAAAAAAAGTGTCTTATAAAACTGTAATCTATAAATGTTAATTAACGTAGCTTTCAAAAATCACTTTTAATCTAGATTGACTCTGCATAATTGCATATTTAACAAGATTTACTTATTATTCTGGAACCGTTTATACCCATCAAGTCACACCAAGCCCTTGGTTTTACCCATCATGACACATCAGGTCCTTGGTTATACCCATCATGACAATCAGGTCCTTGGTTATACCCATCATGACACATCACGTCTTTAGTTACACCAATCATGACACATCAGGTCCTTGGTTATAGTTATACCCATCAAGTCACATCAAGTCCTTGGTTATACCCATCAAGTCATTGGTTATGCCCATCAAGTCCCATCAAGTCCTTGGTTATACCCATCATGTCCCTCAAGTCCTTGGTTATACCCATCATGTTCCATCAAGTCTTGATTATACCCATCAAGTCCCATCAAGTCCTAGGTTATACCCATCATGACACATCAGGTCCTTGGTTATAGTTATACCCATCAAGTCACATCAAGTCCTTGGTTATACCCATCAAGTCATTGTTATGCCCATCAAGTCCCATCAAGTCCTTGGTTTTACCCATCATGTCCCTCAAGTCCTTGGTTATACCCATCATGTTCCATCAAGTCTTGGTCATACCCATCAAGTCCCATCAAGTCCTAGGTTATACCCATCATGACACATCAGGTCCTTGGTTATAGTTATACCCATCAAGTCACATCATGTTCTTGGTTATACCATCAAGTCTTTGGTTATGCCCTTCATGTCCCATCGAGTCCTTGGTTATACCCACGTCACATCAAGTTCTTTGTTAGACACAAGTTCTTGGTAAATTTTAAGTCATCAAATATATTGGGAATTGGGACTGAATCAACAATAAAGTATCATTGTAATGACGATACTTGTTTTTAAACCGACACTGATGCTTCAGACGTCCGATAACCAAAGGTCCTCTGTCATAACATTTGATCGTCACTGAACTTTCTTCATTTCGCTTTGTACTTTCATATATCATCCCAAGGTCAACACCATACATGATGTAAGCTGTAAGCATCTTGATATTTTAATTTCTCATATTTAAGTCTTTTAATTTTCGTTGTTTATCTCGATATGTGCGGTTAGTCAGAAGAATATTTTTAATTTCGATATCTCCAATATGACTGTTCATCCGGGTTGTAGACGTAATGGGTGTTCCGTGAAAACCACCCCTATAGCACTAGCAGCATTGCGTGCCGCCTATATGTCTTTAAATGATTATGTACTGAAATGTCACACTAATACTGTGCGAGGGCATACATCCTTCAATAGTGAGTGACTAGCCACCAAGCATAGTATTGTGCGAGATTGTATCCGCAGTAGTAGTCTGTATATGTTCGTAGTGGTAGAGCGATACGTATCCGCAATAACAGTATGCGTGTCTCCAAAGTAGTAGAGTAGGATGTGTCCACAATAGTAGTGTGTCGTTAGTAGTAAGTATCCATAGTAGTAGTAGTGTGTATTTGTCCGCAATAGTGTCTACAGTATGCAAATTACGACCATACATAACCAATTTTTCAGTCCCGACTGATCGCTTTAGTGGGAGTTTGTTGTGTGTTTTGTATCTCCGTTGTCATGGGAGTTTGTTGTGTGTTTTGTATCTCCGTTGTATCGGGAGTACGTTGCGTATTCTAATATTCGTTGTAGTGGGGGTATGTTGTATATTCTGTATCCGTTTTATCGGGAGTATGTTGTATGTTCTGTATCTCCGTTGTCATGGGAGTATATTGTATGTTCTGTATCTTCGCTCTATTATAATATTTTTAAGAGTTGTAACTTTTGTTCTAAGCTTCAATACTATATATATGATAAGAATTTGAAATCATTTCACAAAACCAAAGAGAAAAAAAGGGAAATATTCTTTTTTTTTTTTTTTTTTTTTTTTGAAAATCTGTATCTTATTCAGGTTTAGTAAAATAGAACTGGTCAACATTTTTTGTAACTTATCAAATTATAAATCACACAAGTTTCTCAAAGTCTCTCATCACGAAGAAAATTAACCGCGCCAGGATAAAGGTATCAAGAGTTATCTTGCCCATGGTTCACCCCAGGATGTATATAGTAGGTGCCAGAGTTGCTCAGCGCTAAGTAGGAGTGGAGGGGGACTTTCCTCTCCATTTTTTTCTTCACAACCACGCAGGGTGGCTTCCCTTTAGAGTGCTTATCTCTTGGGGGTCAGATTTCCAAGCAATAAGTTTGAGAAGTGTTGTCAGTCCTGGGCTGAATTTTATCATGCAGGGACATCACACGTCTCTTGCCGTTGTTTCCCCTGCCAGTCATTTGACGCCCACAAAAACATTTTTCAGTGCCAACACGTTTCCGTTTTTCTTTGGTTTGTGGGTACCCCATTGTACTCTTTGAGTAGTTTATTTTACGTGTACATTTGCTGGTCATGGGTATGTACCCTGTTAAGTCAAAGATATATATATCGCCCTCAGCGTTCCAGACGGCTGCATCGGGGTGCGGTGGATGTGAATAACTTTCGGAATCACAAAAGGAAAGGAAGAACTGTGCTATTTATAAATGTCAACGTGTTTATAATTTACGTGCACACAAGCAGACACACTAGCGTAAGCACACGCACGCGCGTAGTAGTGTACAAGAAGCATGCATGACACACACAAAATTACTGCTTTTAATTAGATTAGCGAATGCTATAGATTGATGTAGATTTGAAATTTGACCTTAATATATATCACCCAGACCGTTCTTTTTCAATAGTACTATCTTCTAGATAGGAGAAGATTTTAGATATTCCTTCACCTACTAATCTTAAAATTTAACAGCTATCTGTATCGTAGATTTGTACCCGGTATCCACGTAGATTCTAGTTGCTATCCAAGTTTATATTTTATATGCTATCTTAACCTAGATTTTAAACTGCTATTCTAATCTTAATGTTTAGATGCTATCCTAACTGATTTTAGCTTCTACCCTAACTAGATTTTAGCTGCTACCCTAACTAGATTTTAGTTATCAGCCTAGATTTTAGCTGCTACCCTAGCCCAGATTTTACTTGATATTCTAGCTAGATTTTAGAGGCTCTCCTCGCCTAGATTTTAGCTGTTATCCTAACATAAATTTTAGTTGCTACCCTAACCTTGATTTTATTTGCTATCCTAACCGATATTTTAGTTGCTATTCTGACTTTAATTTTAGCTGCTATTCTGACATATACTTTAGCTACTAGCCTAGCCTAGCTTTTAGCTGCTATGCTGAGCGAAACATGTAAACTCGGACTTCATGCATGGTAAACAAGTAATTAAAAAGTAATGCTAACAAGTAATTAAAAAGTAATGCTAACAAAATTTATGTAAGGGAAATGTGTATTCTGTCCCGTGTATTCTGGTTCAAAAGAAACATGCTTTTAAAATATATTTTTTATTTATATTTTATTTGACGATGCGTAATAATTAGGTGTAACATCATTATATTATCGTGTATTAGAACACAATCGATCTGAAAGGTTAAAAAAAAACAACGTAGTGATGGGGGGTATTGTGTACTCCTTCTCCGTCTTTCTTATGTTACGTGACATCACTTCTGCTTCGTTATCGACATTCATTACAATTCAAAAATCATATTATTTTTATTATTATTATTGCTCTATTATTTAAATAAATCATTACACTTTCATTGAGTTTACAGAGAGGAAGGGATCAGACTTATACAGTGACTATGGGTGTCTTGAGTTTCTATTTTTTTAATGTTTTTAAACTACACGTATATTCGTGAATCATTTATTGGTTTTTTTAATGCAGTATTAAAAATTTAAATCTATGTGTGACATGCACTCCTTCGTTATTGGTTATGATTGTTATTAATCATCCATAACTAATTACAAGTGATGGAGAAATCTTATGTTCATTAATAATTCTCCCAGGGGACATCACTCGCTCCTCACTGGGCGGATTATATGGGTATAGTAAAAGTAGATTATACGAGTGCAGTAAAAGTAGATTATACGGGTGTAGTAAATGTCTTCTCTCTTCCACAATAATAAGACAGACGTTTCAATGTCACAATATTTTCGTAGGTTGAAACTTCTTACTAAAGGAGAAAAAAATCCGTCTTTTTAATTCAGGAGTCAGATTAGTATCAAAAGTAGATTACAGGACTATTTTTATCATAGAAGAAATGGAGTAATAGAATGATATGATAATAGTTTGTACATAACCTGTTATTGATATAAGCCGCAAGAGTCCTTTGCGTGCGTTTGTAGCAATGTCACAAGTTTATTGTTCACAATAGAATAGTCAATCGTCCACATGCTCTGCTAAGCAGTTTGTAGAATGTTCCAACACTGTAGATCCATCAAGACTAATCTAGGCACACGTTCACATATTAGCTTCTCGAGTAGGCAATCACAGTAAGAACTTCTAGCACTCCTTTAGCTAGCAAGTTCTACAGTGGAGTCAAACACACTTGCCGATGCACACACCCTAAGATGGAAACTTCTCGAATCAACCACAATCATACAAAGAAGAAAAGGAGAAAGAGCTTGCTCTTTCATAAGTTAAGGATCGCCTTTCATGACCAGACTTGAGTTAAGTCAAAACCAAAGTGATTAGAATACAGAACTTTCTTCAACAAATAAGTTTCAGTCTCTATCCACTGGCTAATTCATTATTTGTAAAGATTAAACTATTTGATAGCAAGAATTACTCATCCACTCTGGACTGGTTTGGATTGCATCAGCACATTCTACCTGAGTTGTTATTTTAACTCTGGTAATAGATATATAGTCATCATGCACAGTATCCGAAGGTCATGTCACGTTGACATTTAACAAACTATTTAATAATTAAGTTTTAAAATAGAGACAAGCAAATTTACTCCGTCACACTTTGAAAAGTATTTTTAAAGTTGATTTAGGTTATGTGTGTGCATGTATGTTTATCTGTGTATATCTGTGTGCTTGTGTGAGTGCATGTAGGAGTGTGTGTGTGTGTGTATGTGTTGGGGGGTTTATTTTAGGCGTTTGCCAATATAATTAAAGGAATATACGGCTGACGGGCAGAGATTAATGATTTTGCGGGAAATGTCGGTTCACCACTTTGGAGCACGTAGAATGCCATGCACTTTGCAAAGGCCCTGAACTCCGGTGTATCTCGAGTATCTTAGCACTGCCACGTCTACTTATTCCTGATGAGGACGACGAGTAGCCGAGGGAGAGAATTTGTGGGAGCTGTCGACATCGGTCCCAAACTTATGAGATTAACGTCTCCTCGATTTTTGTAAATGGATTGAAAAAATTTGATACTTGTAAAAGTATATTGTTCTTTCAACCATTTCTTATGTTGTTATTATTATAATTAAAAGCATCATCAACATAATAATTTGAAATTAAAAACAACAACAACCAGGTCACACAAATGTGATCGATTTCTACAATCGTGTGAGTGGTAAGTCATCGGATCGAAGGGAGACAAATGCACAAACACAAACGAAGGCGCTTGCTTTTCCATTGATCGCCATTGGTCTGGAGTCCGAGACTGACCGGGTTTCATCTCGTAACTCGTGACCGCCGCCCCCTCCTCCCTCCCCCCCTCCTCAACCAGCCATCGACAGATTGCGATCCGTCTTTGACGTCCAGACCACAGGAAGGAAGTTTACGTTAGACTTGACTTCCTGCGTGCGCATGGCTAACACGTCTCGTGACTTCTGGGGAAAGTTGAGGGGATTTCGAATGTGCAGCATTATTTCGACTCCTCCACACTCCCTTGCTGATTTTTTAAAATTTATGTACATTGTTATTTGTATTTTCTAAAAGGTCATGTTCGTGCTTCAATTCTCTCCCCTAATCACCCAGCATAGCCACCCTCATATTTTCAAAAAAATAATCACAATCAGAAATGAAGACGTAATCAATGAAAAAAAATTACGCAACCACCCACTCTTAAAAAAAAAAAAAATCCGAGGACATTTCCAATTATATTCCACAATGTATGCATATGCCAGAAAACATCCATCCTTAAAATAAATGTGTGCTAAGTTAACTAAAACGTCTATCTTTTAAAAGTAAATGGGTGCTACATTAGCTAAACTGTCCATCTTTAAAGTATTTGTCTGCCATGTTGATTAAAATTATAGTCCAATAACATAAGAAAACCCGGATCATATGGAATTAATTTTTTTTTAAATTATATTTTTTATATTTATGATATTTTAGAAACGCTTCTCTTATCGTCGGCTATCTCAGCAAGTCTCAAGTAAAAGTACCTGTTATTTTTTTTTTATTTGTGGTCATTTTCATTTATTTTAATTTGTTTCTAATTTTGTTTCGAAATATAATTAGCTACCTAGTTTGACATCTTTTTCCGCTCTAGAAATTTCTACAAGTGCAATAGCAGAAGGCAAGATGACTATACATTTTCAAAATGACAAAATCAGCTGACAGATGACTGTATGTGTGATTGTCAAAGTGCAAGAGTGCTTGCTAGATGCACTCCACAGATGTGAAATATCATTTCCTTGCTCAGGGTGCGGGGTCAACTCTTTACTACACCTGCATAGCCTCTCTCGCTCGTTCACTCGCTCGCTCTCTAAAAGTAATCTATACTTAACCAGTTCTGCGATTTGCAAGATTTCTGTCATTACACTCAGTGATCATTATTTTTTGTCTACGGCTTAAGTGCAATTCATAATGTCTTTGTTCGGTTTTCTTTCCGACCTAAACAGCAATGCTGGGATTTTTTTTTTTATTTCAACGACGGGTGGTCGTAAACTCGTAAAGCCTCGTGACGTTATATACCCGAGCAATAAATGTTCAGCTCGGTATTTATAGCAACGCCATTATTTTCTTTTCAGCTTTCTCTCATTCTTCTCTGCAAAGTGAAGAAATTGAATACAATTGTTACAAATTGTGTTGAGTTAAATTATTATAGCTGTAATTTTCCGAACTGCTTTAGTTGCAATCGGTAAACTTTCCATCTTTGTGCGCATGTGCCTGCGCGTGTGTGTGCTTTATATATGTTGTGTGGTAATGTTTTGGTTGTGGTGGGCGGTTGTGGTTAACATGGGAAATAAAAAGGAACTTGTACATGCATAAACACTTAACGATGCGGATTTATAATCCACTGGCGTTCGGTCAAAAGGGCTCATATTTAGGGTTGTTAGTGATAAAATGATGTAAAGTGAAAATTCCGTTGAAAGCATAAGTCATACACTGAATGCAAAATATGGTGAGACACTCCTTCGGCGCATAAAATAGACCTGTGCGATAACGACAGAGCGTACAAGGCAATACAAGCACCATACAGTAGACATGTGCGATAACAACAGAGCGTATAAAGCAATACAAGCACCATACAGTAGACATGTGCGATAACAACAGAGCGTATAAAGCAATACAAGCACCATACAGTAGACATGTGCGATAACAACAGAGCGTATAAAGCAATACAAGCACTAACTCTTTGCTAGGCTGGAAGAAAGAAGTTAACTTGGAAAGATTATCCATTTGCATTCTAATAATAATGATGATAACAAGAAACGACATCATAAAGCGCTTAAAGCTGTGAGCGCATTACAGTATTACTTCACACAACATTACACATTAATTTTATCCAAATGCGAAATGTTTCGTACTTAACGAATGACTGTATTTACAAAAGAGAAACGTACGTGAAACTAATTTAGAAATGTACGGATTGATCAAAAGTGGTCGGAAGAAAGTTATTCTTGCCCCACGTGAAAGATGTCTTGTGAATGTCAGGAAAATTACAATGGTCTCTTGGAGTCTCTCACGATGTTAATCCGAAAGTGTTGAAGCTGCAGTGGTAGAGCGAAATTTTAAAACTACGTTTTGCTTCACTGGACAAAGGTTCAAATCCTAAATGGGATCGGACTTTAATGTGGAAAGATCCATGCCTTCTTTTGTTTGGTTTTTTTTTTAATCAGGGGGCGTTTTCACAGGCGCAAAGCGTTGTGCAGGCTTTTGGTCTCCAGATTCTGGTCCCAGGTATGGGAGATGTTTTAACTTGGTTCCTGTAACCACCCGTTCTCTGGGCGAAGTAGGGTAGATGTGTATTTGGAGTTCAACACATTGTCCAAAATACGGACAGACATGATGCCTGGTTGCTGATTTTAAATATTTCCTGTAAACTTGAAACTAGAGTAACTACGCCGAGCTAAACAAAATGTCCATGAAAACACTCACGTGTACACATGCTTACACACATATACAGATGCTGATTAAATTTAGAAAAGAACAGAAGCCAACCTTGTAAGCACGCAGAAGCGCACTTTTCAGTTCCGAAATACTGAGAGGTGAGAAAATGCGAGCAGGCAAAAGACTTTATCGCTGAGAAAATGTAGTACTGACGTCTGAAAAACCAGCGAGGTTGTTATTTTAAAAGTGTGTGTGTGAGCGCGCGCGTGCATGTGTGTGTGTGTGTGTGTGTGTGTGTGTGTGTGTGTGTGTGTGCGTGCTTACATTAGGCAATAGCTTAATGATGACGTAAAACATTCAGTGCATTTATAGATGGCAAAACCAAACAGCAGTATTATTTCCACTGATTCAAATCAGCAAATCAAATTAAGGACAGTAACTGAATTGAAATTACGAGCAGTAATTCGAATCTAGTTAACGAGATGTAGTTCAGATCTAGCGACAGACAGTAATTCAGATCTAGTTATGGGCGGTAATTCAAAGTTTGTTAAGCGTAAACAAGTGCGTAGAAGAGATATTCCCCTGGATATATTTCTGCTTGAGGAGAACTGTTCTCTCCTGAAATAAATTACCAATTAAGGTGATTAAGCTCTGTGTCAAAGGACACACTCATACCGGGTGCCACCTTTACAAATTCGAACTGAACACGCATGCGCACTGAAACTCAACACTGCGCTGTTCTGATCTCGCCATTGTAATGTTTCAGTCGGATGTAAATGAGCTTACTGCTGTTTTATTTTGTTTTATTTTGACTCGAATGATTTCCGCGAACAACCCAGACCACGCGGTATAAATAAAAAAAGAAGAGTAAAATAAGTGTTAATTTAAAAAGAAAGAAGGAAAAGAAAGCTTTCAAACAGTTTTACAATCAATATTTGTTTCTCACTCACTCCACGAGGCGTTGCTTTCTTAGCGGCACTAAGGCCGATAAGCGTATGTGTTAAAACATTGTTCATGCAGCTGTGCTCTTTGATTACTTGTGACGCTGTTGTGCACTTCATTCACTGCTTACGAGCTCGAATTAAATAAAGTAAAAGTAGATTCTGGTTTTGACTTAACTAATATCCATTCATTATAAAGGCGCAGACAGATGGAAAATCTGCAAATTTCTTTTATAGAATTCTTTATGACTTCATTGATAGCATTTCCGAGTCTCTAAACTTCCACAATCTGAATTGTGTGTGTGTGTGTGTGTGTGTGTGTGTGTGTGTGTGTGTGTGTGTGTGTGTGTGTGTGTGTGTGTGTGTTTAGGGGATAATCCGGATTAGATGAAAATTTACATCCGACATTTTCCATTATTCGTGCATCTTGCATTTATACACGGAACAAAATTCAGTGACGTGTTATGATCGATGAGTAACGTCGTCACTCGTTTCCGGACCAGAATGCTGAATGGATTGTATCATAGAAAAAGAAACGTGAGGAAGTGTGGGTCACTTAGATAGTTAACCCCTAGATAACTGCTAATAGGGTTTTCAGTTAGCCCCTTCTCTCTTTTTTTTTCTTCTTCTGTTTACCACTCCGTTGTGTGTAGGGACCTAGGTGTACCGTCTTTTTTTCTCTTCAGTTTTCTTATCTCTCGCCACGGCGATGCCTCTGGGCTCTTAATCTTTGGCCCTCTTGCCTTTCAGACCAGTAGGCTCACAAGCGGGACGCAACCGACCAGAATCCGACACATCTGACGTCACGATTTGCATCCAGCCAGTCGGAAAGTATATGACGAAAGTACTCGTCTGATAGCTGCGGTCCACTTGCTGCGATACACGTGTAAGCTGTTGTCTGGGAAAGAGATGGCGGGTACTTACAAGTTGGTGCGCGAATATAAAACGCATTGTAGCTACAGAAAGTAGGCGGTCTATTTTGTAGTCGGGTGCAAAGCACTTAGAAGTCACTTACGAAAGGAGGATCGCTACAGATCCATCAGGCATCCGTGGATAGGGAAGAAAGAAGGAAAGAGCCACGACTAGGATATGCTAAGATCCATGGATAAGAATGAAGGTTGAGAGCCATGGATAAGAAGAATGAAGGTGATAGGGAGAAATGCTAAGATCCATGGATAGGAAGAACGAGCCGTGGATATGTAAATGAAAGTTGAGAGCCATGAGAAGGGAAAATGAGGGTTGAGGGTCATGGGTAGAGAAAATTAAGTTGATCTACATAAGAAACAACTTGTGATGGAATTAGAAATACAATGCTATCGAGATGGCCTAGAAACCAGTTCTAACTTCTTTCAGAATGCTGCCGGCCATAGTCGATTTTTGTGTTGGTAAAAATCACCCCTTTTGAGCTAAATCAGTTCTACGCACCACTGTACCACCGCGCATCCCACTTCATTACTCGGTCTAGGCAAGGCAGCCAAATGTAAGCTGACATAGGGAACTTGGGAGGCGTCTCGAAACACGGCAAGCACTGGCACCACAATGTGGACTCTTCCATTAGGTTCGAGTTTAGCCTGCGCGCAGTAAATGATGTAAGGTTTAGTGGACCGCCGGAATTCGTCTGCATTGTAATGAGGATGTAAGTTGCATTACGGGGTGTTGCGGACGGGTCGTCGGGACTGTGACTGAAGGCTCGTCTGTGCGAGGAAGTGCGGGTCACGTGCAGTGCGATCAAGTCGTGTTTAATTGAATAAGCAAAAAGGCCCGAATGGATACTTGAAATAAGCAGATGGCTCCAACGCAGGCAGGATGAAAGGAAAGCTGTCACCAGGCCAGAGATCGCACACAGGTTAGTTTGGTTAAACTGGGGCAAAAAAAGACAAGAGTCGGGTTTGGGGAGAAGGAAACCTTTCAGCATGGTTTATTTACTTACTGAGGGAACATCGAACTATGGGATTTGTTTTTTAACTGAGAATGCAGAAATCCGCCTCGTCAACAAAATACAAAAGTGATCTATTTACTTATACAGTTTTATAGCAGAGTCAAGGTTTACGTTTAGTTTCTTTGAGGATAAGCATTAGCAAGAGTTGTTTCCTCTTTCTAGAGTAGTTTCAGCATCACATGAAGGGTGTTTTCTTTTTAGTTAAACACTTGTGATCGTCTCAAATGGGTTAAGTTCTGGGTCTTTTCAATAGATTAAGTTCTGGGTCTTTTCAATAGATTATGTTCTGGCCAGGATAGTTTAAGTCGAGTTAGATTCTGGTCAATGTTTCAATTGGGTTCAAAACCAGGGTCCTTTCAGCTTCGATTAAACACTGGTCATTGCTTTTTTATTTCTGTTGAGGCACTGACCTGGGACATTTGAGTCTGTAAGTTTAGAAAAAAGTCATTTCTGGCGTCTTGAACTGAGTGGCACGGAGTTATGACGAAGACGTTAATATTTACTAACCGCATGCCACTGATTGTTTCACTTGCAGAAGAAAAATAATTATAACCTTCATATTTTCTTTTAGGAATTGTAGGTCACATCACAGCATAGACCTATATCACAGTTGTGTCTTACAACTTACAGGTGACGTGTCTGTTTACAGTTTACAAGTGACGTATCACAGTTGTGTCTTACAACTTACAGGTCACGTGTCTGTTTACAGTTTACAAGTGACGTATCACAGTTGTGTCTTACAACTTACAGGTCACGTGTCTGTTTACAGTTTACAAGTGACGTATCACAGTTGTGTCTTACAACTTATAGGTGACGTGTCTGTTTACAGATTACAAGTGATATGACACAATTGTGTTTTACAGTTTACAAGTGACGTCAAACTTGCGTCTTACAAGTACAGTTGTCTTACAGCTTACAAGTGACGTATTACAGTTGTGTCTTACAGATGACGTACTGTTTATTTTTTTAATTTTGATCGAGCTTCGCGTTTGTTATATCTTTAAGTAATGTTCTTGTTAATATAAGACATTGTTTCGAAATATTACTCACACACACACACACACACACTCTCTCTCTCTCTCTCTCATACACGCACATTGCCTCTTGGCAATAATTTTTATATATACGAATTGACTATAATTTCATTAATTTTATTGCTATATCATATGTAATATTTATTAAATAAGCTTGTTTTGCGTGTATGTCATATTCTGTTCGATGTCACTTATCCAATACCATGTACTTCTGACGTAAGAAAGTGGGCCTATACAAACGGAGTTACGGAAACTTAATTCAACTGGTTATTATTGCTCTTGTACAGTCGGGCTCGAACTTAAATAGTGGGAACACAAACTTACTGACTTTTGGCAAGACACAATTGAACTATGACACAATGCGGTAAAATTTGTCACAGGAAGTGTTTAATTCGTGACAAGAATTGATTGAATCTTAACTGGAAATGACTGAAATAAATATGACTAGCAATTGTTAAATTATGACTCATACAACAGGTTGTAATGGTTTTGTTTTTGTTGTAAATAATTTAACTAAACAAAATAAATATCTTTATTTAGTTTGAAGTGCGGAACCTTTATTTCTGTGTAGAACCTTTATTTCTCTGCGCTGATTCGGCCTCTGCTTGCTTGTGGATGGATGTCTAGGCCAACTTTTTTACCCTACGAGGCACGTGCAAATGATACGTTACTTTCAAAGTAAAAATTAAATAAGAATTAATAATCTACTTTGAAAAATAAAATCTTATTTCAAAAACAAATATCTTACTTCATAGACAAGCAAATTTCTCCACTTATCTATTTTATGCACATGGATGTTATATCTATCACCCTCCACGCTCAGCCCCTGAATATCGATGTTATATCTACTGAGTAAACCAAGCGTAATGAAGTTATTATCTTTGAGTTTCAATAGTGTTGTTGGATCTAACAAGGCACGTGTAACTGACGAACCTCTTCCTTCCCTGCCACGCCCCAACCCTGAGTAGATTCAGCCGACCACTTGCAGTTGACTAGATTATCCAATGAGCAAGCAATGTCTTCGTAGACTTAGCCGACCACATGAAGTTCCAAGCTTCCTTTGGGCACCGTGTAGAATGTAGATGGAGCCAGACAAGCATCTCATTGGTTATCTTCTTCTCGTGTCTGGTATGGACAGATCTAGTAACCATTTGTTCCTGTAATTTGTATATGGGCAGATCTAGTAACCATTTGTTCCTGTAATTTGTATATGGACAGATCTAGTAACCATTTGTTCCTGTAATTTGTATAAGGATATATCTCAGATCGGTTGGTTGTTTAGGGATTTTTTTAAAATCTGGTATCCATTAAATTATTCGTTGATCTTGTAACTGGCGTGTGGATGGATCTCACCGACCAATTTATTCTTGTTTCTGGTGTGGATGGATCTCACATACTAACTGGTTCTTTTTTCTGGTGTGTGGATAGCTTTAGTAGAGCAGTTAGTTCTTTTATCTGGTGTGTGGATAGATCCCATAGACTAGTTGGTTGTTTCTGTATCTGTTGTGTGGACAGATCCGATAGAGCTATTTTATATATATATGTAGCCGATCAATTATTTGTCGTCTGTTTTGTGGATACTTCTGTGTCTGCTTCGCTATTTCTTGCATCTTGTATGTGATTTAGCTGACTGTAAACTGCCACAGGTTTAGTCACCGTATATAAGTAAGTAATAAATAAGTGGGTTTTTTTTATGGCATTAGCAACATACCCACATTATACATGACACATCATTACTGGCCTTCACATTGTAAATTATAGCAAAAGTTATTGCTGGTACAGAAAGTATAAGTACGATGTTAATACTATCTAATTACTAATAGTGTGATAAAGAGCTGATATAGAAAGTATAATGTTAACACTAATTGCTAATATTGTGATAAAGAACTGACACTGAAATTATAATGTTAACACTAATTGCTAATATTGTGATATAGAGCTGACATTGAAATTATAATGTTAACACTAATTACTAATATTGTGATAAAGAACAGGTGTGAAATGGAAACGCCTCTTAATTTACCTTTATTCCGTTACCCATTCCTTTCGTTAATCTGTAAAGGGATTTGGGAAGAGGGAGCAGATTTAAAAGAGGGTCTACATCTTTTAGCGTTTTCTATCCCTTCTTAATTACTCTGAGCCTAAGGTTTCATTTTAACGTTTTCTTTCCCTTCTTTTACTTGTTCTGGGACTAAGGTTTTATTTTAACGTTTTCTTTCCGCACTTGTTCCGGGACTAAGGTTTTATTTTAACGTTTTCTATCCCTTCTTACTTGTTCCAGTCGGAATATCAACCGAAGAAAGATTAAGTCTTATAAAAGAAGTGGTTTTAATTACTTTCCTCAGTATTCTCCCTTTAACAGATAATACGTTTTGTTATGTAAAGTATGCACTCATTTCACAATAATGACAGACAGTAGGCCTACAGCAACTTCGCTTGTGATTGGTATTTTATTATTTTAATTGCACATAAACTCATAGATTGCCTCACCCACTGCACAAGTTTTGTTTGCAAGATTTCTCGAGACCTTTGAACCCTGTACAAGTGTTTAAAGGGGTGGCACTTCCTGAGAACGGCGCTGTCATTGACTGTACATTACAACCGGCATGTTTCCACTCCCTGACACTAAAGCACCGAGAAAGATAATAGAATAACAAATAAATAAGATTTTTAAAAGAAAGTGTTCTTGTTACCATCTTGGTCGATGTTAATTAGTAGTAAGAAGTATCACTGTTTCATTCTTTGGTTTTAAAGAATACGAATTGTCAATTGCTAATTAAAAATCGGTTGTCTTGTCGTTCATGTATTCATATAGCACACACACCAAACGTTCATTCAAGTGAATTGCGAGGTTATATATTTTTTTAAACAAACAAGAAAAAACCCAACCCAAATCCTCAATCAAGCGAAAAAGACAGGTTAAAGATATGCTTTTGACAGGTGTGGCGATAACCCTGTTGACACGTGTTGATGGCCGATCGACAGCACACCATTGGAGGCGAACACGCGCTTTATTGTGCGGTGAGGGGGGGGGGGGGGGGGGGGCAAACGCGTCACGTGTTTCTGTGGCCAGGAAAGCTTTGACAAAGGACCCGAGCTTCACGCTCCTCTATTTGACCTGGGTACGCAGTTTTGTTGACACCCCTGCAGCTGTCAAATGGTTGGCCGGACGGTAAATGGGCGACAGAGACGGGTAAACATGGACGGGGAGGAGCCTGGAGCTAGGTGAACAGGGATTTATAGTGCACAGATTTATTGTGAGTGTAGAGTGGCGTACTGCAGATTAAATACATTAAACAGATCTTGTTCAAGCGACAGCAGCCGGAAATCACATTCCCTACAGACGCACTTTTTTTTTTAACTCTCAGACTAGTTTGTAGAATTGGAGCCATTTTTTGGATATAAAGTGAAACAGTATAAACCACTTTCATCTCTAAGGACAGACATTTGTATAATACAAAACCTTTAGGTATATAAAGTGATGCAGTAAGTGGCTTATGTCTATTCGCGAAAGCGGCGGAAGCCGGAAGCGCCCCCCCCCCTACACTCAATCAATCAAATCAATCTTATGTCTATAAGAACATGTATTCATGGATGACACAATTTGGGAATTAAAGATATATAAATAATATTTTTAAAATACCAATTTTATTTCTCACTTCAGAAATTTGTAGACTAACCGAGCCTTTGACATATAAAGTGATGTACACAATACAAAAGGATTGTTTATAATAGGACGGACGCTTATAGAATGAGATACCCTGGGGCAGATCATGGTCACATGACTATCTCCTTCAGGTATATATTTTATTTGTGATAGCTGAAGAAGATGAATGTTTCTCCTCTTGTGTTAGTCGAAATTTTAATGTCAGTCCTATCTGTAAAAAAGATTTCCAAATTTTATTTCACGCGCAACTTGTGCCAAAATTGCGAAGTTACGACAGCCAGCATCAAGGTTTGTTTTTCTTAAATTAATAAATAGCTTCAAAAAAAAAAATCAACCAAGAGCAACATTCTTGTCTAAGTTGTAATCATTAGTACCTGACAACCCATGCTACCTTCCTGCAATGAGCAATAACAGTGGTGTCCATGAAACTTAATGCTGTCGTGCGATTGCACCTTAGGCCCCTCTTGTCACACACGCAAGTGTCTGGTTATTGCTAAGTATATGGTTCTCGAGACATTCTACACAGATCTAATAACTCCAGACAACGTGATTCAACGGCTACTGAGCACGTCGTGAACGTTCGACAATGTTTTGTATGTTATAGAAAAACTCATTTGACGAACTTTTAATCCACGTTAATTTTCAATCTGTGTGTTATTGTTATAGAAAAACTCATTTGACGAACTTTTAATCCACGTTAATTTTCAATCTGTGTGTTGTTGTCTGTCATATGAAACGTGGAAACAGAAACGTCCAAGACTGTTATTCACTTTGTACAATTAAACTATTCACAGTGCTCTTTCACATACACGAGCGCGCAACTTAGCACTGATGTGAACTTTCGTCTTTTAATTATTTTTTGTTGTTGTAAAATTGACTTCACAAAAAGTTACTGCTCGTGTACCTTCTCCGTTTGTTTCTTCCTTTTCTTTTTTTATTTTTTTCCTCCTTCACACAAAAGAATGTAACACGTTTGCTGGATGAGGGTCAGCGTGGCGTCGGAAGTTGTAGCCACTAAACGCCGTTTAATTTATGAAGTTCAAGAGTTGTTGTCATACGGTCTTTAGTTGTCGGCCTGTGCCGGGTTCTTACCGATCATTAAGATTAGCTGCGCCGCTCATACCCGCCAGCGCCATGGATTTCACTTGTCCGTCTTTCGTGACACACGTTAATGGATGACAGTTCATATATGACATACCTGTGAGTGATGACATGCTTGCCTGTTTTTTATTGTCTTTCGGATCTTTGCATAATCTATTCAAAGATGACAATCTTTGGTTTTTTTTAAACTTTTCTTTTTTGAGCACCTGACTAAACGTTAATGTGCCTGCACAACTTAATTGTTCAGAATAAATCATAGCAATCTCATTGGTGGAACGTTTAAACTTTGTAAGGTCATGATTGGTGGTATGTTTATATTTGTAAGATCATGATTGCTGGAATGTTGATAATTTGTAAGGTCATGATTGGTGGAATGTAAATACTTTGTAAGATCATGATTGGTGGTATGTTAATATTTGTAAGGCCATATTTGCTGGAATATTGATATTTTGTAAGGTCATGATTGCAGGAATATTGATACTTTGTAAGGTCATGATTGCTGGAATTGTTAATACTTTGTAAGATCAAGATTACTGGAATGTTAATACTTTGTAAGGTCATGATTGCTGGAATGTTAATATTTTGTAAGGTCATGATTGCTGGAATGTTGATACTTTGTAAGGCAATGTTTGTGTTCAGGGAATTCAACATGTGTTTGGAGTGCTATTTTCAGTGTTTACTTCACTATATTTTAATAATACAAATTTGGGTAGACTTATAACTACAATTTATACATTCCCTTTTTATATGTCCACCATTATGCTATACTTTTAGTGTTTATTTCATTATTCTTTAATCATTACAAATTTTCCAATATTTACATTATTTCTTTTTTCATTCTTCTCTTATGTGTACATCAGTACCATACTTAAATATTTGTTTATAGGTGCTTCAGCGGGCTTTACTAAGTATTTTCAGTGCTGTTCTATTTGTTCATATGTGCTTCAGCGGGCTTTACTAAGTATTTTCAGTGCTGTTCTATTTGTTCATATGTGCACTAACGTAACGACAAGATAGTTTTGACAGTGCTGTATACTATTAAGTAATATTTTACAGTGCCAGTTATTATAGAGCTGCATACTTCTGTAAACGTCATTAACTCATTGGCAGTAAGTAATATTTGACAGTGCCATAGTTTGGCGACAACCAGTTTTGACATCGTTGAAGGCAAATACACGTGTGAGAAATTAATTGATAAGCCGTCCAGAGGGTATTTTGTGTACTGCAGGTACCAGAAGTGCTACTGACTCATTGCAGACCAAAAGCCGTTTTCATCAGTGTACTTTTACCACGTCCTACGTCAGTCGCTGTGAAACGTTTAGCGTACAAATCGGTTACAATGACTTTTTAACAAATTAAATACAGCATAAAATTGACGACCGGGGATTTGCTATTAATTTATATTTCATACAGACACATTTGTCAACTTTCCCAGTCAGAGATATGCATTGTAAACTGATTTGCGTCTCTTTTCAAATATCGCCATGTTGAGCGGGTAGATTCCTCTGAAAGTTTGCTAGATTGCGTAAACTCGTGTAAATAGTGCATATATATATATATGGTAGCGTAAACTCGTGTAAATAGTGCATATATATATATGGTAGCGTAAACTCGTGTAAATAGTGCATATATATATATGGTAGCGTAAACTCGTGTAAATAGTGCATATATATATATATGGTAGCGTAAACTCGTGTAAATAGTGCATATATATATATATATGGTAGCGTAAACTATTGCAAATATTTATATGATGGCGTAAACTATGGTAGCGTAAAATTATTTATTCGAAGAAAGCGTTTCCCACGTAAACCATTAATTTTGTAATTATAAAAAGGAATATACGTTTCATAACTTTATAAACTTCCGTTTGTGCTACAGGTTCAACCTTGAGAAAACCTTGTTTAAATTAATCGAATTCTTTCTCTGGCTTTAAATAACGGATATTGGACACTCACGACAGATTAATGGTCTTCACAACGATATATTAGCGACATAGAGTTCCCCTTCAAAGCAGGGGACGTTACTGGAAGGTTTACGTTGTAGAGGTTGTAAACTAAAGGCTATCTACTGCTTTTCAACTGCTGCTTAACTGTCCAACAGTGCGATGTGAAATGAGCGGGTGCTTGGACAGACTAGGGGTTACCTTTCCTTTATTTCAACCAGACTCACGAGACATGTCAAGAGAGATAGCAAAATTGTGTGTGGGTGTGTGGGGGAGGGAGGGGGGAACGTATTACAGATAAAAATTACAGTCAGTTCACATTTTGGGTATTTAGCTTAATAATTCGTTTGAAACGCATTTATTTTAATATTAAGTGAATGAATATAATAAATGAATGATTATGCAAGAATAAAACAAAAATAATCAATAAATGATTTTGATTATGAAGACTAGAAAAAAAATCAATAAATGATTACGCAAGGACAGAAAGCAACTTCTTGAAAAGTGGTTCAAGTGCAAATATCTCCACTGATATTAAATAATTTCTCTCAATCCATCGCTCTAAGCATCTCCAGCAGTATTACAGATTTATTCTAGTACTCCTTATCATTACCTCTACTCAAAGTAACTCCAGTCTAATTTATTCTAGTACTCCTTATCATTAGCTCTACTCAGAGTAACTCCAGTCAATTTATTCTAGTACTCCTTATCATGAACTCATCAAGACTCAAAGTCAGTTATTTTAATAACTTTTGTCGAAATAACTTTCACGTTTACTCGTATTGTCTTCCTCGATTAAATTTGCTGTTGGACATTTCTTTGGGAAGTCAAACTCATACAGGAAATTAACTTATTTATATCGTGTGGAGGAACGAGTGGTTGGCTGTCTGGCTAGGAGATAGGCCAGATGAAGGGTAGTTGAACGTTTAGTAAAGTGAATGACTTATTTTTGCGGGTGTCCTACGTTGCACTCTTTCCTACTGCATCCTGTCATGATTGGTTGCACCCTGACGTGATTGGTTGCACCCAGGGAGATCGATAAACAAATAACAAGCTTGCCCACATTTACTTTCAATCATGGTGTAGAATAACGAACGAACTGGCGCCATTAAATAAATAACTTAAGAGAGATTGAGACAACAAGTGGGCTGCCTTAGAAAATTAAATACAAAGGACTAAACAGTGTAGGCAAAGACTTAGACGGTACAAACAACACTATTTCAAATGTCGTATACATCACGTGATGTCCTAGACCCTTGTATGAGAACATGTGGATGAAAGAATGTCAGTATACATCACGTGATGTCCTTGACCCTTGTATGAGAACATGTGGATGAAAGAATGTCAGTATACATCACGTGATGTCCTAGACCCTTGTATGAGAACATGTAGATGAAAGAATGTCAGTATACCCACGATCGTTTCTCTTCTTGTAAAAGTAATATTGCAGACTTGCAAAAATGGAGGATGATTCTAGAACAGACTTGCAGAGGATGTACTCGCAGGCAGATTTGCTGACTTAAGGTGTTTAATGGACTTCTATGTGCAAATTTGCCCGGGCACTGTTTAATGACCTAGACTTTCCAAATTTTAACTGCCAAGGAATTTTTAGTGTGTAATCTACAGCACACAGGACTCCAATTTATCATCATTCCTGATGGACCAAACGCTGAATCTACCATCTAGATCTAGAGAGTGGTTAAGAAATCATCCCACAGTTTTCTACTATGAGTGAGAATTGAACCTCAGTTATTTGAGCAAAGCAGTCTTCCATCCTCACTGCAGCCCAGGCGGGTACCCATGTACCCATTTAGTGAAAATGAAAACATGATTAACGCAGGACAGATCTGTTTATAAGACCAAACATTGCGACCTTTCCTCAAATTCCTCTTTAAATAATAACTATTTATGTTTATTTAATTCAGGGATGTATTAGTAGTGAAGTTAATCTTTAAAATAAATTCAAGATTAAAAGAACTTAATATACAACTAAGTGTACAACTTTCAATTTTAAAAAGCAGAAATCAAATAAGAGAGGGAACGGTTTTTGTTGGGTAGTTTTATTTTTATATCATTGAAAAAATATACAGTATTGTTAAAACAGTTAAAGAATTTGTAAATTCTTTTGAGAACAAAACATTGCTTGAGTATTAACCATTAATTGCTTTTAACAATTTCTTTACTAGCTTTTCGATTTTATACAACCATTCTCGCTTCTACAGCATTTCATAATCTGTGAGTAAATATACTGTGTTACTTCAGATTATAGTATTTTGCGCATGCGTGATAACAATACCTATCTGGAGATTTGTCAGTCTAAATATGTATGTTAGCACGAGTACCAAGTGTGGTGTCTCTCTACGAGTTAGAAGCAAGGAGTGTTCTGTAATCATGTGCTGCTAAATTGCAATTGAAGAGATGCTCACTCTTACCCTTTAGAACTGCTGACGTTCAAAGGTGGGACAGGTTAGGTATCAAGACACCAGAAAGGTAACGTTAGACAGAAGCGTCTTTGAGGTGGCAGGTGGTTAGTACTGCAAGGTAAGCAGGCAACGATCATCTCTATCCCACCCCTTCTAATACCGATTAGAACCCTCTACCCCTTTGGCAATTCCCCATCCCTGACACGACCTGTGACCTAGATTTACTTTGTCCATCCATCCACCCCCACCCACTGGTTCTTCCCTAGGACCTTACTCAAAGTCAGTGTGTAGCCCTTTAGTGGAAACCGTCATTACGTCAGTGATGACACCAGGACTGAGTCCACTCCGTCACTCAACACTCGGCACCCACCAGTGCCTCCAGGGAAGTTGTGGATTCCAACGCCTGATTACTATACCAAAGTAACAACTGGTTTTAAAATAACCGGTTGAAGCGAGCCTTGTTCTCTTGGTCTGCTTTTAGTAAAGGGTGTAGAAGGAAATAGCTTTAGGAGTGTTTCTTTGAAGTCTCGAGTTCCGTGTTCTGAAGTCAAGGGCGGTTAACTCTGCGTGCCTGGCCTTTGCTGGGCTACTTTGCTATAGTGTACACCATGGAACGTTCAGCCCCCGACCCCCCTGCATGCCTGTCTTCTCCGTTTCCTTCCCTACGCGCTTTACTGGTCATCCGTGAAAGGTTAGGATGGACGTTGTTGGGTGGTTTGCCTCAAGACGTGTGTGTATGTGTGTGTGTGTGTGTGTGTGTGTGTGTGTGTGTGTGTGTGTAGTTGGTGTTTGTCTACGTACATATAATTAAATTCATTGTGTAACTACTCACTTTTAGCGGTTCTACATGACGTCCGCCAGGGAGCTGTTCCTGGACGAAAAACACACTTCTTGCCTCGCGTGCGCCAGCGCAATCCTTCTCCTATCCCCCGTTTTCTATTTTGATTTATTTATTTTATCAAATTTTAAGCTGAAAAATGTACAAGATGAAGAATGGGGACTAACGTTGACTTTGGTGATGTCATCAATTAAGTGTTTGAAGAACTGAGTCTTCTATGGGTTAGTCCAGTAATTTCACTAAATTATTAATGAGCAAGATGGCCAATCAGCACAAAAGCAATGTGCAAACTCACATAGTATTTATTAGTTGGGTTTTTTTTTGGTCGGGAAGCGGGGTGGGAGGGATGAAAGACCATTTTCGTTTTATATAATAAGGAGATTGAAGAAAAAAATGGTGGTATAAAGCTAGTTCTGGTTCTTCACCACGATAATTAAAGAATCCGAGATTAAGCCATACCAGCAAGAGAAGTGCATTAGTGTTGAGTTTGTCAAATCATGAAATATCTGACTATATTGATGCAAACGGGTTTTTTAGAAGTTATAGTATAGAGTAGGTATGCGCTACTACCATAAAGTCCCTATAGTTCTAAAAAATTTTGGTTTTCGATTGAAAATGTTATGTGACTACAGGATTGGATTATGTTCTTCGTTACATATTGCCAGTCTATTGGGACTCTTCCCTTTCTGCAAATCCACAAAAGTGGAGATGATTAGACAGTGAAAGTATATAAATAAATTTATGTTACTGCATTAAAACATCAGATCACCATTGGCCTTAACAGACAGTAATGAAGTGTAAGTTTACAGACTAATTATGGCTACAAGTACACAATGCAATACTTGTAGGTGAAAGGTTACAAGCTCTAATGTCTAATGCATGGACTTCGAGGTTACGCACTGCACTTTACATTTAAAGTTTGTGTGTGTTGTGCACTTGAAAGATGGAGATTAATTTCGGGGATTTGATATTAGAGATTTTTAATAGAATTTTGAACGTGCAGCCCACTTTCGATTTACGTTTCACGCGTACTTCCACTTAAAGGTACACTATTTCATTGAAGCATTTGTGAACTGCAGTCGATCTTTAAGGAAACAGACTGAAGTAGAGCCTTAGTGTTAAAACTTAGTGTTGATAGATTATAACCGAAGTGGCTCCAGTATTGTAATTCTCTATGCGGCACTGGACAGTTAGAAGGCCACACTGGGTATAAGATACCCGGAATAAATTGACTGGTAAAGAATGATGATAATACACTTAATGCTGGCTTGCGGCGGCGTTGACTTTTAAAAGACGAACCAATCACAAACTATCGTTAAACTGAGGAACCAATCACAAACTACCGTTAAACTGAGGAACCAATAACAAACTACCGTTAACCGAGGAACCAATCACAAACTACCGTTAAACTAAGAAAATAATCACACACAAAATGCAGTTCAACTGTTGGACTCTTTCTTAAAAAGGCCTTTTAAGCAAGTGAAATAGAATCAATGCTTAACATATATATGACATGATATGTAGTTTAAATCCAGCTAGCGTTTGGGTGTTATGACATGGTGTACATGTTAAATCCAGCTAGCGTTTGAGTTTTAAGAACCACTCATAATACGAGTGGTGTGTGAGAGAGAGGGAATGTAGGGATATAGAATAAAAGAGGGTCACATGACCACAGGATAAACACGGGGGATGGTGGAGGGAGAAGTTAAAAATGGTTGGAAAGACAGTAGAGAGTAGAAGGGCTTGTGGAATGGCGGAAGAATTAGGGCCACACATGGTTAGTTTGTAGCGTGCGCTAGCGAGAGTCCAAGTGTTGGTGTTGGAATGCAGTATGAGGGTCGCGCGCCCTGTGGTCCACACAAACACAATGGCAGTACCTGTCAAAGAAGCATCGTCGAGCCATGCCAGACGGCAGTATCTGAGGTTCATACTGGGGAGGTCGTTCTCACCTAGTCTGCCATCCTGTGACTGACAACGTTAATTGTTCCATTGGTGCCCATTTGATCTCTTGTGCCTGTTTGATCTCTTGGGCCCATCTGATCTCTTCGTTTGTCTATAGTTTAAACATATAGCAGAAGAATTTATTGATTAGATTCATATTTAAAGGTGTCAAGGTTTAAGTGTGAAAGAAATTATAAAAACAAATATACTACCTTATTGGAAAGATGACAAGAGTGTAAAAGCAGACACTGATATAACACACAAATAAACACATACACGCACGCACACAGAAATATACGTACACGCGCGTACACATTTTATATTTATAGATGTGAACCATGTTGCAAATCCATTCATGTGGTTACATCTGGTCAATTAATTGTACTCACTGGTGACGGATTATGGAAATCGCATCTGACTGTCGACCGACACAAATCTCCATGCAACAGCTTGCTGTTTGATGAAAGATGCACGAGAGCAAGGGTCTCGAATCCCACGCGGTCAGTATTAGTACCAGTGAATTAATAAAACGGCCGCACATTAAAAAAAAACACCCCAAACCTCTTTCATAAGTTACAAGTAAAAGTATCATGCGTAGTAATAATTATAATTAACCTAACTTTAAAAATTGAATATGCATGGCATTTATTTAATTATGTTTACCTTACTGATTGGCCACTTAGCTGACAGTGTTTAACATCAACGAAATCATCAATTATAAGGCTGATGTCCTGAGATGAAGACAATCTCAAGTGTTGCTTGTAAATGATTATCAGTAAGTCTTCACCTTAACACTGTGATTTGTTAATCTTCATAGATAACAATAATTAACTGTTCACATGTATATGTACTTCCAAACATTACTAGTATCTCTGCAGAAAAAGGATAGTACCTTTGGGAATCTTTCTCGTGAAAGAAGAAATTTGTAGAAATCTGCCAGACTGCTTCAAAATGGTATCATAGTGAAGCTCTGTTAACTCCATCTGGATTTCTCAGCAACATCGTCAGTTTCCACAATAAATGGTGTGTAGAAAAGTTGAAACTGTGGTTCAAGTGCTTTGAATTTTTTAAATCGCACATCACTGTGTGTTTGTGTAAATGGAATTTGCATATTCTTTCAAGAATTTGGGTTTTATATTTATTAACGAATTTAGAGTTGAGAAATCTACCTCATTGCCAGCTGACAGTTGTTTCTCCCACAAAGTCAGTTTGATCTTGGAATGACTTAACACTGTCATACATCGTTTTGACCTGTTTCCTACTCCGGGTGGTTTTAGCTCAGTGCGTTCAGGTGATCAATGATATCTGCTAGAAAAGCAGGATTGCAGATAAAAGTTAATCAACAAGATGAGGAACTGTCTTCCTTTTCATTTTCATGAAGGTTTCCATTTATATTCCAAGAACTTCAGAAATATCGCATGACTCAGCCATCCACCTTCTGTGTGATACACAAGTTCCCCAATTCGCTGTCAACACTTGCTAGAAAAGAAGTATGGCTGCATTTGCAGGTATGGAATTAAAGGTTTTCACAACTATACATCCATAATCCCCTTCATTTGTAGACTTTTACTATACAGTGCTTCTCGATGCAAAAATGTAGTGCATACTGGTGAAGTTAGCCTCTGGAATACCGACACTTTTCAGTTTCATTTTCAGGAACACGACTACGCCATTGCTTACTGAAAGCATTTGGGTTCCGTCATGTTCCTAGTGAAAGAAACGAGTTTGTTCTATGACAGTGCAGCGTTTATAACGCACTCTTCCAACCCTTGAAGTATGTCCCGTTTGTACCCGTCAGTGGTATCAAGCCCAGCAATCCTTCAGTTATTTTCAAATTGTAATCTACACCTCTAATGAAATGTGCACGCTGTGCGGTACCAGATACCACGTACGCTCGTCAAGCGCAATTAAAGTGCACCCCCTCCAAAAAAAGGATAATAAAAAGCCTTCCCTTGCCAGTTGAACCAATTGTCTTTTAACATTAAATCAGCAGGAAACTGTATTAGCTGACAAGTTTGTCTTGAAATTCTGCCTTCTCTTCAAGACCTAAAATTTTGCTTGTTTTTACACGACATTGCTTTACAAATTGACTTTCTGTAAAATGTCACGATGATTTAGCTTTTGTGACACAAAGCCATCCTAGTTATTGGCTATTATTATTATTATTTAATCATCAATAACTAATTACAAGTGATGAGAATCTTAATTTAATTATTAATTATTCTCTAGAAGACAGCACTCGTCTCTCTCACTTGGTGGATATGCGGGCGCTGTAAACGTTTCCTCCCTTCCACAACATTAAGACAAACATTTACTGTCACATGATATTTCCGTAGGTGGAAAACTTCTTAACAAAGGTGAAGATAAATCTGTCTTTCAATCTATATTTAGCGAGCCACTCCACCCACTTTCTCTCGAACATATGGCTATCAATATGTGTAAGAAGGTCAATAAATATAACAATAAATTTATTAAATAAACAATCAAATATACAACATGTGAATATAGTCAAAAGAGCCTTGACATTTACATCACTTCAGAACAATTAATTAATGCTAGACTCATTTAGTTTATCCTAGCACAGACATTAACAGTAGAATTAACACATATAAACATATAATCAGGTTCATATATATATATATAATTCATTATAGAGATGAGAGTGATAATTTTAGTTAATGTACACGACCTTTTCGAAGATGGCAGCTGTTGCTGGCACTTGTTCACAATCACATGGTTGCAAAAAGTCACTGTCTTATTTGGTGATGATCCAATGTACCCCTTCTAGGCATGTTACACAACTGTTCCAGAATCTTCGATGCATTCGCCAAGCACATAATGTGGAATGTTCTAGAATCCTCATGTGTGCTACTCAAGCATACAACAAGGAATGTTCAAAATAATCTTTGTGAATTCTCGAGACCAAGCTCAAACTTTTCATTGTATTGGCTTTCAAACGGAATTCACGTGAATCAGCCTACAGCAACATTTTACTGATAAGTTCAACTACAATGTTGGATTCACACACCAACATGATCTGGTAGAGTACAGTAGTCACTGCAGCTAAAGTGGATCAAAAGCATCAAAGATTGATTTTTAAAAAGGCATGCTCCTCTGCAAATATCAAATTAAGGGTAGCACTAAGCTTCAGGCAGGCTTCATCTTGAAACTCCTTTCTCTCTTGCAAACATTCTCAACTTACAAATCCTGTAACTTTCTCTCTTACAAACATTCTCAACTTACAAATCCTGTAACTTTCTCTCTTACAAACATTCTCAACTTACAAATCCTGTAACTTTCTCTCTTGCAAACATTCTCAACTTACAAATCCTGTAACTTTCTCTCTTACAAATATTCTCAACTTACAAATCCTGTAACTTTCTCTCTTACAAACATTCTCAACTTACAAATCCTGTAACTTTCTCTCTTACAAACATTCTCAACTTACAAATCCTGTAACTTTCTCTCTTACAAACATTCTCAACTTACAAATTCTGTAACTTTCTCTCTTACAAACATTCTCAACTTACAAATCCTGCAACAATATTTATTAACCTGATAGATACGCAGCATAAGAAATATTGCATCAATTAAAATTATATAACTGAATCATTCTCCAATTCAAATTATAGATCAATAACAGGTATGTATGAAATATTTCCAATTCCATTCTTTCTTTCTCAGTCAGTTAACTTACCATAAGCTAATGATCGCCTTTATGAAGAAACTCGAATTTCATCAAAATCAAAGTGATTAGATTAAAGAACTTTCCTCAACAAAATAACTTTTGTCTATCCCCATTGGTTGCATTTGTTATGAGCAAGTAAGAGAATTTTAGTCAGAAAAAAACTACTCATCCATTTGGAACTGGTTTGGATTGCATCAGCAAGTTCTAGCATATTCTTTACCTGAGTTGTTTACTCAAACTCTGACATTTAAAAATACAAGCCTAAGGATTCCCAATGTCGGATCACTTTGACATTTAATAATTTATATAACAATTAAGTTTAGATATAGGGATATGCAAATTTATTCCACCACAGATTTCATATCACTTATCAGAAAACTTAGTTTCACTAAATCTTCACTAGACTTGTTAATATTTGTAAGGAAATTTCGGTGCTTAGCAAGAGCTGTTTTAAGTTGTAAAAATTTTTCTTCTTGAATTTTTCCTCTACAACGTGCCACAGTGGTACTGCACGTTGTACTCTTAGAGAACAGTAATTGCTTGCGGACCAGAAAAGGCAATGACTTTTATTCGTTATTCATCTCTGTGAAAAAAATATAAATTCTCCCACTTCTCTTTGAAACTCTTTTTTTCTTCACAAAATTCTTCTTCCTTTCTTTCCCCTGACGTTGAAGTCAACGTTCATTTAGTAAAATAGCGTGTGTTCTCAGCTAACGCGCCGGGTATTTAAGACCGTAGCAGAAGTGAGAGAGATGCGTGTGTGGGGGGAGGGGAGGGGAAAGTGAATGGTGGGAAACGAGGGACAGTTGTGGGTGACCGTTTGTGTGTCTGGCTGTTTTGGCAAAACTAGCGTGCTGATTGAAGGTCACAAAGTCAACTGTTTTGATAGGTGTTCAAGACATTGTAGTGACTATTAACGGTGGGATGAGCTGCCCCTCACCCTACTACAACTATTTTAAAACAAATTAACTTCCCGCACACTGGCAGGCTTAGTGTTAAGCCGGATGGAAAGAAGACATTCCCCCTACAATCGAAAGAAAGATAAAAGAAATTAAAGCTCTGCATATTATCACACTATGAGTTAATTCCCTTTATAATGGGCCATCTCAATAGAAAGACGAAGAGTAAATAAGAATTACTCCCCTTACAGACAAGATATGTGGTGTCATCAGAAAGATGAGAAGCAAGTGACAGTAAATAATATTGTTCCTTATAATTTTTTTTTTATAGCGAAATTCATATAATTTTGTGTGTGCGAAATTCTAAGTGTTGATGCGGGCCCAATGCTTGAGACCCCCTGATCTAATCTATATGTTGGTATATCTATTACATACCTGAGTCTGCCTATCTATTTACAATGTCTCTATTCATTTACTGTTTCGTTGTTTTAGTATGCCATAAGATAAGTAATAAACTTTAATCAGGTTCAGAGAACTACAATAATAGAGATATTTTAATGTTTCTTTTAATGTTATGGGGTATACTATCCTTCAGCGCTAGAAATACTTTAAATCTTTTCTTGTGTCTGTTTTGTGCAAGAGATACATAAGTTTTATTTTTATTTGTACTTGTTTGTTTTCAGAAATAAGTTTGTGAACAGAGGCAGACTGTGGACGACAAGATAATATCGTGACGTGTCTCACTTTCATGCGAGCATTGTTGAGTGAGTCTGAACGAAGTCGGTACATGGGATTATGAACGATGAGGAGGCAGAAGACCTGGATTTATCGACGGTCAGTCGTCGGCCCTCTGTACGCCGGTGGAGCACCGCTTATCGTCGGCATATTCCTTGGGTGTCTGACGGGCTACACAGTAGCACAAGGTTAGATTAAGACACTGACTACATTCAGTCACTTATGCATAGACATTAATTCACAATTAAATCTTTAAATCACTTTTGTTTTGAAATCCAAGTTTTACATTATAATGAGTCAGCATTTTAAAATAAATGTGATTATAATATTCCTCAATCACTTTGTTAAAGCTTATTACAAACATGAAGCCAGACCTTGTTAAACTCTATTATACTGTTCCTCTAATCGCTGTTTGATAATGATCCAACCAAATCTTGTTAATTATCATTAGAAAGGGCCTGTAAAAGATTTGTGAACGGCAATTTTAATGATGCAGAAAGAGGCTAGCTGGTTCTCCCGTATTTTCCTGCAAAAGATTTGTTTTGACAAAAGCGTGTCTTGCTCTATCATACATTGGTCCTCTTATACTGAATCTGCAAATGGTTTCTTGTCCATTTGTCCACTTTAAAAAAAAATCTTTTAAGAAGAGGAACTTTTTGGACTACTTTCGTACACACACACACACACACACACACACACACACACACACACACACACACACACACACACTGAACAATATATACCTTGAGAAATAATATCACTATCTAACTTTGGCATAAATAAACACTTTTGTTTCAAGTTAGGCGTTATCTGAACACTTATTAAATACTTGAGGCGTTAGAGTAGTTAGTCTGCCTGTTTCTATTTTCAATCATTAGTTGGTGGAATTTTTTTCCAATCCTTTGTGTTCTCAGCCCATTGGCCAATGCATCATCATAAGTTTCTCCTAGACGGCAGGCACTGTCTAAAAAGTCTGGGGAGTCTGAAGAAGAGGTCAAACAGGGATCTCACAACCAACCATACATAAAAGAAAACGAGCTAGTAAAATTAAGGGCTTGTTTTAAACGGCAAGCTTGTTGCACTCGACGGTAATAAGGTTAGACGCCTGCTCGTGCACCTTCTTTCTTTTATATAACTTTACCCCCACCTCCATCTTGTCATGGCACCACCAGTCTACGGTCCTAAATGGTATACCGCTCCTCATCCCCGTTGCCCCCATGCTTCGTTGTCTTGCCAAATTCCAGCCAATATTCCCAACATCTCTGTACAATTACTGCAGTGTTGGGGCCCTGTAGCAGACTTGTTCTGGCGCCGCATGATTTAATTATATAGAATGGGGAGGAAACTGTATTGTAACTAGCAGGTACAAGCCATGCCGTGTGACGTGATCACAGTAATCATAGTATTTTACTACTAAGTCGCTTAAGATGCCTTGCCATAGATAGTACTATGGTGGTTTATGTTATTGGTTGGTTGATAATACTAAGGTGGTCTATGTTATTTATAGGTTGATAATACTAAGGTGGTTTTTATTATTGGTTAGCTAAGGTCGTTTATGTTATTGGTTGGTTGATAATACTAAGGTGGTTTGTGTTATTTATTGGTTGTTAGTACTAAGGTGGTTTATGTTATTGGTTGGTTGATAATGTTATTGGTTATTTATTTGTCTGTTAAGGAGGATAGGGGTGGGTTTTTTCTTTCGTTTTAAAAAATGAATATATTTAACAGCCCCTTATGAAAAATGACTTGCATAAATATTTCTTGCGGCCTCATGACGAACGTACTTTTGCATGATAGATAGATAGACAGACAGACAGACAGACAGACAGACAGACAGACAGACAGACAGATAGATAGATAGATAGATAGATAGATAGATAGATAGATAGATAGATAGATAGATAGATAGATAGATAGATAGGCAGATGGATGAACTGAGGGATGGAGAGATGGACGGACGGATATTATTGCCATAAAAGTAACTCACTATACTTTAAATGTTACTGATACAAAATACAGTTGGGGTTTTGACAAGGTAATAATATGGTTTCAAGGAGTGGGGGAGGGGTGACAGTTGTAGGAAAAAATAAAGTAAAGGGCTTTAAAATAATACAGCAAACTAATAATTATAGAAACAACACTAACCCTTGTCCACAGTAATATTAGATTTCTTAAACAGCCCGCCCTTTTTCTTGTACTGAAAATATTATATTTCATGAACTACTTCTCTAATCCCTTTTTGTAATTGGCAATACTATATTTCTTAACTTATTTGATGCCTTCTTGTAATCGACATAAATATATTTCATAATCTGTCAACTTGTAATTGACAATATATTTCATAACCTCTTTCACCACTTTTTGTAAATGCAATATAATTATGTATTGTTTATGTGGGAGAGTACATTTGCCTATCCCTATTTTAATACTTAATTGCTATATAAATTGTTAAATTGTCAAGATATGCTGACTACATAAGCAATTACTGGTTTACTATAGGGAAATGCTAGAATTGCTGTAATTGTTATTCTGCTTGATGAAACTGACGCAATAAAAGAGGGTGTCCAGGTATGGCTTCGAGAGAATAACAGAACGTCAGAAAGAGACACAAGGAGTTGCGGTTGGACAATAAACTTGTGACATTGTTGCAAAAAATGTGTGCAAAAAAGACAATTGTGGCTTTGTCTAAATCATCGTATATTATCGCTTATCTCTAATAACTCCATTTCTCTTCTCTGATAAGACTATCCTGTGATTTTTATTGATACTAATGTTGACTTGTACTTTAGTGTATAAGACTGTTTAAACAAAGAAATTATTCGAGCGTGGTTTCTTGGAAAATATCGATCTCAGGTAATCTTTTTCACTGTATTTGTTATATGTAGATTTGATTGTTGATTTAATAAATTTATTGTCCTTCTTATATATTTTGATAACCTTATGTTGGAGGAGAAATTGGGTTGAGGGTGGCTCGCTAAATAGAGATTAAAGACGGATTTGTCTTCTCCTTTAGTAAGTTTTCCACTTACGGAATATTGTGCGACGGTAAATGTCTTAATTTTGTGGAAGAGAAAACGTTTACAACGCCTGAATATCCGCCAAGTGAGAGAGACGAGTGGTGTCTGCTGGACAATTATTAATAACATAAATTAAGATTCTCATCACTTGTAATTAGTTATGAATGATTAATAATAATCATCATTAACTAAGTGGCGTTGGCGTCACAGTTTTAAAACCTATTTGAAACCGTTTTGTAATTGACAATAATATTATGTTTCAAAACCTATTTCAACCCCGTTTTGTAAATGACTGATATTATATTTCATAACCTCTTTCACAACTTTTGGTAACTGACAATAATATTATGTTTCATAACATATTTCAACCTGTTATGTAAATGAAAATATTATTTTTCATAACCTCTTTCACCACTTCTTGTAAATGAAATTAATAATATGTTTCATAACCTATTTCAATCCGTTTTGTAAATGACATTAAGATTTTGTTTCATAACCTATCATAATCCGCTTTGTAAATCACTAAATGACAATAATATTATGTTTCATAAACTATTTGAACCCGCTTTTGTGAATGACAATAATATAATATTTTATAACCTTTTCACAACATTTTGTAATTGACAATATAATATTTCAGTATCTCTTTTACCACTTTTTGCAATTGACAAGAATATTATGATTCATAACCTATTTCAATCCCTTTTTGACAATGACCCCTGTGTTATATTTCATAAAGTATTTCACCACAGATTGTAAATGATAATAATAGTGTTTCATAACCTATTTCAACCCGTTTTGCAAATGACAACAATATTATATTTTATAACCTTTTCCACCACTTTTTGTACTTGACAATATTGTTTCGTAAACGTCATCCAGTTTATAACTGAAAGAAAAAATTATATTTCATAAAATAGAAAAAATCCACCACATTTGTGTTTGAGAATATTATACTTCATTCAGTTAAGTTGCAGATTTCTAATTTTCTCATATATCACCCCACCCAACCCCGTTAAGTATTAATGAAATTGAAAGTGAAAGATTATGAATAAGCCCTGATATTGTTTATGTTCAAAGACTGCAGTACTGCAATCTACGTGCGTATGCAGAGTTTGCATTTTGATACTGGAGGGAGGGGTTTTCAAGCTATTTGTGCGGAAGGATGGCAGCTAGATTCTGGGTGGAGAGGTTTGTACAAGAACACTTGCAAGATACTGGGTGGAGAGGTTTGTACAAGAACACTTGCAAGAATCTGAGTGGAGAGGTTTGCACAAGAACACTTGCAACATACTGGGTGGAGAGGTTTGTACAAGAACACTTGCAAGATTCTGGGTGGAGAGGTTTGTACAAGAACACTTGCAAGATTCTGGGTGGAGAGGTTTGTACAAGAACACTTGCAAGAATCTGAGTGGAGAGGTTTGCACAAGAACACTTGCAACATACTGGGTGGAGAGGTTTGTACAAGAACACTTGCAAGATTCTGGGTGGAGAGGTTTGTACAAGAACACTTGCAAGATTCTGGGTGGAGAGGTTTGTACAAGAACACTTGCAAGAATCTGAGTGGAGAGGTTTGTACAAGAACACTTGCAAGTTACTAGGAGGAGAGGTTTGTCTAAACTCTAAAGCTTGCAAGTTATGTGTGTGGACGGGCACAACTTTGAATTTTATTACTGTATTAACAATGGCTGGGGGAAATATTGAGAGTTTTTAAGAAAGAAAGAAGTCCTTTGAATTGTTCACTGTCACGTCATCTTCCTGTTTCTGAGGTTTATTAATTCAAGAGGAAAAGAATGTGCTTGCTTGGTGTTTTGTGTCACAGACTCTCGTCAAAAACTGCGAATTCGCGTGACTGCGACTGTGGAAGCCAAGAATATCTAATTTCATTCGCCTAGGTGTCCTGAAGGAGAGTGACCACGAGTTTAGCAATAATTAAACTGAGGCAATGTATACAGTAGAAGTGAGTGGGGTATATGTTCTTAAATCCTCGACCTTCACTTACTATATTTATTACACGATTGTGGATGTAAAATAAAATTCTGTTCAAATGCCTGTTTCGTTACAAGGTCATTTTGAACCTACACACTTTTGGCATTCAGATTTTAAAAAAAAATTATCATCAAAACAACTTGTAACAGTTTACACATTGACTCAGGCTCTCTCCTTCTTTCTGTCTCTATATGTCTGTCTGTCTCTCTCTCTCTCTCTCTCTCTCTCTCTCTCTCTGCTAAATTGCTTGCTCTCTCAAATGGAAAAGAAATTCAGTGTTATACATTCTTTGCCGACAGGATCGCTTAATAAATCCATTTCAGACATGCTTCTATGATTAGAACACGCACGCACGCACGCACACACACACACACACACACACACACACACACACACACACACACACACACACACACACCGTGTCAGTAGCATTTAACATGAAGATTATTTTTCTATCGCATATGTTTGTCATTCAGGAAAACTGAGTTAGTTTTGGTTTGTTTGGGTTTTTCGACTTCAAAACATAATAAATACGCATGCGCTTGCACACACACTGTACACTGGTATTTATTTATAGAGGTAATAAGATTTAATATAAATATAGAAATATAAGAAAACGTACCGCACATACCCACACGCACACTGCGATTCAGACTCGGTACAGTCAGATTATGGGACCATAAACAGCGATGCAGACTCGGTACAGACAGACTATGGGACCATAAACAGCGATGCAGACTCGGTACAGTCAGACTATGGGACCACAGAGAGCAATACAGACTCGGTACAGTCAGACTATGGGACAACAAACACTGTGATCACCAATAATAATAATGGTGCAATTTAAAAGAGAGTACGTAAGATGTTAAAATATAAAGTATGCAAAGTTTTAATATAATAATGTTATTAATACTTGTTGCTCTCTGGAATTCTGTCAGAGAACTAGATTGCAAAAGTTCAAACGTTACGTTGAGTTACGTAGCATTGCGTTACCGTAACGTGGCAAGGGTGACTCGTTGTGGCACCAGGGTCAGCTTGTCAGCGAACCGTCTCTCGCCTTCCCCACACATGCCATGGGCCTGGAAATTGGCTGCCGTGATTGTGATGGGAGCTGGTTTCACTCGGTTGTGGAGAACGTGTTTCTGCAGAGCCAGAGTTGATACGGTCTGTGTCTATCCATCTAAAACACGTGTTTCCAGAAAGCGATAAAAGTTTGATGTGTGTGTGTGTGTGTGTGTGTGTGTGTGTGTGGCTTTCTTTTTCCGTGGGATTAAACAATCACGCTAGTATAGTCTCGACCAATTTCCCCCCCCCCCCTGTCTCAGTTGGCAGAACCACAAAGTTTGCTTTTCACTTAATGGTGCGGTGATTTCCCGCGTGTATACCGTCACGCTTCACTTGCGGTGTGGAACTGCAGAAACTCAAAGTCAGACACACTTGGCTTGAAAATAACCTGTTCCTCATAACCTTGTTGTTTCTCCTATCTACTTCATCCTGGCTCTAAACGATGAGGAAAGGACTGACTTCAAAAGTAATATTTTGAAAAATCAGGCTAACGTTTCAAATGAAACGCAAGAAAGGCACTTCAAGGCAATCTACAGTCTCATTTCGGTCTCTAATGAAGCTGTCTCATTTCCTTTTCATTGATTGATTCCGACATGAGTCATAAAATATGTCGGAACGTAACCTGGAGTAAAGCTACCACTCCTTAACCATTCCCGCGGCCTGTTCTCGTTTCTCTCGGGGCCTTTTGTTGTTTAAGTTGATTCGATGATGTTCTTTATTTGTTGTTAATTTTCAGATTTCAGCAATGCTAGCCTCTTTAACATTTCTGTCAATCTTTAACCCCTTCAGTCACAGCCCTATAAGGAGCATGGAAAATGGAACAAAAGAAAGAGTTGTGGAACTTTTCTATTCACTATTTCATTTAAAGAGAGCATGCAAAAAAAAAAATGTACGTAGAAAATAACAACAGAAGCAAACAAATTACAATAAATTATTCTCAGCAGCAGTAAAATTGTAAATCTCCGACTGGGAAAGTGTTAAGGCTAGGTGGTATATCTCTGTGTCTATTTCACACGCACGCAAACAGACCAAAGCATAAATAATAAATTTGAAAATAACATAACTTAATGCTCAACTAATTAACTGTGCAACAATTAACAACTAAAGTTGTTGGATTAGCACCATTTATGGTTTGCCTATCATGAATGTAAACTTAAAAGATATTCTAAACCTTCCACATTGCACAAAGGTGTCATATTAAACTTGAAAATATAATAAACAATAAAACCCACGGCGACATTCCAAAGATAGACGCGGGTAAATAGAAGTAAACAAACAATTAAAAACAAGAAATTGTTAAGAGAAACGGTGTGTGTGTGTGTGTGGGGGGGGGGGAATTAAATGTTTAAAAAGAAAAAAAATCCAAAATCCAGACATGAAGATACCCCATATCCATTTAAATTATGCAATCAAAATTAAAAACACAAAATGGACAGAATATTAATGCTTCAATGTGTGCTTAGTTCACTATAGAAGAAACTTTGTGTATAAACTTGTAAATATCAGAGCACTTTAGCCACGCAAAATTTGTGCAATATGCTACAGGCCTACTTGTCGGGGTGTATACACTAATTTTATTCATGTACTAGTATTTTATGTGTCCAGTGTTGAATATTTCTTTTGTTTGTGAACACCTCCCATTTTTTTAGTGCTTCTCTTTACACTTAGTACCAGCGCATCGTTAACTCAATATCACGGTTCACTGGAAGCTCCACGGGTCACACTAGTGCGTTCGTGACGTTGAAGCTATATCAGTATCACGCGAATCAAAGGCGCGTCAAACCACGCCCACAACAACCCCCCATCCTCCAGCAAGCCTAGTCAAAGTATGTTGGGTTTTCTCCCCTGTCCAGGGTGTGATCGGTTCTTACATCGACCAATCAAAGAGAAGAGTTTAGTCTCGGCTCTCCTGTGAGTGTGACTGTCAAAGGCTGTAATCGAAACTGGGGAATAGAGCTCAAAGAATAATTCATGTGGCTGCCATTGTGACTTGTGCTGGAGTTTAAGAGGTCACTACGGTAATGATTGTAATTTTAGACGGATCTTTAGTATGTCTTAGGTTTACCATATCAGTCTGAAGCTTCTAATTAAAATAAGAAGTGACTATATAAAATAGTTTGTAATTTTGCATATTTCTGTTTATCCAATCTTAGAACAATAATAATAATAGATTGATCTATTTTTGTACAGGTTGATCTATTTTCGTACAAATTAATCTGGTTTTCGTGCAAGTCGACATATTTGTGGTGATTGAACAATGTAGCTACTTTTCATCTCTGAGTATACGTCCCTTCATTTCACTAAGACTGCTAAACAAACATTTCTCTCTAGTGATATTTTATTTAAAAAATTCTTAGAATTATTTTTTCAATTTAACCAATCATGCGCAGCAGTTGATTCATTTGTGAATGATTGCAGTCATTCACAAAAGTAATCTTATTTATTTATAAGCAAGTTGAAAACTTTTCAGTTAGCTACCGTAATGCGCTTAGAAACGACTCAGCCTAATCAATTAAACACATATTTGCCTCCTAAATCCTTCACCACACCACCCCTAAACAAGACGAAAATCAGCACAAGCGACACCACTACTAACCCGCTTGAAAGAAAATTAAATGATCC
The DNA here is from genome assembly GCA_028829895.1 of Sinotaia quadrata. Classification (NCBI taxonomy): domain Eukaryota; kingdom Metazoa; phylum Mollusca; class Gastropoda; order Architaenioglossa; family Viviparidae; genus Sinotaia; species Sinotaia quadrata. The sequence goes on from CM054179.1 coordinate 48,538,001, forward strand.
GATAAAGTGCGAGAAATAGACTTTTCACGCTGGACAGCTGTTTGTACAAACACCGAACAGTAGGTTGTACAGACACCGGACAGCGGGCTGTACAAACACCGGACAGCGGATTGTGCAAACACTGGTCAGCGGGTTTGTACAAACTATCAGAATTGGGCCTTTCATGACGTCATCGCTCTAATCCAGTAGATTGCTAAATTCCTTCTCGACCGCACAAAGTAAACACACACTTTAAATAAAACAATGTGAGTTGACCGCACATAGTAAACTCGCACTTTAAATAAAACAATGTGAGTTGAGTACACGCCACACATTAGACTGAAATGTCGTGAGCCACGCCTCAACAGATCAATATACATGTGTTTCACGGCACCAAGACAAAGACGTCTAGCGTGTTGTGCGCCACAAGAATTTCACACAATCGGTAAACAAAAATTATGCTGAATGCCAGCCAGCCAGTACTAGAAAATTCAACTAAAATCTGATTAAATCTGGAAACTGCCGTTTAGAGAAAGAGAGCTCTTTTATTTTTTTCTACAAATATTGGTGACACAAGTCAGGTCGGATCTCTTGATTCCACTTTGCCACTCGTCCTTTTTTAAAGTGGAGTCGCTTTAAATTCAAGCATTTAATTTTATTTTCTTGTTTTGCGATCTTTTCTCGGTGAATTGAGGTTTAGTCGAGCAACAAATTAATGTCTTTTTGATATCGATACCGCCTTGAATGGAAAACGTTTCATATTCATTTTCACACTAGCCACTCCTCCTCCCACCCCTCTCACTCTTCCCTCTTTTTTTTTTCTCTCGGAGAGGATGAAAACCGGTCTTCATGTTCTGATGAAGAGATTCATAGTGCATTGTGGGTGTATATACACGTTCTGAGGATCTTTCGCCCCCCCCCCCCGCACACACTCTCTCTCTCTCACTCGATACTGTTTGTAAATTACACTTCACGCTTACAAGTACCGGCGTTGTTTATAGATGACATTCACTTGTGTGTGTTCTTTATAGTAGTATCAAAAACACAAATGTCTGTTTAACAATAGCACTGAGAAAATTGTGTGTGTTCTTTATAGTAGTATCAAAAACACAAGTTTAACAATAGGACTGAGAAAATTGTGTGTGTTCTTTATAGTAGTATCAAAAACACAAATGGGTGTTTAACAATAGCACTGAGAAAATTGTGTGTGTTCTTTATAGTAGTATCAAAAACACAAATGTCTGTTTAACAATAGCACTGAGAAAATTGTGTGTGTTCTTTATAGTAGTATCAAAAACACAAATGGCTGTTTAAGAAATACCCCATTTCTTAGCACTGAGAAAATATTTGTGTGGAATAGTGTGTTTGTGACAGCACAACTTGACACACATGAAGAGTTCGTATTAATATACATCTTTTCTTACTCGTTACTCGTTATGATGATTATTATAATTACAAATGTTTGAGAATAATAGTTTTTAATAATTCTCCTACAAAACCAATATGTCTCTCACTTGGCGGATTATAAGGGTGTCGTAAAACTTTGTTCTTTTACACAATATTAAGATAAATGTTTTACTGTCACACAGTATTTCCGTAGGTGGAAACTTCTTATTAAAGGAGTAACAAATCTGCTTTAATTATATTTAATGAGCTCCAGTCCTCCCACTCAGCCCAACATATGGTTTTAATATATTTGCAAGGTTAATAAATTTATTAAATTAACAATCAAATATCCAACATTTAAATATAATCAAAGAGCGTTTATGTTTACATCCAGTCACAAGTCTGATTAAACATTAGACACTCATTTAGCATAGACAACAGAAATCAAATTAATGTTTGTTTATTTGTGTGTGTGTGAAAGAGAGAGGATGCGTGCGCACACTCTTGGTTAGCTGTTGCGATGAGTGTCAGTTAATTCAGTCTCCTGAATTTATCTATTTCTCTGTCTGACTGTCTGTCTCTCTCGTCTCTCGTCTCTTTCTAGTGTGGGTGTTACAGACACTATTTGCCTACATTTAATATACATTGATACAATCTGTACGTATTATTCATCAACAGCGATTTGCAGACCCGACTTCTGACAGCAAAATTGTTTTTTTCCTTTGAACTGGGAGGAAATAAAATCTTCGCATCGAGATGGTCGCGAAAAACCATGCTAATCATCTGTTTAACTTGTCACGGAAAGCGGGCTTCAAATCGGATTTTTTTTTTTTTTTACAGAATAAGAGGGACAAAAAAGACAAGACTGACAACTGTATTTGTCAAGAATTTTGCTTCTCTTCCTTCTTTTCGTCCTAATCGTGATATGTTTTATTTGTCGTGGTTTGGTAGTGTGTGTGTGTTAATGTTTTTACTTTTGTTGTCTTTGCTTTGTTTTCTTTGATGTACCTCCAGTGTATATCAGACCGAACACGTCTATCCATGTCATAGTAAAAGTATTACGTCTCAGATCTCTATCCGTGTCATACTTAATGTATTGCGTCTCATCTTTCTATCCGTGTCTTAGTAAAAGTATTACGTCTCAGATCTCTATCCGTGTCATAATTAAAGTATTACGTCTCAGCTTTCCCTATTCGTGTCGTAGTAAAAGTATTACGTCCGAGCTTTCTATCTGTGTCTTAAAGTATTATGCCTCAGCTTTCTATCCGTGTAATAGTTAAAGTATTACGTCTCAGATCTCTTTGCGTGTCATAGTTAAAGTATTAATTCTCAGCTTTGTATCCCTGTCATAGTTAAAATATTACGTCTCAGCTTTCTATCCCTGTCATAGTTAAAAGTATTACGTCTCAGCTTACTATCTGCGTCATAGTTAAGTTTACATCTTATCTTTGTAACCGTATCAAAGCTAAATTGTTTCCCTTGCTCTCTGTTTTTTCTGCTTCTATTTCTTGCTGTCACTTTATCACTGGCAAAGGAAATAATGTTTCTGCTTTCACCCCACCCCCACCACATCCCCGTTTGAAAGAAAGAAAGTCCTGAGGATGGCTTATGTTAGCTTGCCACAGCCTCCTACTCATTACTCAAATCCTTCACCCCTCATCAAAGTAAAACTTTGTAAATGCCAAATAACATCTAGTTCCTCTATGTCAAATTTTAAGTGCCACCAGTAAAATGGGAGTGGGGAGACCTCCCTTAGTTATTTGTCATCAGTTTCTTTTTTGTCAAACGACCTGGGGTGTCTTTCAAGTCACGTGGACAAAGACCTGCTAAGACTGGACATTTGTGCACTCTATGATGTCATTCTTACTAACCCCCCCCCCCATTTGTCAGTAGGTAACTTTTTACAGTCATGACAACACTTATTGCGACGATGACAGTGGCCTCAGCTTTCAGCAATCGTATTTGTGGTTAAGAAGAAAATAGAAATATACGGCTGCTCTGCCCACGTCAGAGAGTTTTGAGAATTGGCAGTGTGAAGGAAACAAAACTTTCAGATCCATCCCAATAAGAAAAACATAAACACAAATATAAGCAACAGAAGATAATGAAAGTATCATAGCGGTCGAAAACTTCAAGAAACAACGGTGATTTAAACTGTGTAACGGACTGGGGAGAGAGGCAAACAGCCCTCGACATTTACCAGTAGTCGTCTGACTGATTATCTATTCTAGACTTTTGTCGTATGGACATAAAGACGTTAAACGGTGCCATAAATCGTCTGTCCCGTGAGTAATGTTAGATACAACTGTAGATGTTAATTGTCGTCATCAGACAAGAGCTTGTATTGTCCGTGCAGACAACTCTGTTGTCGCGTGTCGAAAGGAGATATGCCGTGTGTAACGTTATGCAGTAACTGAGAATTATAGTTACTGCGGACTCTGCAAGACTTTGGGTGTTGCCACTCGCTTTAGAAACAATAACTTCGGGTACAGTCGTAATCTTGGCCGGGTATCCTCTCTGGAACGTGTTTCGATGACTTACCCATCGGTTATGTTGCAGTGTGAACGTGTGGGTACATTGTGAAAGACTTCTCAGGCGAATATGTTTATGTAAATTTGTCAGACCGAGAGTTTTTAATACAGTATACTTGTGTAAATGTCATAGACTGAGAGATTTAAAAAATATTTATGTAAATACGATAGACTGAGAAAAAATAATATACAAAATATAAAAAATATTGTAACATACGCAGCACATGCCATTGTGGGTCCGGGACATTGAATAAAAATGTCCCCGAAAGTTATATTTTAGTTTGATGTTTGAAAATTAATGTAAACATCATGTATCTAATTCGTTCCACATTCTAACCAACGTCGCAATTTATTTCAACCACCTGTACTGTTCCTTATCATCTCTTCTCTTTCCTACCACTGTTCTGTTCCCTATCATCTCTTCTCTTTTCAACCACCTGTTCCCTACCACCACTTCTCTTTCCTACCACCTGTACTGTTCCTTACCATTTCTTCTCTTTCCTACCACCTGTACTGTTCCCTACCATCTCTTCTCTTTCCTACCACCTGTACTGTTCCCTACAGCCTCTACTTTTCCCTACCACAAGTTCTGTTCCTGATAAATGCTTCTATTCCTACAGACTTTACTATTCCCTACCACAAGTTCTGTTCCTGATAAATGCTTCTATTCCTACAGACTTTCCCTACCACAAGTTCTGTTCCTGATAAATGCTTCTATTCCTACAGACTTTACTATTCCCTACCACAAGTTCTGTCAAGACCACTATTACTTCCCATCATCATCTCTAATAAATATTCTCGTCACTTCCATGGCACCTCCACCATATTGCAGCAAACTACTCCATTTACCACTGTCATCACTATTACCACCAACATCTTGATCGCTTCCATCATCGTTACCATTTCACCGTCTTGTTACCAGATTGCCTTCACTACACTATTATCATCGACAATATCACGTTAACGACCCTATCACCTACCAGCTCTGCTATCACCACTACCATTATTGCCAGTCCCGTCGTCAGCACCGGAACTATCAAATTGGGACACTCATTAGCACACGCTCCCCCCCTCTCACGCACTCATTCAAACGAACAGAAAATATAATGGCAGTTGATAGTAAATTGATAGCACTGGTAGAAATCTTATCCTGTGTTTGTGATCATATCTGATAACTAGAACACTGATCAGCACTCTTTATGACGTTGCTCACATTGTTCTTGATTTAGTGGACTGAAACAACACATGGAATCAGCAGACATGGGTTATCTTTAGGGAGCAAAGCATTCGCGATCCTTAGGGGTCTTTCCCTAATAAACTTCTCGCACGTGTTTTTGGGCTGTTGGAAGGCACCACATGCCGGCATGGTGGTGATTAGCAGGCTGAAGATTGTGATCTTTTGTGGGGCCTCACGAGACACAAGAGAAAAGATTCGAAATCGATGTCTCACCTTTAAATAATGTTTAAGAAGGTTTATTTTCTTTCCCATAATAGCACAATATTGGTATAGATAGATAGATAGATAGCAAGCGTATTTTGCTGTTTGCAATGTTCGTGCGTATAACGTATTTTGTAGACGTCATAATGTTCGTACGCATTTCGTATTTTGCTGTAATAATCCTATGCATTACTTTTTTTGTAGTCGTTGTAATGTCCCTACGTATAACGTATTTTGTAGTCACAGATGTTGCTGCTTGTATGACAGTGACACTACCATTGCAGTATTGGTATGATTTGTCTCAAGTGGTTTATTAACGTCACTTAAATTTCATTTTAATGACATTCCACTGCACACAAAAACTGCAACCTGGCAGTCTGTTTCTCACTAACTTCACTCTAAAGCGGTTTCTTGTGATCATGTGACCTAATTAGACTTTGATGTCATCAACGAGACGTGAGAACACAAACCTTAATAAGTCCACTCTAAAGCGGTTTCTTGTGATCATGTGATCTAATTAGACTTTGATGTCATCAACGAGACGTGAGAACACAAACTTTAATAATGCATAGTTTTTAAACCCATTTCTCTTTGTTGTTTTGCAATATACACATCTAGTCCTGTCAACTATATCTCACAAACTTATGTGTGTGTGTGTGTGTGTGTGTGTGTGAAAATCAGCGAGCCCGCTACAGTTAGTGTGTGTGCATGGTGGCGGGGTGGTACATACGAGAAGCCGGAAAAGATTGTAGTCACTAATCTCCAGTTTCTTTTTAATATAAAGGGAGGAAAAGCTCGATCCGCCGGTGCGAGCGACAGGCTAAGCAAAATTGCTAGAGTGCTTGTGTTGGCAGAATTGCTAAGACTTACTGGAACACGTGATAAAACGACACAGCTTGACTCTTGGTAGTGTTTGTGGAACAGTTGGATGCCGTGAGGGTGTGTAACATCCTCCCAGTTATCATAGCCTCTCACGGCGCAGGTGTCCTTGCAGTAGGTGTGAGGAAATGGCCTTGTAGTGGAGGGGTGGAGGTTGCGCTTGCTTTAAAGTGGCGCACCACACACACACACACACACACACACGTACACGTACACACATGTAGTCATGAGGTTTGTTGTACAAAAAATAATTGCAACGCCTACTACGCAATTGGAAATAACTGAGCACGCACGCGCCTAGTGGTGTGATCCAAGGGACGTAATTACGTTTGCTCCAAGCATGTCAAGGGAATGGATTTGCTCGCGTGATGTAAGACTGAGGACGCTGGAAGTTGACTTAAAGACGCAATATGAACGGCGCACGAAAGCCTTGTTAGATAGATTTCCATTTAATGCACAGTTAAGCACGGAACCTTTTCAGTCAATTCTCCTTCTGGCGCCGCACATGGCAGCAACACTTACGGGCAGGAATACTCAGCTATTAAAAATGAATAACCTCCGTTGAAGATATCACTCGATGCGCATTGTCCTCGCCAAACTGTTTAAGAGCGGCCATATGGCACACAGTCTTCCTTCATTACTTCTTCACTTCGAATTGCAATGTCTTGTTGATTTAGATTAAAAACGAATCAGCCACACGCTGACAACTAAAAAATAAATTAACATACAGTTCGAAACAGCAACGAAAATGTATGTATTAACATCACCCGCACTCCACCTACCTACCCCCTCCCCAGCGGAACACGTCTCTCTCTTCGCCGTATTGAACTACCCCCTCCCCAGCGGAACACGTCTCTCTCTTCGCCGTATTGAAATCTTAAATATCACTAATTTCTGTACAGAAATGGAATGGCTTTGGTGGTATCGACTTTCAGCATGTTTACGCAAATGATCATGGCCGTGACAGTGACCTTGACCAGACATAAGTACGTATATCTGATGGGCGCAGTTTATTTTTTTAAACGTTCATAATACGACACGTCAGCGATATGAAATTTGACACAATTCCACATGCTTTGGTCAGCGTCGTAGGAATCCAAGACACACCGGCGTGACCCGAGTAATACCTGCTGTTCAGACCAACTAAGTTCAGTGGTCTTGAACTGTTAGATTACGAATTTAATAAGTAGGCAAATCCATATTTTTCGCTTGGGTATAAAACAGGGAGAGGAACTCGTCACGGAATTTTTTTTTTTCAATTTGAAACATAATTTTGCGTAAATTGTCGATTTTGTTTTGAAAGTCAGGCACACAGCGCAAGCAGCCAATACCAGTATGACGTATTACTAGTTTGACGTAGTAACAGTGTGACGAATTGAATCTATTACATCGCCGCTCTGTACGCGTTCTGCGTCCTTAACCTACGGACCTTTAATATTCAAGAGAAATGGAGCGGGGGGGGGGGGGGGATATCTTCAGTTTTCAGCACCCTGGCTTCGCAATGCATGCTGGGTGGACGGCGCGAGTTTCCCCCAAAGCTTTGCAGATTTCAGCTAAACGTTCTTAATTAGAGAGGAACGGAAGCGCCCGACCTTACGCTGGTAATCTTCTCTGAGCACGGAGTTGGAGTCAGCGGTTCTTTAGCAATTAGCATTTACGAATCATTACTTTCCTACAAGGCAGTTTTTAACGAAAATTATCGCTGAATGTGTGGTGATTTTGTATGTCCCTGCTCTCTCTCTTCTTCTCACACACCCCCTCTCTTTCCGTCTACCTCCCTCTATCTAACATTCGTGAACGTGTGTATTTGTTTTGAGACAAGCGTCGTTCGATCATAAATGTGAAAGTGTTTATTCGTGGTAATCAGGCGAGATACCAGTGCATTGAGTGTTCGCTAATCTGGATGCTTGTAACTTTCTTTCTGTTAACAGACACATTCGATTTTTTTCCTTTTTTCTTTTGGTTCGTTACAAAAATTTTGTGTGGAATGATTTTAGCTAAAAGGGCGTAGCTCTTAATTATTTTGTTGTGATTACATTGAGTGTCCCTGCTCTCGCGAGATTTGGGTAGGTTGAATTGTATATACATGTATGTTTAGATCATCGCGAGATTTGAGTTGGTTGAATGGTATTTACATGTATGTTGTTTCGTTTCGTTCATGATATCAATTGGAGTAACATCCTGTACAGGCTGAGCATTTTCTTTTCATGTCGCTAACTCTTTTGTTTTTGTTGTTGTTGTTTATTGTTGTAATCATTGCGCGATGCTCGAAAGAGTTTACTGGAGTTCTCGTAGTTTATTTCTGAAGCTGCTCAAATGAGCGCCATTTTGTAAACAAAATTATCAGTGGCGTTCTAACCGTGTTGTTTATCGAATAATGGATATATTTGGAGTAAGTGAATGATAATCTACACATGGATAGACGGCAGGAGTGGTGAAGTCAACTCCTACATGTTACAGCTTTGCGGCAAGAGCACACGTGGACAAATTTATTTCTGGGACGTGTCAGGTTGTGTCATGGGAGAACGTAGAGAAGTTTACTTGTTCGACTTGTCCAGCTGTGCAAGAGCAGTTACAGGGCAGATAACTTGCAGAAGGAAGAAGTTTACTGCCCTTTGATATCTGTCCTGTCAAAGGAAGGCACGGAGAAGCGGGTGTCTGAGACGCACCATTCTTTGACAGGTGCAGATATAAAACACTCACCTTCAATCGTAATGATCTGAGACAGGAAATGACTCAACAAATTCAGAAGAACCGCTGGGTGGCACAGAACATCTGTCAAATCAGAAGCTAAAGTTATCGACCTTTCCAGTAGATGGTGTCTATGCTAGTGCCGTTGTAATCAAGTTCAGCATAATTGAAATTGAGTACCACTCTCAGATAAGCATCACCTGTATTGACGACGTCTTGATGAAATCCTCAGTATCACGTCAATGGCGGCGAGAGCTACAAAAGAAATAAACATGACGTAGTAATTAAATTAGTCCACGTTCCAACTCCACGTTATGATAGGACGTGCACAGTTCCAGTACCAGGCCGTTTCCTGTTATCTTTTTCCGGTCCAGTTGCAATTTGACAGCTTGATATATCAGTATATGTACTAACATTACCGCGAGAGACATTAAATGTTGGAGTAAGTTCTCGAGAAGAAAAAAAAATGAAGAAAAAATAATGAGTGACGCAAGTAGCGTATGTGTGCATTGCATGTATAATTTTTGCCCTCCCCTCAATTTTTTTTTTGGGGGAGGATGGGGGGCAAATGATGATCTACGATATGGCAGGTCACGATTTAATAGTGGAAAACTTGAGTGTGCGGTTATGCGGTCCGAATGGATAATGTGATAATGATTGCGTGCAAGCAAAGTCGATGGCTATTGGTGACGAGGCCGGCGAGTACACTCTTTGCCTGCGATGACGGCACTTAGGAGCAGAGCTGTCCGAGATGACGACTCCCTATAGAGAACTGACACAGACGTGTTACAGACAGCAATAATTAGCATTAACGATCAGGGAATTTTATTTGTTAATGTTTTAATATTGTCTTCCTACAGATATCGTGCATCACTAAATACACACATACACATGTACACGCACACATATACACACACACATGCACACATTCACATACACGCACGGTAAGACACATGGTGAATAGTAGGCTATTTATGATTAGAAGATTTGATGACACGGCATGCTGTCGTGTGTCAGCTATTACAATTAGTGCAGTGTTTGCCTACTTATAAGGAATTTGCTTTTAATTTTTGTTTTCAATTTTGAAAAACATTGCCGTGCTGGTTTGGGTGATATTTTTTCGTATCTCTGTTACCATCATATCATTTCGCCCTTCGCTCACCCAGAAATTATTTTTAAAAATGAACATAAAAAGCAATATTTATTACTTTGGGTGTCATATTTTTCAAAATCTTGAAGCAAACAATTGGGTCATCGGCCTTCAATTTTGCCAGATCTACCTCATTGATACAGTCTAATGACGTTAACAATATCAAGTGCATACTTGTTTGTTCAGTCATCTAGTATTCTCTCTCTCTCTCTCTCTCTGTGTCACTCACTCACTCACTCACTCACACACACATGCACAAACTATATATCGATATTTTGGGTAGGAGAGAAATTGCTTGTACAAAATATTACTTTGTCCGCTACTGCTCACTTGGTGATGTTCAGTACAAGCTTTCTGCCATCAAAATGGCCTGCAGCAGCACGCAGACATTGTGTATCTTAGCTACCAAGTCGGTTGCCATTTGGACGAGCTGCGGGTTACCCTGACTATTTGTTATGATTACGTTAAACGTTAGGTAGCATTCACACGTATTTGTGTTCATTTAACTCTTCTTTTCTCTCTTCACTTTATACGTCTCTCCCTCCCTCTCTCTCTTAAACACACGCACACGCACGCAAAGTCATACAAGTATTTGTGCGTGTTAGTGAGGACCTGGCGGCATTACGTATATGACCTATTCAGTGACCTGCGAAAGTTACATTTTTATTTCCTGTATCATCCTGCATTGTTGGTATTTAAAGAAAAAATGTTATTATGATTAAGAAAGAGGAATGTGTGTGGAAGGTTTTCGCACTTGAATGATTTATACACCAGACGACTCCGCTAGTTAGACTACAATGTCAGGGTGAATGAGTGCTGTCTTTCTATCTGTCTATCGGTCTCCCTATCAGGTCTATCTAGTTCTCACAAATCCCTTGGTTACCACTCCCAAAAAAATCAAAAAAACAAAAAAAACTCTGCTAAAATCATCTGCAATTGAAATGTGTAGAAGTAGGGTTGGGGGGAATCAACTTAAGGAGCAACTAACACATCATACCAGTGACGTCCACTTCCAACATTCGCTGATTTCGCGCATTTTGTTGCACCTTCTGACGTCCTTGCGTCCATTAACTGTTCTTATGAGTCATGTCTTTCATCTGTTCGTTACGGTATACTAATTCTAAGTAGCAGTTAATGAAAAGGAATTTATAACAAAAGTGAACATCTTAGCATCTTGAGGGGCTAGTCTAGTGGGAAACAGTTAAGTTTGTTCTTTGATTTAGTGGGGTTAACACTGACACTTTTTGAATATGTGTCTTTGGTGAGGTTAACACTGACACTTTTTGAAAATGTGTCTTTGGTGAGGTTAACACTGACACTTTTTGAAAATGTGTCTTTGGTGAGGTTAACACTGACACTTTTTGAAAATGTGTCTTTAGTGAGGTTAGCACTGATACTTTTTGAAAATGTGTCTTTGGTGAGGTTAGCACTGATACTTTTTGAAAGGTGTCTTTGGTGAGGTTAGCACCGACATTTTGAAAAGTGTATCTTAGTGGGGTTTTAACATGGATATTTCTTAAAGTTGTATCTTTGGGTAGGGTTGACACCGATGTTTTTAAAAGTGTATCTATAGATAGGTTTAACACCGATGTTTTTAAAAGTGTATCTGTGTTCACGATGAAATGTTTAAACGGCGCGGGGTAGATTACTTTATTTCTCTGAAATAGGATTACACTTTCCATTTAACCGGTTGTTGTAAATCATTCACGAATATCTTTCTTCCTACTGCAGATCCCAGCTTTGTTTACTAAACATTTCACTTCTAAAAGCTCGCTCACTCAGTGGCTTCTACGCCTTCGTATGGGATTTTTTTTTTTTAAATATATATATCCGCGTTAGTGATAACCGAATAATTAAGCAGGAACGAATGTTTCAAAGGCTACGGGACAGAAACTTCAGCCTTGAGCTTTCTAGTGAGACGCTGTTTGTTTAATATATGCTCCCAAACTGCATTTTATTATCTCGCCTTGCCCACTTATTTATATTTGAGACTGGCAGGATAATTAACCACACACCCACCTTCCCTTTCCTATGGGTGTATTTTCTGAGTTTCTCAATTTTACGAATATATTTGAGTTTGCTTAATCGTTTTGTTTGCGGTCGTCTGGTGCGTTCCCACCAACTCATTTAGAAAAGAAAAAAAATAAAAACTACAATAATCAACACGTAAAACTCACAACAAAATAAAATGACCTGCTCTTAAAAAAAACATTAATGAAGAAAAATCAATCGTGACGTTGTCGCATGCAAAAGACTGGAGCTGTTTGAAAAAGTGAGTGAAAAATAATGTAATCGCGATTAAGTTGTTTTATTAAGGTAAGCCAACTCGTAGAATAAACTCTGTGAAGAAAAGCATAACAGAAACATAAGCAGCTGTCCCATGCAGACACATTTGCTCTTAGAGTAACTAAGTGAAGAATAGCAAAGTAGTCACATGAAGTTGTCGATATACCACTAGATGCGTCCGCACATCTAAGTGATAAAAAATATCGACACTTATTAGCTGTCCTATGACAATAAACCTGGCTTAAAAGAACTCTTCATAGAAGAATGACACAGAAAAGTCACAGCAGTCATTTAATGGAAATAAACCTGCTATTAAAATAACTGGTTAAATAATGACACAGAAAAGTCACGCAGACATTTAATGGAAATAAACCTCCTTTATAATAACTGTTTAAATAATGACACAGAAAAGCCACACAGTCATTTAATGGAAATAAATCTGCCTTTCTAATAACTGTTTAAATAATGACACAGAAAAGTCACCACAAGTCATTTAATGGAAATAAACCTGCCTTTAAAACAACTGTTGAAATAATGACAGAATTAGCACATTTCATCGTCTATTGAAATTAATCATAGACAATTTTTAAAAAAATCTATTGCCAAGATCAAACAGTTGTCCTGTCTAGCAGCTTTTGCCGATGTCGTGCTGGCAGTTGCACTCATTATGTTCCTTTGAGGGCATACACAGTAAACTTATTCGCTATTTGTCAAAGATGTAGACATTTGCAGTACGAATATTGTGTAGATTTTTACCAGCAGTTTTGCTAGTTTGCATTTTTATTTGCAACGCTTGAATTGTTGGACAAGATCTCTTACAGAACCATATGCTAATTAGCTTCCAATATTCTTGTACGGTTTATAGACACTGACCACTTTTGCTGTTTTCATTTGATTGTAGAAGCATTAAAGAGTTGTGTTCTTGTGAGTGTGTGTGTGTGTGTGTGTGTGTGTGTGTGTGTGTGTGTGTACACGTGTTTGAACGTTTATGTCTTATGAGTGTACATTCTATGTGTGATTGTGTATTATGTCCATGTTTGCATTTGTGAGTGTGTGTGTGTCTGTGTGGTGTTTTATTATTTTTACGGTTCTTTTCAAGTTCGCCATGGTCAAGGTTATCTTTCTTAACGTTCTGACTACGTTTGTGATCTGATTATATTAAATTTAGACATGTAACATTGTCATATTATATTTCTTTCTTAACGTTCTGACTACGTCTGTGATCTGATTATATTACATTTAGATGTAACATTGTCAAGATTGTCTTTCTTTCTTAACGTTCTGACTACGTCTGTGATCTGATTATATTAAATTTAGATGTAACATTGTCAAGATTGTCTTTCTTTCTTAAAGTTCTGACTACGTCTGTGATATTATATTGGCGAGCTTATCTAGTTATAGTGTTATGCAGCTCTCTGTCTATTGACAGGCTTGTCTAGTTATACAATGTTATGCAGCTCTCTGTCTATTGACAGGCTTGTCTAGTTATACAATGTTATGCAGCTCTCTGTCTATTGACAGGCTTGTCTAGTTATACAATGTTATGCACCTCTCTGTCTATTGACAGGCTTGTCTAGTTATGCAATGTTATGCAGCTCTCTGTCTATTGACAGGCTTGTCTAGTTATACAATGTTATGCAGCTCTCTGTCTATTGACAGGCTTGTCTAGTTATGCAATGTTATGCAGCTCTCTGTCTATTGACAGGCTTGTCTAGTTATGCAATGTTATGCAGCTCTCTGTCTATTGACAGGCTTGTCTAGTTATGCAATGTTATGCAGCTCTCTGTCTATTGACAGGCTTGTCTAGTTATACAATGTTATGCAGCTCTCTGTCTATTGACAGGCTTGTCTAGTTATACAATGTTATGCAGCTCTCTGTCTATTGACAGGCTTGTCTAGTTATAGAGTGTTATGCAGCTCTCTGTCTATTGTCAGGCTTTTCTAGTTTTACAGTGTTATGCAGCTCTCTGTCTATTGACAGGTTTGTCTAGTTATACAATGTTATGCAGCTCTGTCTATTGACATGCTTTTCTAGTTTTACAGTGTTATGCAGCTCTGTGTCTCTTGACACGCTTATCTAGCAGATATCTGCCTATTGACAGTCTTAACTCGATATAAAGATGTCTTTGTCTTGACGGGCTTAAAATTTAATTAAATATACAGAACAACGAGCAACGGGTCACTAAAGTAAAAGACCGAAAGGCACACTTTTTATTTCGCAAGAGTAGACAACTCCGCCTGCAAGTCAATTGATCACTGCAGCCGATGCCATTTCATCTAATCCAAATTTACAACGTGAGCCTGGATGATAATTTACAGAGAGTTTTTTCCCTTACTTGGACGGACTGGAACATGAGTAGCGCCGCTTTATTAACCCCACAATGACGCTCATTACGGTCTCTGTTTGGGAAGTGGAGGCCGAATTGAATGGATGTAAATTTGTAAGATAATTACAGAATTTCGTACTTAACCACGTTATTTCCATATTACCCGCTCTGCTGAACGCATTCAGCGAACCGTTAACACGTTGGGTGAAACGCGTGCAGTACGATTGCTTCTAGGCGTGCATGACTTAGTTAAGGATACGGGTATTGAATTTAACGGTGTTTTACGAGTGCGGGGGGGGGGGGTAAGGATTTGGAGGAGGGGTAACTGAAGAGGAAACAAAACAATGAATATTTTTGTCTTAGATAATTGCTTTCGTTCTTTGTTTAGATGTTCATATGTATATTTTATCTGTGTGTGTGTGTGTGTGTGTGTGTGTGTGTGTGTGTGCGTGTGCGTGTTTGCTTCTATACATGCTTGAGTGTTTTGGTGGTGTTTATGACAATGAGAGAGAGAGGGCAATACACAAAACGTTTCGTAAACAAGTGTCTATCTTTCTATTGTTCAATTATCTTCTTGCCCCCCCCCCCCCCCGCTTGTCTATGCAAGGAACAAAAGGCTACATTAAACAGAGGTGTTCACTTGTTCCATCAATCTGGAGATGACGTCTTCATGGGATTGCACACTAAACTAGACGTCGTGAAACTAGTTTTCCATTTCGTCAGAGAAATGTCGATCTGAAAGTAAGTTGTCGGAAGATTATATTTATCTTATTTATCACTCTTTTCTTCAGTCGTCTAAAGTTGTAGACGAATCGATGTTGGTGTTAATTCATTGTTAGGATCGAACTCTAGTATACAAGCCTGTATGGTTGTACTAGACATTAATTATATAGCCAGAGCATGGTTGTACTAGATTACCTATATAGTTCCACCCATAATACCTAATCTAGGTACTAACTGTAATGAACTAATCAGTAAATGGCTAAACTCGATACAATCTATCCAGAAAATGCATGTATCTGTAGCCAACCAATCAGTCTGTACGCTAGGCTCTATCTCAACCAGCCAATGCATACTTTTTTAAAGATAGGCACTGAAGCTAGCCAATCAATCAATCAATCATAAGAAAGGTCAAGCTAGCAGCTTCTCATACGTGTCTCTCACGACAGCCGTTCAATAGATATGTCTATACCAAGATGCGCTGGCTAGACAGCCAATCAGTATATCTCTTGTGCCAGGAAGTAGTACCACCCATTTCTTGCGTATGTGAACATACGCGTGCTGATGGCTTTGACCTGAGCTTTCTGAACGTATGGCAGTCACACTAAGAGCTCAGGCCACACTGTCCTATCGATTTGCTTCCCGCAGTGGAGGCTGATTCAAGTATGTTTGGTAAAAGAAACACCAAGACTTAACCACTCTCTGTTTCTCTTTCTCTCTCCCTCTCTCTCTCACCCACACACCCGTACACTCTTTTGTCGCTCTCATAAACCTGCGTGCGTTCTCTTCCTCTCTCTCACAAACCCAAACCCAAACACACACACACACACACACACACACACACACATTGAAATGCGAACAGCATTACTTCCTGTCCGTTGCAATCTCGGCAGAGATCGATAACCGTGTTTCAGCAGTTATCAAACTGTGGGTCACAGCCTTAGTGGCCCGTCTGCCCACTGAGTGTAACACTTGTATGAGGACTGTTAGCCTGTCTGCCCACTGAGTGTAACACTTGTATGAGGAGGAATAGAGCGAAATACTGCTGTAACATCTGTGTTAAGGCGAAAGACTGCTTGCTGACTGCTGTAACATCTGTGTTAAGGCGAAAGACTGCTTGCTGACTGCTGTAACATCTGTGTTAGGGCGAAAGACTGCTTGCTGACTGCTGTAACATCTGTGTTAAGGCGAAAGACTGCTTGCTGACTGCTGTAACATCTGTGTTAAGGCGAAAGACTGCTTGCTGACTGTTGTAACATCTGGGTTAGGGCGAAATACTGCTTGCTGACTGTTGTAACATCTGGGTTAGGGCGAAAGACTGCTTGCTGACTGTTGTAACATCTGTGTTAAGGCGAAAGACTGCTTGTTGACTGTTGTAACACTTGTGTGAGCGCTCTTGGCTTGTTTGCTGGTACTATAATACTTTTTGTGAGGGCGAAAACCTGCTTGTCCACTGACTGTGACACTTGAGTGAGGGCTGTGAGCCTGTTTTCAGACGGACTGTAACACTTCTGTGTAAGGATGGGAACAGCAGCAAGTAAGGTGTCACAGACACGCATGATAGAAAAAGACTGTTGTAGAAGTTTGTTTGTGAAAATATATTTATAACAGACATGGCGTATTTATAACAGACATGGCAGATGAAATGTATCTAATGTTGGATACTGTTGGTGGGGTTGATCACTGATAGCGGTCACTTCAAGGCTTTACAAACGCACGCACGCACGCACGCACGCACACACACACACACACACACACACACACACACACACACACTTCTATACGATCCCTGACAACGAGAAATACGAATTCCAAAAATAATTCACGTTTGTCCCTGTGAAACGTGTTGTAAGGACTTCAGTCAAGTTAAAAATAATACGTAGTTAAGCGAGAAATCCCAAAGATTCCGTACACACGGGATTACGCAAGAGTTCACAATGGTTGCCGTTAGCAACCTGAACAACAAAATGCTTTATTTATGCAAGATTGTTTGTTTGTACTTTCCGCCGAATCTACCATCTCAAAAAGGGATTTTTGAAAGAAAATTTTCATTTCTCATATGCTTGTAGATACACAAGAATTTTTTTTCCAGTTAAGCTCGTAGAAATACAAGAACCTGCTGATTTCATTTAATTAAGCTTGTAAATAAACAACAACTTACAGATTTCTTTTAAATAAGTTTGTAGATATACAAGAACTTACTGATTTTCTTTAATTAAGCTTGTAAATAAACAACAACTTACAGATTTCTTTTAAATAAGTTTGTAGATATACAAGAACTTACTGATTTTCTTTAATTAAGCTTGTGTAGATATATACAAGAGCTTGATTATTTCTTTCAATTAAACTTGTAGATAGACAAGAATTTACAGACTTCTTTCAATTAAACTTGTAGATGACATACAAGGACTTTGGTTTCTTTTAATTAATATGCTTGTAGAGATATTCAAGAAATTGTGATTTCATTTAATTAAGCATTTAGATATGCAAGAGATGATACTCATTTCGCAGAAGTGTATACATACACTAATGTATGCATTCCTGAATCCACGGCACTTTTATCTATGTACCCGTTTTGTGCGTGCGTATATAGTACATGATAAATCTTGCACTTTGCACGGGTGGGCCAGAGAGAAGTGTATTCGTTCCGACTGAAGGTAGGGCGATCAGTGAAGTATCATATCAAATCAACACGATGGATGTTTATTAACTTTCCGTACCCAGAGAGAGAGGAGAGAGAGCGTGCTAGATGTGGGGAGTTAACTGCTAGCGTTTGTGTAAACAAACCATTTTTTCCGACACGAGTTATCGGACTCTGTGAAAGTGGCGTGTGTACTCACAGTCATCCCTGTCCAATCTGACTGTCATGCAGCGAGTTTGTCATGGGAGTATTATTGACAGAAGAAAGCTTTAGCACTAATGTGTATCACTTTTGCAAAGCTTGTACCCAGAAAATTCATAGCACCCCAAATATAACAACATATTGACCCCAAAACGAGCGATTTTTCGTGCAGATGACGACAGTTTTATCTTGTAACAAGTGGTGACCCTTGCCGTGGAGGTACTACATCTGTGGACATCCTTAGGCTTCGAGCCAACGACAGGAAAACGGCTAACTATTTTATGGGGCATTACTTAAAACAAATGGGACATTATTTTACAACTAAAGGAAACAATGTTTGCCCGGGAGTTATTTTACAACTGAATCCATTTCATTGGGCATTATTTTACAATTGAATCCATGTATGGGGGCATTATTCAAAAATGAATCCATTGTATGGGGTATTATTCTACAACTGAAGAAAACTGTGGGACATTATTTCAAACTGAAGAAAATTAGGTGTAAATTATTTTATAACTGAAGAGAACTATGGAGCACTATTTTACAACAGTGAAGAGAATGGGGCATTATTTCAAATTGAAGAAAATTATGGAGCATTATTTTGCAGATGAAGAAAACTAAGGTGTATTATTTTACAACAACTGAAGGAAACTAAAGGAGAGGATTAGTTTACAACAACTGAAGGAAACTATGTGGGCATTATTCCACAACTGAAAGATACTTTGGAACATCATTCACAACTCAAGGAAACTGTGGGTCAATATTCACAACTCAAGGAAACTATGGAGCATTATTTCACAAGTGAAGAAAGCAATTGGACATTATTTCACAACTGAAGAAAACAATAGGGCATTATTTAACAACAGCTGAAGGAAATAGTGGGGCACTATTTCACAAATGAAGAAAAATATGACCCATACAACTGATGGAGAAACTAAGACGCATTATTTTACGATAATTTAAGGAGACTGAGTCTATTTTAAAATATATACATTTTATCAAACTCTCCCTCCCGCAATACCATTCGACTCAAGAGCGCACGGGAGGGTCTGGCTGTTTCCGCCGAGATAAATTGCTGCGAAATACGAAGTCAAAGAAAACGGTTTGATGGCGTTGCACACGTGCCCTGTTCAAAGGCTGTTTGCGCGCGCACTTACACGAAAAGGAAGGACAATATTGATCCGGTTTGTTTCCCTTGCTTGTCAGTGCTTCCTCTTCTTTTTCAGAGTGCTGTTTCCTTTGTGATTTTGGAATTAAATATAAATCTTGTATTTTACCCACCCTACTATTTGAAAATGAGGTAAATACCTACCTTATATGTTTAGGTTTTCTGAAGGGTCTTTTTGATTTTGGAATTAAATATACACCATGTATTTTACCCACCCTAACTATTTGAAAATGAGGTAAAGTACCTACCTTATGTTTAGGCTTTCTGAAGGGTCTTCTTCGGACTATAACTCTGCTACATAAAGTTGCCTGAGGCATTTATTACATATACTTGTCTGAAGCATTTATTTCATGTACTTGCCTGAGGCATTTAATACTTGGACTTAGATGAGGCATTTTATCTTCGTACCAAGCTGCCGAATGTATATTCTTATGTTTTATACACGCAATCCGAAGTTATAAGTTTTGGAGTCCCAAAAGCTTTCGTTCGAATGTTGCATTCCATATAACTTAAGTGTGTGTGTGCGCGCACGCGCACGTGCTGATAATTGCTGCCTTGTAAAATGTTGCTTTTGTATGATCCTATCGTGAGAAAGGTTCTGTTATACGGCTCACATGTAGAAGTACTCTGTTAGATTATGCATTAGTAAAGTTGCTAGTTGATCAATTAGTAGAATGGGTTTCTAGTTACCCAGTTAGTAGAGTAGCTTTCTAATTGATCCACTAGTTACTAGAACAATATTTCTATTCATTTGACCTAATATTAGAAAGTTTCTATTAGTTGATCTATAGCAGAATAGAATTGCAAATCAAGACTGGATAGGGAATGATTCTTAAGACAACTTTGTATAATCTGTATAATAATTGAATATATTGACGGTTTTCTTTGCAAGATAACGGTGCAAGTCACTACATTATCAGTTTGCTGTAAATGATGCGCCCAACACGCAAAGGATATGCACGAGCTCTTATAAAAATTAAAAGGCATGCTCACCAACACCCAGAAGATCGCGTGTACGCATAGAACGCGCTTGCACACACACACACAGACACACACACACGCACACATATACAGACACATTTTATGTTGCTTCTATAAAGGCACAGTTTGATATCCGATAACCTTGTCCTTCCCAGAAGACTATATTCGTTATTAGAAAGGATTGGGGTGGGGGATGGGGATTCTGAATTCTTTTGATTGGACACTCTATGGGGAAATGAAAGAACGTCCCAGACAGTGTTAAGAAAAGTGAAAGTGGTTGTTCTGAGCAATTTTTTCCTGCAAGTGCTCAGTATTAAATGCCGAACCCGGTGCATGGGTTATCAGGACGGGGGAGGACTGATGAAAGAGACCAACTCCAAGTATCAGCCGTCTCGCCTTACGAGTCCTTTCATCTGGAAGCGACGAAATTGTTTTTTAAAAAAAAGGAATTTTCGGTTTTCTTTCTGTCTTTAACATTAACTGTAATACATTTTGACGTGCTTCTCCCAGCATCAGGAAAAGTAAGAGTTCCACCACGCCCCTCGTACACCACCCTCCCCTTTCTTACCCACCCACCCACAAAGTTTACCACATTTGGAGGCTTTCGTAAGAAACTGAAGCCGGAAGGATTCTCACTCTGGGCTTCTCGCTTGTACTGCTCAGAACCCTCTCTCTCCGTTTTCTTCCCATTTTCTCTCCGTTCTTCTTTCACCAACTTAAACACAAAAGCTCTCTTTTCTATGTCATGTTCGATATGGTAATCTTCACTTGTTAGCTTGATCACTATTTAGTAGCTAGCACATGACTGAGTGTTTAGTGACTTACATATAATGAGTTTGCATTTTATTCATCACATACGTCCACTCTTGCCTCACGACATAGTCCTACACTTTACTTTCCGTCATATGTATTACAGCAAAGACTTCACACTTCACTTTTCATTTCAGGCATGCTCACCCCTACTTCCCATGATAGATATGCTCACACCCTCTTCCCATGACAGATATGCTCAATCCTTCTTCCCATGACATATGCTCACTCCTGCTTCCCATGACATATGCTCACTCCCACTTCCCATGACATATGCTCACTCCTGCTTCCCATGACATATGCTCATTCATACTTCCCATCGCAGACATATCGCTTTTGACCATCATCGAGAACACCCGAATTACTGCATTTCTCCATACTACGTAAATTCTCAAACTTTAGAGTTTAGATTAAACTTAAGCTGTTTTCTGCTTTTAATGTCTGCTAACAAGATGTTCATGGCACTTTGTGGTATGTCTACTAACAAAGAGTTATTTCAGTAAAGTATATCATACCAGGAGGCGGCGCATTGAAGAGCACGTTTATTTGGCCCATGACTGCCTAACACAAATTTACGCCAAACAAAACAACAGCAAAATATCAAGCAAAATTGTTTTATATGTATTTTGCAATGTCTGGTGTTGTTCATGCATTTAACACTTTGTGTCTTGGGCCATCGAGCATTTAACACTTTGTGCCTAGGGTGTTTGTGACTTGGGCCATCGAGCATTTAATACTTTGTGCCTAGGGTGTTTGTGACTTGGGCCATCGAGCATTTAATACTTTGTGTCTTGGGCCATCGAGCATTTAACACTTTGTGCCTAGGGTGTTTGTGACTTGGGCCATCGAGCATTTAATACTTTGTGCCTAGGGTGTTTGTGACTTGGGCCATCGAGCATTGAAACTGGTTACAATGACGTAACGGTATTTGGTATTCCGAACATACATATTTCATAAAACAAGCATTGACAGCGATGACTAAATGGCACCATTGCCTTATTGCGCTTGCCTAGCCCTAGATTCTTGCTCACATCTTATCTCCAACTCTCTACTATAATCAAAGAGAAATAACACTCACTATAGTCTGGTAGAAATAACTCCACTGTACAATTTGAAGAATAGCTGTCTGCTTTAGTCTTGGAGGAATATCTCTCCACAAAAGACAGGGAGGAATACCTCTCCACTATAGACAGAGAGGGGGTATCTCTCTACTATAGACAGGAAGAAATAACTCCACTATAGACAGTGAGGGGGTACCTATCTACTATAGACAGGGAGAAATAACTCCACTATAGACAGGGAGGAGTACCTTTCCACTATAGACAGGGAGAAGTACCTTTCCACTATAGACAGGGAGGAATAACTCCACTATAGATAGGGAGGAGTACCTTTCCACTTTAGACAGGGAGGAATAACTCAGCACACACGTTGCTGGCCTAGTTGTCCACTGGCATAATGAGCAAGATATTTGTAGATAGACGAAAATGCGACAACAGAAAGTGTTATTACTGTGAGATCTCCGAGCCACTTACTCATATTGAACTCCATTATTCTAGGATGGACGCTGTAGGTTCTGCCGCAAATGCCATGTCACTTCTGGTTGCCTTTTATCTGGCAAACGATTAGACACGGAGACTTTGCAGGGTCAGCCTGTCAACACTAATTCTTGGTACGCGACTTGTGAAGGGGTTGGTGGCGGAGTTGTGGAGGGTGGAGAGCAACTGCTAGAAAGAGACCACTCCACAATGTTGACTATAGGAGACAGACTGTACAAGACGATTTGTGAGGGGTGGGAGTTGTGTGTGTGTGGGGGGGGGGGGTAAAAGAAGAGACAGACAGGCAGTACAGTACATCTGTGGACAAGCAAGAAACCTAAACGGTGATAGAAAAATAGCGAGGTGAGCAAGAACGGCGGAAACGTATCAGTTCCCAAACTCTAATTTGAAATTCAGGTCGTTAAACTGTTCATTTGAAGTGTTTGAAATAAACCATTCTCTTGTGTGCATCATAATTATGTGTGTATTTCTCTCGAGCTTTCTGGTACAATTTCTGTTTTAACGAGTCTGCGTGAATGACACGTGTTTCTATAGTACACATGGCGCAATTGTCTATAACTGCATTGTGGACGGAATTTTATTGTCCAGAGTTAGAAAATCATATAATTTATATCTAATTAGACACATTGAATATATATAAAAACAATCTACAGTACATTCCATTGTTGTCTTTTTGTTGTGCGGAGTGAGAAAAGACACAGTAGCATAGCAATGGAATATTCAGATTGTGTAGTGCACAAGGGGTTAGCTTCACCTGGAAGCGGAGTCTCTCTCTCTCTATATATATATGTATAGCTATGTTATGCAGCGTTTTTTTCGTTTGAAATCGAAGGACTCACCACCGAAGCTTGCACAAAGGCCCCCACAAAACTTGGTACGACACTGGAAAGACGTGCAGAAGTCTATCTATCTATCTATCTATCTATCTACGGAACTTTGGAAATTTGCACTCGCTTAACGTCACACTAATGTACAAACGCTTATGTATGTATGTATGATTTTGTTCTCTTTTGAGAAGGCTGTGTATAGTATGTTTAGCAGTTAGGCAAAGTTGCTTGTGGCAGCAAACGCTCTCGTTAGCGCTCATTAGAGGTTTGTGGTATCTGGCAGATTAGATCACTGGGAGAAGATTTGTGGTTATGGAGCAGCATGGGCGCCTAACTCGTGTTTTATAGAGGTGTGCTATAGTGTGCTTAATGACAAAACACATGGGCATTTCTCCCCACCCCCTTCTCCGAGTCTTTTAAACTTCCTTATCTCGTAAACCTACGATAGCGATATAAAAGTCAATGCCCATGTCTTCTTTTCGCCGTTCCTAACAACTGTTAGTGCCTGTTAGTCTAGTTCAGCAGACAGGTATGTAAGTCAGTCGTGATGGGTCCTCTGATTCATCTCTTAACATCTGTTTGCGTCTGTCTGTCAGTCTAGTTCGGCATGCAGTATGCGAGTCAATCCTGGTGTGTCCTTATTTCATCTCTTAGCATCTGTTTCTGTCTGTGTCTCCTTAAGTCACGTGTTCAAATTTACAGGTATTAACAAGTGTCTAAGTGTGTTTCTCCTCGTTTCCAAGGGATGCATTTTTTAACGTTTCTCCACTCCACTGGTCTTAATTGCTGTTAAAATGTGTTTGTTAGTTGGGTGATTAACTTATCTTCAGGTATCCTCACTTCACCGGTCGTAACAGCTGACTGTCTTTTTGTCAAGTTCGATATATGTCGGATCTTGTCTGATCAAATCTCTTTGTTAATAAGACTAAAGTTTTTTTGCGTCATTGTCCACATGTATTCATTTTAACGGTCTGAACAGCGTGTGTGTGTGTGTGTGTGTGTGTGTGTGTGTGTGTGTGTGTGTGTGTGTGTGTGTGTGTGTGTGTGTCCAGTGAGAAAGATGCTTTTTCGTCATTGTTTAACATGTGCTCATTTTAACGGTCTTAATAGCTTTACGCGTGCGCGCGTGTGTGTCCAATGAGAACGATGCTTTTGCGTCAGTGACCAGATGTCAGTTTAGCGGTCTTAGCAGCTTTAGTGTGTGTAATAGTTTGCTGTGTTGAACCTGTCAAGGGAAGTCTTCCTTTAACTTACCAGTTGTTAGCGTGCGATTTTCTACTTCGGGTAGTGTTTGTCAAGTTTTACATACATCAATACTCAGACGTCCTATTCACTCAACTGTTAAAATCTTATTAGTCCAGTTCTCTGAAAGTCGCGTTACAGGTTTGAAATTTCCCAGTTGTAATCATCACCTCAGGTTATAGTATGGTACCTTTCTGAGAACTCTGGAATAGTGTTAAGCTATTAGTAAACAGAGCTACATTGTCAATAATCAACGCTAAACTACCAGTTAAGGATAAACTGCATTACACTATAAGTAATCAAAGCTAAACTACCTGTATACACTATTATGCTGTCGAATAAGAAGCGCTAACAATCAGTCAACGATCCTACATTATAAACAGTGTTGTATTACAATCAATGGTATTGCACCATCAGTAATCAAAGTTACGACAAACGTTTATTTAATTATCAACAAACGGTGTCATGCTATCAGCAATCACTGTTACACTATCCGTTAAAACTGAACATTGTCAACACATTTACTCTATTATTTAACACAGTTACGCTATTATTGAATACAGTTACTCTATTATTTAACACAGTTACTCTATAAGTAAACCACTTCTACATTTTCCATAAACATGAAAGCTGCCACATGTTTGTTGCCTGTGACAGTAAAGCAGCATTATTCACATCTCTTGTTGTCTGTGACAGTAAAGCAACATTCACATCTCTTGTTGTCTGTGACAGTAAAGCAGCTTTCACATCTCTTGTTGTCTGTGACAGTAAAGCAGTATTTACATCTCTTGTCTGTGACAGCAAAGCAGCATTCACATCTCTTGTTGTCTGTGACTGTAAAGCAGCATTCACATCTCTTGTTGTCTGTGACAGTAAAGCAGTATTTACATCTCTTGTCTGTGACAGCAAAGCAGCATTCACATCTCTTGTTGTCTGTGACAGCAAAGCAGCATTCACATCTCTTGTTGTCTGTGACAGCAAAGCAGCATTCACATCTCTTGTTGTCTGTGACAGCAAAGCAGCATTCACATCTCTTGTTGTCTGTGACAGCAAAGCAGCATTCACATCTCTTGTTGTCTGTGACAGCAAAGCAACATTCACGTCGCTTTTTTTCTTCTTTGTTGTTGCACACTAATAGACACTTTATGTTGCAGTGTTTCAGTATTATTATTGACGTTTATTATTATTTGTCTGTATGCCAAACTTTATCGTGCTACGAGTTTTGGATATCAGTTGTATGGTAATTCATTATTTAAGGTATAGGGAAAATTGTACATCTCAGTTTTAATGTCTGCATGCTTCTAGACCATCGTAGGTCACTGTTACACGCATGACAAGGGTTTGTTTTCTTACTTCCAGTGTTGCTGGCGTTATAAAAAATCTTTCTGCCCATTGTTTGGTGCATGATGAAGGCATTATTCAGATTGTCTTTCTTCAAATACATAAAAACCTTTCTTTAGGGAATTAATATCATGGTGTTTAACCCTATCTTCAACAGTTTATTAAATATAAAGTTGTTACTGGACAATCTGTATGGAAGTGTTTGGGGCATTTTGAAAATAGTTCTCGGGGAAAAAAAATTCTTTCATTGTTTTGTGAATCTAATAAGATATTATGAAAGGATTCTAAAACAATATTCCCTCGAGTGTTTTGCATATTAAAAAATAATTTTCGCTGAGACAAAAATAAATATTAGGAAAGTGGCGCTCTGACAATGTTACTTTCACAATGCAGGGGTTCACAACCAGGAGTGGGGAGGGGGGAATTTTAAGGTTTCATGGAGAGAGGAGGGGATTGGAACCACAGTCTCAAGCTGCGTTTTATTTGGAATGCACCTTTTGAGTCAGACAATTTTGGAATTTGAAGTGGGATTGGGGGAATGACATTCTTACGTATGGTGAAAAGGGTACATGTGGCAATAAAAAGTTTATAACATCTGCACTGGTGATTTGAATATTAAGTTCTCTTTTCTCGGGCACAGTTTCTTTGATTTTGTTCTGTACATTTTTCATTGACACCATTTGTAGTGTTTTCGGTATTAAGAAAACCAGGTTGAGGTTATTTTTCTTGAAGTGTAGGGGGTTCTAAGAAAACTGCTCCAACAATTGTTCTAAAATTAATTTTTCATCTAAATATAAATAACTGTATCTTTTTTGTCAAATTCAGAGGATAAAATAAGATAAAATTTTAACATTGCGCAATCAGTAATATCGAAGTACAGGTAATCGATTGTTTTCATTCCGATTTTATCTGCTAGAAGTTTTCTGCTTTGTTATTGGAGAGTGGTTTTGCTTTTCGCGAGGTTTTTCTTAGGATTGTTGTGGTTAGCGGAAGTTAAAGAGTGATAAAAAAGAGAGATTTTGGAGCATCTGAAAAATCATTTTAAGGCCAGATATTTGTCGTCATAACTCGACACTCTGCAGCCTCGCTCACGTAGGCGGATACGGTTGTTTGAGAAATATTGAATTTCGAATGCCTTGTTTACAAAATAGGGACTTGTCGTTTCCTTTAATGTAGGCCTATGTTACTGCTCATTTGTTAGTATTATTATTTTCCTAACACTTGTTTGTTCGTTTGTGACTGTTTATGTTTTACTTCTTTATGCGGAGGGCAAGCATAATGTGCAGCAGAGTGTCAAAATCTCCGGCTTCTGATAGCGGGCTGGGTAATTGGAAGCTTGTTTTGTCCTCTTGGTGAAATAAATTACATTTCCAAAGGCCCGTAGCGGAGGGCTTTTTCACGGCACTGAAGTTTTGTTCTTAGGAGGCGTGTTTGTTATGAGAGGAATTTTAACTCGCATGACGTCCACCCCGTTTTTGGCCATTTGTCAAAACCGGGCGACATGTTGGAGTGGAATTTTAAATGGCTTCAGGATAGATGAAGAGACAAGACTCTCTGACGTCTTAAGAGGCTGAGATTGGAATGGAGCGATTGGGGAGGGGTTGGAGGGAAGGTGGGTAGATGGGTAGGGTATACAGGAAGATAAGGCAATGAAATTTGTCGGAAGGCATGTTATGATTGGAACCTTGTTTATTTTGTTTAATAAAGCTGCAATGCTGCAGGCGGGCAAGCGAGATCTGAACGTAGGAGATAAATTACCGCTTGGCTTTTTATATCTTTCTTTTTCTCGTCCTTCGATCATCTTGTTTCAACATTTCATACAAGGTTGTTTCTTTTATTTTGTCTTTCTACGTGGTATTTACTAACATTTTTGTTTCGTTTCTTTTTTATTGCGTCGCCTTATTTAATTACTTAAAAATTAGTATTTCTGTATGGTAACTCCTACTGTGGAATAAATATGTTTTTCATGTCGAAAACACTAATATTTGTACATCACAAATGCATCCAAGCGTGTGCTTTTGTCTGAGGGTAATGCTGCTTTGCGACCTTCTTGCAAACATCTTATGTCCCCATTTCCTGGCTTTTGCACCAAGCTAATACCGAATCCCCCCTCCCCCCCCCCCACGTTCCTTGTTTTATTTCCAACGTCTTTCAACACACCTTTTAATCTGTTATCGTCTTCACTGCGCAAAACCATCTTGTGATCCCTTAACAAGGCCAGAGATCTCTTGCTGCTTCCAGCACCGTTATTGCCATGGCTGCCTTGTGTCCGATCTTGTGTACCAGTTCCTCTTGCCTTCCCAATTAGTGTGTGAATGAGTGAGTTAATGTGCTTGTTTGCGTGTGTCTAAATGTTCGGGTATTTGCCTGTGTGTGAGTGTCTGTGTGAGTACGCGTGCTAACATTTACAGAAGTACGGGTGGTAGAAAACAATAATACTAGAGCGACACCCAGGTGCTACCTGAGAAATACTAGTGAACTACACGTAACAGAATGCCCCTGTGATGTGCACGCCCGTTGGAAATAGTACGCCATTTATATGTACATGCCTCTGTTCAGAAGATTGCTACCCTGAGTTATGGGGATACTCTATGGGGCGTTGGCTCCAAGAGACATGCGCTTAGTCAGAAATGGTTAGCTTGTAATTTGTACTCACGTGACAACTGCAACTTTAGAAGCCGAAACTTTTCTTCCACCATCCCCACCCCTCCCCTTTTCTTCTGGACGTAAGATGAGAAATGTGCACCGCAGAAAGAAATGTAGAAGGACGTTGCTTACTAGGGACTAAACGGTGTAGTTACAGCTGCTTGGCCTTCTGTTCCAAGGTTTCAGAGGTCTGTTTTTGCCGAGTTCCTCTCTGACTCGTCTGCTTATTTCAGTTGTAACGTCTTTCGGAAACACCCATTCAGTTAACTTGTGTGCGCCTCCTGCCCCACCCCGACCCCTGTTCCCGAAAGTGTTGAAAGGTGGAGATTCATTAAAGGAACATAGACGTACAGCTATTTCATTTTTTTTTCTTTTTTCTTTATTATTCTTTAAGCATGCCTTGTCTTTATCACACGAAATTAGCTGTGCCTGAAACCAAGAACCTTGACCTTGATATGAACGTAAAAGATTGGAATGTATAGGATGACTCGAGAGAGGAAGACGTAAAAGATTGGAGTGTAGAGGATGACTCGAGAGAGGAAGACGTAAAGATTGGAGTGTAGAGGATGACTCGAGAGAGGAAGACGTAAAGATTGGAGTGTAGAGGATGACTCGAGAGAGGAAGACGTAAAAGATTGGAGTGTAGAGGATGACTCGAGAGAGGAAGACGTAAAAGATTGGAGTGTAGAGAATGACTCGAAAGAGGAAGTGAGTAATGAAATGGACGATAACTAACAACCGATCGAACTATCACTCTCTTGCACAACGTGGTCCGCTGATTGATAAAACCCGAAATAGAAAGGACCATTTCACAAAGTTGTCCGCTGATTGATAAAACCCGAAATAGAAAGGACCATTTCACAAAGTGGTCCGCTGATTGATAAAACCCGAAATAGAAAGGACCATTTCACAAAGTGGTCCGCTGATTGATAAAACCCGAAATAGAAAGGACCATTTCACAAAGTGTGGAGAACTTTCTTCAGTTCGAGGCGCGTATTTAACTCGACATACTGAATTTCCCCTACCCCCACCCCCTTGCTCTAAACAAACTACACTTGACTATGGAGGTCCTCAAGGGAGAACACTCAACAGTAAAACTAGATTACTGATTGAAGTAAATGGGCTCATTTGGCATTTAGTCTTCCTCCGAGTTAGACTTACTGTCATGGTAGATTATCTAAATATTGTTCTTCCAACTTTTCACTAGTTTTAATCTCAGGCATTCATTGGTGCCTGGATCTAATTTTGTACGATGCTTGTCAGATGCGCTGTTATAAATCGTTAATTATTATTATTTTTTTTAAATCACGACAGTCTGTTTGCATACACGCCCAATTCTGTATATTCCATTTGGTTGGCTGTTTTGTTGGCTGGGTGGTTTACTGAAAGCGTCCTACCTGTACCTGCTATTAGTGCTATGCTCAAAAGTTTTAATTGATTAGATGGGCGGGGGGGGGGGGGGGGGGGGCTCATTCACTGCACAAGCAATTTCCGGACGGTGTCGATAAAGTGTCCGTGGAGTAGTTTGTGCTGATTGTGCGAATATTTACAAGCGAGGATTTTTTGTGTGTGTTGTAATAGTTTCTTATATAATTAGAAAAACTGAATTTTATTCCACTCACAGTCTCTCTCTCTCTCTCTCTCTCTCTCTCTCTCTCTCTCTCTCTCTCACTCACACACACACACACACACACACACACACACACACACACACACACACACAAAAGCTGGTGCCAAATGCACACATTACAATTTTCTAAAATAATGGACACGTACAAATTGTAATATCATTTTGTATATCTCTCTATTACAATGACAGTGCTCAGTGCGAAACTGACTCAAGGTGATGATAATATCAATACATTAATACTTAAAGGGTAGATTTATCTACCTTTCAAACATTTTCTCCAAACAAAGAAAAAATGAAAAATTTTCTTGGTAGCTTCAGAACCTAAAACAAAATGTAATATAGTATGTGGTTTTGTTTAGTTTTTTTTCGTAATTTTCATATTGCTTTGTATTTGTTTTGCTTTTTCAAATTTATTTTCGTGAGAAGCTCCGGTGTGATATTGTTGGTGTGTGCAAACCCACCTTTTTACGTCATCCTTTCTCTTCGATCGTAAATGCTTAACCTATGTTTGCCCTACAGTGCCTCTCAAACTGCTTTCACTACAAGAACGATTAATGTAAGACGCGGACAAGCAAACCAACAAGTTACTGATAACAGTGATAGACAAGGTACTGATAACAGTGATAGACATGGTACTGATAACAGTGATAGACATGGTACTGATAACAGTGATAGTCATGGTACTGATAACTGTGATAGACAAGTGTCTACTCTCCGAGAGCGACTTCTGCCCTCATCTGTGCACACGACTACCTAGGCAAGTGGATTTCAGCTCCTTTCCATGTATAAGATATTTCTTTTGGAGCAGTCTACGCACGAAAGCTGCGAATCGGAAAAGGTCATGCACCAGTCGACGTCAGGCCCAAGAGGTTCTTTTGTGCGAAGAGCCAGTCAAAAGTGTCAGATTATGTCGGATTGGCTTTAGAGTTTCGCTGCTCTCCCTACCCCCACTCTTTGGACTGGTCACCCACCTAACTGGCGGACCCAATACTCACCCCTTTAGTAACTGTCACAAGGTTCGAAACAGAAACCATTTTCACTGCGTTTTCAGTCATTGTTAGTATCGCTCCTGTTTGTATTTTTGTTCGTTTTTAATTCATCTGAATAAAATATTTCTATCCTACCGTAACCCTAATTAATGTTACCAAGACCCTGTTTAATGTTACACAGATATTTGTTAATAAAATTCAATCAGATTAATTAGAGCTACGATATCTTTTTTTTTTTAAAGTTATTCGACTGAATTAAAAATCAAATGCCTAGGGAGAAGATGCCTTTCTCGAGGGTTCGGAGGAGGGAAAGAGAGAAGAAAATGTGTAGCTTTATAATCCTACTGCAATTCATAGCAGATGAGTTGACTTTCTGCCGGTTACCTCCACTTGACTACTCTGTGACATTTCTGAGGTGGTTAGGTTTAAATAGTATATAATATATTTATGGTATATGGCCACAATGTCGATCGTTACCTGGCAGAGGTGTAAGCATTTTTCCCTCTCAACACAAAGATGTACACTCTCCGTTCTAGAACATTTGCAACTTGCGAACGAAGGACCGAGTATCATCGCCCTTGAATGAGTAACGTGAACAACTGACTATCAAGCCGAGAAGACAGTTCAACCACTGCCAGATAACACTGCCTGCTTCTTGTGCCGAGAGTTCTGTGAGATTCTTCAATGTCAGGCCAACGTCACCGACCTATCGTGTTTCGTGTCCATTTCAAACGATAAACTTATGAGAAGTTTTGATATTTTATATTTTTGATTCTTTTACTGGTTGGTTTATCGGGCTAAAAGATATATATGCTGCGGTACGTTTTTTAAAAATTAAATTACGTTCCACACACACAAACACACACACACACACACACACACACACACACACACACACACACACACACACACACATGTATATATGTGCGCACACTAAAACTGACATGGCATTTAAAGAAAATGTAGGAGAAGGCAAATGAAGTGTCGTTACTGTATTTCCTATTCACTATTCAACCAAAACTTTCCCACCATTTATTGAGCAAAGGTTTTAATATTGAAGCATTAGAAACGTAACTACGTCACCCTAATATTGCCAAAATGAGTTTGCTCTCTCATATGGATGCCCTTATTTTTTTTTCTTTGGAGACTTGTCGTCATTCGGGTGCAAATATACTTGTACAATGCGACTTCACATTTGATCTCAAGGAACAGAGATGTCAATATAGCTCTACTAAAATTGTAGCAACCCGTGGTCAAACATTCCTACATTCGTGTTCAGGATTTCATTGCCCGATTGTATTTCATCTGCTCGCATGACTGACGACTGATGAACGAGAAAGTGTATATCAAAAGTGTACACTTAATGACTGCAGTGTCACGTGATCTTATCTTAACACTCTTAATACCTTTCAGTCCATCCACCCATTCACAGAACGGTTCCAGTGACAAATGGCTTGGGAAAATAAAGAAGTCGTCTTGTAGATTTCTTGCCTGAAAAATTTGCAGACAATGCAGGGCGATCCGCTAGACAGAATGTTAGTGGTGGTAAGGAATGCTGGGGTGGGTGAGGAGTGACATTTGTGGGGTGCTTGTTAAGGAGTGTCAGTTGTCGTTCTTGGTGCTCGTTTGAACAGTCATTTTTTAAGAGCATAGGCGGTCTTAAGTGAGAAGTCAAAGTGTATCTGTCACCGCATCATTGCACAACGTTCCGTATTACCGGCTACGCTTGTTTGAATGTAAAATCAGTCTAAAAGTATCTCGCAATACCGCACAAATAAAAAAAAAGCAGATGAAGATATTACTCTTTTTGTTGTTGTACTTTACAAACATTATCATATCTTCAATTTATTTTTGGATGCTCTTTAAAACTTGCTGCCTTAGACTGTCATCATTTCGAAGATAAATTTAAATACAAGTCCGAGCTGAGTTCTCTAAGAATCCAGATTACATAAGTTTTGCACACTTAGCTATTTTTGTCTACTGTTCCTTTCCCATGTATAATCTTTTTTTTTTAAACTCTCTCCTTCTCTGCTTTCGTAGACCTTATCGCTTTTGCTCAGGTCTACATAGTTGTATTTTTCTTAAAATTAAACCTGGGCATATTTAGAACTATTTTTAACACCAACCTCGTTCTGTTATCAGTTTCCTAAAGAGAGAGAGGTTGAAATAGCCAAGAGGATGAGAATTTATGGGGTGTTGGCGGTACGAATGTACATATGAATTTGTTTGTGTGTGTGTGAATGTGCGGGGGGTGGTGGTGGTGTTTTTTATTGTGGAGAGCTGGGGTAGAGTACGTGTTGACATCTTCAATGGAAAGAATAAAGAAACACAGAGTTTGAGTTGGATTTCATTCTAACCTGTCCTCCCCCGTCAGGCATCCGTTATCCCGCCCAACATACAAACACTCTCACACTCCCAGCAAATGTTGATGTCCATGTAAAATGTCTTGCTGTTTGAGATGTTTTCTTTTCCATGTAAGATCTCTTGTTGTTTGAGATGTTTGTGCTCTTTTCCATGTAAGATCTTGTCGCCGCTGTACTCTGGGGTGACTTTGTAATAATGAATTATATAAAATATTAGTAGTTAGTTGCGATACAAGACATCTAATACTAGTATGCCGTCAAGTTGGCTCCCGGCCCCCACTCAGTTAAAAATCGATGTTAATGAATAGATGTATGACAATTATAAAATAGACGAACAGAGAACAAGACAATCATTAGACTAGAGAGGAAGTACTTTTCATTAACAAATACGCGGGATTATAAAGTAAGAACAAGAATTTTAATAAAAGAAAAGTTAACAAGATTTAGAAAAATAAGTAACATATTTCATCATAATGCCACATAGAGCAAGTTCAAGCCACACAGTAGTCACAACTTATCTCATGGTACACATGCTGGTAGACTCTCAATAGGACATGACATCACATCAGGAATAGATTCCAAAGCCCACTTGAAATCAAAGATCAAGATGAAACCAAAACCAGAAACAAAAATCCAAAAACCCTGAAACACAAGCAATTGCACAGGCTGTGTCCAGTCAATAGTCCTATTAATAAATACTAAGTTTGGCATAGCCCTCTGAAAGAAATAAATGTTAACATGTTGAAAATAAAACCAAGCATATAGCATCATAATAAAACATAACCATTCACACAATACAAGCATGCTTATACCATATCCAGCCAAGGTTTACTGCTCCATGTACAATCCAAATAGGGAGGGACCCAGTCTCGAATGCTCACCCCAAGAGACGATTGAAAAAAAAGAGTAAAGGGTGAAATTCACTATCGCCTTTTATTTCCCTTGAAATCACACCTGTGTCTGCTAGACACGCCTTTGATCTGGCCAGTTACTTAGAGCTAATACTATTATGTCTTTCATAACAACTTCCGACCACCTCTGCTGCTTCCCATTGTATACCCAAAACCATACACACACACACACACACACACACACACACACACACACACACACCACACACACACACACACACACACACACACACACACACACACACACACACACACGCTGCATTAATCTCTTGCAACGTTTACTGGCCATTTAAGCAACAACACTTGCTCACCTAATTGACGTAAATATCAAACACCGGTCAGTAAATCTGCCACCATACAGGACTCATTGTTCAGGACCTCACTTTCAAAACAAGCATGACGTAATGTACACGTCATTCAAATTACAAATAGTGTTCAATTCAAATTGCATGTCATGAAAATTTATATAAAACATTTGGGAAATTTTCCCATTATATAACAGATATCTTGATATTGTTTGACACATTTGTGCTCTTTTCCATGTAAGATATCTTGATGTCATTTGACATGTTTCAACTCTTTTCCTTGTAAGATATCTTGATGTCATTTGACAAGTTTCAACTCTTTTCCTTGTAAGATATCTTGACGTCATTTGACATGTTTCAACTCTTTTCTGGTTTCTACTCAAAGGTAGTAGTACACACCGTACGCGCCCACCACCGCACTGTAAAAGATTTGATCCACTAAACTGACTAAAGTCTACAGTCTACACAGTGATATTGGCCATTGTGTCGTCTCAACACAGACTCGAGTGTTTTATTTTCAATTCCTGACTAAGGTGTGGGATAGGACATTAAACAGACTCTTAAGAGAAAATAAGCGATTCGACCGCGATCTACCTGGCAAATTTACAGGATTCTAACTTTTCGTTCAATTTACCTTATCACAGCTCTCGAAAGCATGTGGGATTTTTTTATCCCCCGCCCCTCCCAAAGAAAAGAAGTAATAATAATAATAATGTTTTGGCTAGTGGGTCACTTGTTTCAAAGAATGATGAAGCCAGGCTGTCTTCAGTGGAGCCTTGGTGCTAAGTGTATTATGCACTTTCTAACGGCTCAGACATAACGATAAAGCAAGTGGAATAAACACAAACCTGGTTGTGTGTTTGAATATCTTTGTTTAACCGAAAACGAAAATGTCTGTGAACAGAGGGTAGTCAGTTGTGTGACTGCGAGACCAGTTTTTTTTAAAAAAAATATTATTTTTAAATTAGTAGATCAGAATCTAAAACTGCAACAAAGTTTTTGAAAAGAATTGAGTGCAGTAAGTAATTGTACTTTGATTTTCTTATTTTGTTTCTCGCGTACGATGTATCAGAAGTGTAAACAAATCTTCTGTACTAAACTGCTAAAGGACACGGTCATTCGATCTGTGGATACGAAAGACGCATTTTCCGATTTTTCCTTCAGTCATGTCACAGGTGAGAAAGATAAAACCCGAGTCTGAGACAAAAAGGTTAGCGTGAAACAAATATGGCGGCACTAAACTCGTCAGCATTCTAGATCGACCGATAACCCGCGTCAGTGTCAGGAAGCATGTTCCTTGATTTGCTGTAAGTTCCAGAGATGTGGGCAGGTGAAAAGAGACCCACAGACACATGTTTACAGGATAAGGTATTATTCCTTCTAGTCTGGCTCCGCGGTGGCTTTGGCTCAAGGGTGGCTGGTGGGTTTGAATCAGATCAAAATTGTTGCTATACGATCGTGTGTCTGCTGAGGGTTTGCTTGCATGCTTGGAAGGAAAAGACTGCTTCACAGTGCCAGTAGAAAGAAAACGATAGCTATTTAAAACAGCTGTCTTCAATAATAGATGTGTTCTCTCTCTCTCTCTCTCTCTCTCTCTCTCTCTCTCTCTCTCTCTCTCTCTCTCTCTCTCTCTCCCTCCTACACACACAGCAAGCTACTGTTACGCAACATCACATTATTTATTCTGACTAATTTCCTAAAGAATGTTTCTCATTTAAGCAACAGCATTCTGTTTATTTTTTAGATTGTTATTAAATTGTCCAGATATTAGCATACGTAAACTGTTTCCAAAGACAAGACAGCTCAGCGCGGCCTTTTAAATCCAGTGTTGAGATCAAGGCTTTGTTCCATTTTCGGATGGGCTGGGCGGGGGGAGGGGTCTTAGAACTAAAAGTACGTTCTAAACTAAAGGTACACTATTTAATGGGAGTATGTTTGGATACGTGTTGTCATTGGTGTTGTGCGTTGAGTGTATGCTTGCAGCGCACATCATTGAGACAAGAATGCTTCAGAAATGTATTTTGCGCAAGTGTATTGTAATAGACTGCATGTAATAGACCACTAAATGAATAGTCTGTTTGTGCATTGCAATAGACTACATGTAATAGACCACAAATTGAATACTCTGGTTTATATATACATTGTTTACGAGTATTTACCACAAATTGTTTAGGAGTATTTACCACAAGACCACAAACTGAATTGTTTAGGAGTATTTACCACAAGACCACAAACTGAATATTCTGGTTTATATATACATTGTTTAGGAGTACTTACAAGACCAGAAAATAAGAATTGTGTTTCATAACTTCTCACGTGGAATAATTTTGCAGTACGCTGACACTTAAATGAAATAACATTACAGCTTACAGGACTTTATACTCAAATAAACTTTGATAGAAAATAAGAAGAAAAAATTTTCTTTAAAATAAAATCTTTTCTCTGGAAAGTATTCCCTAGTTTTTCTTTCTTTCTTTCTTTCTTGTTTGCTAGGAATTAACCCACGGGTTTTTTTTTTTTTCAGACGGCTTTTTTATTTTGATTCCTTAAAATGTGTATGCTGTTTGCAAACCTCAGTAATTAGTTTTACAAGAAGTAAGAAAGAAAAATTCTTTGTCTTTTAAATTTCATTGTCCAAACTCGGACTTCTAGACACAAATACGCATGCTTCGCGTTTCTGAGACTCTGCAGGCACTTAACAACTTACAGAGTCCGTTTTCTTTCTACACAAAAATACAGATGTACTTTCATGATTAGATAAAGATTAACAGATTGTGAGGCAGAGCTTCGGTTAATAAATAGGTGAGGCATCTTTTAGTTTATTATTGCATGATATATTTTCGGTTACAAATGGAGATGCAGATTTTTATTTGATCAGAGATTAAAAAAAAAAGATTGTAAATTAATAAGTATTTGAGACAAATCTTCGATATAGAAACAGATCCAAGGAATCTTTGTTGCTGACAATTAGGCGAGCTGTAATTTTCTCTAATAAATATATCAATCACATTTTTCGGATTAATAAACAGATGACACAAATTTTCTGTAATAAATAGATCATGCACTTTTTTCTTCTCGGTGAGTGGGGTGGGGTGTGTGGGGAGGTGCGGACTGCGAAAATTTGTTCACGTACCTTTTCGTCCTGAAAATATCAGAAAAGAAAAGTTTGAAAATGTATTTGCATGACAATAAGTTAATATCAGAAAAGTAAAGTTTGAAAATTTATTTGCATGACAGTAAGTTGATATGGTACACTACTATACACGACTGAATTCATTTCAGATGGATAAATAATTAATTACTTTTTAATTAAGCACGCACTCATTTGTTTTAACAACATCTACTTTCCCTTCTGTTTCTTGTTTTATGAAGAAGAGTGCCCAAAGAGAAAGTATTGAATAAAAATACGTCCATTCAACAGGAAGTCTTTCATAGCTTTAGATAATTACTTCACGCATCAGCCAATCGTTTAAGATGACGCATCGTCCTGTAATCATTCCGAATATGTAGCGGCAGAATAGATATTGATTTCAGAAAGGCTTATTTCGGATTATCTTTGTTCAGCAGGAATATTTAGTAAATTGTTTTCATTTGTAAAACTTGAGCAATTATTCTTCGATGTTTACCTAAGTGTGACGTGATTGTACTGTGTTGGTTATCGCAGTCTGAGTCTACATCTGTCTGTCTGTCTCTCTCTCTCTTTCCCTCTCTCTCTCTCTCTGCTTTCTTGTTTTCTATTGACTCTTTGTATGTAATTATTTGACTGTGTATGCTATTTGTTGTGGAGATAATTTAAAGAATTCCAACAACTCAAAAACGTTTGTACTCAAGGCTGGCGGTGTACTGTTTGTAAGTGTGTGTGTGTGTGTGTGTGTGTGTGTGTGTGTGTGTGTGTGATGTGTGTGTGTGTGTGTGAATTGCTTAGTCACACTTACAACCATATTACAAAACAACATAGCTCGAACAACAAATGTTCGCCAGCCAGCTACCAAAAGAGACATCTTTCGAACTTAGAGCGACAGAATTCAAAGGAAAACATGAAATCATTTGCTCGTTTTAGTGACTGGATTGTTTGATGCAGACCCCCTCATATTCATTTACTGCTCATTGTTAAAATACAATGTTGCCTGCTCCTGCCGAGAACACGGGTACTTTCTGTGCTTCAGCGGAAAGAACAAGGAGGGGAGGGACCGCGGATGGGAGGCTATAGTTCTGGAGTCCAGGCTCCGGGAAGGTTGGTGCCAGTTGGTCTTGTCAAGTCCATCAGGCGTCAGTCATACTGCTTCCTGCCGCGACAGTTGCCGTGACGAATTCAGATGCACTTCTGTACTAATTAACACAAACACGTGTGTGCGTACGCTAGCATACAGATATACAATGTAGAGTGTCTAGATTTATATCACCTTTCCGAGTAGAGAGCCTGTCATTTCTTTTTTAAATGTTTTTGTTTTCGTCCGAATTGAGTTCCTATCTGAACAGTTTGTTTCGCTTTAATTTTGGAATGAAGAGAGCATAGTAAAATTTTATTTCGATTTCTTACATTTGTCAGTATTTATAAATGGAATTTTCTCTTCTTTGTTCTTTGCATTTTCATGTACGTTCGATATGTCATAATCCAACCCTTCGGCGCGGAAAGGGAATGGGGGTCTCTGCATTGGGGTAAAACCGGACAACGCTGTTTGTTTTAGTTTGGAGGCTCCGTTATTTATTGCTTTTCATTATCGCTAATTCTGAGCGGCGTGAAAGTTAGTTTCCTGTTTGAGGAATTCACGCATCCAAACTCATGAATCATCTTCAGTCCTGATCTGATGACCGCATTCGTTTGTTTATTTAATGTCTCCTTTCTGAGTCCACCACCTCCCCCCAAGCTCGCTTCCCCCACACCCTTCTCCTACCTCCCAATCCTATCCCCTATACAACATCATTCCTCCCCCTTTCTCGTCCATCTTTTCCCAGAAGCGGCTCCTGTTTCACGTGGGCTTGCAGACCAGAACGAAAAGCAGTCGCTGTGGGTGGTTTCCCCTGACAGTCCTCCCTCCTCTCTATCTCTCCCTCCCCCCTCTCGTCTATGTTGACACTTTTGTGGGAATTCTCCAAAAACAGTTTAGCTTGTTATCGCTTTACTTGTTTATTTTTATTTTTGGGGTGGCTCTTGTGACTGGCATAATAGTCTTAAGCGATTGACGTCCGACAATGGGCTAATCGATTTAGATGACAAGAACTGCCATACATAATTTTAATGTGGTCCCTGTTGCTAGTGTTGTGCGAGCATCAACTCTCCTTGACGCATGTCTGTTTCCACGTTCGAAATTAAATCTGTGAGCTATGGTCAGATAATTATGTCATTAAATAAATTTGTTGTTCTTTATTAATTTTTTTTTTGTGTTTGTTGCTCTTCTTTAATTAAACTAAGTATGTTCAAGGATTGTTCCAACAATATTTTTAGTATTTTTTTTTTTAAGTCTCATTTAAATTCTGGCTTAGTCACGTGACATATCAGCTTAAAGGTCTGTCAGATTCGTTTCTACCGTAATACTTCATGGCGACTTGGGAACGTCAGAAAGGTACAAAAGTTATGGGAAAAATTGTATGTGTGTGTGTGTGTGTGTGTGTGTGTGAGTTTACCATTACTAGGCGTTTCTGAAAAATGCCTACACACAAATTGTAACCCATGTATCTTTTTTTTAAAATTTGGTCCTATTTTAAATAGCGATGAGTGTTTCTCTTTCCTTCATGTCTTCACTGATAGTGAATACTATCTGCTCTTACAAAACTGTTTGACCTAACTATGACTCTTTTTAAAAAGTAACGATAATCCAGAGTGAAAATGAAATTAGAGTACTTAAAATTTTCGAGATTCTTTTCGTAAAATTATTGGAGTAGTGGTGGCGGCGCACCATTGGGATACGTTCTATATGAAAGTGCTTTTCCAAGCAAGAAAGTCTCCTGACTTAGATTTCGTCTCCTGACTTAGATTTCGTCTCCTGACTTAGATTTCGTCTCCTGGCAAAATCTCACAAGTTAGATCTCACCTCATGGCAAAAAGCTTCGCATCAGAGATCTCGTCTCGTGGCATTATTAGTCTCACAGATCCTGGAAATGGAAGTGAAACCAGTGACACAAATCAGTGAACTAGGCGTTTGAAAGTGAAGAGAAAATAATAAAGTTTCAACCAGTTTAGATACTACTACAATGGACAGCATTTTATTATTTTTTTTAAAATCCAGTTGAGGGCATAGGTTGATCAATTATTCTTCCGGTTCATAATTATTTTTAGCCTTTCCCTTGTTTGCCACTGTGGGCTGCAGTTGGCCACCCAGCAGACTGCATCCATTGTCCGCACTTTGAACGGCAGGACCTCTCGTCTGCTATCATTCATTGTTTTACTCCTTCCTCTAAGTCTCATCACCCCACCCCAACATACCCGTTCAAAGGGTGGATTCTCGTCACGGGGGGCTGGACACGGTCGTGTGCGAACTATGTCACTCGGGGGTGGGGGTGATGTGCAAGGATATGGGGGTAAAGTGCAGGGTCGTTTTCTATCAACGTTTTGACCCATGTAACGGTAACGGATTATAATTGCATGCGGATGATTCATGATGGCGGTCATCTGAGAGGTCCTCAAACATTCATATTGGGTTCGAGCAAGCCGCGGAATGAGTATTGGCGAACTGGAGTTTTCTCATTTTCCATATCGGAAAATGTCGAAGATTAATTCACACACGCGTGCACGCACGCATGCATACGTGTGCGCACATACACGAACATGCCTACATCTAGCACAGTACACTCACAACATGCACAAGATCACAAACATTCACAACAGACACACACACACACACACACACACACACACACACACACTCACACACACACACACACACACACACACACACACACACACACACAAACACTTTAAAATAGAGGGGAAAATAGATCGGTAAAATGTGGACTTGTAACAAGATAATTTTTATTGGCGGCAATATGCAGGGTAGTGAGTGGTGTTTGCAGCATTACACAGGATTGTGGTATTGGCAGCATTACACAGGGAAGTTATGTTTGCAGCATTACACAGGAAAGTGTTGATGGCAGCATTACACAGGATTGTGGTGTTGGCAGCATTACAGAGGGTCATGATGTTGGCAGCGTTACGCAGGGTTACGGTGTTTTGTAGCGTTACGCGGGGTCACGGTGTTGGCAGGATTACACAGGTCTTGTTGTTGGTAATGAATTAAAGTTTCTTTACTCGTTTGAAGCACTTACCTCAAACGGCTTTTCAAACTGTCTTAAGTTCCAGACATAATGAAAGATGTACAGTCGTTGAGCTAAATGTCTATTCACAGTTGAATTCTTTAACGCCACCTGTTCAACACATGTTTAAATATGCATGGTTTTAAAACTAAATGGTTCCCTGATATCGAGATCTCTAGAGGCTGATGTCTTTTATTTATCACGTTAAGGAGTGCTCGCGATTTACTCCTTAATAGTTAGCTGTAGAGGAAACTGTCGAAGGCTGCATCCTGTTTGTTCGCTACCACTGGTAACGGTTTTTTTTTTTACGGCCATATTTTGAAATACGTCATCGAAATCAACGAACGGTGAAAGAGAACTTAAAACCTCTTAACTCATCCTGCCCGGACCTTCCCGCTCCCAGTAACTGCTTTCGATAAATTGAAAATAACTCAGATAAATGATTGTTTTTATTGTTTCATTTTTTTCTAGTTAGTTTTATAGAAACGATGAGAGTTTTCAAGACTTCAATTTATTTTGCCTTGTGAGTATTTAATTTTCTGTTGACTTGGGGTGGGTAGGGGTAGAACAAAGTTTAGATGATGGAGTGTTTTGCCTGCGTTATTACATTAAGGTAAGTACACGTGGCTGTTACAAATAATACTGATGATACAGACGCCTTTTAACATCATTTATGAATCAATAGATCTTATTTCTCTGCATGCATGATTCATGGAATTCTAGTCTTCGGGAAAAGGCAACTGAAATGAAAAGAATAACCAACACATCAAATAAACACAGCATTACATTTATTTATCTCGCCCAAACCTTCTTTATCCGTGAGAAGTATGTCTCTCTTAACGACAGTGCTTGTAGAGTTCGGTTACCCTTAATTTTAAGTTTTGAAGGAAACATTTGCAAGACGGTCCCTGGATACAACAGAGCAATATCCCATTTCCAAGCTCTGCAGTCAAATTATTCATCCGCTACTTATAGCGTGCTGCTAAGTCCTCCAGCCTTGCCCTTCAAAAGACAGCGCCGCCTATTAAAAGTCGTGCTTCACAGAGAACTTTCGT
The DNA here is from genome assembly GCA_028829895.1 of Sinotaia quadrata. Lineage (NCBI taxonomy): Eukaryota > Metazoa > Mollusca > Gastropoda > Architaenioglossa > Viviparidae > Sinotaia > Sinotaia quadrata. The sequence continues at coordinate 48,581,305 of CM054179.1, forward strand.
CGCTATGGGAGAGAACTCCTTGATAGTCCTGTCCCTTTAATGAAGTGAAAACCTCACTGCGGGTTCAAACAAAGCCCACGTGGTGCGTTGGGGTGGAGGGGGGGTCTGCGCGTGCACTTGGCTTTAACAATCGAAAGCTATTGGTAACTAAGTAATGATTGGGTTTCATCAAAGATAAATTCATCAGTAAACACCAAACTTGCGTGCAGTGACGTGAATTAGACCAACAAAAACAAAAAAAAACAAACAAACGAAACAAGAGAAACGGGAGAATTAAAGGACAAAGGTCGATGTGATTTTTTTTTTTTTTGGCGGTACTGCCTTTAAAGACAAAAGTAAGAAAACAGTAAGTTTGCCTTCCCACCCACCACCCACCCCAATTCACGACCAGAAATTGTACGGTTCGTCATCTTTTTTCCCTGTTAGTGGCAGCAAACTCTTAAGGTGCCTCTATAAAACGACAGCGTGCGACTAAAATGACGCGTGTAGACTGCAGCCAGCTGCTATCTTCATTAATTTCTAATGCGTACAAGATTTGGGTTGACGATACTCAAGAAGCGTCCGGATCGTGAGGTTTCATTCTTTACAGCTGAGTATTGAAACTCCTTCCGCGACTGAAAATAGATTGCGCTCAGCACTATGATACTGCAACCAATCCACAGTACTCTACGATACATTTGATTGAGTGCAATCTGCCCTTATTGTGTACGATTTGTTTGTTTCAACACAACCCCTCAATACTGTGTAAGATTAGTTTGAGTGAGTTCATCCTGCCTTTTTGTATACGATTTATTTGATTGAATACAACCCGTCTTCATCGTTTACGATTTGTTTGTATGAACACAACCCATCTTTATCGTTTACGATTTGTTTGTATGAACACAACCCATCTTTATTGTTTACGATTTGTTTGTATGAACACAACCCATCTTTATCGTTTACGATTTGTTTGTATGAACACAACCCATCTTTATCGTTTACGATTTGTTTGTATGAACACAACCCATCTTTATCGTTTACGATTTGTTTGTATGAACACAACCCATCTTTATCGTTTACTCTTTGTTTGTATGAACACAACCCATCTTTATCGTTTACTATTTGTTTGTATGAACACAACCCATCTTTATCGTTTACGATTTGTTTGTATGAACACAACCCATCTTTATCGTTTACGATTTGTTTGTATGAACACAACCCATCTTTATTGTTTACTATTTGTTTGTATGAACACAACCCATCTTTATCGTTTACTATTTGTTTGTATGAACACAACCCATCTTTATCGTTTACTCTTTGTTTGTATGAACACAACCCATCTTTATTGTTTACGTATATTTGAGTGCATCCCGTCTTTATTGCGTACGATTTGATTGAATACAACCCGTCTTTATTGTGTACGATTTGTTTGAATTCGTTCAGCCTTTAGTATTTGATTTGTTTGATTTAATACAGCATGTCTTTAATTCTGCATGATTTGTTTGACTGAATTTTGTTTAACTGGAATAGAAACTGTTTGAATGCGACCTGATCTGGACAAATTTGGACAAATTACCAACAACTAAAAAATCTTCAGCGGTTTTCGTGACTGTAAGCGCTAATCTTTGTAATTCTGTAGCGATTTCGTGTTGTGACTTTACAATAACCCCTTTTCCAAGCCGCAATAATTCCGAAAGCCGTTGTTCCTATTTGCAAAAGAGTTATTGATGACATTCAGCGCCTCTGACCTTCACATAATCAATTTGGTACTCTACCAAATTCTTAAACTTATTTTTTACCTTTCACCGTTTCGAAGTACATGTGTATCGTATAATTACTAGAGAGTAGTTGGTCGTATGAGCAGGTCACTTTTTCTGAGGTACTCACGCGAGCAAAGAGTGGATGACGGTTTTTTTGGTAATAGCAAAAAATAAAGTAGAAAATTAATATTGACGTGCCTAATATTAGGCGAGATGTCAGTTCTTCTAGTCTCATCTACTATTAATGATGCTTGTTATAAAGTTTCTAGTGTAAAGACTAGTCAATGTTCACACACACACAAAAAAACGCATCTGTGATAACATTCAAACACAACGGTCGCCCAGCTGTCGTCTCGAATGGTTGTCAAACAAGCATGAAATTAGAGCGTGACCTTTGAAGTTCCTTAACAGCGTCATCTGTTTGAACTGGCATCGTCTTCTCTCTCTCTCTCTCACTCTCTCTCTCTCTCTCTCTCTCTCTCTCTCTCATGACATGAATATAACGGTCTATTAGTGGTCTCGTTCATTCATTGTCTCTTTAGTAGTTTAGTATGAGTACGTCCTTGAACTTGACAATTTTCGCTTGATTAGTATTCTGACGTATGTGCCGAACAAAGTTGCGTCCAACAACGTCAGAAAGCATTATTGTCAGAGTGAAGTATTGACGAAAAAGAAAATGTGCATATATAAATATATTTTTTTTAAATAAAGGAATGGGAGGTAGTTAGCCATAAACGAAGCACCTATCCTGGTAATAATTATTTCAGTGTCCTTTGTCCCTAACACTGAGGTTAACGGTCACACAAATGTTCGTCTTGTGCGCCAAACTTTCTCTTTTTTTTTTCTTAACCCAGCCTGACCCCCACCCCTCCTTTGTCGCACCCCAGCAGACTCTTTTTTTTTTTTTTTTTTTTTGAGGCCGCACATATGGACGATGCAAAAGTAATTATAGAACATATAGGAGTGTGACAGTGACTGTCTTGAGATCTGATTATGCCGTTAGTTTTATGAGGCTCCATTAAGCCTGCTTAGTCGTTCAAGTTTTTAGGCGTCACCCCGTAACCAGGGCAAGAGAGTAGCTGAGCTTCTTATGGACAGATGTCTTCATCAGTTTTTCATTCAGGTAAATGGTTAACAATTTTCTCAAAGTGTATGTGTTTGTTTGTTTGTTTGTTTCTCTTTCCTTAGCGGGGAGGATTGCGAGGATTATTTATATCATTATTTATGTTTCGTATTTCTTTGACTTAATCTGTTTGCTATTCAAGCGCATTCCAGGTCAAGGTCGTGCAGAGAAACTGTTGATTGGCTGGTACTTCTATGACAAACGTGATAGAAAAATGGGTTATATATATAATTCATAAACACTACAATGAGTACTTCATCGTGCACACACACACACACACACACACACACACACACACACACACACACACACACACAAGTGTGTGTATGTCCTCGTATTTGATCCTTGTAATTGCCAACCCCCACTCGACTGTATACATAACATCATTGATTTATGAACCAGTTGCCGACAATCGCTTTAAGCAGGAAAGAGTTTTCTGTTTCCTTTACATGTTTTATTCAGCACAAGCTATCAAACCAACCTCTTCCGCACAAGCAATCAAACCAGCCTCATTAGCACAACCTATCAAACCAGCCTCAATAGCACAAGCTATCAAACCATCCTCTTTAGCCAGGCCGTCTTAACAGCATTATAGGCCCATCGGGCAAAGTAGAGCACTGGGTCCCCTACCTACATAAACACTAGCAGGAATAAAGCATACATAGATTAGCATGGGCCCATGCGTTAAGACGTCACAGTCTTTAGTACAAGTTATCAGACCAGCCATTGTTGCACAAGTTAACAGACCAGCCATTGTTGCACAAGTTATCAGACCAGCCATTGTTGCACAAGTTATCAGATCAGCCATTGTTTGATAAGGTGTCAGACCAACCATTATACCAGACATTCTCTGTAAGATTTGTCTAAGGAAGCATTGTGCGAAGGAGTACTCAGAAAACGTCTCCTACTTTTCAGCGCAAATGTCACAAGGGACAGGTGGGTATCACATTTCGACAAGCGTGCGGGTCATTTTTTGTTGTTGTTGTTGTTGAAAACTTAAAAATTTTCAGAATGTGCGTACAAGTTCTTAATCTTTTTCTTAAAGAAAAGCCTCTTAAATTTACAAAATTGTCAACGAACAAACACAACCCCAAAACACATATTACGTTTTCAGTAATCCGGGTGGGACATAGTCTGCAGTGGATTCAAGGCACATAACTCACTACTTTGTGGTGTTTGACATGTCGCAGAAATGATGGGCCGCTGGTCGGCAGAATTGCAGGAGAATTCCCAACCTCAATAATATGTTTGCTCACCTCACCTGTGACACAGCCTGACTTTCTCAGTTATGCCCCTGAAATCCCCTCCATTGTGACTGCGTTAGTCTGAGCGGTCACAAAAGTACAACACGAGCTTTGAATTCTTCATAAAAATTGAAAACCCTACAACAGCAGCAACCAAAATCTACTCTTTCACTTATGACCAACGAAGAAAGAATTCGTTTCTTTTACTTCCAGCAGTTGTCTGTTTATACATAAGAAAATAGCTGTTCACTTGTTGATCTGACCTAATTTAAATACTACTTACCTCAATATTACCGCAGCAGACTGAAAAAGAAAATGCAAAGCACGGCAACCTGGCAGTCCAATAAGGTCAGGCCGCATGCCACTGATTGGAACCGTCCAGAGAACAACAAGCAACGGAACTTACGCGACTTCTCTGCCACTTGCAGGCGCACGAAAGAGACGCAGAGTGTGTGGAATTCCATCTGACATGTTTTTGGACAAACTTGACATTTAGCCAATCGTTGTCTGTTACCATTTAATGGTGTTTATATGGCGATAATTTTTTTCCTTTTGTTTTCATTTTCTTTGTTTTCCCATCCACGTTTTCCTCCTGCCGTTCTTTGATATGTTAGCAGTGTACATACATCTGCATGCGTGAGTGCTCAGCTTCCAGAGAAAGGGAGAGAAGCGAGGGGCGAATTTTGTCGTCACTTGAGATGCGTTTGTGATAAACGTTGACATCGTATACTGGCCTGCGTTTTTCTTTGGATTTAGCGAATGATGAACTGCATGGTAAAATCGTGTGTTGTTGTGTGTGTGAGAGAGAATTTGTTTTAAACACTAGTGAAGTATACCTAGTTAAGTCAGTCGTGGTCCTGTTAACGTAAACTTTGTTTCAGCACTTTTAGTGAAAGTCCAAACTGTTTCTTTTGTAGACTTGTAGGCTTGTAGACTTGTAGACTTGTAGACTTGCCTGAACTGTTAGAAACGCAGAGCTCTACAAGTTGAATAGACGTAATGTTCCCAGGGAGGGGGGGGGGGATGGCCAAGTGGACAAGATGTTGGATTCTCGTGATTCCGTGATGACGTCAAGACTCACTCTAGATACTGGAATTTTTTCTAGGTGCCACTCTCACCAAGGTTGTCACGCGTAGTGTGAACATATAAAATAAAAATCATTATTTTCGTTATTACTGTTCGTGCAGTATGTTCACCTTTGTGCTTATCATTATTTCTGACATGATTTGTATGTAAATCACTGAAAAAATATAGAATTGATTAACATTAATTTTGCTTGTAAAGGGAAATCAATTTGGATAAAATTACTGAGTTGCGGAATAAAGAAATTTAAACTTAAAATGAGGTCTTCATTTATAAAAACTACTTGATATTTATAATACCATTTTTTTTAAAGTGCTGCTTATTTTTGAAAATGAATATACCGTGCTAATTTAGCGTAAATAATCCGATTACCATGTAATCTCCAGGCACCTTGTTTGTCCGTCAATCCTCCGCATATTCTGCATACACACACACACACACACACACACACACACACACACACACACACACACACAATTAGCACCTTATGCTGAATTAAATTAATTACCTTTGTTTTACAAACTCATCATTCTCGATCACCTCCCTCCACAAACTCTCCTCACCCTTGTATCCCCCCGACACTTTCTTAGTCTTCCATCTAAATTTGATGACGTGTGGACAAAGGCCCAAAAGGGCATTGCCTGTTCGCATCGGAAACTAGAGTTGTCTCCCCTTATCACCGTGGCGCCGAAAGTCTGCTGTCTGTCTTCAGATTTCATCTCTTAGTAAGGATGCGTGACGTCACAGATTCGCCAAGGGATAAGCTCTGCCAAGAGTGATGCCCTTTGGTCAAGAGTGGCAATGATGACTTTATAACTAATGCCAAGCCGATGAAGAATCAGCTACTTTTATTTTTATACCTTCACACTGATATGCGAAGGTAGAAACAATATACAGAAAAAAAATCGATGGCTTTGTGCTGTTATGTACAGTGCTGTATTTGTCACATTCTGTCGCTACCGACAAAAAAGGAAATACATAAATAATCAGGAAAGTTTTTTTTAATGAGTTGTCGAATTGTCTTAAAGGTCTGCCATTTATTTATTATCATCCTTACGATCGTTATTTTCATCGTGGGGTGAGTGGTTGGTTGTGTGTGTGCTTGAGAGATCTTTACACAGAGATACACGCACACAAACAAATTCACACACAAAGAAGACAAATACGCGTTTGCAATTATGTCCTGCAAACGAGAAAAGAAAAACACAACATAGATTAGGATATTTTTGTGTCTGATTTACCGTCCCTGATGACAAATTATTACTTAACGATCCCCCACCCAACCTACTTCCACCACTATCACCACCACCACAACCGATTTGACACAACGTAAAGAGGCATAGTCGATGTAGAAGGGACTCCCAGTTGGAAACCTCGTGTAAATGTGCAGTTTGGCAGCGTATTCCTTCAGTTGCTTCAGGAGTTGTTTGATTGTGTATACAATACACTATTAGTATGGTGCAAACTAGAACGACTTTGGGCAGTGTCGTGCGAGATAGTGTGACTCTGTGCAGTGCTGTGCAAGATAGTGTGACTTTGTGCAGTGCTGTGCAAGATAGTGTGACTTTGTGCAGTGCTGTGCAAGATAGTGTGACTTTGTGCAGTCCTGTGCAAGATAGTGTGACTTTGTGCAGTGCTGTGCAAGATAGTGTGACTTTGTGCAGTGCTGTGCAAGATAGTGTGACTTTGTGCAGTGTCGTGCGATATAGTGTGACTTTGTGCAATGTCGAGGGAGCTAGAATGATTATGAGCACGGTCGCACGAACTAAAGTGATTTTGTGTAGTGTCGTGTGAACTAAAATGACTGTGTGTATGGACATGCAAGCTAGTGTGACTTTGTACAGTGTCGTGCAAGTTGAATGATTGTGTGCATAGTCGTGCTGGCTAATGTGACTTTGTGAACTGTCGTGCGAACTAGTATGGTTGTAGACATGGTAGTGCGAGGTAGTATGACTTTTGGCATTATGTTGTGGATGCTGTCCGGTTGCAGGTATAGCCCGTATCTATATAACACGAATCGAACTTGCATTGCTGGTGAGCTATGTGACAGCCGTACATTCAACTTGCGTGTAGCTCTACTTACTTAATTATTCATATATCAATTTATATATATATTATTTATTTATATGTTATAACTTCAGTGGAAATACGTAATGAAAATAGAGGTCACGCGAGCAAATTAATACGTGCTCGCATGCACACACACACACACACACACACACACACACACACACACACACACACACACACACACACACACACACACACACACACACACGAGCTCACAAGACATTGAAATAATTTCATACATCCACTGATCAAGTCCATATTTTAACATCTTATTAATTCCTACTCTATGAAGTGAAAAGAGAAGATATTACATATATATGACGTCACTAAAACCCAAGTAGTGAGTATATGGTGGGGGGGGGTAAGTAGAGTTAGAGTGGTGAGTGGCAAGTAATGGTTCGGGACATACATGAGGATGGGGGGAGAAATATATAGATGGAGTGTCCTTGTTTGGCTATTCTGAATGGGAAGTATCTTGGACAGTGCTAGTAGATCTAGATCTTATTGTACCCACCCACCAACTCCAAACACCCACCCACCTACAGACTCGTCCTGAGACTAATCCTTCTTTTCCTATTCTCTTTCTCTTAAACACACATTCTCTTTCACCCACCCCAAATAAAAAAAAATGATAGCACCAAAAACATTATTTTCCAAGTCTGCCTGACTCTCACACTCACTAACACAAAACAATCTGAATGCCAGTCAGGCAAAAACATTCTGCATTGAACGCCTTCTGCACAAAGAGGCTACATAGTAAAACTTAAAGGCACATAAATAACTCGGACAAATACACAAACCGCGAAAAGATAAACAAACGCCCATACGCTCTTGATAACGGTCAGTGGAGACGTATCTACGACAACGCCAAAAAGCGAAGACATCCAATGCTGAATTGGCGCTGATCAGTTTGGTCTTCGTCTACAAAATGGACGGCCATTCAAAGGAAAGACAAATATTTGTGGACTTGATGTATGTGTTCGACAGGATGAAGGAGAGGGTGGGTGGGGTGGAATGAGGGGAGTCGAGGTCTGAAGTAGCACTTTTGGTTGAGGTACCGCGAATCGCCAGCGTTGCTGTCAGCTGATTTCGCAAGTAGCATATGTCTACAGACGTATACAAATGTCGTTTCGTGATGAAAGATCATTCTCTGTTTGCAAGAAAAACAGACTGGAGCTTAAATGACTTTAATGTGTCTGTATAAGAGAGGGTTTGTGACTTGAGTATGACTGCATAAGAGAGGGTTTGTGACTTGAGTATGACTGCGAGAGAGAGGGTTTGTGACTTGAGTATGACTGCGAGAGAGAGGAATATATTCATGCGTGTGTGCGCGACCTGCAGAGGGATCTAACTGGTGTGCGTTAGTATCCACTGCGTTTAGACAATAATGTTTACTTCTGCACATACTTTACTTCTTAACTGGACATTTTTCTTCTATGTAAAGATTACTTCTGCACATACTAAATGCAAAATTCACATTTTCCCTTCTATGTAAAAGTTATTTCTGCCAGAACTGGAAAGTTTTCTTCTCTGTAAAAGTTGCTCACGCGCACACCACAAAATAAACCCCAGCCATTTTCTGTTGCAGTTGCACTTTCTGTACCCTATAATTGACTGAAATTCCAAACTCCCATCCTATAATCCTGTCCTATTAACAAGACAGCAAAACTCCCATCCTATAATCCTGTCCTATTATCAAAACAGCAAAACTCATCGAGAATCTTTGACTTTGAGAAACAATTAAAGTGTGGATAGTTGTTACATGTTTTATTTTGATAGAATATTTATTAATTCAAACAATCCACATGTATCCTATTGTACACTGTTTCGTTCGAAGTAACATTATTATTTTCATATATATCCATCCCAGCACTAATACAGGCGTGTTTATTCTCTGCTTTAATTGCCTTAATATTAAGGCAATTTTTTCCACCTGCTTATAGAATTTCCAAGACATCACTTAAATAATTCAGTTTATTTTACCCTACTGCAAACGTAAGATGCCCACATTTCTAGTTACTAAAGTGAATTCCACAACAGATGTTTTCACACGGCCACCACCTGATCTCAGGGTAGATAACTCGTAACCCAAGGTCGCCCTTCAATACATGTTTGGCGATCACCTCTCACAGAGCAAAGGGGACCACAGAAAGAGAGAGCACTGGTGGAAGGGGCTTTCAGACAAGTTTCCTATTCTATTTAACGAGCCAGTTATAGTAGACCTACATATGATGACGTCACTAGTACCTGTCATCAGCGTAATTGACGTAAACCGCACATATATTTAAGGAAAAATCCTACTCACTAGTACACATACACGCACGCACGCACACAAAAAACGTGTGCATGCACTCACGCAAGCAGAACCTTCCACTCGTATACGTCAACAACATAACAAGCAGCGACAACGACAAAGATGTGAAGCCAATAACTACACTACGACATCACTCGCTGCCCGTAGGTTGTTTTAGATCTTTATCGATCGATCGTGCTGCAGAGCGATAGACTTCCATACTGTAAAAGTAATTCGCTTGTAATTATCTTTTATTATAATTATCGACGTTGGAGGGTAGGGAGGTATGTAGGGGAGGGAGGTGCACACTGCTGTAGTTGCATGCGACCTGTCGAGCACCGTGAATGCTGGCAAAGCTTCTTTGCTCCTTGTCGGGCGGGCTTGCTAATGAGCCATTAATTTCTGGCAGATCCCATGATTGTCATGCTTCTTGAAGTGATCAGGCTTGTGTGGAATTGTGCCAGCGATTTCTTTCTTTTTTCCTTTCTTTCTATCTTTCTTTCTTTCTTACGTATATCTACAGTCTTTCTCTTTAAAATTTCATTTAATTTAAAAATTATTATAGACTTCATTTAATTTTCTTAAATAATGTAATTTGTGATATTTTAATAATTTTAAAAACAAGTTTTCACTATTGGTTTTTACTCTCTCCCTCATCTTTTTCCATCGATATTGAATCATAATACAAACAGCATTCTATCAATCTAACCACTTTGTTACATATTTACCTGTGACATTTTTATCTACATATCCGTGTATCGAAAATGTCTTCCTACCTGTCTTTTTAAATGTGTATTTAATTATATCTGTCTCTCTATTTGTCTCTCCCCCATTTCCGTCTATCTGTCTTTTCCCCCCATCTATCTGGCTTTCACTATGTCGTGTATATTTCGCCAACAAGCATTCGAAAACTTCATAGTCTCAATGAAGAGCGATAAAATTTTGTCTTTTGAATTTGAAATACACATTAGTGGAAACTGAAAAGAACGCAGGCTTCGTTACACCTTTCTTTTCTCTCATAAAGTAATACAATGAATACAGTAGAGACATTTGCCGAAAGAGTATCACTTTTAATATTTATATTTTAATATTTGTATTGCTAATATTTATGTTTTAATATTTATATTGCTAATATTTATGTTTTAATATTTATATTGCTATCGAAGAAGAACAAATAGCGGAAACTAGCATCTCGCTGAAATAGTCTTCTTACAATTCCAACAGAAAAGTAACGGGGTAGACGGGTTTTCCTCGAAATATTGTAAATACGGGTGCATCATTAGAATGAGTGAGGTGGGAAGCACAGAAGGTTGCAAGATGATTTGCAGAATTATCAAGAACAACAACAAAAATTCTTCAGTAAAGAGTCGTCAACTGATCCGGCACTGGCATATGCCAACTAAACCTAAGGATAAATTACATGTTACTTGTTGACCTATGGCCAGTCTGAGCCAACGAAAACTAAGAATAAATTACATATTATTGTGTTGACCCGTGGCTAGTCGATCCAAGCGAAATTAACGATAAATCACATATTCCTGTGTTGACCCGTGGCCAGTCCACAAGATGGGATCGACCCGAATAAGTGGATTGCTGTGACGGAAATTGGTCAGTCAAGGGAGGGTAACGCGTAGCTTGGTAGTGTGTCTGAGCAGGTAAATTAAGATTTCAATGTTTCTTTTTTTTTTTTCTTTGGAAGAAAGGAGGGGATTGGGAGAAGCAGATTAATAGAAATACTGAATTTAAAAACAAGGAAAAAACACGTCATTTTAGTTTTGTAAATCAGCTGCTTGGATATGAGGGAGAAAGGGAGTGTGTGAGAGAGTGAAAGGGATTATTATTATGAGAGAAAGGGGAGTATATGAGAGAGAGAAAGAAAGAGGTAGGGGATGAGAAAAGACGAAGAGTACGTGAGTGTACATGCGTAAGTGTGTGAATATTTACTAACAGAAGGGTTTCAAAGTGTAACATCTTCAGACGCCCGAGAACTATTATATATATACATAATCTTTTCCATTTGCATCTTTTAATTTTTTTTATGGTGCAGAAGATTTGTGTTTCGGGAGGAGGTATTTCATCTCATGTTTATATTTACTGTGGGTGTTCATGGCGACGCGATGTCTTTCCCCTCTTTTGTGGTAAGACAGTGAGTTACCGTCCCCTTCTCTTTTTCTTTCTTTTCTTTCTTTTTTGGTGGTTTGTGTGTGTGGGGAGGAATAAAGCCAGTGATTTATTATTTCCTGGAAATTGGCTCTGTGACACTCAGTCCCGATAGCAAGGAGCGGTGTTGACTGAAGTCCATAGTGCTTATTGCAGATCGTCTGGTTGGATGTTGCTGTAGTTGTAGTCAATGTAATGCTTCATTTAATTTGTCTTTACTAATATTAATGATGGCGAAAAGTGCCATAAGAATTCCAGATATTTAATTAATTAATAGAGAAATATGTGGATTGGTTGACAATCGTTCTCTTATTTACCAGAAAACAAGAAATAAAATCTGTGTTCTGTAAATTTGCTAAGGAGCTACCTGTGTCATACACGTCTTGTTATACATATGCACATTTGTAACGTGCAATAGATTTAAGTATACACGTTGTAACGTGCAATAGATTTAAGTATACATGTTGTAACGTGCAATAGATTTAAGTATACACGTTTTAACGCGCAATAGATTTAAGTATACAAATATGTAACTTGAAATAGATATATTTCTTTACTCAGCGTGTACTTTAAGTCTAAATTTGATTTAGTCTTTCTTTCTTTAGTTTCCTAATTGGGTGGGCATTCCAGTCTTAATCTTGCTTCGTAATTACTTTTTTTTTTTTTTTTTACATTTGCACCTCATATTTTGCTTTACATAAACTTTCCCAAACCTTATCTCGACCCATATTTCTTTTTAAGTGTATTTTTGTGTTAAACTCAAGCACATTATAACTGTCTAAAAGAAGGGAGAAAACTGTGGCTTGACACTGTCCGTTAATATAGCAACAAAGTTTTCCTCTTCTATTGCTTATTGTCGAGTATGAACTCGAGGACTATCTCTGATAGTGGTAGGCAGTTTAGAAACTGCAATCAGATGCCAACGTTCGCCTGTTGTCGTCTACGAGATCATGGCGAGCCTGCTCTATGTTGGCTCAGCGTTTGGTTGACAGTGAGTGTTTGCAGTCACGAGATATGCTCTAGGAGTCTAGGACGATGTAGAATATAGATTTTAAATGGTGTGTGTGTATTTGTGCTGACTCTGGAAAAGAAACATAAATAGAAATAAGAGAGATAGTGTGTGTGTGTGTGTGTGTGTGTGTGTGTGTGTGTGTGTGTGTGTGTGTGTGTGTGTGTGTGTGTGCTGACTCTAGAAAAGAAACAAATAGAAATAAGAGAGATTGTGTGTGTGTGTGTGTGTGAGAGAGAGAGAGAGAGAGAGAGAGAGAGACATAAATCGCCTGCTGTTATAAAGTTAATGTAACACATTATGGTTGGTGTATACGGCAATTGCTAAATCTTTTCTTTTCCTTAAAAAGTCGTGGTTTATTCCAGCGGTTGCCTCATGCTGTAACATGAGAAAAGACGAAGAGCACGTGAGTGTAACTAAAGTTACAGATATAATATTCTCTTCTTTAAGATGTACTTTTTGTATACCTTTGTTGTAGTACCAGTACTGATTCTTCAATTGGATTCAGCTTTAATGCGCAGATTTAAAAATGTTAATGACCTTCTTGGTTCATGTGATATTATAATTGCTGAACTGATTGGTTGAATCAGTTTTACGAATTTAATATAATTGTCGCCATGATCGTTTAACCTCTAGTCTGTTTTGTTTAATGAAAACATTTTTATTCTTGGATTGGATTAGATGGTTGGATTTAAAATTTGGAACGGAGGGTTGGAATTGAAGATTAGATTTGAGAGTCGGACCGAGAGTTTATTTGAGAGTTGGAACTGATCGAAATAGCGGCAGATCGATCATGAGAACCTCATTTCTTAGAATATCCAAAGGTGCATACATTGATTTCATTCATTCGACAACATTCTAGTTATTTCAAACAACCTTCTTTCTTCTGTCGTTGCAGGTGACCTGCCCAACCCACGAATCATTGAACACCCAACAGATGACTACGTCGCCAAAAATGAACCTGCAAAGCTCAACTGCAAAGCGGAGGGTGATCCCCCGCCGACAATCACATGGTACAGAGGAAACGGTGAACGTGTTGTGACTGATGCTGAAAACCCGTCCTCGCACCGCATGCTGTTGAACGGCGCCCAACTGTTCTTCCTCAGGATTATACATAACAAGAATGCTAAGCCTGACGTGGGCGCATATTATTGTAACGCCACCAATATTCACGGAAGTGCTATCAGTCGAAACGCAACATTGACGCTTGCAAGTGAGTTGCGCCATCTGTTTGATTTGATTGTTCAAACTTCTCTCTCTCTCTCTCTCTCTCTCTCTCTCTCTCTCTCTCTCTCTCTCTCTCTCTCTCTCTCTCTCTCTCTCTCTCTCTCTCTCTCTCTCTCTCTCTCTCTCTCTCTCTCTCTCTCTCTCTTCCAGTCGTTTTTTCTCTAGGCTGATTTTATTGTCTGGTTTTATTCAATGCTTTTAGTTGTTTGGGTGGATGAGTGTGTATGTGTTGGGGTGGGTAGGGGGTGTTGTCGTTTGTTTTTGTCCTAGTGTTGTTCATTGGTGGTATTGTCGAATCGTCTTTATTTCTGTATTTTTATTTCTTAGAAATGTTATTTACCTGTCAGTTTGTTTTTCGGTAGTTCCCCTGCCCTCCGATCTGTCGTTTTGTTCTTGTTCCACTGTTTCTCTACTTTCGATTTATTCTTTGGTCAAGCTTTTTAACGAATGTGTTTGCTTGGTTTGTTGGTATATTTTTCTACGCTGTTGTTCATTTACAATTGTGCTTTATTTGTCCAAATATCTGTCTGTGTTTTGTTTTTGTCCCTTTATTAGTCTACACATTTGTCTGTGATCTGGTCCTTGTTCCTTTATTGGTCTAAATATATGTCTGCCATATGGTCCTTGTATCTTTATTAGTCTAAATATATGTCTGTGATCTGGTCCTTGTTCCTTTATTGGTCTAAATATATGTCTGTGATCTGGTCCTTGTTCCTTTATTGGTCTAAATATATGTCTGTGATCCGGTCCTTGTACTTGTTTCAATGGTCTAGTATCTGTCCTTGCTGTTCTTGCTTTGATTCTTCGATGGTTGCACCTCAGAAATTTTAATTATATGTTTATTATTATTTCTGTTCCTGATTCACACACTTTCATGTAAGATTATGTGAGTTAGTATTGTTTTTAATCTCTTTGTGCTGCTCACAGACTTTCTAATTCATTCATTTCGTCTGCCTGTCTCTGTAATGGTTCTTTTTTTTTTTTAGTGTTTTCATTGGCCATCCCAAGTGTTTTTATTACGTCTTTTGGTCACGTTTGTCTCTCTTTCCTTTCTCACGTTTATCTGCCCTTACTGTTGTCACATTTATCTATCCTTTCTGTTGTCACTTTTGTGTAACCTTTCTTTGTCACGTTTGTCTGCCCTTACTGTTGTCACATTTATCTATCCTTTTATTATGTTGTCCATCTTTTGTCACGTTCGTCTATTCTTTTTGTTGTCAACTTTCTCTGTATTTTCTTTTTAACGTTTGTCTAAACCTTTTTATCACGTGTGTCTATAATTTATTTTTGTCTTTCATTAGTAATGTTTGTCTTTCATTAGTAATGTTTGTCTTTCATTAGTCTTTATCTATTCTTTCATTATAATGTTTTTCTGTACTTTCTGTGTTAGGTTTGTCTGCACTTTCATTGTCACACGTGTCTATCCTTTCACTGTCATGTTTGTTTATCCTGTCATTGTCATTTTCTTAACCCTTATCCAAATTTACCTGGCGATGAAGTTATTTATCAAAACACCAATTTCGCAATTCCCCATTCTGGGTCTCGTAGGCCGTCCACCTCTTCTTTCAGCTTTAATCTTTGCATCCATTCCAGCACTCTATCACCCACTTCTAATTCCCTCATATCAACGCTAGTCTTTATATCGTAAAACCCGCGCCTGTCGAAATTAGAACAAAATTATAACTCTGGCAAGACCCAAACACGACCCAGTACTCCCCGTCGCCGATTTTTTATTGTATAACATATCCCCGCGATTACCCGGGTATAGATTTGTGTGAGTAAATTTGTGTTCCGGGTGTCTTGCCGTTGACGCGTTCAGGAACACAAGCGGCAATAATAACCGTCTGTTTTAGCCTTTGTCTTTCCTCCCCACTCTAGTATCCTTGTATTAAAATACAAGAGTGCTCTAAATCCTCTTTACATTCGCGTTGGAATGCCTCAGTAGACAACTATGTACGTTTATCACAGTGGCATTTAAAATTGTTTTAAATGATTTTTTTTTTATTATTCTAAAGAAAAACTTGAAGCATTCGTTGGGTGTGGTTGGGTGGGTTGGGGGAGTCAGTGATGGAGAAAATCAAATGACAGTTGAGAACAGTTTAGTCTGCATGTTCTGTCGCAATCATATCGTGCTTTTTAAAAGTATATTGTTGTCTCACATGCATGTAGTAAGCACTGTTCACTAACAGTCCAGTACCTCCTCGTCTTGGATCTGAAAGTGAGACCGCCACCTACAAATTTATTACTGATACATTTTTGTTGTCTTTAATAAATACGTAAGACAAAGAAAACACTTGAAAAAGCAAGACGTAAAAGGGCTTCTACCGCCACAATATGTGAAGTCATCGTTGTCGACGTAATTTTGTTGACGAATCCATTATTTTATTTAAGCTGTCATTGAAACAATTTGACGTCTTTTCGACGTCGAGTTATCCACTATAAGACTAGGGTCTTATTTATGTCTACTAGGTTTTTGTTTTGCTACCAAAGAAGAAAAGTCTTCGTGTGTGTGTGTGTGTGTGTGTGTGTGTGTGTGTGTGTGTGTGTGTGTGTGTGCCTGCGTGCGTGCGTGTAAGAGTGTGTGTGTGTGTGTGTGTGTGTGTGTGAAGCTTTTATAGACATTTTCAGTTGTTTCCTACCGAGGTCGGAAGAATAAAAATTAATATCCACTGGTTGTGATGTGAGTGGAGACAATCGCAAAGAATCCTTCAGTAATGTACAGTCAACAGTTGCATTTCGATAACTAAAACCCAAGGCTGACATGCGCAGGAAAGTTATTATTGCACGCGCACTTAAACCTTTTAAATCGAAGGAGAGGTTGACACGTAGTCTTTGAAAGCTTTTGTTCTCGGTAACAGTACCTGCAGGCTTCTAAGCACGCGCGAGTCAAGACCTAATTTCCTGCTGGGGAAATTGGGAGGGCTCTTCCAGATCCTTTCACAGCTGCTGGCTTCATTCAATTCAAAATCTGGACCTGGCTTTGCTTGAGCATGGATACCGTGTAGCCAAGAAGACGCGTCGGGTCTTGGCTACCGTTAGTTAAGCCATGCTTTACATGGAGTTATCTTTCTTTCTCCGATGTAGTTATTCGTTTCTGTAGCTACTGACGTCTATCTACTAAGCAGCGTCCACTTAAGTATTGTCAAACGCAAAACAAATCAAGAGTGAAGAAGTTTCTTCGGCACTAGTTAACACAGAATCGGTGTCATCATACGGAATCACGTGATGAAAACACTAAACTTTGCTTACAGTGGTTGAAGTATTGAAACTCCTCTGAGCTTAAGAGATTTAACCCCCTTCGGATTGACCCAAGATGGCCGTCATAGATTTGTGTAAAGTTTTCAAGGACGTTGTTTTGAGTAGAGAAGACAGTCTTCAGTAATCGGAAGATGGGGGTAGTGCATGTAAAATTCATTTTTGCGAATAGTAGTGGGTAGGTAAATACACTCGTCATGGTGCTTTCGGTCTGTGCAGCTTCC
This sequence comes from Sinotaia quadrata, assembly GCA_028829895.1. Taxonomy (NCBI): domain Eukaryota; kingdom Metazoa; phylum Mollusca; class Gastropoda; order Architaenioglossa; family Viviparidae; genus Sinotaia; species Sinotaia quadrata. The sequence continues at coordinate 48,598,732 of CM054179.1, forward strand.
TCCCATTGAGAGCAAGTACCTAGATTGGAAATGATGTAACAAGATGCAATATTACAGAGGGTGATCCCCATGAAAAAATTGCTATAATTAGTTGTAATATTACAGAGGGTGATCCCCATGAAAAAATGGGAGGGGAATGGTTTTGCGTTCTTTCATTTTGCAACTGTTCAGTGATGACGTTTCATGTTGGATTCCCTATCCAACTTTTTATGGAAGAATTCCACGAGAGTAATGCTTTGTGCTGCAAAATCTTTACAAGTTTGGCATTTCAATGGTCGTATTCATTTACCTGTCCTCGACACACACACACACACACACACACGTATTTTGATTGATAGATAGATAGATAGATAGATAGATAGATAGATAGATAGATAGATAGATAGATAGATAGATAGATAGATAGATAGATAGATAGATAGATAGATAGATAGATAGATAGATATTACTCTACAACTGCACTCTCTCTGACCCCACCCATCGACATCTTGCAAGCCATCCCAAGTTCAATAGAAAACATTTATTACATATCTCAATAATAGCTATTTGGAACTTCTTTAAACCCAAATTCAATAGAAAACATTTCTTACATCTCAAGAATGCAATTTGAGACTTCTTTAAACCCAAATTGAATAGAAAACATTTATTATATTTCTCAGGAATCGCTATTTGAGACTTCTTTAAACACAATGCCATAACTTGTCTAGCACAGAAAATATTTATTTTGTCTGTTTTGATACATATCTGTGCCTTAATATTTATTTTGTCTGTTTTGATACATATCTGTGCCTTAATATTTATTTTGTCTGTTTTGATACATATCTGTGCCTTAATATTTATTTTGTCTGTTTTGATACATATCTGTGCCTTAATATTTATTTTGTCTGTTTTGATACATATCTGTGCCTTAATATTTATTTTGTCTGTTTTGATACATATCTGTGCCTTAATTCAAAATGTGATTCTTAGGACACGAGAATAACGTGTCTAGTGAAATTCTGCACGTGACTACCAATCATAATCCTGATGGAATCAGGACTTTCTTTTTATTTTGATTGTAAACACCTTTGCAATCACATCATAGAAATATACGGGCACGCGGACGTATTTGATCCAGAAACGTTCTTGATTACTGAAGGACATGTTTCATCTTCGTAAGCCACGGTGCACCTGGAACTACTAATGAAAGTCGTGCGGTAACGTCTAATCGCTACTGACAACATCCCTGCGACTCAGCACGTTAAACGCATTCACACACCGCTTGTCAGTTCACTTCCTGCTAATTAAGGCCCGCGCGGGAACTGGTAGGAAACAAGGTGTTAAGAATACAACACATCTTGAATGCATTATCTACACGAAAATATACGCGTGTTTCAGGTGTATGATTTGTTGGGGTTTTTATTTGTTTTTTAGTTGTGTGTGAGAGATAGAGAGAGAAGGAAAGAGAAAGACTTGTTTTCTTTCTTCTTTCGTCTGTGGTGTGAAACTGCGGACCTGGAATATTGTCATATATCTCGGTTTCCTACTGCGAATGAAAGACGTTTCACAAGCATTTCGCTCGACAGCCGTTCGTGTCTGGGATACGAAGAATGGGTATCTTCTACTCGATAGTTCACATGACCTTGCCGCTCTCGTTCTCATTCCTGCACGGGTCAGAGTTCAAAAGCAGGCTCGCACTGTTTCCCGGCAACGTTTAAACGTTCTCTTCATGACGCATAGTGAGCAAAAGAAACAAATCATTTCGTTTAAAGTAATTTTGTTTTTATTTCATCAGAATTTGGTTTGTTAGAAGGGAGTGAATTACAGCGAGTTGGCACGTTTAATGGTGTGCGTGTGTAAAAAGTCCTTGACATTGATAAACTTCGAAAGAACTGGGAGTAAAAAAAAAATCGCTTATTATTATTATTCACTTGTTTCTGTATTATTTTATTTTCATTTAATTATGTTGACTTCACACAGACAAACGTATTCGTTAATATTTGACGTGCAAATTTGTTTTCAACGCTTCATTTTCGCTTTATTAGTAGTATCTGTTCACAAAGAAACAAAACAAAAATTGCGAACGAAAGCCACCCTAAAAGATCCCAAAAATAACATGCAGGATATACCAGAATCTGAAAAGGACACTAAGTACCAAATTCTAAAATTTTCAGACCATTGTAGGACTAATTCTCTTATTTATTATCGAATTATCGAAACAACAAAAATGTATCAAAACTTTAGTAATAATTTAAAACCTAAATCTTTGCAAAACGACTAAAACGTGTTTTAAAATCATTCCTGTACTCACTAATTTTCCAGGACGAAGATTAATACTTTGATTCGAAATTTTCTGTTTTCTGAGTAGTGTACCTTGCGTCTTAAATATAGCAGTGGTTTGTTGTTCAGCTATGAGGCACAGAATGTTGAGGCCGTCTGTGGTGTACATCCTGTTTGTTTTTTCAATGAGAAAAGAAAATCAACAACTAGCTGTGCAAACTATTACGAAAGGAACGGTCGAGGGAAAGAGGAGAAACGCGATGGGTCAATTGCAGCATTCCTTTAAGTATAAATTATACAACATTCCTATTAGTATGCATTATATAACACTCCTGTTAGTATGTATTATACAACACTCCTGCAAGTGTGTGTTAATAAGGGAACAATTTGTTTTTCTCAAAACATGTGATTTTCATATTGATGTCATTAGTTACCCAGTGAGTGCTTGAATTATTAAATTATATCAACAATTTTCATTTATGTACTGTGTCTTTCACTATTGCGTCACAAACGGGTAATGAAATTGCTAGTGAGTTAAAGTGTGATTCTATTTTTAATAAGGGAGCCATACATTAATAATTAACACACCCATTCACATCTATATACAATCCGTACACCTATATACGCTCATACAGTCTCTTTCTTTCTCTCTCTCTCTCTCTCTCTCTCTCTCTCTCTCTCTCTCTCTCTCTCTGCTATCATTAACTTCAATTAATTTTGAAGGAGAAGGGGGCAACCAATACGTTAATTTCATTAGCAATGTAAAAAGAAAGAAAAAAAGACAATCATTAATGAACATGAGATGGAAAAACATTTTGGGGATTGATTTGTCCGCTTAACGTTCGCAGCCAATGTTCGTTGATTTCGCGAAAAGATAGAACAATATTGAAAAGCAATCTAGGGTTGTCAGTGTAATATGACCTGGAGGTCATGTATTAATGACATTTCCTTGCTCTTGTTTCATTTTCTTTTTACTACGAATGAAAATTGGTTACATTTGTCTAATAGAAGCGTGTTTGTGATTTTTTTTTTTAACACAGAAAGAAAAGCAAGCGGAAATTACTTTGTCGTAAAAAAATTGAAATGCATAAAGCCAAATACGTTTATGTCGCATTAGCTTAAATGGCCCATGTTATGAAATCATGTATTTTCTTGATGTCTCTGCGAGATCGTGACAGTGAGATGTAAACCGGAAAAATAAAAGTACCGTTGTCATAACAATGTTTTATCGTAGCAAACAAAAAACTCGCATTTAATGTTGAGTATGGTCCTGACAAGATCATTTTGTAGGAAAGAAAAATTCCATGGAAGAAACGGAAATAAATCTAATTTCTATGCTCATTTCGTCGATCTGAAATACACGTTCCCAATCCTATCTGCACTGCGATAGGAAATAGGGATTTCTCGGTAACGTCATTCAGTAGCGTAATATAGTAAACTTTAAATGAGCTGGTAGGAGATTCACCATGGTCACAATGACGTATCTTGTTAACCTTTTCACTGCTGATGCCAGTACATCATGACATTCCTGAATTATGAATTATCTGGGCCGCTGCGCAGGGTTAAAAATAAAACAATGGAAACATGTTCTAGAACTCTGCTGTGTCATAGTGAGTGGTACATTGTTTTTGAAAACACGGACTAGCTTGATCTGGTTATTTTTGCTTAGTATTGAAGAAGCATTATAACTGTATGCCCATACATTCGAAAAAGTAGACGATATTGTTGTATTGTTTCGATTACTCTTTCTTATTCCGTACAATATTTGTTTTTATTCTGGTAGTTAGTTTAGTAATTAGATGCATTCGTAATAATGTCATTGTGTGTGTGTTTAAAGGCGTGCAATTTTACTTCATTGACATTCTCTCGAGGAATTTGAAATTTAGTATGAACTTTTACTGTTAACGGTGTTTAGAAGCATTCAATAGTTTAGGTTGTAAATCTACGAGTGTTATGCAGCGGTGAAGGCAAGGAGTGTTATGTTGACTTCTTAAATCTTTGCGAGTGTTGTACACTGTTCTAAGGCAAAGAGTCTGTGTTGACTTCTTAACGTTTTAAGAGTGTTGTACAGCTGTCTTAAGGCAGAGTCTGTGTTGACTTCTTAAAGTTTTAAGAGCGTTGTACACTGTTCTAAGGCAAAGGGTCTGTGTTGACTTCTTAAAGTTTTAAGAGCGTTGTAAAGCTGTCTGAAGGCAAATAATTGACTCCTTAACGCTTTGCGGATGGTTTTAGTACAGCTGTCTTAAGGCAAAGAGAGTTGTGTTGGCTTCACAAAGCTTTGCGAGTGTTGTTCAGCTGTCTTAAGGCAAAGAGAGTTGTGTTGGCTTCACAAATCTTTTCGAGTGTTTTATAGCTGTCTTAAGGCAAAGAGAATTGTGGTGGCTTCACAAAGCTTTGCCAGTGTTGTACAGCTGTCTTAAGGCAAAGAGTGTTGTGTTGGCTTCACAAAGCTTTGCTACTGTTTTATAGCTGTCTTAAGGCAGAGTTGCACAAGCTGTGAGCGTTATATTTTATTGTCATAAACCTGATTGTTGGGCAATTTAAAGATTTATTAGTCTTTATTCTCTCACCAGCCCACCCCACCAAAATTCTGAAATATAATAAAAAAAAACTGTTGTAGGATCGCTCAATGCCTCATACACAGGATCATAAGGAGGATGGCGTTTCGAACAGGAGCAGAGGCATCCGCCAGCAAAACAAATCTGGCGGCCGCAAGCATGTTCTTGAAAGTAAAAATAATTGCACCTTTAAATACGTGTGCCCGCCTTTCTCTCTCTCTCTCTCTCTCTCTCTCTCTCTCTCTCTCTCTCTCTCTCTCTCTCTCTCTCTCTCTCTTGCTGACATTTGCACTCCAAACAAGCAAAATACCAAAACATCCTAACAACTTTCTGCAAGGTTTTCCTCGCCTGCTTTTGTATATACGGACTGCGCAACCCGCACTGCACCTCTTCCCAAAGAGACTGACATTTGTCGAGAGAGAAAGCAAAGCAGAAGGAACATATCTTAAGCGTCTCTCAGTATGCAAATGACATTTTGATGCATGATGTGTGAGAATGCACAGAAAATCCGCACAAGACTACAAACACCCGTCGTCATCTGCCGAGCGGAAGAATAGGGAGGGGGGAAGGGTTTTTCTAGGGGAGAGGGGGTGACGAAAGTCCCCTTTGATTCAGTAATTTACAGTAGGTCTTGACTTGTTGCGAGTTGCCTGAGCTCCCGATTCCATTTTGCTGCCAGATTAGGGGTTGAATTTGTTTCCGCTTCCTCAGATTCGGACAAAATGAGAGAAGGGTTGTGGTTTGGGGTGGATTTGTGGGGGAGACTTCAAGAAGGCTGTGTCTCACTTTACAGTTGACATGAGAGAAAGGTTTGCTTGTTGTTGTTGAGAGGGGGGGAGGAGAAGAATTCTTTAAAAAAATTAGTTTTCTTGATCGATGAGTTATGATAGTGAGCCTACTTAATTTCCATCTTAACTACTTAATTCATTCGCCCAGACATAGTGTGTTTATTAGCTCTTTTGAAGAAGGGTTTTCAGTCTTCAAAGAGACACAAAAATTTGTAAAGTACTTCCCTAAACTTTATTTTTAAAATGTTGCCATTCTAGTCTCTCTGTTTTAATGATTCTTAGAACATGATTTGTTTAACTTGAGATTTTCTCATACAGCTACTAGTTTTGCCTTCTGTTATCTTTGCTAATGTTATATAACTTTGTGCATGTTCTTAGACACTAGATAGTTTTCTTAATGTCAGTCATACTATTATGTATACTGTGTGTGGAGACATCATTTTAGCTCTCTATACGCTGTTAACACTGCAGCGTCATTCTGAGAACACATCTACACAGTTGTACATGTTTTACAGTGGGTTTTGTTTGTTTTGGAGCACAATTCTTCTGGAACATTCTCGACAAAAGAGTATACAGACATTTTAGCTTCTTCCTGGATACTTATGATTCAAAAGTACGACCCCCGCTATTATCGACCTGTGCTGTTAATATTGGCTACCATTTTACCTCATTCTCAGCTAGAAACTCTGTCCAGGAAGACGTCCTCTGCAAGTAACTTGCTGTGCTCTATTTCTACCTCAGAAGATGATTCTAGAAGAGCACAGCAAGTTATATTTAGAGAGTGCAGACTCTCTGGAACTTGTCATTGTGTGCTCACTTAATAGAGTGAATGTTCAATTACACTATAACTTTTGTAGTTTTATTAGAGAGACATTGGTACATCTTCTGAGTTAACTAAAAATATTGTGTTGTCTGTTTTTAACATCTCTAATGCAACCATTGTCTAAATCTTCCTTTTAGGCCCCACAGTTCTGTCAGGTTAATCTGTTTATTCTATCGACAGTGTGCATCTGTCTAGACGTGAGTAAATATGATTGGGGTGGGGAGATGTCTTTCGAGTTATATCTATCAATTGACCTGTCTGGTATGCGACCAATCATGTAGTTTGTTATTGTACAGGTACCTAAGCTGCACAATGCGAGTGGAGTGAGTGTGGCACATGATATTAACACCTATCGCATTCATTCATCCACCCGTTATATTACATGTGTGATTATGAAAATACAAGTTTTGTAGCTATTAACAAAAAGCGTGCACCTAGTCTGTCGTTATTAACTACAGGCGTGCGGCTGTCTTTCCCTCTTAACTATAAACGTGTAGCTAGCTATCTGTTCTTCTTAACTACAAGCGTACTGTTAATCTACCGCTATTAATTAAAAGCGTGCAGCTGTCTGTTGCTATCGAAAGTCTGAAAAGAGTTCCGCTAGCATTACTGCTTGTCTTTTCGCCGCAATCTAGTACCAATCAACTGCAAAAACTGCAATTTTCTACATCGACAATAGGAGATCAAGTGTTAAAGCGGATAAATATGTGTAAAATTTAGTTTTATGAAAAGTTTAAATTTTCTTAATTCATGAAACTGAAATGTAGATGTTGAAGACGTAGTTGTTATTTTGTTTTTATCAAGTGTCAATTATACACTTCACTGTTGAAATCGAAACACTGCCAGCATCTCTCTGAAGTATCACACATGACTGAAACATCCATCACATGACACGAAGCATCTATCACACGACTGAAACATCCATCTAATGACTGAAACGTCATTCACATGACTGAAACATCCATCAAATGACAGTAGAGACACTTGCAAGCAAAAGCTGTCGTTATAGAAATATTAACAAATATCTATCGATGTGCTTTTTGCAAAGTTGTGAGAACAACAAACTTTGAATGAGGAAATAAAGTACGTCATTTGGAAGTGTACTTGTCATAGTCACTGCCGTGAATTGCTATACTGTAGGATTAATAAACTCACCTGTAGTGCTTGGTATGTTGATTGAAAATTACGGGCTACTATTTTCATGAAAGATTTTAGCAAGGAAATTATTTCTATTTGCTTTCTGAATTCTGAATTGCTGAAAATTTTCTTTGAGTTCAGGGCATGTAGAATGGGAAATGCACCAGTAATATTATAGTCATTAAGGGTGCAATGTATATGAGATATGTCTGAAAGAAAAAAAAATCTGTTATTGGAGAACCTTTCTGTTTTTCTGAGTGTTTGGCCAAGACATCATATCCACAAAAACGTACTTACAATCTGAACAAGATCACACTCCTCAAGTCCACAAAAACTTACTTACAATCTGAACAAGATCACACTCCTCAAGTCCACAAAAACTTACAATCTGAACAAGATCACACTCCTCAAGTCCACAAAAACTTACAATCTGAACAAGATCACACTCTTCAAAGATCACACTCCTCAAGTCCACAAAAACTTACTTACAATCTGAACAAGATCACACTCCTCAAGTCCACAAAAACTTACTTACAATCTGAACAAGATCACACTCCTCAAGTCCACAAAAACTTACTTACAATCTGAACAAGATCACACTCTTCAAGTCCAAAAGATCGTTCCCTCAATAAAAGAACATGGTAATCTTTAATGGGTCATAAGTGACAAGTGCTCTATTATTGCACAATGTATAGCCTAGCAAAAGTAATGGATCATAAGTGACAAGTGCTATATTATTGCAAAATGTATAGCCTAGCAAAAGTAAGAATCTACAAATGAAAATGACAAAAATTGACAAGTGCTCAAGTATTGCAAAATGTAGAGCCTAGCGAAAGTAAGAATCTACAAATGAAAATGACAAAAACTGACAAGGGATAAATCGAAATAAAGTCAGTTTCCGAAGGCCGAGCGGACGTTGCCGTTTCGTGTCTTGTTAACAACTTTTAATTTTCATATATCTGTATATTACAGAAACATTCGACAGTGAGTATTTGAGGGGGTTTCCTAAACATAAATAAATCCCCTGAAACACATAAACATAAGCCACCATCTCATTAAGCCGTCTGCTTTTCCCACAATAAAAATTAGTAGTAGATAATGGATAATATCCAGTGAAGTGTTTTCTGGCATATTAAATTATATGAAGAATTTAACGTTTGTATCTAACAAAGGGCTGCTTTACACCGATCTCCGATCCGGCGAATAGTGGAAGAAAATCAGAAAAACAAAAGATAAAAAGCCTATATTTTAATTTAACACAGACAACGGTGTTTTTGTTACGGTTTAGAGCTAATGCCAGTTTGGAGATTTATGTTTTCCAGATGCAGCTGGATATTTTCTTGTCTCTTTTTTTTTTTCTTCTCCCCAGACCCTCCTTCCCCCGGATTTTGTTTTATTTTGTTTGGAGGCAATTTTGTTAAGCTGAACTGTCTGTTCTTGCTGGATGTTTTTCTTACCTGATTGGTATTTTCGTTTCTCGTCTTATACCGTCGGAAGAATGGAACTTTAACTTGAAAGAAACATACCTTTTTTAAATTATGCATTTTAATGAAATCAACACATGTGAATCTCTATCATTGTACACGAATGAAATACGAAAACTTTGCATTGTTCTCTCTCTCTCTCTTCCCCCTTCCCCCTCACCCGTTTTAAAAAAAATAAAAATCAGGTTACATGAAAGCTTGTTTGGGTTAATTCAAACATCTAAAAATATAGTAATAAAGGGAACTGAAAATAATTTTTGCATTAATATTTCGTCTTATTATTCGTATTTCTGATCTCTTTCTTTCTTTTACTTGAATTTCACTTTTGTTTCATCCTTGCTGATTCCGATGATGGACGAAAACGATTATTTCTCGAAAGAAGGGCGTGGTTTTCACAAAGATTATAATGTGCAATTTGTTTGAAAAGCAAACAGCCAATGGCCTGCGATTACATGGGCCGTTGTCATTCGACCCCTCAATGGACTGTCCCATTGACCTGGGCTTGTGAACAACAAATTCGATCCTAGGTCAGTTATAGCAAGAAACTAGTCCCTCTCTACTTCCCCGCGCCCCATTGCCTCCTTGCGTCCTCTCTACCCCCATTATCATCCCATACCAATTGCAAGCCTCTCTATCGTCAGGTTTTCCAAAACTTTATAATAATTCCTTCCGTGATTATTGCCTTTTATGGACATAAATAATATAATTAATTATTTCCTCTGTTCTGGCTCGCTTCCAGTTTTACTACATATTAGTCTCACTGTCTCGTTATGAGCTTAGTTTGTATTATTCTGACTGGTGTAATCTATTCCAGTTTTACTACATATTAGTCTCACTGTCTCATTATGGGCTTAATTTGTATTATTCTGACGTGTAATCTATTCCAGTTTTACTACATATTAGTCTCACTGTCTCATTATGGGCTTAGTTTGTATTATTCTGACTGGTGTAATCTATACCATCGCATCAGGCGTAATTTATATTATTTCGAGTGATACTGTTGAAACTACAGCTACTGGCATAGTTGTCATTGTTCTTGCGTATGCTTGCTAGGAACTCTTTGGTAATGAGGACTTATTTTTATTTTAACTTCATTTGATAACTAATTTAGTCAGCGCTTTACAAATGTTACAAACATACTTCCACAATCAATGGCTGCCACCTGTGACTTTTTTCTAATCGAGGTCACTGATGTGGATTTTACTGTCCCTTAGAACTATTACAAGACTTACATTTCCATTTACGTGGGGTGGGGGGTTGGGGGGGCTGAAGTCAACTGACCAGGTGTGACACCTCTCTGGGCACCCATCGTTATGATTATTATTTATTTATTAATGACATAAATAATTACAAGTGATCAAGAATCTTAATTTATAGCTATTAATAATTCTCCCAAAAGACCAATATGTCTCTCACTTGGCGGATTATAAGGATGTCGTAATACTTTACTCTTTACACAATAACAAGATAGACTTTTTTCTGTCGCATAATGTTTTTGCAAGTGGAAGCTTCTTATTAAAGGAGTAATAAAAATCCGTCTTTTATTTATATTTAACGAGCCCCAATCCTCTCACTATTACTCTAACATAAGGTTTTAATGAATGTGCAAGAAGGTGAATAAATTTAACAATTTTTTTAAAAAAATCAACAATCAAATATACAACATGTGAATATAATCAAAAGAGTGTTGATATTTAGTTTACATCACTTCACACCATGTTTGACTAAATGTTAGACACTCATTCAGTTTATTTTAGCATAGACATCAGCAGTCAAAAAAAAAATCAAGTTCATAGATAGGAGAATGGAGTTTTACAGAGATAATTATAGTCACTGCACATAATCTTTTGAATGCTGCCGCTGAATGTGTTCACAATCACGTGGTTTGCAACAAGTCACTTTCTTATTAGATGGCAGATCAACGAACCTCATCTAGGCACGTTACACAACTGCTTCAGAATCTTCGATGCGCTCACAAAGCAGAATGCGGAGAATTTCCAGAACTTCGTATGTGCTATTGAAGTACATCATGAGGCGTGTTCCAGTAACTTCATGTGCATTATTCAAGCACACTACAGTGAATGTTCGAAAAATCTTCGTAAATTCTCTAGACCAAAGTCAAAACTTCAATTTCCATCGTATTGGTTCTTGAACGGAATTCACAGGAATAAACTTATAGCAGCACATTTACGGAATTCACAGGAATAAACTTATAGCAGCACATTTACGGAGAAGTTCAATGATAACATTGAATGCACATACCAACATGATCCATTAGGGTACAGTCTTGGGTGATAGGTTTGAAGAGGAACTGACAACTTTTGTCAACAGTCTTGGGATAGTACAGTTCCGCCCTATCACTCCCTGAATCCTCACAGGCGCCTGGGTAGCTCTTGAGGAAATCCTTTGCGTGCTCGGTGATGGTGACTCATCCATTTATCTAGTCATATTCTCTTACCCCCCCCCTCCAAAAGAAAAAGAAGAAAAAATCCGCCTACGTCTACGCCAAATGCACGCGCAACCTGTATCAGTCGTTGAAAGCAGTGAGTGACGTCGAAAGTGAAACGGCTCATTTCTTTCCAGAATTGGAATTTAAATGGGATTGATCAAGAACTGCATTTCATTGTTAAAAAATCCGTCATGTTATCTTATCGAGAAAAATCTCCACTGTTTGATTGGCATTTGATAAAACTAACTTTAAAAACGAAATCAGAATGCGTCTTAATGGAATTTACGTTGGGAATTGAGAGCTTTTATTTGCTTGTTGTTTGACTTTGTGAAGCTGGGAAGTAATAGCGGATTAAAGTAAAAACAAAAAATGCAGAGAAAATCTGTTTAATTAATGAGTAAGAAGAAAAGCTGTTTAATTTGCGTGTAAGAAGAAAAGCTGTTTAATTTACATGTAAGAAGAGCTGTGTTGAGATTTCTGCTTACAAGTACTGTAAGCAAATTTGGGAGATTCGTGTTAGTAAGAGTAATAGTAGTTATACGTGTATATTCTTTGTAAAGCTTATTAAAAAGGTCTATTTGACTTTAAAAAGGTCTATTTGACGTCATGAATACGCCTCACATTGAGCACACATACGTCATCATGTCTTCCTTCAGCTCTTAACTTAGGGGCTATTTTCTCTAATTGCAGTTGCTAAATCGTAAAGTTTTAAGTTGATTTTTTAAATGATGGTCATGCAAAGTGCATGTTACCATTTATAGACAACACCAGTCTGACGGTATATCCAGAACTTTATTTTGTGGTATTTTTTGATTGGTCTGCAGAATGTGATCATACTATTTCTCTGTGACGTCAGACCAACCGTCTCACTAATCACGGCTGTGCGTCTTACGTCACAGAGCAAGGTTGCTGGCATAAGTGAATGTAGATACGGTTATCAGTTCGATTACTGCTTTGAAAACTAACATAGCCGCAAACAGGTAATTGACTTTTGAAGTCTATAAAAGCCTCACACTTGATAACAATCAATTGGTGTGAAAAAAGGCGAATCATAGATATGTGACCACCCTCACAGTTGTCATCTGAGCACGGGGAAAACAAACAGATCGGATCAACTACGTCATCAAGTGATGATTCTTCTTTTCTTTTTTTCTTCCTTTCCGCTATTCCCTTTGTCTTTCCTTGATCGTACAACTTGTCTTAAAGATCTCGTGTTATTTCGTCATTTGCCTTTTAGACCTTATGTTTGTTTTGTCTTTTGTCCTTCCTTGATCGCGCACCTTGTTTTAAAGACTTTTTGATTATTTTGCCTTTTGTCTTCTCTTTGATAATATATTATATTTTAAAGATATTATCTTTATTGTTTCGTCTTCAGTCTTTGCTTGGATATTAAAGCCTGTTGTAAATGCTTTTGTTTGTGTCGTTGTTTGCCTTTTCTTGGATAGTACAATCTGACTTCAAGACCATAGGTTTAATTTGGCTGTTATCTTTTCTTGGATAAGTGAGAACTGGAAAAATAAGCAGATCCTATCAATGACGTCATCATGCGACGATGTCTTCTTCTTTTTCCTCTTCATTTCCTCTATTGCCTTTGTCTTTACTTGATCGTTCAACTTGTCTTAAAACCTCGTGTTATTTCTTAAGGTCTTCTCTTAGATATTACAGTTTATCTTAAAGACTGTAGGTCTGTTTTGCCTTTTGTTCTCTTAGACTTAGATATTACAGTTTATCTTAAAGATGGTAAGTTTATTTTGCCTTTTGTTCTCTTAGATATTAGAGTTTATCTTAATATAGGTCTGTTTTGCCTTTTGTTCTCTCAGATCTTACAGTCTGTCTTAAAGACGGTAGGTCTATTTTGCCTTTTGTCTTCTCTTGAAACCTGAATTAAATATCTTGACATTTTATTTCGTTTCCCCCTCCCTCACGATTGAATCCTTTTTAAAAATTCCCTTGCTTATCTCTTAACTTGGATAACATAGTATACTTTAATCAAAGATCTAGTATTTATTTTACTGTGTACTGTTTACTTTCAAGAGCCGATATATCATACTTTGTTTTTATAAACCAAAGTTTATATAGCATTTTGCAATGCCAATATTCGTCTCTCCTAGACGGATATGTGGGCGCTGTGAACTATTTTCTCTCTTCCACAACATTAAGACAAACATTTACCATCACACAGTATTCCATAGGCGGAAAACTTCTCACTAAAGGAGAAGACTAATCCATCTTTAATCTATATTTAGCGAGCTCCCACCCACCCACTTTCTTCAACATAAAGTTATCAATATGTGTAAGATGGTCAGTAAATTTAACAACAAATTTATTAAATCAACAATTCAAAAATACTCATACTTACTTAGATGTGTAAATGCATACTTGTTTAGTGATAACACGTCAGATTCATACACATTTTTCTGTGACTTATTTTCTGTGACTTTTTTCTTGTGACTTTTTTCCTGTGACTTTCTTTCTTGTGACTTTTTTCCAGCCAATCACAAGAATACCATCATTAGGAGTGCCCAAGATCCGGTCACTTCGACAATTTAACAATTTATACAACAATTAAATTTAGATATAGGGATAGGCAACTTTACTCTGCCACACATACCACTCAGGCACACACCTTATCTCCCCCTGGGGCTCATGTTTTTTTTCTCGTCATTTATTGTCGTCTCATCTCACTCAAGGGTTCTACCCCCAAACTCGGGCGAAATATTTATTGGTGACCTTTAACTGGATTATAAACTCCAAATCGTAACAATGGTTAAAAAAAAATATCAAATAAAACTTGTTCTTCCTCATTTCCTTAACTTTTGGACAACACAACATTGAAATTTGCCTGTATTTTTTTTGTTGTTTTCTCTCCCACTCACCATCTTTTAATCTTGATTGTTAGGCATGCGTCAAAACATTCATAAATTTTATCTTAAGGTCTTAAACTCAATTCATATTTTCTCTATCAATTGACTTAAAGTTACCTCCTAATTTCCTATTACTTTTAATATCACTCCTTAAATACAAATTAAGTAAAATCACACACGCACGCAGGTACGCATGCACACACTCAAAGAGAAATAACCAACACAGATTTTCCTTTGCTGGGTGAAATGAAACGGATGCCGCAGTTATCTCTCTCTCGGTTGTCTCCCTTGCTGAGCGCGTTGTCTTTGTCTGCAGTGTTACTTAGCATGTATGCATTGGGGGAATGGTTCAGAAGCTAGATCAGGAAAAAGAAGACTGCCTGACCCCATGCTGCCGTAGATCCAAGATTCGCTTGGATCCAGTTCGGAGAAACGTGGAATGGGATGGTTTATTAGCATTACGTGAATAGATTATGACGAGTGACTGTTTGTACCTCTGATGATCAAATTAGGTTCAAGAAAGATTACTACGACTAAATTTGAAGATCGCCTTTTGAGGAGAACCTATTGAACGATCAGTAAAAGCTAAATCATAAGAGACCACTATAAACTGTAGCGCTCAAACGGATATTTCATTATTAAGGTCATTATTGTAAATCAATGGAGATAAATCGAAGGTCACCAATTTTTATCCCTCTATGAGCCAACGTACATAGTTAAGTGAGCACGAGAAAATAAATTAACGCCCAAAAATTAAATTAAAATAAAAGCGCCATTAACAATAAGAGATGAAGATGAGTGATAATAATTCGGGTTTTAAAGTGGAGCACTTTCAAAACACTTTAAACCTCACAGATGTTGCCATACTTGTAAAAATCTCTACAGTACGTGCTTGTACGAATGTCTTTCTTGAATGACTAACCTGAAGTGGTGTCTTAGTTGACGAAACACTTCAAATGAAAGTTATAGTGTGAACGTTTTGTCTGTCCTTTCAGTTTCCATCTATCAGTGGGTTTGTTTTGTTTTTTTTATCAGCGTTTGCATCAGAACACACAGACATATGCAGACATATGTACGCTGACCACATACACATATATTTGCACACAAGGTTGCTGCTTCATTTCCATATCGAGATGTCTTCCTAGCAGTTCATCCGTCGGACTACGATTTTGTGTGTGACGGAACACAGGGACATAACAATGATTTTGTAAGGGACGGAACAGGGATTTTGTGTGTGACGGAACACAGGGACATAACAATGACTTTGTGAGCGACAGAAGAGTGCTGCTTACTACTCCATGCCCCTCTGCACTCGCCTGGTTCTTCCTCAGAGAGAAATGGAATCAGACAAAGGTGGGGTGAAAACAGGCAAAGATGACGTCACGAGAGGTCGAGATGGCGCAACCTCCCGCTAACTAGAGTTCTGTAAAGAGGGAAAGCCTGTTGATGTTTGTTTTGTCTAAGTCGGACACTGAACACGGGAATGGCTCGGCGTGATACGGCTTTTCAGTTTTGTTTTTATTTTTAGAGGGCGGTGGGAGTGATGGGAGGGTGGGTTTGTATTGCATTGATCTTACCTTGTACGAACCAACAACAACAAAAAAAAAAAAAAAGCAAAAACCTCCCCAACAACTAACCTTTCTCTGTTATTTGGGCGTATCTTAGAGGACCGACACACATCAGGTGATGGAATATGGCTGATAAATCTCACAGATGTTGTCTGTATACTGTGTGCTAAGACGCTGTAATTTGTTTGTTTTAAAACTGACAAAATATGCATACATTCTTGTTGATTGTGAAGTTCGTTCAGAGAATATAAAATGACTTGCTGGTGAATATGTGGGTTCTGAGATAGATTGTAATAGGTTCATTGGTATCTTTTCGATGAAACGAATTAAATCCTCCATGAATGTTTCGTGAACAAATTTTCTTTTCGCAAGGTTGAGTGGCCGATATTAATATGCGTTCAGATAAACGTTTCATCGCTGGAGCAAATGCTTTCAATTTAAAAAAAAATCAGTTGATACATTTTAAAAAGTATCTGGAAATATAATTAGTCTTAGCTGACAGCCTATATTTTATTTTTTTAAAATGAATATTGTGGTGGGTTTAGGATGCCTTAGGATCGCTTGGGTGTCTAAGAAATTATGTGTGTAGCAATTTTCCTCACGCCAGGCGATATGAACGTCCGTAATGCGAAAACGCTTCTCTTTTGTCCACGTGACCTAGTATTTGTCAGATTCCGCTTTGCACACGGCGTTGTGCCATAACGTCTGCATTTCCATTCCCGAGCTGAAATCTGATTCCAAGACAGTCTGCTGGATGACAGCCAGACATTGTGCCGAAGCACCTTTCTTGTGTTGTTTTCTTTCCTTTTTTTTTCTTTGCTCTTCTTTGTATCCGTGGTGGTCTCTCTTTTGAAAGCGATTACAAGCCCTGGGAAGAAACCAAACTAAACTTCAAAGACAGAAGAGCTGTTAGCAACTCGCTTGGAACCTGGAGGCCGCATAACAGGTTGCAAAGATGTCATTCAGTCGGATCAGTGGAAGAGGAATTCTTGAAACATATTTTCCTCCTTCACAGAGATGTCGTCAAGGTCGAACTTTGTTTAATTAAGTGCTGTCCGACTTTTAACACTCATTTCAAAACTAACCATCGATTGTGTCAGATTTGATAACTTAATTATCGAGTGTTCCATTTTATGATGCTTCATTCTTCAAAGATGACAGCAGTGAGAACATTTAAATTGAGTAAAGTGCTAGAGAGTGCTGCGTTTGACGTCATCCAGCCTCACCAACATCAGTCAGATGACGTCACATTTCTCGAAAATTAGCGGTCCCACAATTTACCTGTTACGTCATGAAGAGCCCGTATGTTAATCAATGTCATGCATGAACTTTGGAATTTGCCGATCATTCATTTTGAAACATGACGGCACTTTGTCGCCCGGTTTAAACATTTCTTGTAAATATTATCTAGTGTAGTTGACTGTTACAGGGGTGTGGTAGATTTTCGACGAGCAATGATTATGCTTCAGCTATGTAGATCATTTATTTTAGAAGCGCTAAAGCACTTAAGTCACTTGGTAATGCTTTTCTCGTAAAAGCTGTCAAGCGCTAAAAGCTGTTACTGAACAGGGATCGATTTGTCATGGCACAGTAATCTCTAATTTGCTTCTACCAGCGTTGTAGCTATTCTTAAACTTTTCTTGATTTCCGGCAAGAATGTGTTCCTATACGACAGGACGGAAAACTTTGTACCGAAATCAAAGAAAGTCATCAAGATGCAGCAATTAGGTGATCATTAGCTCTAGGCAAAGCTCATTTCCGCAGACCATATTTCGCGCTTGTTACCTGTTCATCGAACCGCGTCATGACAGAACATGCACAGCGCAAAGCAGAAAAGGTCGATGGGATTTTGTAAACAATGTCTGCCCAGAGAGACAGTACTGAATAGCATCTAACTGGAGAGACAGTCCTTAATAGCTTCTGTCTACAGAGACACTAGCTTCTCTTTAGAGAGACACTACTCAATAGCTTCTATTTAGAGAGAGACAATACTTAATAACGTTAACGTCTGTCTACAGAGACAATACTTGATAACGTTAACGTCTGTCTACAGAGACAATACTTCATAACGTTAACGTCTGTCTACAGAGACAATACTTGATAACGTTAACGTCTGTCTACAGAGACAATACTTGATAACGTTAACGTCTGTCTACAGAGACAATACTTGATAACGTTAACGTCTGTCTACAGAGACAATACTTGATATCGTTAACGTCTGTCTACAGAGACAATACTTGATATCGTTAACGTCTGTCTACAGAGACAATACTTAATAACGTTAACGTCTGCCTAGAGAAACAATACATCACAATGCGCAGTTACTCAGCAACGCGCCACATTTCCAGCCACCCAACCACCCAGAAATCAAAGTGCGCGGGTCTGCTTCTTCTCACCGTCATTCAAACAACACCATAACATTTTTTTTAAAATCGTTATCCTGAGTGGTGAGGAATTTGTCCAGACTGTTATAAGGGGTGAATGGCTTATCTTATTAATAAATTCCATTATATTAAAATCAAATTACAGATCTCTTCTTAAACTCTCCGTTTCACGCACAGCAATTTGATCTCTTTCAGTAAATGGCACATTTCGAGCCAACTACCATTAAGGATAAAGCACTTAACAATACATTATAGAACACATACACTACATTGCCAATAGGACTAGCTACTTCAAAAATAACAATATACTCCCTAACGCCTTCAATCACGTGAAGGAATTTTTTATCCCAGCTATAAAGTAGCAATAAAAATAGCAATTAGTAAACATATATTAAATGACTGAACAAAAGCGTTCTACATTTTCTAAAGCAGCAGTTAATTAATTAAAAGTATTCTTCTAATAGTGTCAGAATTTCAACAGTCTGGTCGCTTGCATTCATTATTTACCCACACTTTTAACACTTCCCACACTTCTCTGTTTTTTTCCCCCCTATTAAATATAAGAATTACAAACAGTTCATGATATGTTAGTCTTAGCGTGGTCGTCATCACGTGGTCTCCTGGAAACAGTGTTGTCAAGATCACGTGACTATATACATTATCTTTTCAGTCTATTCTTGCTCTATAGCAAAACGCGCCTAATTATACTAGCACTATAGTGCTTGTCATAATCCCCTTCCTGTTGGAACTTGAGCAGAAATTCAACCCACCCCATCCCACCGTACCCCGTTCCTCGAGTTGATTCTTCCCTCTGCAATGCACAATACAGCAGCATTTGACTCTATGACTAGCATTTGACTCTATGGCTAGATATTGAATCTAGTTGTGGTACCATTCACTGGTAGTCCCAAAACTCCTCTCGGAATATTAATTAGTATTTTGTTTTCTTGCAAAACATCCTTGTACAGCATCCACTATGGAAGAAAACGTAATGAATTTATTCATCCTTCTGTCTCTCCTTCCAAAGCAGAATATCAATACATTTCAAATATATTTCCAAATACATTATTCAGATAAATATTAGCAGCAATTCATACGTTCACTGTTTTAGTAAAATGTATATATTTACTTCACAGACCATGATTAGGTGCTGATTGAATAGTTGTTGTTGCTTTAATTTTCCATTGTAAAAAAAATATATATATATATTTTAACGTTTAAATGATCTCCAACTTTTCACTGCATGCTAATGCAACTGAATTTCTTTGACAAGGTAACACACTGCGCCTGGAAAATATAAAATGAAACGTTTTAGATGCTACTTTTATAACATCCGTCGATGCTCATAATTTCTGTATTCACCACTTGATTATACGTTAAATGTCTTAATCTTTGTTCATACTACACTTTCTAGTTTTTTTTTAGACAGACAGTTGTCTGTTGAGGTTCATTCATTCTAGTCTAGGCCGTTCAATCTACTTACATCTTTGCGAAAAAAACGGGAATTGGGAGTGGTGGTGGAAATGCGGCAGTATCTCCTGACCTAAATTTGAAGAAATCCCGATGTTCGCACCATTCAGACCTGCTTAGTTAGCATAATACATGACCTTGACGCATTTTTAGTTACATTTTTTATTTAAAAAATATTATTCTTTCTTCGTCTTCCAGCGGACTTTCAGTTCTTTGAATATGTGGGGGTGGGGTAAGGGGGTATCGTTTTCCCGTTGCTTAATTACTCTCTTGCTTTCGTCCCCTGTCATTTTAACCAGCCATCTTGAGTTATCTTTCCTGCTTTTACACCCTGTTTTATCCTGGCTTGTGTCTTATGAGCCCTGCTTTCACATCCTGTTGTATCCTGCCGTCTGTCTTATCCTTCCTTCTCAGCCTTTTTTTATCCTGCCGTCATTCTTATATTTCTCACTCTTGTTTCATCATTCTTTAAAATCATATTTCGTTTTGCTTACACGTTGTTATTTCTTCACACACTCTTTCTTAACCTTCCTACGTCATATTGTATCATTTCATCTTTCTATTCGCCAGAATTAACCTTTTTGTAAAAAAAAAAAAAAAAAAAAAAAAAAAAAAAAAATTAGAAACTATTATTTTATGATGACAGCCTTATATGCCAATCGCCATTTTTTTTTTTACACCTCACTTCCACATCCCACCTCTTTCTTCTTCCATCGCTTTCTCTTCGTCTGCGCCCGTCGTCTGTCTCTCAGTCTTGCTTTGTTTTTCTTTCTCTCTCGCAATGAACGTAAAAAGGTGGGGGCACATGCATAAATTTATCAAACGATATTTATTCCATTAACTCCTTTCTAAGATGGATCCCTAAAGTCCATTTTCATGGGCAGAAAATGGTGATTTGTTGCCCTCGAGGCGTCTATGCCCAGATCAATACTAAATTAAACCAAACAATTTCCAGCTCGCACACTTGTACAGCATAGAAGGGATGGGGGAGAGAATGGAGTGATACCGTGAACAATTCAGGGGAAGCAATTCTTGGGTATTAAAGGACTGTAACTATGTAAGTACCTCACGCCTTGCTAGGAGAAACATTTTTCAGGAAGTATACAAGAAATGATGGTAAGGGTTGTTATAAGACCAGCGCCGTTTGCAAGCGCAACGACTGTGGTGGTGGGTCATTTTTCTCAAAGTGTTCTAATTATATTTGGCTTGTTAAATTTTAAATTAATACTCATTTTGTCAAGATTTCTTAATTCAATGCGTGTTATTAATTTAAAATTTGGCTTTGTCAAGCGTTTTTATAGTTAACAAACATTAATACCTGTCTGTATGAATGCAGTATACAGTCTCGTTTTATCATAAATGTATGCAATATCCTTAGGTATGTCTGTCTTTGTAAGTGTCTTCGTGAGTGTCTGTATCGGTGTCTTTGTGAGTATCTGTCTTGGGCTTGAAGTGTATAAATCAATGTTGCTGGTTCTGTTTTGAGTGAATATCTACCTAGGTGGGAGTTTGTGTGTGTGTGTGTGTGTGTGTGTGTGTGTGTGTGTGTGATTATCAGGTGTGTGTATGGGGGTGGAGTGTATATTTGTATTGTGTTTCAGTCATTAGTCTGGTTTTTAGTTTTGCATTTTATTTTTGAGTTTTTTTAGATTTTTGAGATTTTTAATTTTTTTTTTTTTTGCCATTGTTAAGTCATGTGCAACATGTATAATGTCATTCATACTGTTTTTCGGTTGTTAAGTCAGATACATCGTGTATAATGTCATTCATACTGTTTTGCCGTTGTTAAGTCAGGTACATCGTGTATATTTTTCTGTATAATGTCATTCATACTGTTTTGCCGTTGTTAAGTCAGGTGCATCGTGTATAATGTCATTCATACTGTTTTGCCGTTGTTAAGTCAGGTGCAACATGTATAGTGTCATTCATACAGAGTAATGAAAACGTATCTCAAGCACACGCGTCCGCAAGAGAGCTATCGTGGTCTGTGATGGTTATATACTATTAAGTACGCGGTTGCTAGTTACCTTAAAATACACACGTACTTGTAGCAACTAACTCGAAGCGTAACCTTTCCAGAAACGGAATCTGCACTCTGCTGGCTTTGCAGCATGCCGGTTAGCAGACACTCTCATAGAACTCCGATTTGCTGTCTGCTGAACTGTGCCGAACTTCCGGAGTTCCCATTGTAAAGAACAACAACATGTGAGGCGGGGGGGGGGGGAGGGGCTGGAGGGGGCGGAATTGTATATGGACTTCCTTTCCTGTTTTCTTCAATTTTACGGTTGGAGGATGCAGATTTGCTGTTCCCTAGATCTAATCTCACAGTCGCACGCACGCGATTCCAGAGATAATGTAGTGGTGGTGGTGGTGATGGTGTTGCCCACGTTGGCTACTGGCACTTTAATTGTCAATGTGGATGACAGTCTATACATTTTAGAAAACAATGTATTTACCTAGATTGTGTTGGGCACCTTAAATAAAACAACCAGTTCAACAAAGTCTTCAGCGAGGCACCCCACCTCCAGCGATAATGGATCGCGGTCTATGTGTTTGTGCGCGTGATATTCACGTACACACACATGCTCTCCCTTCTTATTCTTGCCACAAAACAAAAATACATTAATGTGTGATTATTGATTAGTATATATATATATGTATGTGTGTGAGAGAGTATGTGTGGGTATGTGTGAGAGAGTATGTACGTGTGTGTATGTGTGAGAGAGTATGTGTGTGTATGTGCTGATGAAAGGTGTAGGAAATGAGTTCTGCGGTCTTTGTTCTATTTTTAACTGTTTGCTTGACTAGCCAGCGTCACGTGCCTACTGCATGTGCATGTACCATAGTTTTATGTGCGTGTGTATGCATATTGATTCTTTGTGTGAGTATTTATACTAGATCGGTGTAAGTGTGAATGTATATATGTACTAGTTCGGTGTGCGCGTGTATGTATATATGTACTAGGTGTGTGTTCTTGTGTATGTACACCAGTTCTTTGTGGGTGTGTATGTGCACTAGTTCTGTGTATGTATGTGTATCGTAGTTCTGTATGCATATGCTTGTATACTAGTCTGTGTATATGTGCTAGTTCTGTCTGTGTATATGTGCTAGTTCTGTGTCTGTGTATGTATGTGTATATGTACTAGTTGTACGTGTAAATATGTTGTAGTTCTGTCTGGGTTATCTGCTTTTCTTTATTGTGCAGCCATTTCAGTATATCGCTTCCTGCTTTCAAATTTCAGTTCGTATTTTTATTAAAAGAAAAAGTGAGTGATTTTTTTTTCTTTTCAAATTGAGATAATTTTCCCGGTGTGGTGATTAGGAGTGCATTCTCCACACCTGCACGGATTTTTCTTCGCAAAACATTGCAGAAATTCGGGAAAGATAACTGTACCATTAAACAGTTAATACACCGAGATAAGGATTGTGTGTTCGAGTGTGTGTGTGTGAGAGAGAGATTAGTTTCTTTTTTGCATCTTTTAAATGAGTGAAAAAATGGGGATTGTTTCAGGGAATTGATTTTCTGTGTTAATTTTCCTTATTATCTGGACAGCCGTAGCGTATACCAGTCGCGCAGTTAGTGTTGAGGCGTAAGTTTGGGTATTGGAATGTGCGAGATCCAAATATCTCCAGATGTCTGGCACATTGCGGCGCGAAGGCGAGGGTGCTGTGATTACTTCCTATTTTCTCGTTGAGGGCGGGGCAGAGACTTCCTGTACATTGTACTCCCAAGAACCAATCACTGCCAAAATCACAATGGACCTTGCTGGGTGAAACAGGTGCGCGCGCACACAGCGCTTTGACGGCCAATGCTTAGCAGTCGGAGTGAACTGGGTCATGCGGAAATGGACTGAATACCTGGCCGTCAAGCGATTAAGACACGAATACATGTTAAGCACACACGAAATCTTACCATTACAATTATCAATATGTTTTTTAATTGCGCCCGAGCCTAAACTATCCATTTAAAGTGCTTGCTCTGCTGACGTAGGTTTTGAAGGCTGATCACTGTGAGGGGCGTGTTATGTATGGTTTATTTGAAACTAAAACATTACTTCTTAGGAAGGGAAGGGGTGGTGGTCTGTATTCCTTCCAGAGCCTTTTTTTTATGCTGAATAGTATCTGCACATTGTCAGCTACTTATTAATAGCAAGTTCCTTATCTTTCACCCACAATAAACCGCAACTACTAATTGTTAGCAACCCATATTGCAGACGCGACCCAAACGAGGTTTGCGTGGATGTTGCTGATGGTTATAGGGAAGGGTGGGGGTGGAAATCTGCTCTTTAAAATGTACAGTGAAATTATACGTTAGACGTTTGGAGCCAACATGGTGAATATCCTCGATCTCTGAAGTCGGCCGTCATAAAAATAATATTTAAGAACAACCCGGGTACAGTCGATAAGGAGCAAGTCATTCAAGCGTAACAAAAAACAACTAGATCTTAGCACACCTGTAGTGATCGTGATGGCAGAGGCAGGTTGACGAAACTTTTGGACATAGCTCTTATCGTTACGGATGACAGTCTATAAATTTTAAAATACAATGTATTTACCTAGATTGTGTTGGGCACCGTAAATAAAACAACCAGTTCAACGAGTCTTCAGCGAGGCATCCCACCTCCAGCGATAATGGATCGCGGTCTATGTGCTTGTGTGCGTGATATTCACGTACGCATACATACACACACAAACACACACACACACACACACACACACACACACACACACACACACACACACACACCTTCTTACTCTTATCTCTAAACGTGACGAAACGTTTGGACATAGCTCATAACGTGACGGGACTTGGACATAGCTCATAACGTGACGGAAACCGTAAGACAGCTCATGGGTATGTCCATTCTCACTCGGAAAGATGGAAAAGCTCTTCCCCCATTTCCCAACAGTATACCCCTGTGGACAAGGATTTGCGGGTCCATCAAAACAATTTCAAGGAATCGTATAGGTCTTCAACATGATTCGTGCTGTATCCATTCGCATATAGGCAAGACTCGAACAGCTCACCCATGAACTGAGGCAGCATCTTCCGAAAGGAAAAAAAATATATAAAGGGTATTTACATATTATTATTATTATTATTAACGAACTCCGTGGGTCGCCGGACTGAGGGACAAACTGTATTTAGGGTCGAGGACCAGAAAGATTTAGCAAACCGTATTGAATTAACTTGCTTTCGATATTTGAATATGTTCTTTGCACAGTTTTAAGCAGCGCTTACGAATAGCCTTATTCTTCCGCATGAATTTTATAACTTATTGTATAAATTCTATTTATATAAAATTATTTATAACTTATTGTATAAATTCTATTTATATAAAATTATTTATAACTTCCACGTGCAGTTTCACTTTAAAGAATTGACCTTTTTTGTCTGAATCCTTCTTTCACCTAAACTGTCTGTCAAATACATTTCACACAAAATTTCTACTACTACGTAAACCTTTTATTATATACACCCGATTTAATATAAACTTCCTTTCGTATGTGTACATCCACCCCTTTTCGAGTATAAAGTTTCTTTTCTATATGCCTTTTTTTTGTAATCTCGCAAAGTATCTTATTACATATTCTTTCTGTTGTTACATGAACTAATTATATAATATCGCTTTCACGTTACTGACTTGTGTTACAATTTTACAAATAGTCTTTTCATATAAATCCTTTTTCACATAAAGTGCGTGTCTTGTAAAGCTCTTATTAAATAAACTCTTAGCACACTGTATTCAGTGTTAGCTTTAAAAATTTTTAATGTTAACAATAATAACTCAAATGTGTTTGCTTTATCATTAGCTATATGCATATGTGGAAGAAAAAATATTAATTCTTTCTTTGTTTTTGCAATGTATAAACGATGTTTGCTAAATGCAAACTTCAAGTCAAATTTCTCTGAGTAAACAAACATTCATGTCAAATTTCTCTGAGTAAACAAACATTCAAGTCAAATTT
The DNA here is from genome assembly GCA_028829895.1 of Sinotaia quadrata. Classification (NCBI taxonomy): domain Eukaryota; kingdom Metazoa; phylum Mollusca; class Gastropoda; order Architaenioglossa; family Viviparidae; genus Sinotaia; species Sinotaia quadrata. The sequence continues at coordinate 48,624,486 of CM054179.1, forward strand.
CTCTGAGTAAACAAACATTCATGCTTTTAAACACAACCAGTCGCGTGTGCTTGCGCGGGAAGGCACCTGCAAAAATACAATCACAATTTACAGTCTATTAAAACTCCGTACTTATGTACAAATACAATCACAATTTACAGTCTATTAAAACTCCGTACTTCAAACATGCACGCACGCTCATGCACTCACTCATGCACACACACGCATACACAAAATCGGTGACCCGTCAAATGCACGAACGACAATTGCGCCCCGACAAATGCGCGATAGGGTTAAGGGCTAGGGTTAGGTTTGGGGTTAGAGTTAGGGACAGAACGCGTCGTCGCGTTTTTGTCCATCGCGTTTTTGTCGGCGCGCATTTGTCGGTGAACCCACAAAATCATAAACACATAAGAGATACTTATCAGGAAAAAAAAATGTTTTCAGTTTTTGAGAACTTTTTCAATTTTAGTTGGATTGTTGCGTGAAATTGATTCTTTTTAATTGCAATACAGATAATTTCAACTGTATTTTAGCATAGATGATTTTTATTCCTGTTCCAATCCGTACACCGAGTACGTCCATTCCTTACCTGTGTGTTTTTGTGTTATGCGTATTACAGAGCAGATAGATATAATGTTTTTGCTCTCGTTTGATTATGTACATCTAGATGATATACTTGAGTGTGTATTGTGTACTTGTGTTTGTTTGGGTATGTACAAGTCGAAGTATATGTGTGTGTAGTTTGTTTTACGTGTAAGTAAAAAATTAAATAGATGGGCTTGGCATCGACCAAATCGGTCTGTGAAGCAGAGTACTGAGTGCTAGTCTTTCCTCAACCCTTCTACTTCACCCCCCTCCCCTTTCCCTTCCTCATGCTTATTCTTCCCTCCTTCAGCTCCCATCTGTCAGTGCCCGACTCCAGCTTGTGTTATGGATTTTTCATTTTATATTTCTCTCTCTCTCTCTCTCTCTCTCTCTCTCTCTCTCTCTCTCTCTCTCTCTCTCTCTCTCTCTCTCTCTCTCTCTCTCACACACACACACACACACACACACAGAGACACACACGCACGCACGCACATTCAAGAAATAAGAACTGGAGCTTGGTGATGCGCCCTGTTTTCATAACAACGGTCTGAGAGGGCTTACGATAAGAGAAGTGAAGGATTTGCTGTTGAATGAGTTTTCGCCATTCAATACATTTAGTGCAGAAGGAGCATAGACAAGTTTGCGCTGTAAACTGGAAAAAGGGGATAATTTTGAAAACATTTTAAACCCCCGGGATTAAGAGAAGATGTCAATATTTTCTTTGCTGAGTTCTGTGTAACATAAGTTATTAAAATGTTTTCCTGTTGACAAATAACTTTAGTGGCGAGTGCGCTAGACGGAGGAAATCTCTCACTTAGAGAAAGGTGGGAACACGTGGAAAAAAAGATGGGCTCTACCTTTCCACCTGATCTGGCAGCTACTCAATAATGAAAGAAATTTTAAGATCTAGTGCAGTGCCCTTTTCACCATCTTCTTTCCGACTTTAGAACTAAATCCATCGTTTAAGGTTCCACTCAGGGCAATCTCGTCTGCAAAATCCACAAAAGTTCAAAAAAGACATTCAGCATATTTTACTCGCCAAACAAAGGTTGGTGGTAAAGCTCAGGGAGGTAATAGCATAAAGTGGAAAAACGCAGGCAAAGGTTAGTGGTAAAGTGGAAAAACGCAGGCAAAAACGTTAGTGGAAAAGTGGATGAATGTAAACGCAGGAAAAAATTAGCGATAAAGTGGAGGAATTTAAACGCAGGCAAATGTGTACGCGTTGTAAAAATAATCAAAAGATATTACATAAAGTTTCGAAGTAAATGGCTGTAAAGGAAATATCAGTCTTTGGTTAGTGGTTAAAAGAGAAAGAAGATATTTATTAAAGATAGGTGGTAAGAGGATATTTACTAATATATGGTGGTAAATAGATGCTAACGTGTATGAAAGGTTAAAGTATATAAAGCAATATCTACTGGCATTTGGTAAGAATATATTAAAGTAGGATGTTAGTGGCTGCTCAGGGCAGGTCTCTACTTAACTTTGGTGGTAACTTAATCCTGGAGCATATAATGTTAAGTTTGATGATGTCATCTATGGTGATATGAAAGTTTGGCAAATAGATGTATGGGAACAACAACAAAGCTTGTGATGCATTGGTGTAATAAGATATAATGTGACGAAGTAATTTAGCCTATCCCTATTTCTAAATTTAATTGTACATATATTGTTAAATGTCAAAGTGACCTGACCTTGGACACTACTTATGAAGATATTTTTGGAGTAAACAACTCAGGTAGAGAATGTGCTAGAAAATGCTGATGTAATCTAAACTGGTTTTAGGTGGATGAATAGTTTTTATTATCCAATGGTTAAGATTTACAAGAACTTGACCAGCCAATGGGCTGAGATCAAAGTTTACCCATTGAAAAGAATTTATTTTCTAATCACTTTGAATTTGGAGTTGCAGAAGTCTGTTCATGAAATGAAGCAGTGTAGTGGTGATGACTCTGACTGATGGGAAAGTAACAAGAAAAAATAATTGTTTCATTACTGAAACTCTTCAGTACGATAAATATAGGTTACTTACTCCTAGCTGATCAATCTTAATCTTATCCATCTTTCTGCTGCAGCTCTGAAAGATGACTTTCGCGAAAACCCACAGCCTGTGACCGTGGCGTCAGGGGAGACGGCAACGTTCCACTGCAAACCGCCCAAAGGAGAGCCGGAGCCGAAAGTGCTTTGGCGTAAGAATGGAACCCCTGTGGTTCTGGGTGGGAGAATCTCCAGCACCGAGGAGGGGGACCTGACCATCGCGTCTGTCCAGATCACGGACGCTGGTGACTACACTTGCATGGCGGTAAATAAGGGTGGTGAGAAGGAGAGCATTTCAGCTTCGCTCACTGTGTTAGGTGAGTTAGCATTTATAAAATATTCTGTGATCTTAGTGAGTTGACAGCTTGTAGTGAGTGGGTGGTATTGGTAATTTACAAATTACAATCCATATATACGTAATAAATTTTTTAAATGAATTTTTTTTAAGTGTTCAGTGTAAGATCCCGAAACTTTATAACAAAAAAAAACCCCCGAGAATTTTATAATATACTGCGATTGTCATATAACATCTATCTTTAAGTCGCTTATCTTCGGAGGAGATATAAAAACAAGCACAACTCTTTATTGGAGAGTGTCCGGATGATGGATGTTTTATAAAAATAGTTTTAACTGATAATAATAGAGATTCAAGTTGAAACTTTAACTTATACAGACAAAAGACCCTTGTTTAATTGAATTAATTTAACTGCCGAGTAACAACAGTAATGTAATGCTGACCTTATTGCAAATCTTGTCCTCAGAGAAGCCAACATTTCGACAGATGCCCGACGATGTAGTGGCTACGGAAGATGATACCATAGAGCTAAAATGCAGTGCATCCGGGGATCCAAGGCCTACTATTCAGTGGCAAAAGGAGGAGGGAAGAATTCCCTTTGGAAGGTTTGATTTTTATGACAAGCATCTTTGACCACCCTCTTTGACAAGCATCTTCTGAGACCATGCATAACAAAACGAACCCGAGAATCACAATTATTCAGCTTTGTACACTTCTAGAAACTAGCACCATAATGTCATATTGATGCTAATGCTCAAATCTGAATACAAAATGGAACACGTATTCAATTTATTGATTCCATTATAACTTGCATTTTTACTTCGCCTATTGTTGGTTTGAATTATAATTATAATTATCTTCTGTTCACCCCAACGATAGGCGAAGTAAAAATTGATAATTATCAATACAACACGAATCGTCACCATAAAGTACCTTGAATATTTTAACTGATAACACTTTACAACACTATTGCTTATCCAAATAATTTTTGTCCCATGTGTCCATGGTTTCAGAGCCCGGCAGTTAGATGACGGGACACTGTGGATTGAGAAAGTACAAGTGTCTGACGATGGTGTCTACGTCTGTATGGCGGAGAACATGGCGGGCAACGTCAAGACAGTGGCAAGACTAACTGTACACAGTGAGTTCCGGAAAGTTCGAGTCGTCATTCGTAACGTCCTTGTTTTATTGATTCCACTGATAGCTTGACCGGTTCACCTGCACATTTTATATTAATATTATTGGTGAAGGTTCTGAGATGTGGCCTAAATGACAGTGATGAAACATCTTTCATGTTCGAAGATGATTATTATCATCCACATGTTCGATGTTCTATGATTATTATCATCCACATGTTCAATGTTCTATGATTATTATCATCACATGTTCAATGTTCTATGATTATTATCATCCACATGTTCAATGTTCTATGATTATTATCATCCACATGTTCTTGTTTGTATACCATTAAAGCAATTATAAGTCGAAATTTAATCGCTTTTGACGGTTAAATGAGTTCATTTGGTGAGGTCACTTGGATTGGATCATTCCATTTAGATCATTTCCATTGGTAACATATTTCACTTTGATTTTATCAGATATTCTTTGGTGACATTTTCCACTTTTATTTGGATCATTTCAGTTGCTTTTCTCTACTGAGTGGTCTTATCATTCTTTGTCATGCTGTAGATTGTAGAAGTTTTGAGGTTTTTTTCTGTCTTTCAGCTATGCCATCTTTTCTGATCAAGCCAACAAACCAGGTTGTGGGAAAGGGACGTACAGCCACTCTACAGTGCGTTGTTGCTGGCAAGCCACCGCCTACTGTGTTTTGGAGCAAAGGGAGAGAACAGGTAACTGTAGCACGGAATTTCTATTGGCAAGCCAAGTGCTCGCACTTTCATTACAAGTATCGTTTCATTGTTTATTGAAATAACCGCAAATGCATCGAGAATTGTAGTTTGTTGTGTTTTTACTTCAAATAAAGCAACAATTTTTAAAAGTTTGTATTTTTAATATTAATTTTATTATGTGTTATATTGTTATTTTATTATGATTTTCATTCTTTCTTGAAAGAGATTACTGAAATCCAGCTAACCGTTAACAGCAAAGTAGCTGTCGAGACTGTGTTGATCCATGGTTCTATGTGGCTGTGACAGCACTGGTTGTGGCAGAGATAGAACTGAATGTGTCAATGACACTACTGATTGTGGCAATGACAGTATTGATTGTGTCAGTGATAGTATTAATTGTGGCAGTGACAGTATTGGTTGTGGCAGTGACAGTACTGATTGTGGCAGAGACAGTATAGATTGTGGCAATGGTAGTATCGGTTGTGGCAGTGATAGTATTAATTGTGGCAGTGACAGTATTGGTTGTGGCAGTGACAGTACTGAATGTGGCAATGATAGTATTGGTTGTGGCAATGACAGTACTGATTGTGGCAGTGACAGCTGATTGTGGCAATGACAGTTTTGATTATGGCAGTGACAGTATAGATTGTGGCAACGACAGTTTTGATTATGGCAGTGACAGTATAGATTGTGGCAATGACAGAACTGGTTGTGGTAGTGAGCGTACTGATTGTGGCAATAATAGTATTGGTTGTGGCAGGGACCGTACTGATTGTGGTAGTGACAGTATTGATGTGGCAGTGATAGAGCTGATTGTAGCAATGACAGTTTTGATTATGGCAGTGACAATACATATTGTTCTAAAAAGAACTGCACTGTGAATCTGTTGCATAGCTTCTCTCTAGACTGTTCAAGCAGAAGAATGTCGTAACGACAATAAATTATCAAATATTTCTCTTGTCAAGCAAGTCTTCACTGATTAAATCTATCACTGGTTCTGTAAATATTTATTGTCCACTTAGGCATGGACGATAAGATCGGAAATCAACATCTCTCTATATTGTCCGATCAGGTGACATTTATTGTCGATAGCTACAATTGGCTCCCTTACAGTCAGAAGTTATATCATTACTTGCAATAGTGCCTGTTTACAATATTACAGAAATGATTTTGTAATATCATTCCTTTATATATGCTTTGAAATTTCTATGGCACCAGATAAAATCGCAATTGATTTCCTGATAATTATGGAATTAGAAGTTATTGTTTCTTTTCTGACGCAAAGAAGACAACTGTTCTAATGTCTTCATTCATTTCATTGGTTTTCCCCAGCACTTGATGTTCCCCAATCAAGAGAACGGACGATTTTCAGTTTCTGAAGATGGTACCTTTCGCATTAAGGAAGTAGTCTATGAGGATCAGGGACAATACGTGTGTCAAGCATTAAACGTTGTTGGAAGCGAGAAAGCATCTGCAACTATAGAGGTTAAAGGTGAACTTGTTGTTTGTCTGTGAAACAATTCAGTGGACGCTGTGCTTACAATCTCTCTCTCTCTCTCTCTCTCTCTCTCTCTCTCGCCATTTTCAGTTTCAGTTTGAGCTCATGAAAGCATAATGTGTGTTAATGAGTTCATTAATTTGTGCTCGTAACATGGACATTAAAATAAATAATCAGTGGAGTAACCTGAACCAATAGCAGTTTCTAGCATTTGTCTGTTGGAAAAAATTGTGATACTTGCCTCTCTTATTTTCAGGCTCATGGGTTTGCATACGACTGTCTCCCTATTATTCCCAAGATACAGATAATTTTCACATACTAGTCATTAATTTCAAGAGCAGGTGCTTTTGTATTTATTTATTGATAACTGTTTACAGTAGACAAACGGAAATTTTATTCGAACCACCAGAAATTGTAGACTGTTTTATTTGGACGTGTATTCTGCAACGATTCCAATTCTGCACTTCCGCCAGATCAAGACACAAGGCCACCGCCAGTCATCACCATGGGACCACAGAATCAGACTCTGGAACTAAAAGAAGTCGCCATGCTGCCCTGCCAAGCGACGGGTGATCCACCCCCAATCATTCGCTGGTACAAAGACGACAAGCCACTGATTGGAACGGACCCACGTATCACCATTCTTAACTCTGGAACTTTGCAGATATCGGGTATGGCAGATTTTCTTTGAACAGTTAGACTTTACTTGTACACGCATTGTTACTGGACTTTCATGTACAGATTTCCACTACTTGTAAGCTATCGTCTCATTCATAAGCGTCGGTTGCTAAAAATAAAATTAGTTATTAAAATCGTAATAGACTTTCAAAATATGTGAAGTTGTGGTGACCTTTGTTCTTTATGAAAATCCACTTTGGCTTGATGACTTGATGTTTTATGCATGAGTTTTTGTTTTGTTTTTTCTTCTAATGTCTGATAATTCGTTGTTTGTTTGGAAAGAAGACAAAACAAAAACGCGTTTAACACAGTGATATCATTAGCAAGAGATAAAGAAAATGTTAATAGCTTTTAATTATATCATTCATTTATCCGTTAAACTATTGGATGACTGATTGGTTGGTAGGTTGTTTGTTAAATATATAGTAATTGACCAATCGAGATAATTTGATTTAGCAGCTAATCATTATTTCATTCATTTCTGACTGATCTCGCTAATTTTACTGAAAAAATATTCTTCCTGTATTTTTTTACTTCAAAGTTTATTCCAAGTTCTCTTTTTTCTTCTTGTTTATTTACAGATGTAAGAACTTCTGATACTGCTGTGTATACCTGTAAAGCCATCAGTGAGACAGGTGAAACATCATGGCAAGCCACACTAATTGCTGCCAGTAAGTCACATGATGATGATGATTTTGATGACAGTAATCAGATGAAGTAAATTCAGGTCATACTAATTATTGCTAGTAAGCCAATACAGTACAACAAGCATTGCATTAGAAATGCACTGAAAAGTCAACAGTCGCAAATTGCGTTGATTTTTGCTAACAACCAACACTGATAAATCAGTGCTTCAAAAAAGTCAAGCAGACAGACAAGAGATGCACGACAATAATTACTGCAATTAAGTCCGATATAATGAAATGCCTAACATCAAGAAAGTATGTAATTCAAGCAAAAGTTCTTTCCTCACTATATGCGGTATAGCAAGTACTAACGTCAGTCAGTAATTTTCTTTTCTTTTTTAATTTATTTATTCATTTTTTTTTATTTTTTTTTTTTTTGGGGGGACGCTTCCGCCTATTTTGCACAAAGCACTAAAGTTAGAAGGGACATGATTATTATTATCATCACTTTTGTCAGTCTTCGGGTCATTTTTATAAACATTATGAATATTATTGTTCTTGTAATCATCGTCACCATTAATATTACTGTTAAGATTTATCACTAAATTTCAATTGTTATTCCTTGTAATATCATTAGCATTATTATAATTAGTGACACCAGCATATTATCGTTATTACTTTTACCATTATTATAATTGTCATCACCATTACTTTTTTGCGCGAAAGCGGCGGAAGCCGGAAGAACCCCTTACATTACGTTACATTACTTCTTTCGCTGTTGTTATCGTTTCTGTTAACGCCATTATTATCATTTTTGTCTTGTAACAGAGCAAGGCCCGTTCCACAGAACACCCAAGCCATCAGCATTTCCAGGGCCACCGTCCAAGCCAGTGGTCACCGACGTGACGGACACATCAGTCCATCTGTCCTGGCAGGCCAATGTAGAAGTGGGCAAGTCGCCTGTTTTCAACTTCATCGTAGAATACTTCAGCCATGAAATTCCAGACTTGCAGGTATGAAGGAGGAACACCCGGTGTACTTGTAGTGCATTGTTACTGGCTCATAGGACGTGTGGAACATCCGGTGTACTTGTAGTGCATTGTTACTGGCTCGTAAGACGTGTGGAACATCCGGTGTACTTGTAGTGCATTGTTACTGGCTCGTAGGACGTGTGGAACATCCGGTGTACTTGTAGTGCATTGTTACTGGCTCGTAGGACGTGTGGAACATCCGGTGTACTTGTAGTGCATTGTTACTGGCTCGTAGGACGTGTGGAACATCCGGTGTACTTGTAGTGCATTGTTACTGGCTCCTAGGACGTGTGGAACGCTCACGAATCTCTTCTCTCTTACTGCATTTACGCTACGCCGGCTACGGGATGATAAAATTCTTTATAACGTCACTGACGGACAACAAAATCCAAATAAAGGCTATATGATTACAAATTCTTAAATATGTCACTTACACCAAAATCCAAACTAAGCTCGGCTTATATGGCTACGAATTTTTAAAAATGTCACTTACCAAAAAATCCAAGCAAAAATCACTTTCCTAAGTAAGTCACAACAAAACTTAAAATAAATCAATGATATGGCAACAAATTCCTACCAAAGTCACTTACAACAAAATCCTAACCAAGGTCACTAATACAACAAGTTCTACGCTAATCACATTTCTAGCTAGCGTTTGTGATAGCTAAACACTGACTTACGCCATTAATACTATTCATATATTTTCAAGTTTTAAAAGCCACCATTTAAAACATCGTCAGTGGAACGGTGAGTGTTGTTCTGGGTTCCATCACCCTAACAGCTCAGTGTTTCTCTATCTCATGAGCAATAATATCTCTTTAAACAAAGGGTACGTTAATCACTTTGGTGTGGTGTTATATACTTGGCCGCTCCGAGCACTTGTATTACATTCTATTCATGTGATGTTGCATTTTACTGTAACCCACTGCCCACCCTCCACACTTTTGTCGTTGCAGGGCTGGGTCAGAGCATCAGAGTCCGTGCCTAGAGAGAGTTTCACAGTACGCAACTTGAAGCCAGAGACCAGCTACGTGTTTATTGTTCGTGCCCAGAACTCGTTTGGCATCAGCGAGCCCAGTCCTCTTTCTGACCCGATAGAAACTCGAGGTGAGATCACAGCTGCTTGTATTTAACAGTTTTTCCTGTTAACATCCCACTCTTCACCTGGGACCTTTGTTAAGACTATAACGACAGTGACTTTGTTTGACGAGGGGCAGGTCTTGCAATTCTTTGCACTCTTAACCTAGGACTATCAAAATGTAAAAAACTTACCGTAATACAGCAAAAGTCTGCTTTGTTGTGGCAGACTTTTGCTGTATTCCGGATAGTTTCTACTTTTTTTTACTTCTTGTTTATTGTATTGAAACTTCACCTGCGTTCTGCTCAGAAACAAAATCTGTCAAATTCCGTCTCTGATTATTATTTTTGTATTATTGTAATGTATATCTGTTCGGTTTAAATGTCGGTTTATTTGCTTTCGCCTGAAAGGGCAATTTTCAGTGACAGTTTAAATTTATCAAAGAATTTTAACATTTTCTTGGAATTGGAAACTCTCTGGTCTTATTTCATCGACATTAGAATTTGTCCATTTTAAGAAATCAGAGTTTTTTTTATATTCTAGCACTATCTATTGAATTCTAGCACACGTATTTTAAGGAATCAGAGTTTTGATATTCTAGCACTATCTATTGAATTCTAGCACACGTATTTTAAGGAATCAGAGTTTTGATATTCTAGCACTATCAATATTTGGTTATTGCACAAGCACAACATTATATGCATATGTATAATTATAGTGTCTGGTTCGCTAATAAATGTGGAGACTTATTTGTAATATCTCAGAAATTGTCTGAATTGTCTATAATGATTTAAAATGTATAATTAAAATTATGTTCTTATGTTATGTAATAATTTCGTCCGTTTTAATTTTTATTTGAACGTGTTGTTACAAATTATTTGTTCACGACAGAAAAGCGAAAGAATTTTGCAGTCAATTTACCACGGGACGAAATAGAACGGGAGCTTAGTGGCATTGTAGTCGAAATAAGAAAAGGGGAAGCAATCAACTCTAGTGTCATTCAAGTAGAATGGGAGGTAAGATACTGCCTGTATTTTCTGGTTCTTGAATGCATTGAGGAACCGAAGTTTTTGTTGATTTCTTTCTTTTACTCGGTGATTTTGGTTTTTCTTTCATATTATATTAATTTATTTGCTGAGTATTAAAATCCAGACCTTAATTTCACAAATTAGGTATTAATTATCTCTGTATTTTGTATTTTCACTGTTATAGAACAGCATTCATTTATTAATTATAAAAGAATATACAAGTTACTAGGCATGTGTTTATGATTTTTAATCGTCCGGTGTGTATCACGATTAGAGTGTATTTAAATTAGCATTCACTACTGTCGAGCTGATTGTAAGCAAGCAGTAAATAGAACATAGTTTCTACAAACATGGTTTTATATATCACTAGTGCTATAATGGTCTACAACATGGTTTTACATATACCGAGTGCTATAATGGTCTATAATATAGTATTAAATGTAATCAGTGCTATAATGGACTATAACATATTGTTGAATATAATCAGTGCAATAATTGACTACAACATAGTGTTAATTATGATCAGTGCACTAATGATCTATAACCTAGTGTTAGATGTCAGCGTGTGTTAAAATGTACTACAACCTAGTGTAAAGCCTAAGTATGTGCATTTTGTTTCACAGGTCGTAAAAGGGATGGCGACCATCGAAGGCTTCATTATCAAGTACACACACATTGAGGACATGCAAAAGAAATTGTACGGGGCCAGCGATTCGCTCACAGTTGCGGACCCTTACAAGTCCCGTACCCAGATCTCCGGTCTGAGGAGTTACGCCTGGTACGAGATCTGCATCTTGGCTTTCGCTAGAGACGTCCAGAGTCAGTGTAGTGCCAGCATCAAGGTGTCTACGAAAGAGTCAGGTAAGTAAGTGATGTCTATGAAAGAGTCAAGTGAGTAAGTGGTGTCTACGAAAGAGTCAGGCGAGTTAGTGGTGTCTGCGAAAGTATCAGGTGAGTTAGTGGTGTCCATGAATGATTCGGGTAAGTTGGTGGTGTCCACAAAAAGGTCTTGTGAGTTAGTCACACAGCTACACCCTATAACCTACCACGCATACCTTACGTTTTTTCTTAATGTTTGGATTATTAATGTGACTGGTTTCTGTTTGGATTATCAATGTGAATGGTTTCTGAATAGAAATCATATGAGTGTTGTGAAATAATGATTTTGAAAAAGTGAAGTCAAATGATTTTGTGCCATTACAGTGTCATCGTCACCGCCAGAAAATATTGTCATTCACAAGGAGGATGACACCATCCACATCCGGTGGTCACCACCCCCCAAGGCACAACAAAATGGCGACATTAAAGGATATGAGGTAATAAATGAGTGGTTATCAGTAACTTTTTTCTCATTCTGAGTTCGCAGTTTGTGCCAACTGTTTGACTAATAATCTAAAGCAACATTCATTGGCAACATTCCCTTTACAATTTCACAACCAAAGTTTTGAAGAAATTATGGATTGAATACTAATATAAAAATAAATACGAAATTCTAATTCATTCGTATGTTGTGCGGACGAGTTTCTTATTGATCTAGTGCTCGAACTTTCACGACTAAATATTTCTATAGGAATTGATTTTCTTTAGATCTTTCGCACGAACTTATGTTCTCGATGTGGCGTGAATTGATTTTCTTTAGATCTTTTGCACGAACTTATGTTCTCGATGTGGCGTGGGTTGATTTTCTTTAGATCTTTTGCACGAACTTATGTTCTCGATGTGGCGTGGGTTGATTTTCTTTAGATCTACTGCATGATTTTGTGCGACTCTATTGTTGTTGTTCATCTTTTTCTATAGATTTACTGCATGGATGACGACAAGAAACACAACTGTAGCCTCGTGGCAGATGACACCACTAGCAGCGTACACATCAAGAACGTAGACAACGAAAGAACTTACAGGATTCGGATTGCGGCTCGCACGGGCAAGGGTGTGGGGGTATGGAGCAAGACATTCGTCATCGGTAAGTGTAATACGTCACAATATCACTCACGTCACTCATTGTTCACTCCCTACTTCGACCCCGCCCCATCATTTTCTTCAAGTGTTAAGAGTGTTTCCAGATGCTCAAGAAATTACAGAGCAAGTTTATCAGGTTGAAAATAAAAATAAGTAAATAAAACCAAGCGAAGGCATTTGAGACCTTAACATTCTGTCATAATGAGGTTAGCAGTTTTCCAAACTCATTTAATACATCCCCGGGGTCTCCGACGGCGCCAGCGTTCTCCAGAATGAAGGCATGTGTGTTCTCGTTCTCTCTGTCTTTAACTTGCATAACCCTTTGAATGCTCCTGGGACTGGAAAGCAAATACTAGTCACTTCGGTTTTTATTTAATTTTAATATTTCTCTCCAGAGATCACTTTTTTAAAAGCGTGTAATATAATATTTATTTATTTTTTTGCCACTGAAATTGCAACTTACGTTGTTTATTACAGGATTGCTCCTTTATTACTGAAATGGCCAAATAAATGCGCCAAAAGACCTTTATTTTTTAAAATAATATATAATGGATTACAATCATATCAAATCCAATATTTTATTTTCAATGTTCTTTCTATTCATTAGAACAAAGATTATTAAGATATTTTGATTAAACTAGTTATTAATGCACAATTTACGGCGGTTAATGGTTTTTTATAAAATCATTATTTAAATTGTATTTTTAAAAAAAAACTTTGAAAGGAAGAAATTTTTACTTAATTACCCACAAACAACAAACTTGTAAATGTCTTGTAAATCTCTTACAGCCAGAAGGGACGTTGGTTGATTTCGTTTGTAAAAGTTTGCATGTGAGGAACGGACTACCGCAGACAATAAAATGGTAAATGTCTTGTAAATCTCTGACAGACCAGAAGGGATTTTGGTTGATTTCGTTTGTAAAAGTTTGCATGTGAGGAACGACTTTATTAGCTCAAGTCTCGAGACAAGTGACCATCGCCAAGTTTGCAGGTACCCCCAGGGGGAACAGGCATGCCAAGCAAGATTAGATCTGGTCCTAATCGATGGGCTTCGGCCCGGGTAGTTGCTCTTCAGTTTAATTTCCCTTTTATGTTAATCCTTTACATCGGGGCAAGATTCTGAGCTTTTAGTCGGAGGATTTTTTTTCTTTTAAATTTATCTGGGGGTCAAGGGTTCACGGTAGAAAGATGCACAGGGAGAATGTTAATGAACACAATCTTGTTACAGGGATTTGGAGTCATTTCGTCGGGCTCGAGAATTAAGATAATTCCATTACAAGAAGGCAGTTTCAGTCTTTGAAATGATTCGATTGGTCGGATAGTCTCTATTTTCCTCAAATGTCCTGATGGGAATGAAAAGGAGAAGACAGTTGCGATTGTTTCGTCAGCCGAGACATTTTTTATCCTTTTAGTTTTCACTTCGTTTCGAGCGTCCTTTTGTCTGTGGTACCAAGCGTTTTTGCCACGCCGCCCGGCTTTGTCATTTCGCTGTCGGCCTTCACACTAGCTTGCCAGACTCCAAGACGCTAGGCTGTGTTGCTGCTTCTGGCGGCAGGTGATGGATGGGCAAAGAAATGAACTATAAATAGCACACAAGACACACGCTGACCCCTGTACAAACGTCCGCGAAATCATCGAGAATTAGAAAATAAAATTGCCTCCCTTTGTAATGTGAAATGAGATTGTAATGTGACAGCTTATACTGTAGAAAGTAAGTTAGGACAACAACAGTCAGATGTGCAAATCGTTCTGAGTTGCTTTTTTTTTTCAGAGGGGAGGGGTCGGGAATACAAAATAGTGCTTTTGTGTTGTTAGTGTTTGTTTGACACAACGCCACCTTAGTTGTTGATTATGATGATGATTAATATTATAAATCATCCATAACTAATTACAAGTGATGAGAATCTTAATTTATGTTATTAATAATTCTCCAGAAGACACCACTCGTCTCTCTCATTTACGGATATATAAATCCACAACATTAAAGACAAACATTCGCTGTCACACAATATTTCCGTAGGTGGAAAACTTCTTACTAAAGGAGAATTTAAATCCGTCTTTTAATCTATATTTAGCGAGACCCGATCTACCTATTATCTCTCCAACATATGGTTATCAATATGTATAAGATCAATAAATTTATTAAATCAACAATCAAATATACATCATATGAAGATAATCCAAAGAGCCTTGACATTTACATCTCTTCACAACAATGTTTGATTAATGCTAGACAATCGTTCAGTTTATCCTAGCATAGACATCAGCAGTCAAAAGGTCATATACAAATAATCAAATTCATAAGCATAGTTTATCATAGACATGAATTTGGAGTTTTAGAGAAATAATTAAATCAATGTACATGATCTTTCCAAAGATGGCCGCTGTCACTAGCACATGTTCACAATCAAACCATTTGCAACAAGTCGCTGTTCTTATTTGATGGCTTCACATACCCTTTCTAGGCACAGTAGACAACTGTTTCAGACTCTTTGATGTGCTGTCCAAGCACACTTGGAGAATCGTCCTGAATTTCCCTTGCGCTATCAAGCACAACAGGAGAAATGTTCCCGAATTTTCATGTATACTGCTTAGCACACCACAAGAAATATTCAAAATAATCTTCGCGAATTCTTGAGACCAAACTCCAGCCACCATTTTTGCTGTATTGGCTCTCAAACAGAATTCACAGGAATCAACTTACAGCAACACGTTTACTGATAACTTTGACGATAACGCCGGACGCACATACCAACGTGATCAGGTAGGATACAACAGTCACTGAAGATTGAAATGAAAAAAAGGCAGGCTTTTGTCTGCAAAAGTCTTAATTAAGGCAGCACCAAATTTCAGGCATATTTCATCTCTATAACTTCTGTTTCTCTTACAAACATTCTCATCTTACAAATCCTGCTACTATTTCTTATAACCTGAAACACATACGGCAAAGGAAATATAGCATGAATCATAATCAAGTTAGTGAACGTAAAAATAATGCATTCTCCAATTCAAATCATAGATCAATAGCAAACATGCACGAAATATTTCCAAGTCCGTTCTTTCTTTTTCACTGAGTTAACTTACTCTAGGCTAACGATCGCCTTTATGACTGGACTCGTGTTATGTTCAAATCAGAGTGATTAGAATTAGACTTCCTTCAACAAAATAACTTTCGGTTCATCCCCCATGGGATGATATGTTATAAACAAGTGTGAGACTATTAGTCCGAGAAACTACTCATCCAGTTAGAACTGGTTTGGATTGCATCAGCAATTTTCTAGTACATTCTCCATCTGAGTTGTTTACCTCCAACTTTGACATTTAACAATATATACAACAGTAAAGTTTAGAAATAGGGATGGGCAAATTTATTCTGCCACAGTTTGTTTGTCTTTAATTTGTTCAGTAGACTAAATGTGTTCCATGTCATTAATGATATAGTTTTGGGTTTGTAAGAAAGCCACATGCCATGATTTTACTAATAAAGCGTGACATTGTTAAATTACAACAAAATAGGGGGGGGGAGAAAAGAAGTACAGAAAGTATGGAAGGGGCAAAATAGCGTTGACCTGACATCGTAAACAATAAATCTTATCGTTTGTTGTGACAGGACACGTGTTTATCGAACTAATCTTACACCCCTTCTCATCCAAGAAGCGATGCATTCTTTGACACTCTTTTCGGACCTGTAGGGGAAGGAGGGGAGGAGAGCCACTGAAAGGGTATGAACCGTTATGAGGAAAACCTTTCGAGTTGACAAATATGATTGTGAACCAGAACATGTTTATGGACGCTCTGGAAGGCCCCTCACTTCCCTTTTCCTCGGCTGATTGTGTCGGTGACGTCAACGAAATGACAGAAATCTCTTCGTATCGTTAGAATTGCGAGTGCCCAAATGAGTCACCCAATTCAAGCTGACCTGGTCTGGAACCCATCTGTGTGTGATGAGCCTCTCTGCACTTTGTTGTGTGTTGAGGGAGAGCACTCCATGACCGTCTTTCTGGTCATTTTCCTGTCTTCACTGACAAGACAGAAGAGAAAAAAAATGGGGTTAGAGGTCGGCCAAGTTTCTTCTGCCGGATTTTTTTTTCTTTCTGATTTTGTTTGTTTGGCTCAGTTGAAATCTTTTTTATTTCCTGTTCTTTCTTTACCTTCACTTCGGCTCTTTCCTTGTTACCTTCTTTCCCAGGATTATAATAAAACAAAATTAATTTTGACAACCTTTCAGTGTACAATTTATGTAAAATTAACTCGAATGAGCCGTTTGTTAAATGGGACAGCATATCCACTGTGTGCGGTGGAAATCCTTTAGGAAATATCGTTTTTCACTCCATAACCTGCATTCAACTCGGGGAGAGTGGGAGAGATCCGCTGAGATAGTTAGGGTTGAAGCTAGGTTTCCAGAACCGCTGAGGATTGGCGATGTGCGAGATAATGGCTTCCACGTAACAAGGCAAGGGCAAGTGGCGGTCCGCGCTTCCGTATCGTAATTCTAATTTAGCTCGTGAGGAAATGTGTGCGAGGGGAGGGGGTGTTTAGCGGAGAAAGAGAGGGGTGCGTGGTTCAGCACCAACTTCTCCATCCCCTCGGAAAAGAAACTGAAAAGAAAATGGTGGTTTTGAAATTTAGATCATTAACGCTTTGACGTTAATTATGTCTTTGTGTTCCTGATGCGACATCATTAGCAAAATTATCAATTTGTTTTAATTCTATTATAATTCTATTTAATTCTATTTGTTCACTCTACGTTTATTTGTCTCAAACTTTGTGCACAAACTCCTTTGATTTTAAGCCTCGTTTATATTCACTGTAAACAAATCTGTGCAAAAACTTCTTTGATTTTAAGCCTCGTTTATATTCACTGTAAACAAATTTGTGCAAAAACTCCTTTGATTTTAAGCCTCGTTTATATTCACTGTAAACAAACAGTGCAAAAACTCCTTTGATTTTAAGCCTCGTTTATATTCACTGTAAACAAATTTGTGCAAAAACTCCTTTGATTTTAAGACTTGTTTTTATTCACTGTAAACAAATCTGTGCATTTCTTAGTTCGTTTTTGTACAATTCTCGTAGTCTGAAAGGAGACTGTGACAATAGAACTTTTAATGACTTCTAGCTAGCTATGACGAGGTAATCTATTTAGTATAGATTATGGTGAGTAAAAGAAGATTTGAATATAGAGAACTATTGAGTATAATGAATAGAGTTGTCTAGCATAGAGCACTAATGATTATAGTGAAGAAAAACGTTTATGATGGAAACACTTCTGGCTATAAAAAGAAATGATTAGAAAAGAACATTGCTGGATGTAAGAAATGAAAACAGAGAAAATTGCACTAATGAAATAAGTAAGTATACACATTTAGAATAGAGCACTGTAGTAACAATGAGATAGACAAGAGTAGAACTATAATAATAGTGAATAGAGCCAGTTAGAAGAGAACGCATTAGTAATAGTGAATAGAGATGCTTTATATAGAGGACTATAGTAACAGCAATTAGAGGCACTTAGAATATAGCAATAGTGAATAGAGATAACGTACAAATCAACACTATAATAACAGTGAGTAGAGACTCTTACAATACAGCACTATAATAAGTGTGAGTAGAGACTCTTACAATACAGCACTATAGTAAAGTGAGTAGAGACTCTTACAATACAGCACTATAATAACAGTGAGTAGAGACTCTTACAATATAGCACTATAATAACAGTGAGTAGAGACTCTTACAATACAGCACTATAGTAAAGTGAGTAGAAGCACTTAGAGCACTCTAGTGATATGATTAGAGACAGAATAGAGCACTATAGTAATAGTGATTGGAGACACTTACAACAGAGCACTAATAGTAGTATTAAGCAGAATCACTTAGAATAGATCACCATAGTAACATATAGACGAGACACTCAGAATAGAGCACTATAGTAATAGTGATTAGACACACTTGAAATAGGGCACTAGTAGTAATATTAGAGAATAGAGCATTTTAGTAATAGTTCATAGAGATGCTTAGAATATAG
Source organism: Sinotaia quadrata (assembly GCA_028829895.1). Classification (NCBI taxonomy): domain Eukaryota; kingdom Metazoa; phylum Mollusca; class Gastropoda; order Architaenioglossa; family Viviparidae; genus Sinotaia; species Sinotaia quadrata. Next base: position 48,643,155 of record CM054179.1, read on the forward strand.
TAATAGTTCATAGAGATACTTAGAATAGAGCACTATAGTAATATCATTCTAGTCGCTTAGAACGGAGCACTACTAATAATAGTGACTAGAAACACTTAAAATAAAGTACTATAATCAGAGTGAGTAGAGATACTTAGAATAGAGCACTATAGTAATATCATTCTAGTCGCTTAGAACAAAGCACTACTTATAATAGTGAGTAGAGATACATGTACTTATAATAAGTGTCTCTAATAGAGCACTATAGTAATAGTTAGTAGGGACACTTTGAATAGAGCACTAACAGTAATAGTGAGTAGTATCACTAAAAATAGAGTTCTGTTAGTAATAGTGAGTAAAATAAAGTAGTGTAGTAAGAGTAACAGTGTGTATAGGTAATTAGAATAGGGCACTATAGTAATAGTTAGTAGGGACACTATATAGCACTAACAGTAATAGTGAGTAGAGACACTTAGTACAGAGCACTGAAGTAATAGTGAGGGGAGACACTTCAAATAGAAGAAAATGTCTACATATATAGTGAAGGAAGGCAGTATGACAAGGAATAGAAAATTAATTGCCTTGTTACCAAACTTAACATTGAAATATTTCTTGTACTGAAAGAGAGTCCTAGTTTTTGTCTCTTGGTTTCCTTGGGAGTACTTGGTAAATAATTGTATAATACGTCAAGGAGACAAAGAAATATGTATACATTTTTTAAAATAAGGGTGTTCACTTTGCATATGTTTGCTGATAACTTGATATAAATTTAATAATATTGTAATATGTAGTATGTCTCCATGTAACTGTATACCAATAGGAACATTTGCAGCTGTTATTTATATATAGCAGTCTTTCAGTAAATGGCATTACTTGAATTAATTTTAATCCATAACACCAAAATCCATATTTTTTCTCAAGAATGTTGTTTTATATCGTTTATTTATTATTATTAAAGCGTTTTTATATATAATTGAACTGTTCAAATATCCCCTCTCTCTCACACTCATTCCCTCAGCAGTATACAGTAGCTGAGATCAAATCAGTTAAGTGATAGATGAATGATCTCGTGGGGATATGCATTCATCTGAGCATCGCAAAAAACATCCTTTTTCCCCCTTAATGTCATCTTGACCCTTCAGCAATCAGCAGCCACACTTAAGTTTCTGTGTTTGTTCTCTAAGAGTCATAATAGCACAAAAATAGTGTTCTTAGCTTTCTTTATTTACTTGTTGTTTGGGGGTTCCCACCCCAACTCATGTCATTCCTTCTTTAAAGATTTATTTGAAGTTTGTCATATTATGGAAGAAGGAAGGGGGTGGAAGCTCCAATTTTAGTGTAATTTTTCAAATGTTTTCTCTAAAGCGTCACTTTAATTTGATTAGCGTTTACAATCAATTTGTTCTCTTTCAATTCCAATCCAACAAACGGCATTTGCTGCTAACGCAGAACAGCGCAGTAAACGAGGGGTTTTGCAATTCTTCTCATTACTCCATGTTACGATTGTACCAAGGCAAGGAAATCTTCCCCAAACGACCAATGTTCCTTTCTTTAAATCAGAAAATTTGGGACCAGTGACAGTCTTCTGAAAGACAGGAGTGCGAAATGGACAAACAAACAAATTAAGATTGAGCGCATAAATGAAACACAGGCAAACAGATGAAAAAGGAGAAGCACCTAGAAGAGTGACAGGCAAACAGACTCCAAGACTGAAACGTTTAATGGAACCCAGCGTAGGAGACAGTTTTATCAGAAGGTCATCTCCTGGAGAAATGGAATCGCCAGAGGAAAAAAAAAGACTTGAAAGAAAAAAGAAAAAAGCAGAGGTGTTTTCCATTCTTTCTGCAAGTCAGATTAATTTTAGCAGGGGGTAGTTATTTTACGACAGAAACGCATTAAGTGTTAAAAGCATGGTTGGACAGAAAGAGGGAGCACTATTTACTCTGGAGAAAAATCAGTTCGAGCTTGACTTTACTTGAGCTCCATGAAAATAAAACGACTGCTTACGACCGGTTGCGTTATACAGCGGCAACATTTCTGCAGTGTCCGAATGGAGTGTGTGTATTATGAGTGCATTATGTGTGATGGTGTGTGACACATACATCGTGTGTGTGTGTGTGTGTGTGTGTGTGTGTGTGTGTGTAGTGTAGTGTGTAAGGCATAAATGTACATCGTGTGTGTTTGAGTGATACAAATACACTTTGAGAGGGAAGAAAAAAGAACACTTGAGATGGGGGATAAAAGATAACTCTTAAAGGGACAAACAAGAAAGAAAGAAGAGAGAGAGACGAACGAACAATGTCCAAACAAAATTTAATGAAATACACAAAGATAGATAGATAGATAGATAGATAGATAGATAGATAGATAGATAGATAGATAGATAGATAGATAGATAGATAGATAGATAGATAGATAGATAGATAGATAGATGGATTTTTATAACTGATTTATTTTGAATATTTCAATACTTGTGAAACATTAAACATGTTTGTACCAAAGAAGTAAAAAGCACACTAGCATAGAAGAATAGAAAACGAGACAACGCAGGAAGTAGACAGCATAATAATGCACGCAAAAAGTAGAAATCAAAATAACACACAAAGCATTTGTAGCAGGAAGTAGACAGCATAATAATGCACGCAAAAAGTAGAAATCAAAATAACACACAAAGCATTTGTAGCAGGAAGTAGACAGCATAATAATGCACGCAAAAAGTAGAAATCAAGATAACACACAAAGCATTTGTAGCAGGAATCACAAAGAAGTAGTAGGCAGGATAAACAAAGTAGGAAAAATACGAACGAACCAATAGAAACAAATTAACACACATACAAGCAGAAAACCTTGTCAAACAAGTCGACAGAAGGACAGCACATAGGGAAGTAGAAAGCCTGATCCAAAAAGTCGACAGAAGGACACAGTGAAGTAGAAAGGACTGACTCATTGAGTTATCTGTGGATAATATTTTTAATATTAAGTATTCATAATATTGTTTTAATGGGATATTTCAAGTTAATATGAAATATATGTAAGAGCCGTGTAGCATTAACTGAAAAATCGTCTGTGAAACACCCGAAAGATAATTCCGATTTTTTAAAAAATAACAGCAAAACTTTATATGACAGATTTCGTGCGTATTTAAATTTACTTTAGAAAATGGAAGAAACGAAAGTTCCATTTCGCTACACGGCCTCATGAAGGCTAGTAGACATTTTGTGGAGTTGTATGTTGTGTTCGTTCATACTCGGCCTGCTATAAGCTAGAATGTTGTAAACTAATTCATACTCGGCCCGCAATAAGGCTAATAGAGAATGTTGTAAACTAATTCATATTCGGCCTGCAATTAGCTAGGAGAGAATGTTGTAAACTAATTCATACTCGGTCTTATGAAGGCTAATAGAGAATGTTGTAAAATAATGTTCAATAATTATTTAAATTAAATAGTATAAACAGCAAGCAGATAAATATTACAGTTGAACGGTTGGGAAAAGGTAAACGTGTTGGTAGGCAGGGCGATGGATAGATCGGCGGATGGATCATGGAAGGTAAGTAAAACATCTGGAGCGCATGAAATCCTTACGCCGCCCCTGGTCAGTTTACTTCTTACCTAAGCTCCTTCCTTTGTACATAGTATAGTGCACAGCTGGTTTATTAATACCTGTCAATTTGTAGGTTCATCCTCTTAGTTCGCTGCTACTCACAAGCTTACATTTATTAGATTACAGATTTTGGTTAACGCAAGCTTACATTTATTAGATTACAGATTTTGGTTAACGCAAGTTTACATTTATTAGATTATAGATATTGGTTAATGTCATATTTATTAGATCGGTTATGCTGAGTCACATAGCACAAATTTTCTAGCATTAAAATATTAGCACTGATTTATTCAGATTTACAAATTCGCTGGCGCTGTTTCACACAGGCCCGCGTTTACTGGCAAGTTCATATTGCATCACCAGGAGCCTACGTTTACTGGCAAGTTTCTGTTGTATCACCATGGGCCTGCGTTTATGGGCAGACTCCTATTGAATCACATAAGCCCGTGTTTACTGGAAAGTTCCTATTGCCTAAACGTGAATCTCAGAGGCCCGTGTTTACTGACAAACTCCTATGAGTCTACATTCCTGCGTTTACCGGCAAATTCCTATTGCATCACAGGCCCATGTTTACTGGCAAATTCCTGCTAAGTTCGTATTGATTCACAGGCTCATGTTTTAGTGAGATCCTACTCATACCTATCATCAGGATGTACATTGCTTTATACCTGTTCTAGCAGATTGCAAGTTAATAAGAATGCGTGCTCACTCTTCACAACGACTTGTATAAGTTGATCACACCTGCGTTAATAACCCATGGTCAGCAACAATTAAATGACTTATCACAAGAGACACTTCAAATACATAATCACAAGGATTCGTACGTAAAATGATAGCAGGGTATATTGATGTTTTTACAGAAACAAGGTACAGTGATGTTTACAGAAGGAAGGTGCAGTGATGTTTACAGAAGAAGGGTACAGTGATGTTTACAGAAGAAGGGTACAGTGATGTTTACAGAAGAAGGGTACAGTGATGTTTACAGAAGAAGGGTACAGTGATGTTTACAGAAGAAGGGTACAGTGATGTTTACAGAAGAAGGGTACCTTTTCATGGAAGTTCCAGAGAGTATGACATATGGTACTCGTTCACTCCTGATCACAGTTTGAACTTTTGGGTTTTTTATTTCCTTTTCCTGCAAACTCTGGTTATCTTCTCTCCAAACGTAAATAAAAAATAACTTAATTAGTCGATAACCCTAAAAGTAGAGTTGCTGTGTTTATTTCTATCGCATTATATATTCCTAACTCTTATGATTTTAAAACATTAGTTGTTGTTTTTTTTTAATTTTTTTAATAATCGAAGAGGACGAGCATTAATTGATAAAATCTCTAGTCACATTTTCTTTTTTTCGAGACTCAATGGGTAGCCATCAAGCCTTTTCAATCGACACCACCTCTTTTGCATACATTTTCACTTCATTTGCATACTCTCGTCATCTTCATTAAGGGAGGGCAGCGAATTGCCCTGTTGCTTGGTGAATGACGGTGGCCTCGGGTAATGAAACAAAAGGCATCCGTCATGGGTCCCCGTGACAGGGCGACAAAGCGCGACCGTTTACCGACTGAGGTCGCAGTATGTCCGCAATCACATCCTTTGTGTCGTCAACCTTTGTTATCAGAGAAGGTTATCTTAAGCTGCCATTTGGCTTCTTAATTAACTTAAGCCGTTTTCGTCGTTCAAATCTTCAGAAGGGAAGGTTGTCTCCCCTGCTTGCGAAAGCGAACAAGAAAGGAAAAAGTCATAGTCATTACGATGCGTATGTGTGTGTGAGAAACTCAGAGAGAGGGGAAGATAGGGTGGTGCAGAGCGTTGGTAGGGGCGGGAAAGGAGCCGGAAAGGGTGGGCTGGAAAGCTTTCTTTTAATGAATCAGTCTGGTCATCCACTTTCGGGTGCATCAGCTGTGGGAGTGGCTGTGTGCCAGGCGTAATATCAGTGACGTCAGTTGTTGCAGTTCTATGGAGTGCAGAAGTTTTCTCCAAATAAATGTAAATACAAAATACAGCTCTCCATCCACAGATTTAAGTGCGAACATCCCCCCCCCTCCCGAATGACCGAGTGACTGACTTACTGATGGATGCTACTGATTTTAATGTATCTTAACACACAGGTAACAATGATGTGCAATAACTGTTGGTTACCTTTGAATAGCTTCTTATAGAATGATAGGCAATAACTTTTGTCTGCCTTTGAATAGCTTCCCTTTGTGCTTAAATTGCAGAATGATTTGCAATAACATTTAGCTGCCATTTGAATAGCTCCTCTTTGTGCTTATATCATAGAATGATGGGCAATAACTTTTGGCTGCTTCCCTTATATCATAGACGATACAGAGTCTGTGTCCTACCTGTCCGTAATTTCAAGACAGGTGGACGGCATTAGTGTAGTGATGTGGTAACGTTTCCAAGGTACACCTTAAAGCAGACTTTAAATGACTTTTTCCGAATGTTTATCATCCACCTGGAAAGTATTTCATTTTATCATTTTAATTTGAAAATAATACTGAGATCATTCTAAAGTGGGTTTTATATTTATTTAATCTTATACTGAATTGGGGGGGGGGGCTCATAAAAATACCCATAATACATGACAGATTAATAAAAAGCCGTGTGATTAACATTTATCTATACATATAATCTTGAACATGTGTTTGTCTCTTTGTCTGCTGTAAAACCTAAGAGTTCTCCTTTTAAACCCAACAGTATATCAATGGATTCGTCTTGATGACAGGAAGCTTTTAGACATGCTCAGAAGTCCGAACTGGGGTTTTAGGCTCACAAACCCCTAAAATAAGGATTTTTTCACCTAAGAAAGACAACTCAAGAAGAATGTATTTCAGTTCATGCAGTGGTATCTCCTTATTCGTATAAAAGAAGGCTTGATCAATGGGATAGAAGACCCCCCTCCCTCTCCCCCCTCTCCAAACGCGAAAGCGGCGGAAGCCGGAAGCGTTCCCCACATTAAATCAAGGGATAGAAGAGGCATGGTATGGTGTAGACCAGGCAATTGTTCAATGACAAAAGAGTTCTGGCCACAGAACAATATTTCTTTGGAGATGAAAAGTAGATGTGTTGGATGGTGGGGATGGCCTAATATTTTAATAGTTTAGTGTAGTTAAAGCACTTAGGCCTAGCTCTTAGGCTGGTTTACATTGCTGGTGATGCCAGACATTTTGCGTGTGAACTTTTCAATGCGGAATTTCACCTAGGACCTCTGGTAAATCAGTCAATTGGTACACTCATTTTTTTTTTTTTAAGAGCGGACGTTTAGTATAATGGGTCTAAAGTGCATTTGGAAGATGATTTATTGAGTAAATATATACTTTAGATTGAGATGTTTGGGCTATGAGTGTTGTTCCTCTATAGGTGCAAATGCAGACGATGATAGAGTTATTGAGTCAAATAAATATATTTAAACATAATATATGCCGGAATCTGCCAGCTGTCCCCTATTGTCCATTGGGCGAATATTAAGGATTAACCCACCCATGTGGTCTGCACTATCACGTCAGTGTTTTGCTCAATAAATAAAATTGCCTCCGTCGGAAAACATCGTCTTATAGAGCTAAAAATGTCAGCCATTTATTTTAAGTACAATGCATATTTATGCAACACAATAAAACTGCCATCGTCTGCCATGCATACTTCTGATTTTGCTAACGAAATATTTATTCAAAGTTCAGTTAAGTTTTTTTTTTTTTAGGTTTGTAGCCGCTATCAACTTATCTGATCCAGTGTATTATATATCTAACTGAATCATTACCTCAGTGAATATGTTTCACATGTCAGCTTGCGCACATAGAACAGCCCATGATAATATTGAGTTTACACATACTAACTGGATGATGGGAGCATACCACAAACTACACAATAACTTGTATATGCTTGTCAACATAGCGGCAGTTCTAGTAAATCTATAACTGCATCATCACGTGATTGGTAAATTTCTAGTATCAACTGGCAACAATACCTTTACGCGAAAAGACCGCCTGCACATATTTAATCTGCATTAAGGATCTTCCCCCACCCACCCCCACCCTGCTGTCTCACCCTAGAAGCCACATTAGACTTTTATCGTAAGATATTCTCAGTGTTGGGAAGTATGCATACATGTTCACGTTCTTGTATTAAGGGAAGCACTTTTAAGAGCCCGCACTGCATTTTGGGTATTGGCAAGATCTCCAAATGGATATCGGGGTGAAATTGGTTTCAGGATGGAGAGAGAGAGGATGGCGTCTTGACCAAAACTAAGAGATATTTGTGAAACTCTGATGCAGTAATAGGTGGTGTCTTTGTCTGTGGTCGTCCTCTCCTGTGACAGCTAGTTTGTCATGTCCTGAATATTAGATAGCTCGCTCGTCGCCCAGTGCCTTCTTTTTGTTGCAATTGCTTCTGTCGTCATCGATTGATGTCTGTTGTCTGGCTCATTCAGCCAGTCCTGTCATTTTGTTTGTTTTGTTTTGTTAGTATTATTCATAGAGTTTATATTGTATTTCAAACAGGAACAGTTGTAAATATCGTAAATTTGTTTTAAGTGAGTTTGGAATGTTAAATATGTATTTATTTTTGTATTTTACTTACAAACGATATCTGTACTCTATCTCTATGATTATTTACTTTGAATTAAGAGGACTGTTACAGATATATTGACACATGTACATTTCAGTATATTAGGACTGTTACAGATATATAATTGACAAAAGGGAATTATATATATTTTGAGTGATTTGAATGAAGTAGTACTGATACATGTTATACTGCACTTTAATTAAATGGGAATGAAATATTATAATCTTTTTACTGTACTTTAAGTGATAGTGAGATGGATGAAATATTATGGATTTATTTTAATTTGTACCAGCTATTTGCTGACTTCAACAGCTCATTAAATGATTAATATTACCCCTTGCCCTTGTTAACCTGACATTTCTAAAACTACTGTTTTGTTTATTACCTTTTCTTTTGTTGCAATATAAACTTATATTTCTTTTTGTTCCTTTTTCTTTTAATTAATTACAATCAATGAAATACAAACACTTATGATTTGGTGGGACCAGAGCAAAGACATGAATTGTCACATTTTGTTTTTTAATGTTTTGTTACTCTTTCAGGTCCCGAGCAGACAAATATCATGAAAGAACCATGGTTTATTGGAATGCTGATCAGCACAATAGGTGGTACTCTGTGGCTAGCATTGTGTATCTTCAGCATATGGCTTTGTCGGAAACGCAAGCACAAGAAAAAGATGGCTCAGAATGGCATGTATAGTGGTATGTAATGGCATGCATAATGTTCTGTGTTCGCACATTTGATCATTATTGGCATTTATAATTATGTGTAAGATGGTAATGGCAATAAAGACATTTATCATGAAATAATGGCATTTGTAGAGATAAGGGCATATTTAATTAAACTAATGACATCTAGCTTAATAGCTATTGTGATCAGTAAAATGAACATACTTGGTGGTGCTTAGTGACAAGAACCTATTGGTTAATATAAGATTTATTCATATTTAATTATATATTTAGTGATATATGACAATCCTATATATGTAATCAATAACTAACAGTTAACATTTTCTTCACAGTATGATCAAAAAGTACTGAGTTTTGACTTAGATTTGCAGTCTTAATTATTATTATTAATACAATGATATATATGTAATTTCTTTAATTAAGCTTACATCTATGCTTATATGTAAAGTTTACTACATCTGTTTGCATATAGCTGTGCCAGTCCACAAATCAGATGACAGTCGCACAGGAAATGTAATATCTCGAGATGATAACATGTATTCTCAAAAGGATCCACATGGAGCTATTACTGGTATGTTTAGTAATTTATTACATATATTCTATAATTTACTTCATTAATAATTAGATATATATGTGACACAACACCACCCTAGTTATTGGTAATAATAATAATAATATAATCATCATAATCATCATCCATAATTAATTACAAGTGATGATAATCTTAATTTATGCTATTAATAATTCTCTAGAAGAAACCTCTTGTCTCTCTCACTTGGCGGATATGCAGATGCCATAAACGTTTTCTCTCTTCCACAACATTAAATTAAAACATTTACTGTCACACATTTCCATAGGTAGAAAACTTCTTGCCAAAGGAGAAGATAAATCCATCTTTAAGCTATATTTAAGCTTTAAGCCCCTATCCACCCACTATCTCTCCAACATATGCCATTAATATGAGTAAGAAGCTCAGTAAATTTAAATAAATTTATTAAATCAATAATCAAATAACAAATACAATGTAAAGATTTTCTGACATCAATATTTCCACAAAACCACATTCAAATAATTTCAATGTTTATACAGTCTTATATCCTAACATATAATTCAACAGATTAGTGTCAATATAAACCACAGGTTAATTCTTATCTGAGAACATAAGTTGATTTACAGAATCTTGTCTAGACAATGCCACAATATTCTTTTGTGCACTTTCATAACAATGTCACAAGTTTATTGTTCAACTAGAATTGTCAGTTTCACATGTTTGTCTAGCCTGCTGTAGGATGCTCCATGAGCTGCTGTTCTCTCAAGTCGAATCTGGGTGCTCCTTCGCCATATTAATTCCCTCAAGCAGAACAATTTAGCAATTTCCAGTAACTTCCTTGTACCAGGAATTCCACGATGTAGTTGAGCATACTTTGCCACCATACATCAACAGTGTGCAGTGTATCTTTACACACACTGGGGGTAGAGGCTTCTCAAATCCACCATGGGTAGTAGCAGTTTATAAATCAGTAAACCGGGAAATTCTTGAAATTCCAGATTCTAGAAAGGAGGGCTGCTTCTTCCATGTAAAGTATAGTCAGGGAACAAACACTAAGTTTTCCCGTTTATCATTTCTAACTCCATTCTTTCTTACATTGAAGTCACTTTCAAGTTTCTTACATTACAGTCTCCTGTAACAGTATTTATTAGCCCAATACACGCATACAGTATAATAAATAGAACATAATAGTTTATGAATGTGTTCACTAGAAACAATATCATGATGTGTAAGGTAATATACAAGCATCATAATTCACACTTGTAGAAGTAATAGTCGACTCACATAATACACCTCTACACAAAATTCAAGTATAATATATCAATAGCAAAAATGCACAAAATATTTCAATTCTCTCTCAATCAATCAGTTAACTCACCATTAAGCTAATGGTTGCTTTTCATGACCAGACTTTTTCCACACCAAATTCAAAGTGATTAGAAAATAAAATTCTTTATTTAGACTTTGCTTTTAGCCATTTGGCTGGTCTAATTCTTTGTAAATTGTAACCTTTGGATAATAAAAAGTACTCATCTACATAAGACCAATTTAGATTACATCAGCAAGTTCTAGCACATTCTCCACCTGAGTTGTTTACTCCAAAAATATCATTATAAGCAGTGCCCAAGGTTGGGTCATGTTAAAATTAGCAACAAAGATATTATTATTAAGTTTAGAAATAGGTATAGGCAAATTTACTCAACCATCTGTGTGTGTGTGTGTGTGTGTGTGTGTGTGTGTGTGTGTGTGTGTGTGTGTGTGTGTGTGTATTGTTGCTGTTACTTTTATTCTCTGTACTCAAAATTCACACCTTATAAGAATATTTATTCTTCAGAAAAATTATTTAAAAGTGTTCATCTCATCTATTTTTCTTGATTCTTACTTTTAAAAAATTGTTGAGAAGACAAGATCATGAAAATTAATGTTAGGTTTTAAACAGTTTTCGCCATTATTCTCAATTTCTTTTGTCACACTACACTGCTATCTCCTTTTATCAACTTTTGATCATTTACAATGACAACAAAAATATTAATCCTTAGTGTATTATTTATGACCTGATTTTCTTTTATTGTGAATTCATGTATATAATAAGAAATCTGTCATAGGTGCATATTTTCTCATAAATTTGTTTTTGTCATCTCATATATTTCACGCTTCAGATAGGATTGAAAGTAGAAATTTACTAAGTTTTAAATGAAGTAGCTGGAAAGTAAGATCCTTAGTTAGTTTTCCATACAAATATCACTGCAGGTAAAAGTGTTGTATGGTAATTAGTGAATAAAAATTCTAACAATTTCAGAATGTCCAATTTTTCATCAGCATCAAATTACAACAGTGGTTACTGGTCATAGACAGACAAGTGCCTACCTATACTTCTCTTTCACATAATGCATTCATTTATCAACTCATCCTTTTACATGATATGCGTAGATATTTTGATAAAACACACTTCCCTTTCCTGCACTCCATTTACACTGTGTTGTTGTCAGTTTCATCATCACGCCCTTCATTTCGCCACCTCTCCCTCTCTCTCCCTCCCTCCAGCCTATGGCACCACCCTTCATTCCGATCTAACAAGCCTCTTGGACCTAGGGGTCAGCAAAGACTTGGACGTTGGTGGCATGTACAGTGTGGCCAACAGTGGAGGGACACTCATGCCACAGATGAAGACCTTCTACCAGAAACCATCCTCCACTCCTATTTCTGTCGCTCCTTATGCAACCACAACATTGATCAACACGTGTGGCAGTTCTGCCAGTGGAAGCAGTGGTTTGGGAAAACCAGGACAAAGCGTGAGTGTTCTTTCCTCTCTTTCTTCATTAGGTATGAGTTCATCTTGTTGCTGGGTAAATATCAAGAGAATAACATGTAGCTGACGGGAGTGGGAATGGGTGGGCATATATGTGTGTGGTTTTATTGCTTAATTCATGCTTTAAAAATATGTATTTATTTTTTGTTCTACTTATAGATGGTGTATGATTGCTGTTTATTTACAGTTTTGATAACTCACTTTTACACTAAAAAGAGTTACAATTTGTATTTTATTCATTTATTAATCAAATGAGTTTGTTAATGTTACTGTATATGCTTTCATTAGCAATGCAAAATAAATTTGATATCATTATTGGGAGGGTTAAATGTAGTTTGTCAGTTTTAAATTCCAATCTCAGAAAAGTAATGTCACATTTAAAGTATTAGGTTAAAAGTCAAATATTTTTAATTATCAGGTAATATTGACTGTACTAATTGTGTACTTTTCAAAAAAATTTGTTTTGGTCAGTTGTGCCTTCACTGTAAAAAAAGTAATATAACTTTTGAAAGCACTGGGTGAAAAATCAAAAATAATTTGAATTAGTCTGGTAGTATTGACTGTACAATTTTATCATGTCCTTAATTTGTTTCATTGTGAGCAGTGTCTGGATGCCACCTTTCGGCCAATAAATCACGCTTATGTGCACAGCAGTGCCAGTGGTTCAGGAGACAGCTGTCCAAAAGCTGACCTTCGTTCCAGCGACTCAAACACCGACAACAGTCGGCCTAATACAGGTCACTACAGTTATGGTAATCGTATGCTTTGCCTGGCTTTGCTTCCATTAACAAACTAACCAGAGGTGTGCGGGTAATAATTTCTTGAACTTATGTACCTTTTCCAGAAATCCAAAGGTCAGTATTAGAATTATTGATGGGAAAAATGTCATTGGAACTTCATTCCCCCAATAAAAAAAAATATTGAAAGCAGTGAACGCATGCATTAGGATATGTGGAGAAATATTTAGTAAGCATTACACAAAACTATATGTTAACCAAGGGAGACAAATGTAGTTGACAAGAATAATTATTATAATAGTAAATGTTAATCTAATTTTACTGACTGCAAAAGTTATTGTCATTACCATATTTTATACAAAAATGGTCATTCCATGCTTGCATGAGATTTGATTTGTAACTTTTTTTAAAACCACCCTCCTTAATCCTTAAACACATTCCTTAATCCATTTTCCACCTTCCACATTTATTTCCCCTTAAATGTGGTTTTCAGTATACCATAATTATCTAATCAGTGAATTCTTTCTTTTCATTTTTGAAGTGGGGGTGGTAAAGGGAGTTGACGTGGTGAACTATTTTTAGATTTGATGGCAAACATATAACTATAAATGAGAACTATTTCATGTGAATGAAGCCCATGTTATATTTGCAGAATGCCAGTTACTAATAATAACAGAAGCATGAAGGAGTTTGAAATATGTGTGCATAAAGACATTAAAACAATAATCAATATTAAGATGTTTCAGTTAGTAGCAACTGTTTGCATGAGACGTCTGCATTTTCAAGTCCTTTGTTCCTTCCTCTAAGGCACATTTTTTCCCGAACTTAAAGTTTTCATATGGGCATTAATTTACTTAGACTCTTCCTGAAAGTGTTGCTTGATTAATACATACTAAATTTAAAAAGTGGCTTTTGTAATAGTCCTCTTCTATAAATATAAACTTGTAATATTAAAAACAATCTGAGGGTGAGCTGAGCTGAAGAATACAGAAATTATCTTCTTGTTTTCACTTATTTTTCTTTTCAAATTAATATTTGATTATTTGTAAAAGTTTCAATTTTTCATGAAGCCAGACAATAGTGATTTAAGCTCAGCAATAATTTTTGTACATTATTCATCTAATCACTACTAAAAGAACTGTTGGAATGATTAACAATTATCCGTTGATTTTTAACTTACCTGTTATAAATGTATGCAAGTATACCTATCTGCCAGTTGGGCCTTGATATACCTATATTGCTTTAGTGGTGACATCATTATTTCTTTAATAAATGTTGTTATATTAAAATCATACATGGTAGCTTTCTCCTCAGAATCACTGTCTCATGCACAGTAACTGGTAATTATTCCACCTGGATGGAAACCCATTTGTGGCACTATTATTTTTTGTGTGTGCGCTTGTTTCATGACTTCATCCTTATTTTTGGTAAATTCTGTGAAGAGGCACCAAACACTTTTATATTCATTTTTACTTCAGGATGCTTGCTTTCAATTTTTTATTTTAGTAGATTTGAAAATTAATATTACATATTAACATGTTTGTTATAGGCTGTCCACATGACCACCTAGATGGACTCAGCCCAGGGAGTGACAGCAGCAGCCTAACCACTGATGAAAATGGGATGCCTGTACGCCGCTCTGTTAAAGGAACTAAACAAGTCTGTCCTGCCCCAGGCAAGCAGCCAATGGTAAACTGGGCAGAGTTGCTTCCACCTCCACCAGAGCATCCACCTCCAAGTGAGATGGGTTCTCCCACAGACTCACCAATGAATTCTCTTCAGCGACACCACCATCACTTGCAAGATGGACAGAGATTTGCTGAAAACCGCAGTCCAATTTCACCAGTGTCCAAAATTTCTGCATGCTCTTGTCCTGTACCTCATGAGTCTTTGGTTCAAACCGTGCGAGGACTGCCATGCTATTCTGATACAGAATACACCGGTGGCCCTCCCCATGGGCAGAGGTACCCAGATTACCGACCATATTCTCCAAAACAGTTTAGCATGAGGACACAACCCCCCTTGGCCATGATGCCTAGTGGTGGGGGAGGGGGTGGGAGACTGGGCCCAGGGGGTCCAGGTTTGCGCGTGTGTCACACTTGCCCTCCAAATGCATACATGGGGGGTGGTGTGGAGGGGTTTGCCTGCCCCCATGTTCACTCATATCACAGTGATTTGGAACATTTTGGACAGCATGCAGGAATGGGAGGAAGTGGGGGTGCTTACAATGTTTCTGGTGCACCAGCCTCACTTCATGGATATCGTATGCCACCACTAGATGGTAGCTTAACAGGTGGCGACCCAATACAGATTCACATGTACAACCAGGGTCAAGGTAGCATGGGGAATGAAGCATTAATGGATCGAGCGTGTCAGTCATCATTGCCCAGCCTGGCCAATGATTCTTCAGGTTACAGGAGTAGCCGGTAAGAGTATTTACAAACACACGCTGACTTGCAAACATACTCTCTCTTGCACACAGACACCATTGCAACTTTTATGAGGATTAAAAATAATTCATTAGCATGAGTTATAGATTATAGATATATAGATTCATATTAATGCAATTTTCTTTTTCTTTTTTTTTTTTTTTTACAAAAGTGTATTCTTCATCACCTTATATTCTTAGTATGTAATGTTCATTTTCTGAAAAGTTCTGGAAATTTGCTTTTCATTTTGCTTCATGCAATCATTTTTTATATAGTGTGTTTGTTTTTACACACACTTTATTATTATTATTATTACAATTATTATACAGAAATGCAGATTCTCCCGTTTCTGAAGGACTTCCAGACTATGCTGGAGAATCAGACTTGGATGCTGCCAGGACAACTGACTGCCCCACTCCTGACTCCAGCGTCAATGGAGAGGGAGATGGCAGCATATCAGGTGAGTGTGATAACTATTGTGCTCTTTTCTTTTGGCAAAATGCTGAATTTTGAAACTGTCTATAGATTTTAGGAATTGGGGTTAGATTGTTTATATTATTTTTATTGTAGATATTTGTTAAAATTAATTTACAACAAGCATATTTAAATTTTGAGTGTAGAGAAGAGCTTGTACAAAGATAAAGACTTAAAGTTCTTTGTGGATATTGTGAATTAAAGCATATTCATATTTGTTTTTTGTGTATAAGAATATAAGGGAGAAATAGTTTAAAATAAATGGCACATAAAGTGACTTAGAATGAACAAGATTTTATTTCAACAAATTAGTTTAACAGTCATTATTCTTAAAACAATATTTAAAAAAAAAAATTTTAGTAAATGTTTTTATGTAAATGTTGTTTTTCTTTTTAATTTTATTCAGTTTTGTGTGTTTAATGTTTGATTTGCTAATAGTATTTTGTCCTTATAATTTAGGCATCCATATATAGTTATATTTTAATCAAGAGAAAAAAACCAGGCATCGAAATTTTCACACTTCCTTTCGTTTAAAATAATTACATTTTATCGTGTACAACTGCTTGCTTTTATCTGATCTAATATTATATTTGTGTCCATTTTTTAAAACAAGAAATATTTGTAACATGCCATGCATACTCTCAATTAAAATTGCAGAAATGACAAACAAGTCATTCTTTGTTGATACGTATGATTTCTATGCCTGAAATATATTTTGTAAAAATTAAAAAAATACATTTTATGTATATGTGTGTTTTGAATTTGTAACAGCATGATGTGCAATTTACTTAATAGAGCGCTTAGTAGAAAGTGCTTTTGCGTAAATATGTCTTGACATTTGGACTGAGTGTTAATGTTGTAAATAAAATAAATAACTGACATTGGACACTGTGACAGACATTTATTGCTTATCTCAGTTAATTTTAATTACTACCACCACAGTGCTAGTTTGAGACATGGAGTGCAGAAGACCGCTTCCTGATGTGTGCATTGCCAGTATGGAACCGCTCATGTGATTCATTAGTATGCATGACTTACCTCCACTCCACCCCTATCCTACTTCCAGAATTTTTTCTTACAAGCTAGGAAACCAAAATGTTAAATCTACATCTATATCACAACTGTGCTTTAAAGTTCTTTATAAGTTTATAAGTTCTTTCTTTGCCTGTTATCATTTCTTCTTTACTGGGCAGAAGGTAATCCTGTCTTGAGAATCATTTGTTTCAC
The DNA here is from genome assembly GCA_028829895.1 of Sinotaia quadrata. Classification (NCBI taxonomy): domain Eukaryota; kingdom Metazoa; phylum Mollusca; class Gastropoda; order Architaenioglossa; family Viviparidae; genus Sinotaia; species Sinotaia quadrata. The sequence continues at coordinate 48,660,220 of CM054179.1, forward strand.
CTCTTGCATTTTCTTGTCTTTTAAAAATGGCATTTTGTATGGTGATCATCTCTGTGACAAGCACTTTGCCAAAAGACACACATCACAAGACCCGAGTGTAAAAGCAAATTTTGAGTTTGTCTCTTCTTGTTAGTCTTCTTGACTTATTGACAGGATGGGTAACAAGTAACAAACATTGACAAGTATTTTTCTTTTAGAATTTAATCTACCCATACCATAGTTTATCATGGAGGTTGTTTCATAGTTTTTATTATAGACAATATTTTGTTTTTCCACTGCGGCTTGTGCTATAGAAAGAATAATCTTAAAGTCCTTGTCATTTTCACACTGCAATAACCTCAAGTTAGTAACATTGCTACAGAACATTTCCCTATGTAGGTTTGATAATATTCCCTATATAGGCTTGATAATATTCAAAGACCATTCTACTAATCAAAATAATACTAAAGTGGCTGTCATTTTTTTTTTTTTTTGCAAGAGAGAAACATTTTCTAGAGATCCTAGTTCTCATTATGTAATTTAATTGTATTAATGGTAATCTCCTTTAACACTTTTTTGTAGCCAGATCATTTCCATTTCATATCAAAATCTGCATCATTATTAGAAAATTTTGCATTTCACCAAAAAGAAAACTGCCACTTATATTGGAAATGTGAAGCATCATTACTTGAATATATTTGCAACACTGAAAACAGTTTATTTTCATTTTTGCTATTCTTGGTCTTTTTAAGTGCTAGTAATTGTTAATCAGCATGGCCCATTTGATTATATGCTTTTTGGTACTTGATAACTGTAATACAGCAAGACAGTATCGTATCAAATGTAATCATGTTTATTATTTTTATTAATTTAATTAAAATACCATACCAGCTGTATGGCATTTCCATTACAACAAGGTGTTTTCATGCACAGTAACATGGTTTATATTTGATCTGGGGTAGTGTTTCATTTGTGTATCTTTGCCTCCCAGACTTTCTATGTGCATCATGTTGCTGAATTTTGATTATGTCAAATAAAAATTAAAATTAAAAATAATTACAGAAAAATATTTCCTAAACATATTTCTTTTTTAATATTTTCTTTAGAGAAAACTACTTTGCAAACTATTTTTTTAAAATAAAATCCATGAATATTTTTCTTTTTAAAAAAACAACAAGGATTGCTAGAGGAGCGAGGTTAATCTGTTATTAAGTAATTTGTTTATTTAGGGAAAAAAGTTCCAAAACTTAAGTGCATAGTTTCTCTCTACAGTTTGTTTTTATTCCCCACGCACTAGCCTACATTCTATTGCACTGGCTACATTTTCACCCACTGGCTACCCTGGTATCCTCATGTTCAGCTTTAAAATCTCATTTCATTTGGTTTCTCTGGTAGTTTTGTGTGTCTAACACTTTTATTTAACACTATCATCGGCATGTGCTTATTCCATATTTATTTAATGTCATACTTACCTTCACTGGCTTGGATTAGTGTGTGATCCCTTCATTCCCTTTCCTATCCCAGCAAACCACTTCATATTCATCTGAAATGGTTTACATGTATTACAAAAGTGAGAAGAAGATTAAACAAAAATTAAATTTCCTTTCTTTTTTAAATTTACTTTTTAATAATGCCAAAAGTCTTTTTTAAAAATCAGTTTGCCTTTTTTTGTGGTTTGCCATTGGTTTTATTTTTCACTCGTAATTAACATGAGAGATAACATATTTCTTATCATGCTACTTGGTTGATTGTTACTGAATTACAGATTTCTTTTAAAATTTTAAACTTACCAAATTCTTCAGAGAAAAATGGTTTTCTTCTCATCCTCATTTCATTGATAATTTCCTGCATCTTGTCCAAGTGGCAGGCTCATTTCCATTTCACCCTCCCTGCTACCACATTCGTAGGTTCCATGCAGGCTGACTGGTCAGGATGCGGTAGTGCAGGTAGTGATTCTGCTGGTGTAGATACAAGTAGCGTAAAATCCACCGACGATGGCCAAGACGATGGTGACTCTAGTGATAGCTCTTTCCTGACAGACGCCGATTTTGCCAGTGCAGTGGCTCGGGCAGCAGAGTTATCTGGAATGACTGTAGTGGGTACCACAGTGACGGATCCTAAAGCTAGTGGTAAGATATGACATAGCTTTGTTGTCTCTTTTGTTTTATTCTTTAAATGAATAACTGTTTTGTAATTTTTTCACTAATTTCTTGTGTGTATATATTTTATTCTTTTGTAGATGCTTTTGTAGTGGATTTTAAACTATTTCAATATTAGGCCTAAATAGTAATTATTCATAGTAATATTGTTCCAAATAATTAATTTATAGCAGCTTGTAATATTTGCCATAATTTTCAGAATCAAATACATAACACCTCACATTGCTGAGCTGGTTTCAATAATAATCCAAGAAGTGTTTTAATTTTGTTTTGTTTGCACTCCACTTTTGCAAAGATAGTCAAGCGGTACAGGAGTAACATTTGAAATGAAACTCAAGAAGTGTATTGTCAGGTGTTGGTATATGTATTTTGAAGGGGTATATTAAAGGGAGGTATGGCAGTGAGATGTGTTTGTAAATAAAAAAAATCTTCATATCTGTATTAATTTACAAACACCACATGCAGACACATAGGTGTGCAGGCACACATGCAAGTGGCATTGAAGAAAAGCAAATATATTCTGAATATTTGGTTCTAGGATTAAAGAAGTACAGAAAGCATCGGTCAGCACCATCTGCCACACGTGCAACCTCCCCATATAGTACAGACAGCAATTTCAGTGCCGTGGTACACAAACCCTATCCAAAGTCTGAACGCAAAAAACAATTACAAGAGCAAGGTATGTTCCTAAGACTCGTTGTATATGGTAACAATGAAAATGTGCAATATAAAACATTGTTTTTAAATGATTATTTTCTTGAATAATTTTCACCTGAAAGCATCATTAAAAGTGTTCTTCATTGAGTTTTTAAAATATATTTTTGTTATTTAAAAAAAATAATCAGAGCTAAGTGAGACTTTGTGATGATTATTATTATTTTTAAGTTTTTTTTATGCATATTAATTTTTGCAACAAAACATAAAATCCAGAAAATGTCTGATATGCAAACATTTACAAAAGCAGGGCATTGTAAGCGGTCTTTAGTGAGTTAAGTAATATTTCACAAATTCCAAAATCTTTACATTACAGGTATTTGAATGTAATTATAAAACATAAATGCCATTAATTCATTCCATTCTTTTGTTGACATAATATGCTATAACGCTTCAAATAGCAATAACTGCAATGAAAATGATTTCTAGATGTATTGCTTTGCACTGAGGTTATTAAAATGATTCTGTTTTAAATAAATGTGTTATGTGATGTCACTGAGCAGATTAGTATTAGTACTCTACTAAATCATGGTCAGCAACAAATGTACAGAAGTCAGCACTTATGGTTGTAGAGCTTCTTTCTATTCGGTTATGGAGGCTTTGCTTATCTAAGTGCTTCAGTCATGCAACAATAGCAGAGATAGGTTAAGAATTAATTAAGAATGGAATATGCTTTTATGTTTTAGTAAATAGTCTAGCAAATGCACAAAGCATTGTCTTTTTCATTAATAGTTATTTTATATACTTTTCAGCCCGTAAATATGGCTCTCGCATTGGGAATGATCTTGAAGTAGACACTGAGGGCCCTGGTCAGTATTATTTTCCCATTTTCTACTCAATGACCAAACTCTGACCATACTCTATGACCAAACTCTGACCATACTCTATAACCAAACTCTCCTTTCTATTCTATTAAATAAATGTTGCAAGTGCAAATGTTATTTCTGAGCTTGAATACAACTACCCCTAGACATTTGCACTTATTATGTATTATCTCTGTATTCTGAGTGCATTAATGTATTTCATTGTGTCCACGAATGAACCATGTTGGTCCTGTTGAAATATATCTGTGTATCTATCTACCTTTGCTTTGTTATTTACCCAGATCTTTGCTCGTAAATGCACGTTTCACTGTTCTTGTTCATTTATTTATACTGAATACACTATTCTTGTTCATTTATTATGCTAAATATATTATTCTTGCTCATTTGTTTATACTAAAAACACTGTTCTTGCTAATTTATTTATACTAAATACACTATTCTTGCTCATTTGTTTATACTAAATACATTATTCTTATTCATTTATTTAAGATAAATATATTATTTTTGCTCATTTGTTTATTCTAAATAAACTGTCCCTGCTAATTCATTTATACTAAATACACTATTCTTGCTCATTTGTTTATACTAAATATATTATTCTTGCTCATTTATTTATACTAAATACACTGTTCTTGCTCATTTATTTATACTAAATACACTGTTCTTGCTCATTTATTTATACTAAGTAAATACATTTATTATTCTCATTCATTTATTTAAGATAAATATATTATTTTTGCTCATTTGTTTATTCTAAATGAACTGTCCTTGCTCATTCATTTATACTAAATACATTATTCTTGCTCATTTGTTTATACTAAATATATTATATTTGCTCATTTATTTATACTAAATATATTTGCTCATTTGTTTATACTAAATACATTATTCTTGCTCATTTATTTAAACTGTCCTTGCACATTTTTTAATACTAAATACACCATTCTTGCTCATTTATTTATACTAAATGCACTGTTCTTGCTCATTTATTTTTACTAAACTCACTATTCTGCTGAAGTAGAATGTATGAATTATAATTAGCAGTATTAAAATGTTTGTTGCCTGGGACTTGTTTGTGATAGTAAATTAGATGTTATGAGTTAAATTCTGAGCTTGGTTTTCTCCTTAGTTTATAATGTGAGCATCATTTCTTCTCCCAAAATAGGAATGTTACTATTCTGGATATAACAGCTTTCCTGGTTCCTTATATATATTTTTCAGAATACCTCAAATAGACATTTTACTACACTGATAAAACATCTTTCCTGTTGCCTCAATTTTTTAAAACTAAATTGGATATAACATCCTTTCTATTCCCTCTAATAGAACCTTTACAAAAAAGAATTGGATAAAAATCTTTCCAGTATCATTATTAGTAATGATTAACAGTATCATTTAATATCTCTTTTACCACTTGTGGCAGAGTGTTTGTATGGCTTGGCATACCTTTCACTCATTAATAACAGTTTTCTCTGATTTAACATCTGTATTTTAAATTTTAAATAAATGTAAAGTTTATTTAATTCGCATATTGTAGGACAAAGGTAAAATTGTGTAAACTTTAGTCGTATTTGATTTGGCTGTTCATTGTTTATTTCCAATGATTGCTGAATATTTATCTCTCACATCTGTATGTTTGGTTTTGAACATTCTACCTGCAAGTTACAACCCATGTGTTAGAAAGGGTATATTTAATCATGATTCTGAACTAATTTGAAATATATACATATTCTGTTGACCTAACATTTATATCTATCTCAGTGTCTTGCTTTGGCTTACAATCTCATGCATGGCTGCTTATGTTCTCTTTCTCTCTCTTTTTCCTTCATGCTTTTCACTGTGATGCACACCACCACTGACTGCTGCATACGTCATTGTGCTGTGTTGATGGTTGGACTTCAACCATTCCTTTTGGGGGAAACCATAACCTGAATGCCATGACCATCACAAAACCTGTCACCATTTGCATATGCATTTATACCTCTCCTCACAATGCTAAATACTCCTATCATGAAAAATTATATCTCTGACTGATTTTACCACTCTACTACATGTTACTCCCCACTTGCATTCTCACAAAAAATTTGGGCATGATTGCAATTTGGGTTTTTGATCTGAAATTTACACGATGATTACTGTGTTAATTTTGTGGTCTTTATGACTGCACAAATCCCAAACCTTGTACAGATAACAGTCTTCCTCCATATAGTCGGCCCTATTTCCACATACCCAGTTACAGTAATAGCCTCCAGGAGTCCTATAATGGAAGTTTTGGTTACACCCGAGCAAGTAGTGGTCTTAATCCAGATACCCAAAGCTCAGTCCCAAATGGTTCACTTTCTGGAGAAGATTCAGTAGGATTGTTTGGCATTGTGAGTACCAGCCAGTCTATTGATCCCACTGTGCAAGGCTTGTTTTATCCAGGTGATGTGAGTATGTTGCAGTGCTCTTTGAGGCATTTTTGTTTTGCATACCTTATAATTTAACATTATATTTAATTTGAATTGTAAAGCACTTACATGAATATGTTATGGGCATGGTATTCAAAGATTAAATTGCTTTTCTGTTTGATAATCTCAGGATGCTATTCGAAAATACATGTAATAGTATGTTGTAAAATTATTAAAGGTATGGTAATAACTCACCAGCATTTAGATTGTTACAGATTTACTGGTGTGTTCCTATAATTTACCTTTAAACCATGACAAATATGTTTTGCAAATTTCCCTAACTATAATATCACTAACAGGATTTTAGATCAATAAATTCATATACATGTAAATTGCGAATCAATATCAGAGGTAGGGGGCACATATTAACAACTTGCTGATTGGTAGGGCACTTATTAACAACTTGCTGATTTGTTGGAAACAAACTCAGTATGTGACTTAAATGTTCAGTGATTTAACGATGGAAGCAATCTGTATTACAAAAAGAGTTTAAAGATGCTCATGCTGTAGTGATTGCACATAGAGAATGTTGACTTGAAATGTACATTTTATAGATATCTAACACTAGTTTTCAGTTATAAATGTGGGATTTCATATGGCCTCAATTTTTACTTCATGTTTGTGAATTTTTAGGACATAATTACTGAAATGTAATAGAAAAGAAACAATTTTAAACAGACTTTTAGAAGTTGATTGTTATACCTATCAATATGTTTTTAGGGATATTTAAATTAGGTGCATATGTGAATACACCTGAGTCAAAATTTCAATTAAAGTTTTGTTTTGCAAAATTGTATATGGATGTTACTGCACATGTGCATTATCTGGATGTAGGTTTAAATCTTCAGTGTGTGTGTGTGTGTGTTTGTATGTGTTCACATTGAGGAAGAATTGCTATGCATGGATTTAGTTATTTTCCTCTCCAAATGACTGTTAGTCACAGACATTTTTGTTGCTTTGTTTGTTTGTTTAATAGATTCCAATTGTGTAAACAAATGACACCTTAGATGAGAAAACAGAACTGCATACTGGTAGAGGACAACTTGACCTGAAGTAGCTGTCAGCACTCAGGTGATTCCATCTTGTTTTGATCATGATTACTTTTCAAGAGATAAAGAAACCATTTCCTGCAGCAGACATGGACACCAGCTTGAAAATCTAAATTTAAACAGAGGAACCAAGGAAGTTCCAGGAGCAAACATTTCGAAGTTCAGTGTTTTGAACTGATGACACATTTTTATAGCTAGGTCATCCACATAAATGCCTTTCTAGAAATTTTTTCATCTCTTTAATCCGTATTGGTGTGGTCATGCAGAATGATACTGAAGAGACCAGCTGAACAGAAAAGAATTGATTAGAAAAGAATGGCTGACTATTTGATTATGAAACAGGAAAAGAGTGAAGTTTTTCTTATAAAGTGCATAGTTGTCCAAAGGGACCAGTAAGATGGATTTATTTTCCAAAGACCATCATGTGCAAACAAAATGTGTTGGGTTTAAGCAGACAGAAACAAAAAAAAAAAAAGGAAGATATGTGCTCTGTGATATGCGATCTACAGGTAAATTGACTAATTGATGGACTTACCACTGCGTTTTAGGCAAAGTAATGTAGCGATGCTCAGTTTTTGGCAGTTTTCCATTTCTTATCTCCCTCCCCCCCCCTTCCCCAACAATGAACTGGTTTAAATTGTCGCATTGTGCTCCATTTTTTTATGCTTGCTAAAAATTAATCCATGCTTATAACATTTTAGCAACCAATCACTGTGCGTTCTTTGTTTATTTAACAACGGAACCCCAAAGTGAAGAAAACTATAAATGAGAAGTTCATAACTTAGAATTTTAAAGCACCATATTAAGAAGTCTGGAATGAGTTACGGTACTGGTAGAGATTTAGACAAGGAACCATTTTGCTGTCTGTTATAAAACAAACTATTTCAGTTCAGAATCACTATGCCCTAAACTTCTCTTTTAAAAAGGTAGGACTACTTTGATGCCTTTAATGAAGCATGCAGGTGATTAGAATAATTTACATCCATAATGTTGGGGGGGGAGCAACAGAAACTGGAAGCAGATAGTTAAATTTCTTACACCACAGATGTGCCATATATTTGCATTCTCTCTTAAGTATTAGAGTAAAATTTTTCTTTAAACTGCATTAGGCCGATAAATACATTATATAAATCCTTTGGTAGAAACATTGGCAACACATGAAATTTGCAAAGGAAACTATTGAAAGATTGTTTTAGAGAGCAAGGTGGTTGTCGTCTGCTTTAAATAATGTATCAGCCAGCATTAACAAAGACATATTACTACTGATGCATCAAACCAATCTTCGAACCAAATAGTTAGCATGTTTAGTTACTGGAATTTCTGGACTTTCTTTAAAAACACTACTATTGGATAGAATTAGAAAGGGTTAAAAACACTTCTATGGGATAGAATTAAAAAGGGTTAAGAACACTGCTACTAACAGAAACGAACCAATGTTATTTTTAAGCATATTACTATACTCTTTCAGCTTCTGACATCTGATTATTTGGATCTCCAGTCACTTTGGAGGGGAAAACTCTCACAGCAAAGTACCTGTATGTTTTCAGAAAGGATCCACTGGGACTACTGTTTGATAGTACTAAGTGTACAGTTCTCAAAGCAAATTAATGTACCGGTTCTTGTGTAATGAACACAAATGATACCTTTAGATGTATGTTGGTGTGTTTGAAAGACAGAGACTGGAAACAGGTGTTAAACTACAAGGAGACTGCAGGTATGCATTAAATTTTAAGTGGTCAATTTACATAAACATGTTTACTTAAAATTAATAAATAAAATGGTACCTATGTGCACTATATATTTTCGTTTTAAAGGAACATGTGTAACTATTTGTGTACAAGAAATTTTGGACAGATTTCTTCAAAAGCAGGAATTTACAACTCTGTGACTGAAGAATAAAGGATTCTAACTGATATACATCTAAAATTGTCTAGTTAAATACTTTCTTGGTTTAAACATGTGTAATTACCTTGATCTGAACGATATTGTAACTGAAGGCAATTCGTGTGGCAGTGTCATTCAGAAACAGACTGCATACAAACAAAGAAGTAATGCTGACCATTACTTAGTTACAGGTTGTTTGCAATGAGTTGACAGTTGGTTGCAGTATGAAAGAACTCATGACAACTAATCATGAGTTGATATCAATTTCATATTAAACCAGAAGATAAATATTTGACAATGTCATAGTTATTCAAAGTATGTGAATGTTTATATTTGTTTAACAAATCACAGTTTATAAATGTCAATGTCACAATAGTGTGAAATGTGTGATAGCGTCATGTTACTATATATACGTGATGTTGACCATTTGAAAAATGACTAGTAGATGAACTATGTGACTGTTTGAGAATTTGAGCTCTACTAGCATTTGTTTTTTTAATATCTAACACAATATTGTGATGAACATAGAGTAGAGTATTAATGTAGATAAAACAAAAATGAAGGAAGTGCTTGTTTATGTTTAGCAATCATTATGTATAATGACCAGATAGTGTTTGGTTTTGTTACTCAAAACAGATTTGTTCGTTAATGATTTTTATCTTTATACCTTTGTTAGCTACAAGGAAACCTAAAGGAAAATCATTTTCTTCAGTAAATGAGAAATTGTAATGTTATAAATTAAATACTGGCCCCTTAAAATATTAGCAGCAGGTAGACACCATTTTTTGTTTCATGATCACATGAGCATTTGTTGTAAAGGCTCAAGGAATAGCTTATTTCCTCATAAACTGTCAGCGAAGCTGTTTTTTGTTTTGCACTTAATTAAAATGTACAGACATTTAATGTGATGGATCATCATAGTCCAGTGCTAATTATAGGTCTTTTCTTTCTTGTTACATCCACTCTTAAATATCTAACATGCAGTGACTAAGGACAACACAAATAAACAATTGGCCAGAAACTATTATTTATCTTCTTGACAAAATAGTTTAAAATAATGTGTTGTGCTCATTCTAATTGTAGAATGCATATTCATGAATCTTTATCAGACACTTATGAAATCTGTGATGCAGGTAACAGTGTGTACGTATATATGTACATTTAAGAAATATGTAAGATTAGATGGAGAAGTAGGGGGAATATTGAGAGAAAGCATTTAGTTTATTCTTTACTTTGTTTTAAAGTAATAACACTGATTTAGCTTTTGTTTGAAGTTTTGTAAGCAGTAGTTTTCATTTTTCAGAATTATTTATTAGTACGTCCTGAAGATATTGATTTCTGGTATCATTATCAGTTAACTTAAAGATGTACATTTCACTTCTGTTATCCTCTTGTTGAAATATATTTGTCTGCTTTCTGTTGTCAGGAATGTTTTTATTTGTATGGTGCTACTATTGTCACAACTAAGTCACTTCCTTTTATTAAATCTGTTTTTTATTTTCTTTGTTATTTTCCTTATTTTGTCATGTTGTCTGAACTAGCTCTTGTGATTAATATGTTAATGATTATATTATGTTTTATCCACAGCATCTTACTCATCCCAACATTGTTTGATTTGTTAAGGGTCACTATTTTTATTTATCAAAAATTAAAATTAAAATAATGATAAGCTTTTATGGTGTGGATAAATTACAAATAAATACTGATATAAAAATTGAAAGAAAAAACATACTTTTTAGGTTCATAATAATAATTATGATATGGGGTTTCTTTGGACTTTATTTCCAGTTTTAGAAATCCATTTTAATACTAATTTCATGAAAATTTGTGACAAATGGCACTTGTATGTGAGCATATTTGTGTGTATATGTGAAATTTGAGAGTGTACTGAAGTTGAAGAGTTTTGGAGGGTTTTTTTGGCACTGGATTTGTAACAAACTATTTCATTAATCACTTGTGTAAAGTGTTGTTAGATACTTAAGAATCAATAGTCTGTTGATTCTCTTTTTCTTGAAATAATTTTTCTGTTAGACTTCATTTTAAATTCAATTTATGCTTCTTCATTGTACATTTTGAAAGTTGCATTTCATTAAACTGCCCAGTCCAGAATTCTTGCCACTTAAAATAACTAAATTCTTTGGAGGTTTTTTTGTTAATAAGAAATAATAATTGCAACCAACAGAAAATTATTTATTATTTACTCTTATTGCCACTTGTTTGATAACAGAAATTGTGACAAGACTTGGGAAGCTTCAGTTATATACATATAAATTTAAATACATTATAAATGTGAAATGAAATAAATGGTATGTCACATTCTTCCTCACACACTCAAAGGGTTTATGTTCAAAACTTACGAAGGAAAACCATTTTATACCAGGGTAAATTTCACTTAAATATTGATGATGTGTTAATATAATATGTTATGCATTTTAATTTGTCATATGCATAAATTTTATTTGGATAACAATGAGATATACATGTTTATATGTTACATGCTTAAACTTTACCTGGATAACAAGGAGTTATACATGCTTAAACTTTACCTGATAACAATGAATTATACATGTTTATGTCACATGCAAACCTTTACCTGGATAACAATGTTATGTGTGTTTATATGCCACCTACATCAACTTTATCTGGATACTATTATCAGTATGGCTGCCAGGTGACTGTGGTTGCCACATGGTGTTGTCAAGAGCTTGTTCAGTGTTGGTAGTCTGAACTTCGGATTTCATCAGCATTGGTCTGCATGACTGATTTATTTATTTTCATTTCTCATTAATAAAGCTAAAGCACATTTTCTTCACTTTCAAATATTATAAATCTTATTTTATTTGTAATGGAAATCCAAATACTGTCGTTTTTGTGTTGTTTTTCTTTCAGTTTAACCTTAAATGTTTGATTCTACAGGTATGATGAAATTACATACCATATGTTATGTTAAGGGGAATTAATCTTCAGTAATGCAATTTATTTTCCTTTTAAAAGTTACTAGACCACTACACATTCAAGCAATATGGACTTCTTTGAAGTATGTAAATATTTGGTGTCTGTATAAAGCCTTTTTAAATTTTGTATTTATATATCTAGATATTTATTCTTATGTTTTAATCCATATGTGTGTATTTGTTTTATTTTTTCCAAACAAAAAAAAAAACCCCTTCAATTAATAACTGCATAAGAAATTGTTGATCTGTAGATAATCTTGAATATTGTCTAAAATTGATTTGTTCAGGCTTTTCACTTCCCATCTGTGAAAAATATGGCAAGATTTTTTTTCCTTCTTGCATTTGGTCATTTCTGTAGAAAGTGAGCTTTTAGGATTCTGGTCTCCAGTGCATAATTTGTACAATCTGTTAACATTTTGTAATATTTCATTCCTTGTGACAGTATGTCAAATGTATATATCAGTATTGCAAGAACAAAACAACTTTTATATGCTTGTCCTGTAGCAAAGCTTCCCTTTTTCCAGCAATATTATAATTTTTATCCTCTTTTAGTATATTTTTAAAATACCCTTACATATACAGTGTTACAGAAATAGTCTTTCAATTACAGGAAATTTTCTCCTAGCTCACACTGTAGAAATTTATTGTGTGTTGGTATAATACTGAATGTAATGGCTCTCATTTTTGTAAGTGATGGAAACTCAATAAAACAGTGTTTTGTTTGTCTCTTAATTTAAATTTCTGTGTCCAAGCCCTGAAATAATGAAGACAAAAGACTACTATGTTCTCATTTGTTGTAGCCCAGCAATTTCATGCACAGGTCTAGAATAGGATGCATTTAAGTGTACAATGAGATGGTTTATTGTGGTGTGTCTGTAAGTATGCAATGTGTGTACTTTGTGAATATGTTGCAATACAAAGAAAAACACGGCCAAAAAAAAAAAAAAGTTAAACAGCTGTGTGTTTTCTGTGAAATTAGATCAAGTAAAAATGTCTTCTTGTATTGAGTTATCTTGTGTTTGGCCTTTTTTCTTATACCACCACCCCTGAATCTGCCTGTATCTCACACACCTTTTGCCTAATTTTGTTTGTTTGTTATGCTTATATGCAATAATCTCTTTATATCTCTTGACCTGTGCGTGCTTCTCCATCTCTAAATTTCATGTCTGTGTCTCAACATATGCATACTTTTCCATCTTTCTAAATGTCACGTGTCTTGTAATTATTTATTTGTAGCTCATGACTTATGTGTGCTTCTCTCCATCTGTATAAATTTCATCATATGCCTGTATGATATTATCTGTGTATACTCTCGATCTATCTATGCCTCTCAATTTACCGTAGGGGTCATGACCTGTCTCCACTTCGCATGCTTGTGATATCTCAGTCCATAGAGCTCCATGCTGAATAACCTTGTTCTACTGGTCATAGAATTATATTGTCCCTACCAGTCTTCAGATTAGTAATCTTTACTAGTCTTTATGTTAGTGTACCAATCTATAGGTTGTAGCCTTTTCTCCTCTTACTATAGATCAGTAGTCAAAGTTTCCTTCAAAGTCTGTTGATAAGTTTTCTTTTTCTTTTTTTGTGTGGCTTTTTTAAAGTCTTTTGATCAGTTTTCCTTTCTCTTTACGTCTGTTGATCAGTTCTTTTCTCTTTACGTCTATTGATCAGTTTTCTTTTCTCTTTACGTCTGTTGATCAGTTTTCTTTTCTCTTTACGTTTGTTGATCAGTTTTCTTTTCTCTACACGTCTACAGATCAGTGTTCTTTTTTCTTCGGGTCTGTAGATCAGCTCTCTTTTCTACTCCGGTCTATAGATCAGTGTTCTTTTTCTCTTGAGCACTCGTGAAATCCTCCATGCCAGCTTCCAACTCTATAATCTTCAATGCAATTTTTCTACATATCCTCTGTAATATGTATCTTTGTTGTACACTTACATCATCACACACGTTTCATTTTTTGTCAAACTTAATTCATATTCATTCCAAAACCTGGAGGACGCATGTACATCACCAACTGGAGAAATTTTCTGTTGTAATTGAGGTGGTGTATACGTAAAGGATGACTTAAAACAATCATGCTAAATTTATTTACTAGTACAATAATATTTCAATATATTACAGATAAGTGGTGTATAGGTAAAGGATGACTTAAAACAATCATGCTAAATTTATTTACTAGTACAATAATATTTCAATATATTACAGTTAATTGGGGAAAGACATAGATAAGGTGCATGGATCTTAGTCAAATATATAGTATACTATTTTGCGGGGTGGGGTGGGGGAATCTCTTACTGATAAAATGTCAGCGTCGAGAAAAAAAAACAATCTTGTTATTTAATTTTTTATTAAATTGTGTAATTTCAATTTAACCATGAATGAGTTCCTTTCTTTTGCTATCTAATTTTACGCCATCTTGCTGTGAAATTGGGACCCCTGCATTCAGGGTACAAGCATGATTGGCGGGGGGGGGGGGGGGGGGGGATAGGACTTCTGCACACATATAATTTATCTTCTCTCTGATTAGCTGTAGTCCACTTTAGTAAAGTGGGAAGGATACCAAAGACGTAGATAAATAGCTTTATTTAACTTACAAAAATAATACAAAATTTGAGTTAAAAAATGTTTTTATAGCTAAATTTAACAAGTTTATAATTAGTAAAAAGCTGTTCTCTAACCATATTCAGCTCATTTAATTATAAATAAGGGGACTTTGGAACCCAATAGTCAAAGATAGATTGCAGTTCCTGATGACTTCCGATCCAGGTGAAAACGGTGATTGGGTACTGTTGGTGTTTACGCGTGAATGCAGGAGTAGGGAAAGACTAGAAAAAATAAAACGTTCAATTACTTTCCGCTGCTTGCTGGAAACTTAACCCAGTCTCCCAGTCACAGGCACTCACTTTCAAGAAACAAATATAAGGACACACAACGGATATGCTAAACATTAAAAATAATTTTAGCTCGAGCCCCCCCAGACTCAGTTTGTGAATGCAATCCCTATAACACACATACACTTGACAAGACAAGAAATGGAGTCAAGAATTATAATTTTGAAGGAGTTTAATATAGAGAATGAAGTTAAACGAGAAATAATGAGATAAATGTCCAGGTGGATCAAAATAAAATATGGTTCAGTGTCATCACTATTAATACAGGGTTTCAGTGCACATTGTCTTACATTAGCATAAGCAATAACAAAAGTAGAGCAGTGTTCTTTGGGGCGTTTTCCTTTCACTTATCTTTCATCCTTTGTAACTGAAGCAAGGTGTCCAGACCCTATAAACAAGGTGTCCAGACCCTATAAGCATTTAAGAAAATGCTACGAAGACGTTAAAACTTCTGTGACACCTGAAATTTAGGGCACTGTCAACCATTTCCAAGAATTCAGTCACGACGGAAGGCTGGAAAAGTACATATGTTTGTTCTTGTTGCTTCTTTTACTGTTTTGTAAGGCCAATTAATTTTACATTTTGTGCACACAAAAATAATTAACTACGTATGCTATTCGTTTAACACTACTCCTTCTCTCTCCTCCCCACCCCTGCCTAAATACGACACTTCATCATTAAATTAAATGAACAGATTGTAGGCCTAGAGAGAATCAGCTATGATGTACTATTGGGTGAATGCTATTATCGAGTGCCACAGTCCTTTCGTATCATGTTGCTGTGGGCATGAACCAAGCCACAAATGACATACTATTGGATGAATGCTATTACCATATGCCGCAGTCCTTTCGTACTTTGCTGCTGTGGGTATGAACCAAGCCACAAATGACGTGATTGGTCGCACATGAGACAGAGGGATGGCACTCTCCCAGTATAGACAAAATGTATAGACAGTTGTAGACAGCTGAAAGAATAAATAAAGTTTCTGAAGAGCGAACTACTGACTTTAATTTTTTTATTTTTACAAGGTAGATTGAGAGTGCTGGCTGTGATAGAACGAAATACAAACTACAATGTTTACAATTGACACTACAGATGTGTCTTGAGTTTTTTTGCAGATAATACTGTAACTAATATTAAAGTCAGGTAAATGTAGCTTAGCCCTCAGGTAAGCACAGGTAGTTAGAACTCTCCCAATGTCTTGTCACAACAGTAAGAGTAATACTTCTTAAAGGAGCTTTTTAAACAAGTAGCAATAGTAAATAATACCTCTTAATTGAGGTTAATTGCAAAGCTGGGTTGTTGTATTTTTACTTTAGTGGTTAATTGCCGAACGTTGCTCAGTCCCGGCGACCTACTGACAGATGTACACACACACACGCACACTGGATTGCTGACTTGAGTCAGGATTGAAAGAAGGTCATCGCTTACCGTTAAAGCTGTACTGTCACATGCGAACGCTGGAAGAAAGCTGACACGTGACCCATTTCCCATTTTAAACAGGAAGAGTGTCTTCAGCACCACAACGCCTCTACACTCGTCGTTCACGCATGTGGTGGGACTGATCTGGCCATTCCTGTTGCACCAAAGCTGCGACTTTCCGACACCAGAAGAGAACAGGATGAACAAAGAAAATGTTTCACTCAGTTCCACTATGAAAATTAATTCATCATCCACACATCCCACTCCCTCCCTTCCCCCACACACACTTAGACCAACTCTCTAGGGTTTTAATATATTATGACATATATCAATGGAAAAATAACAGCAACAAAACGTTTCTGGAAGACTCCTCTTTCCTGTTGTTTTTACCTGTCGGCCTTACCTCTCTGTCCTTACAACCCCTATCTGACTGGTATTCGTACGCTCTCTTCAAGATTATCGTTCTTTTTCTCCGATTGTCATTCTTACCTCTCCTCCTTAATTGTTATGTTTTTCTCATGTTATCTCTCATAACTGACTGTACTTCTATTTTATTTTACCTCCCATAACTGACTGTACTTCTATTTTATATTACCTCCCTTAACCTAGTGTACTTCTGTTTTATTTTACCTCCCATAACTCACTGTACTTCTGTTTTATTTTACCTCCCTTAACCTACTGTACTTCTGTTTTATTTTACCTCCCTTAACCTACTGTACTTCTGTTTTATTTTACCTCCCATAACTCACTGTACTTCTGTTTTATTTTACCTCCCATAACTCACTGTACTTCTGTTTTATTTTACCTCCCATAACTGACTGTACTTCTGTTTTAATTTACTTCCCATAACTGACTGTCATTCGTTTTCATTTTACCTCCCTTACCTGACTGGTAGATGAGACAATTGTCTTTCTTTCTAATTTTTTGCCATTCTTTGTAATTTTTTCTTCCACCCTGACTGATATCCTTATCGATAGATAGATAGATGGATAATACATTTGGCTATATAATAAAATCAAGGTTATTTACGTAATGTATTAGCTTGTAACAGAAGTCATAATTAAAGTCATTTTAAATTTATTTAGATGGAATTTGGAATCAGTTTATCCAATAATAGATATTTTTTATTCCATAAGATACGTTCGTTCTTTTCAACACTTTACTAATATAATTTATCGGAAATTGTTTCAAGAGACCTGCAAACACGCGTTACAATAATATGGAGACAGATGCTGTGTATACATTATGACAGTTGTAAATATACATTCTGGCTGATAACGGGGGTGCTCACTCACCACACTCTAACACCTTGACCTGGTTCAATACTAAAGTTCTCTGTTTACTCAGAGACAGATATAGAAACAGCATTGAGACGTGTACTCTGGTTTGAAACTAATATCTTAGCAACTTCACAGATAACTGTGTGACTCTTCAGGGCATGGTCTGATAGCGTTGTTATTCCTAGGCATATGTACGTATATAGGAATTAACACATACATATATATACGCAGTCACACACACATACAGTCACATGCACATAGATACGAATGCACACATATATCCACATGCAAACATACATACATGCTTACACTTGCACATATATAGACATGCAAATATACGTACATGCTTACACTTGCAAATAGACACACTTGTACACATAAAATACGCATGCACACATACATATATATACATGCACACACATAACATACACATGTACACACGTGCATCCACGTCTACACACAAATATATACAAAAGTACATACACAGGCACACACATACATATATACACACAAGTTTATATTCATGCACACACACACTCATACACAAGTACATATACACGCACACTCGTACATGCATACACCTATACATACACATCCATACAATTCACACATACACATATGCACACACATACATACACATGTTCACTAAATTTCATATACATAACTCACAAACACACACACACACACAAACACTCTAAAGGTACAAAATGGAGCAACACACAACAGAGTCGAGAACGTCCAGAGAAATAAATGCTGTTAATTGAAATGAAATCGTTCATTACATATTGTAACCTCTAAAGGTCTTGCAAGGTTTTTTTTTTAAAGTAAAATTTTATAAATGTTTATAAAATGTAATTAGCAAAGCTACGTTAATAAGCGACACGTTAAAATTCAAAGTTCAAAATTGTGAAGTTTTAAGTTAAACTTTAAAAATGTTAATAATCTATTCAAATAACTGACTATTAAATTAGAAGAATTGTGAGACTCTTAGATCCAGAAAACTGTTCCAATAAAAATGTAACTTTCACAATACAATTATCATTTTGGCCACTGAGGTACTAACATTTTTTTTGTTGTTGTAATAGAATATGAATAAAAATTAGAGGAAGACTTCACGAACGCTGCTTGCATGAAATAGAACATTTAACAATGAAATTTAAGTTTTATAATACTATTATAGTGTTACAGTTAAATGAGCAAGACATAAAACTGGCACTGTATTGAAAGCGCACACGATTTTTTCTACCCGTTTGGTCTACACGTTTTGTTGACGCGTTCAGTCTATTTATTTTGTCTAGACGTTTAGTCTATGTATTTTGTCTAGACGTTTAGTCAATGCGATTTGTCTAGACGTTTAGTCTGTGTATTTTATCTAGACGTTTAGTCAATGTATTTGTCTAGACGTTTAGTCTGTGTATTTTATCTAGACGCTTAGTCAATGTATTTGTCTAGACGTTTAGTCTGTGTATTTTGTCTAGACGTTCAGTCTATGCGATTTGTACGCGGTTTTTTGTGTATTAATGATCAAGTATCGCCTACAAGCGAATTCAAGCAGACAAAGAAAAATTAACTCTGGGTATTTAGAAACAACACAACGGCAATATAAGAATCCTTGGGAAGAAAAAAAAAAAACTACTGTTACATTGTAAACTTCTACCGCCACGAACTACTGGACATACATAAACACAAACACAAACATATACACGCACACTTGTGATAAGTATACCTAACAAGATCAATGTGAATAAATGGGAAATTAAATAAACATATTTCTGTTGCTTCAAGGTTATCAGTAAACGTTTCAGTAATTTATATCGAGTTATTATCGTCTTATCACTTGAGTTAGTATATCGTCTTTTCAAGAATGAACTTTTAAAAAAAAAATAATAACCTTGACACTACGCTGGCTCCTGAATTTCTGTCAGATCTTGGCAATTTATTATTTCTCTCTCATACACACGCACACGCACGCACACACACGCACACACACACACACACACACACACACACACATCACGCACGCACTCACATGCAAGCACATTCCCATACCCCACAAACAACAACAAAAAAAAGAAATAAGACAATAAAAAACCCAACCCTAAACATTCTAAACAAAATTCATGTGCGGCTCCTTATGTTACAGTAGGCAAATTCTTAAATTTTACCATATTCCATATTATTCTTACTGTTTCTAATTCGATTACGGCGATAGCTGATATGGGCAGAAAGTCACATTGGAATTTCGACACAGTTCGCTCAGTGCATCTTCAGGCATGTCAACGCTCGCTCCAATATCACCAGTAGCAATAGCAAACTCCCACATTCTGCTTCATCCATCCATCCAATGGCCCCTCTCCACCCTAAATATACATTATTACTGCTTTCTAGTGTATATGACTGATAGCCTACATCGGTACTACACATGACTACTAAAGATATGGGAATATTTATTGAAACGATTCGAACGGTGTGTGCACGTGTGTGTGTGTGTGTGTGTGTGTGTGTGTGTGTGTGTGTGTGTTTGTGTGTGTGTGTGTGTGTCAGAGAGAGAGAGAGAGAAGGGTATTTTGTCATCACTTTCCACTTTACGCTAAAATATCTCTATAAGGAGCAATCAGGCTACCCGTTGTCTGGAATGCGGCTTTAATTAACTCTTCTATCCTCCTAACAACTATCCAATCAGAGCACTGCTTGATCGCGTGATGACAGTGTAATTACACAGCCCTATGAACCAGTTAGACCAGAGCCACACAGGCAAGGCCCGGTACTCCAGGCTCATCCCAATAACTTACGTAAAGCTTTCTTACACGAGTTATTCGCTAGTTCAGGCCGGTTAAACTTCACGCGCAAGACATCCATCAGCTGTCTTTAACGGCCCAACAATTGTGAGGTCCAGTCGATCTGTCTGCACCTGGTCAGTGGGTCTAATGTAAAGCGGACTCAATGCCATGTCGAAGATCCCAAAATAAGGTCTTGAGGTTAAGCGCGAAATCTTCGGAAGCCGGAAGAGCACCACCACTCCCCCATCAACTCACGACCTCATATTTAGGGGGTCTTCGACATGGCGTTGAGCCCACTTTACATTAGACCCACTGACCAGGTGCAGACAGATTGACTGGATCTCACATCTACAACCTGTTTGTCTTAGACTACCAGATGTAGACTACCTCAGTTAAGTCTGCAGTGCACCCAAGAGCTCCAACTTTAACTTCTTATCTTCTTTTAGAAAGATATGCACACAGTTATGATTAAAAACAAATCTTGACTACCAATAGTTAGCTAATCTAAGTAACCGAATTTCATTTCTGGTCTCTTTCTTAAATAATACATTTATTTTTATATTTAGACCGCTCTTGGACTTGTGACTTACTAACATGTTTCATGTTGTAGACTGTCACGTTAATTAAAGAATCATGTTTGTAATGTATTAGGGGGCTCTGAACCCTCCTTTCTTGTCTGTCACGTTAATTAAGGAATCCTGACTGTAATGTATTAGGGGGGCTCTGAGTCCTCATATTCTCGTCTGCCAGTCTTCTATTCTGTACTATCAATCCTCCCGTTAAAGGCACATTGTGTAAGCGCGCGTATGTGTGCCTGTGTGCGTATGAGAGAGAGAGAGACAGTATGGGGAAGAATATGGAGAAGGTGTATGGAGAATTTATGCTGGAAATGATCTGAACAATTAAAATATGCCAGTGGGATCAAGCGAAATGTGCCACTGGAAGAAAAACATATACATTTGAGACAACTAACAGGTATCATTGGGAGGTACAAGCATAATATATAAGTGGGAATTATATAGTATCATATTGAAGCATGCTAATATACCATTGGGACAAGTAAAATATGCCTCTAAGGCAAAAATATAGCAGTGAGACAAGCTAAAAATCTTTGGATTCTGCGACAAACAACAATATACCACTGAATCAAGCAAAATCATTATCTTGATCACACACACACACACACACACACACACACACACACACACACACACACACACACACACACACACACATATATATATATATATATATATATATATATATATTCACACATACACACAGAGGACAAGGGTCAGTCGGTGAAACTGACAAAACAACATGTATGTGATCAAGGTGTAAAAATAAATTTAGTGGTATAGTTCAGCCTACTGTAGATAAAGTCACTTTGATAAAGAGCTCTCTCACTCATTCCGCGGTGTGATGTCAAGAAAAGAGACATGCACTTGGGTTGGATTAATTCTAAATAATTTTATACATTCTGCTGGTGACTTAGGACGATGAGATCACGTCTTGACCAGTGTAATGGGTGACGTACTGACAAAGTGAAGACATAGTCCATCACGCTGCCATGAACAGGTAAAAGAAAATTAATTTTATAAATGAAATAATTCTTTAAAAAAAAAAAAAACACATACAACAGCAAGAAGAAAAGTATATACCTATGTAACAGATACCGTATCTTAATATTCCCGAGAGTCAGATTAGAAATTGTCTCGACGTAAGTTTTTGTATCAGTGCAATGCGAGTTGTCTGCACTTAGAGACTAGATTGCTGAAGTGTTAGTGTATAATTATGTTGGAAAGCAATGTGTATTTCGAAACTGTCAATTTTTTCTCTCCTTGTGATGTTCCTGAAGTTTTTGGCTCATCAGTTGATGAAATTGTTTACAGCTTAATTGAATTGTAAATGTGTTATTGATTTTCCTAAACATAGTTAATAGCAGATAAACGTCTCTTGACCTTTTGTAAAACTGTGTATTCTGTATTAAATATAAACTGAAGATTAGTTAAACAAATATTTCATTGAGCTTTCCTACAAACTGTTTATTCTGTAAGAAATATAAACAAAAGATTACATTGTGTGACCATTCTTTAATGGCTGTCAAGAAGGATAGCGAGAATTCGTGCGTAGATTCAGAAAGTAGGACTGTCAACCAACAGGTTTGTCATTTCAAGACCAGAATACATTCAGAAAGTAGGACTGTCAACCAACAGGTTTGTCATTTCAAGACCAGAATACATTCAGAAAGTAGGACTGTCAACCAACAGGTTTGTCATTTCAAGACCAGAATACATTCAGAAAGTAGGACTGTCAACCAACAGGTTTGTCATTTCAAGACCAGAATACATTCAAGAAAACGACATTTCATTTAGCGGTATTGGCATAGGGTATACGTCCAGTGAGAGGTCAATGAGAGTTTGTCATTCTAAAAATAGAGTACACATGGGAAACAGTGGAAGCATGTAAATATGTCAGTGGGGAGCATATTTAATGAGGGCAAGGTCAGTAGGTCATTACAGATTAGTGCGCTCATATAATCAGCACCTAAATATAAATCTAGATTATAGACACTGAATTTATTGTGTGTTGCAAAAATTTCAGTATAAACAGAGGTACTCAACATAATAAACATTGAAGTGTAACATTGAGCACCCTACATAATAAATATCTCATTGTAACTATGACTACTCTACATAATAAAACATCGAAGTGTAACACTGGGAAGGCTACATAATAAATATCTCATTCTAACTATAGTACTCTACATAATAAATATTTCATTGTAACTATGACTACTCTACATAATAAAACATCGAAGTGTAACACTGAGAAGGCTACATAATAAATATCTCATTCTAACTATAGTACTCTACATAATAAATACCTCATTCTAACGATACTACTCTACATAATACATATCTCATTCTAACTATAGTACTCTACATTAATAAATATCGCAGGGTAATTGAATGTACCCCATAGAAATAGATATCTTAATGTCACAGTGGATGCTCTACAATCTACACAATACACATCACAGAGTACTGCGAGATATTCATAATAAATATATCATAATAAATAGAAGTATTTCATTAATGAGCAGCATAACTAGGGGCAATCTATATAATACTTATATTTATGTAATAAGTAGGACTCTGCAAAATAAACATTGTTTCGTACCTACGGATGCTATAAATAATAAATATCGCAGAGTAACTAGGGGCAATCTATATAATACTTATATTTATGTAATAAGTAGGACTCTGCAAAATAAACATTGTTTCGTACCTACGGATGCTATAAATAATAAATATCGCAGAGTAACTAGGGGCAATCTATATAATACTTATATTTATGTAATAAGTAGGACTCTGCAAAATAAACATTGTTTCGTACCTACGGATGCTATAAATAATAAATATCGCAGAGTAACTAGGGGCACTATAAATAAAGAACATCGCAGTATAAGTATGAACAATATAATACACATCTCAGTGTAGTTATGATAGCTCCGCATAATAATCATCGTAGTGTAACTATGGGCACTCTACATTAAAAATATCTCTGTGACTATGGGCACTAGGCATTAAAAATATCTCTGTGTAACTATGGGCACTAGGCATTTTTTTTTTTAATCGCAGTGCAACAAGAAAGCAATTCGTACAATAGACATCTCCGTATACAATAAACATAGCAATGTGTGTGTGTGTGTGTGTGTGTGTGTGTGTGTGTGTGTGTGTGTGTGTGTGTGTGTGTGTGTGTGTGTGTGTGTGTGTGTGTGTGTGTGTGTGTGTGTGACTATGGGCATTGTACATAATAAACATAGCAGTGTAACTTGGGGTATTCTTCATAATAAACATAACTGTGTATCTACGGCAGGGGTGCACAAACCGCGGCCCGAGACAGGGCTCTATGCGGCCCCCGGAGGACTTTTGCCATTATTACGAATATAAAGCACATTACTTCATTATTTGTGTTGTTTTTTTTCTACTGAGCCATCCATGTGGCGGCCCTCCACGCATTATCAATTGGAAATTTTGCCCTCTGGCCCAAAACGTTTCTGCACCCCTGATCTAGGGGCACTCTAAACATAGAAGTGACGCTATAAATATCGCAGAGTAAAGTGTAAGAAATGAATAGAACACAGATATCAGCGTAACTATGGACACTCTACATTATAAATATCTCTGCGTAACTATGGGCACTCTACATTAAAAATATCTCTGTGTAACTATGGGCACTCTACATTAAAAATATCTCTGTGTAACTATGGCAGTCTACATGGTAAATATCTCTGTGTAACTATGGCAGTCTACAAATTAAACATCTCAGAGTAATCTATTGGCAGGCTGCATAAAAATGTTTCTCAGTGTATGGGCACTCTATACAATAAACATCTCTGTAACTATGGCAAACTATATCATAAACTATAGCAGGCTGCATAAAAGTATATTATAAGTGTGTGGGCACTCTACATAATAAACATCTCAGTGTAACTATAGGCGCTCTACACAATAAATATCGCAGTGTGTAAAGTCAGTACAGATAACAAGAGATCTCAATGTTACTATCGGCAGTCTAAGTAATAGTCACCTAATAAACATTTAAATTTAACTAAGGGCACTCTCCACAATAAACATTTTGGTATAAATAGGGGCACTCTCCACAATAAACATTTTGGTATAAATAGGGGCACTCTCCACAATCAACATTTTGGTATAAATAGGGGCACTCTCCACAATCAACATTTTGGTATAAATAGGGGCACTCTCCACAATAAACATTTTGGTATAAATAGGGGCACTCTGCACAATAAACATTTTGGTATAAATAGGGGCACTCTGCACAATAAACATTTTGGTATAAATAGGGGCACTCTGCACAATAAACATTTTGGTATAAATAGGGGCACTCTCCACAATAAACATTTTGGTATAAATAGGGGCACTCTGCACAACAATTTTTAAATAATTACAGGTACTCAGTTTAATAAACAGTGCAGTGTCATTGAAGACAATGCGTACAATATGTATTGCAAGCAGTGTTATCATACTTTCTGTGGGACATTATAAAACTAGGTCACAGTCATCAAATATAACAGACTTACTTTGGGACACAAGATTAATGTTCAAAGCGGCAACTTCCATTTACAGTAGAACACTGAAAGTTAATGCAGAAAGAGAAATCATCGCTTACTATGATGCAATAAAGGTTAATGTACACAGAGACTACTTCAAAGTACTATGGAATATTAAGGGTTAATACAAATTGAGGCAACTTCAAATTACTATGGAACATTAAAGGTTAATACACACTGAGGCAACTTCAAAGCACTATGGAACATTAAGGGTTAATGCTCATTGATGCAACTTCAAAATATCAATGGAATATTAAATCTTAATGCATATTGAGACAACTTAAGGGTTAATGTACATTGATGCAACTTCGAAATACTATGGAATATTAAATGTTAATGCATATTGAGACAACTTCAAAGTACTATTGAACATTAAGGGTTAATGCTCATTGAGGCAACTTCAAAATAATATAGAATATTAAATGTTAATGCATATTGAGACAACTTCAAAATACTATGGAACATTAAGAGTTAATGCACATTGATGAAACTTCGAAAACTATGGAATAAGAGCAACTGCGCTGTCTGCAATACGCATTTTCTGGGAAATATTAAACACTTTTTCACCGTCAGACTACAAGGCAATCTTACTGTGGGAAATACAGGCCAAATACATACTAATCAGTCGCATGGGAAGATAGGTATTACTATGAATTAGTAACATTAATAATTAATTATCCTAATTGCACACCTATTGTACATTTAGTCTACAAGTCTACATAGACAAAACATCTCAGTGTTACTCAGCTTGCACACCTATTGTACATTTAGTCTACAAGTCTACATAGACAAAACATCTCAGTGTTACTCAGCTTGCACAAGTAGTGTAAACCATTGTCGTCATTGTAAATAATGCATTTTTTATAACCAACAAACAATGATACAATGAATGGTTTGTTTCAGTGGCGACGCCAGTACCACATTATAATGTCGATTGCGTCACCAAAGATCTGATTGAAAACAGCAGCTTATATTAAAAGCTAAACTAAAGATGCTTTCTCCCTAAACAACAAAGGATCAAATTCTCCAAACAGCGAGAGTTTACAATTACTTCAAATATCCAGCCACACAGCAAAGCTAGTCGACTAGAATTTGTCATTTGAAAGTGTTAGCGAGAAAAAAAGAATTCATTTCTTCCCCCATCATGGAAAACACGTTCTCCATTCCCGACTACATCGTCTTTGCAGCCATGCTGCTGGTGTCTGCAGCCATTGGCATCTACTACGCCTGTGCCGGCGGGAAGCAAAAGAGTACCCGAGAGTTTCTCATGGCGAACAACAGCATGCGTTACTTCCCCTTGGCTTTGTCCGTTCTGGCCAGTTTTTTCTCGGCGTCCACTCTCCTTGGAACTCCGGCGGAAATTTACCAATATGGCATCATGTACTGGATTGCAGTGGTGGGTGCGTGTCTGACACCACTCACAGGAGCGCTTCTGTTTGGTCCCATGTTCTTTAGAATGAAGGTGGTCAGTGTATTTCAGGTCAGTGTTTGGAGCATTTTTATTTTGTCGTTTACCGGATTGTTGTTATTTTCGTTTGAGTTGCTTTGACTTGTTATATTTGACTTTCTCTTAAAGATTGTCTTTAGTGAGGTGAGAGATGTTACACAAAGGAGTCATTTAAGCGCGTGAGAAACAAATTCATACATGTCTTTAATGGCACAGACAGAATATTGGTGGTGATGACTGATTAATGGCCGAATGAAAAAATGATGATGGTTACTTGAAGGTCGGCTAATGAATCATTAATGTTTGATTGCTGATTTGGTTGATAATCAGTTAATTTATAAT
This sequence comes from Sinotaia quadrata, assembly GCA_028829895.1. Lineage (NCBI taxonomy): Eukaryota > Metazoa > Mollusca > Gastropoda > Architaenioglossa > Viviparidae > Sinotaia > Sinotaia quadrata. Next base: position 48,687,539 of record CM054179.1, read on the forward strand.
GGAATGGCTACTGATTGATTGGTGAAGAATTGAAAGATGCTGATTGGCGGACGGATAGAAAGTTGATGATGTATGTATTGGATTTGTTTGGTTGAAGCTTGATGCCTGCTGATTAATAAATGATGTTTGATGCTGATTGAAGTTGATGGGTGATGATGGTGATCCAAAGTAAGGGTGGTGATGGTGGTGAGATAGAGGTAAAGGTGGTGGATCTAGGAAGAATGTATCAGAGCATATAATCTAAAAATAGAAGCGATTTACCATACTGAATTATTATTGTGGATCGCAGGTTTATAGAACGTACATGAGATTGAAACCAAAAAAAAATACATAGATGATTATCAAGCATAACGCTGCTCTTTCTTTTTGGTAAGCTAAATGATCTTGAACTGTGTACGGTTTAATTGTCAGAGATCAAGAGAACAGTGTTAATGTGTAATTGACTGAGATCAAGAGAACAGTGTTAATGTGTGATTGTCTGAGATAAGAACGGTGTTAATGTGTAATTGATTGAGATCAAGAGAACCGTGTAAATGTGTGATTGTCTGAAATCAATTAAAAGGTGTAAAGATGTGATTGTCTGAGATGAAGTAAAAGGTGTAAATGTGTGATTGTCTAAGATAAAAAGAACTATGTAAGTGTATGATTGTCTGAGATCAAGAGAACGTTCTAAGCAGATAACTATAATAGAAAATAACTGTAAAAAAAGTCTATTTTCAAAATCAAAATTGTATTGAGCAAAAGAGTCGATTTTTGAAAAGGTTACACATCTGCTAATTGTGTAGAATTGAATATAATTTATTTTAGCTAAAATTTCAATCAAATACCATAAGATGTATTATGTAGGTGACAATTATTCTAATCCTCTTTCAAAGCATCACTTATATAACTTATATTTCCAGTTATGATCAGTGATAACTTTATTATGCATACCTGCTTTATTGTTCTTATCCTCTTTCAAAGCATCAGTTGCAGAACTTATATTTCCAGTTATGATCAATGATGACTGTATTATTCATGCCTGCTTTACGGTTCTGATTTCTCATCACCTGACTGTTGTATGGAAAACCGTGGGTTAGTTCAGTAGTAACATACAAAGTGATTCCGCGTAATTACAAATGTTCACAGACTGTATGCCCCACCACAAATTATTTATTTGCTCTGATAAAATCATGGGAAACATAAATTATTAATACATTTGCTACTTCCAACACTCACAAGGAGAAGAAGTACACTTGTAATTTGCAACACTCAGAAGTTTACATGAAATTATAAATACTTTTGCAATTTATAAAATTCACAAGTAAGACAACAAATATTCACGCAGTGCAAACAGATAATCATTATTATTATCAACATCATTATTTTTATTTCTTTTTAGTATCTGGAAAACAGATTTAACTCAAAGGTGGTGCGGCTGTTTGGGGCATTCTTGTTTCTCCTTCGGACCGTAAGTGTGACACTAAAACTTATGTGTGCATTTTTCAAATATCCATTTTCATGACTGTACCTCGTTTTCCAGTTTCCATTTTCATTACAGTACCTTAATTTCATGTATCCATTATCATTACTGTATCTCGTTTTCCAGTATCCATTTTCATGACTGTACCTCGTTTTCCAGTTTCCAGTTTCATTACAGTACCTTGATTTCATGTGTCCATTATCATTACTGTATCTCGTTTTCCAGTATCCATTTTCAAGACTGTACCTCGTCTTCCAGTTTCCATTTTCATTACAGTACCTTGATTTCATGTATCCATTATCATTACTGTACCTCGTTTCCCATCATCCATTTTCATTACTGTATGTCGTTTACAGGTATCCGTTTCATTACAGTACCTCGTTTTTCAATAATCCATTTTCATTACCCTACTTCGTTTTCAAGTATCAGTTTTCATTACTGTGCCTAATTTTCATGTATCCATATTTTTTTTTACTGTACCTAATTTTGTGTGCCTATTTTCATTAAAGTGCCTCAATTTCATGAATTCATTTTCTTTACTAATTTTCTTGCATCTGTTTTCATTATTGTGCCGAATTTCAATTATTAATGCGCAAATTGACTGTCTTAAAGATGAGAGGATCACGGGTTGTCTCCTCTCAGCTGTTAAAATGAACATTCTAAAATCCGACATACAAAACATATCATTTAGGGTTGTCCCCTCTAGTTTAAAAAACAAAGCAAAGTGCGAAACCTTCAATACAAAAGGAGAAATTATGGGTTGTACTCGTCCTATGAATCTCAGTAAAAGCAGATCAAGATCTAAAGTACACAATATTAATGCAGTAATTATATCATCCACAGGGCAAATCGAATTTTTTCAAAATTAACAACGGTAATGATGTACAAAATAATGTTTAAATTGATAATGACGATAATGATAAAGTCAAGGCTTGAATGTGAAATTCAGAGTTTGAAGTGATCTGAAGCTTGATAATTAAAAGGAATACTTTAGATGGCTTCTGATTTAAGAAAGTCTAATGTTAGATTTTTATAAGAGGATTCCGTATTAAGGTTACCTTCACTCTAAGCAAGCTATAGGTACATTACGTCTCCATTTAAACACAAAAATTTAAAACGCAATCTGTTTGGCTAGAAATACACTACCGTACAGTCAATGCGACCTTGATAAGCAAAACAACGTACCCTTATCAGGGTATGCAAGTTAAATACGTTTAAACGGGTTTATTCTTGGAATGATAAAAAGAAAATAATATATACGTGTCTGTAATCGGTAACAGTTTCACATTACCAATTCAAAGGGAAGGGGGTAGGGGAAAGGGGGACATCGCTCAGGATAAGAATGAAATCTGGTCTTCAGTGGCCGTAACTACTATTGGACAAGAAAATCAAAATGAAAGACATTAGATTACCAACATCCATTTAAGTGTTTAAAGGAAGTATGTTAGTGCGAGAGACCTATGCGTTTATGGAGGTTAATTTATACTTGTGTGTGTTTCTGTGTCTTTACAATAAATAGATAGTGTGACGCTAACGCCACCAAGTTAATGGTTATGATTATTATTATTAATTAATCGTCCATAACTAATTACAAGTGATGAGAATCTTAATTTAGGTATTAATAATTCTCCAGATGACACCACTCGTCTCTCTGACTTGGTGGATATGCGGGCGCTGTAAACGTTTTCTCTCTTCAACAATGACAAACAATAACCTTCCCACAATATTTCTATAGGTGGAAAACTTCTTACTAAAGAAGACAAGTCTATCGTTAATCTAAATTTAGCGAGCCTCCATCCACCCACTGTCTCTCCAACATAAGGTTATCAATATGTGTAAGTTCAAAAAAATTAACAATAAATTTATTAAATAAACAATCAAATATAGGCCTACACGGAACAAATACAATGAAAATTATTACTTGGCATAGATAGATAGATAGATAGATAGATAGATAGATAGATAGATAGATAGATAGATAGATAGATAGATAGATAGATAGATAGATAGATAGATAGATGTGTTTCTGTGTTTAATTGCTTGTGTGTATATATTTGACTGAGAATGCGTGTACCTCTGTGTATAAGTAAATGAATGTGCATGTGGACATATGCGTAATGTGTTATTTGTTTATGTAATTGTTTATATATGTTGCGGTGTATGTGTATATGTGTGTATTTCTTTGCATATGTGTAAATGTTGTGTAAATGTATATGTGCGCACATAAATATACTTGTGTACAATCCTATGTCGATGTGTGCATGTGCACGCCTATGTTTACTAAATTTGAAACATACAATACATACAAATAATACAATACATACAGTGCAAACAATTAATACAGATTTACAGTGCATACAATTAATACAGATTTACAATACATACAATAAATACAAATAATACAATGCATACAGTGCATACAATTAATACAGATTTACAGTGCATACAATTAATACAGATTTACAATACATACAATAAATACAAATAATACAATACATACAGTGCATACAATTAATACGATTTACATTACATACAATTAATACAGATTTACAGTACATACAATTAATACAGATTTACAGTACATACAATTAATACAGATTTACAGTACATACAATTAATAAGTATTTACAGTACATGCAATAGATACAGTACATACAATGCACATATTTGCTATTGTATAATGAAATGTATAATACAGGAAATGTTCTTGAAGAGAGCTGAATATGTAAATTCATAGATACAGCATCCTCAAGACTGTACTAAATGCCAGAAAATGCAAAATATAAGATTTTACTAAAAGCCAGGAAATCCTAAAAATAAAACTGTACTAAATGCCAGAAAATGCTAAATATAGGACTGTACTAAAGGCAAGAAATGCTAAATATAAGACTGTGCTAAATGCCAGAAAATGCTAAATATAAGACTGTGCTAAATGCCAAGAAAATCCTAATATAAGACTAGTCTAATGGCCAGAAAATGCTAAATATAAGACTAGTCTAATGGCCAGAAATTGCTAAATATAAGACTGTGCTAATGGCCAGAAAATACTAGAATCACAGAATCAGCCACTGGCACAAGTAGGCTGTTTTTGATAAAATTGAATTGTGCTTGGTAGCAAAATACCTACTTCAAATAATTACATATGAAAACTTGTTTCAACGTTTATTTTCAGTCTATCGGAATGGGTATAGTTCTATACGGGCCTTCAACAGCACTCAGCCAAGGTAAGACGAATGAATTCATTCTTTTAAGAAAACAGAAATGGAAAGTTTCGTGTGATTTTTTTAATTAAAAAATGGTTGATTTGTATGCAGTGGTGTTTGTTTTGTACAGAAAATAATTATGGGAGGTGTTTGTTTGGTGATTTTTTGGAGGGGACATATTTACGTTGTGCTGTTATGTAAACAATTACGGTGAGTTGAGGAGGGAGACATATTTGAGTTGTGTTGTTATGAAAATAATTATATTGAGCTTTGAGGAGAAATATTTATATTTACGTATTGTTATTAGTAAATTAAAAAAATATTTATTACCATGTTCTTTTAATAAAATAAATATATGTTATGCTGTTACATAAATAATAATGTTATTCAGTTATGTAATTATATTGTGCTCTTATGTATAGAATTATATTGTACTGATATATAAATAAAATTGTTATGATGTCATAAATAATTATGCTATGCTTTTTTATGTTCCTTTTTTGCCTATAAAATAATGGAGTGGCTTTTTCAATTATTATGATAATTGGTGATAGGTTAATATCCAATAATTTTTAATGTCAAACAAATTAAGAGCGTGCTTTATTAGAACAAATAAATTATAACTAGAAAATAATCAGGATGGTCATACTAATATTTAACCCATAAAATTTATGACTCATGACAATGAATATATCATTTATTTCAGACATCAAAGGCTTTCAATGGTAAGATTCTCTGATTACTTTGCACATCGAATAACAAAATTCTGCTCATTTCGTTTCAAACAATACCAATAACGTATTAAAATTGACACCACCAGCTTTACTAACAACTTGTCTTTGAAGTTAACATCTGATCATTGAATAAATTAACTCTTGAACTTTGAATTAACTTAGCATCTTGAATTTTAGCACCTGACTTTTGAAAAACTCAACCACTCGACATTTGAGTACATTACGCTGTTATCTTTTTCATGCAAACTACGAATTACTGATAACAAGTAGACCTTTTCCTTGTTGAGTCTTGAATTACTGATAACAAGTAGACCTTTTCTTTGTTGAGTCTTGAATTACTGATAACAAGTAGACCTTTTCCTTGTTGAGTCTTGAATTACTGATAACAAGTAGACTTTTCTATGCCGACCTTTGAATTTCTTTTACCACGATGTCCCGAATGTCACCTTCACCAATTTAATCCTGAGTCATTGCTATCATAGAGACTTTTGAAATACTGTTACCAAACTGAATTTGAGTGGTTATTATTACAGTGAATCTTGAACTATCACTATTACAATGAAATTTACTTACCTTTACACTTGAGTTGTCTTTGCCACACTGACCCTCGATTTAATTTGACCATTCTGATTCTATGATGGGTAACTTTTGTTGTAACACTGGCTGTTGAGTGATAAAAGCAGTTTTAGTTGCCTATTTCATTTCAATATATTCTGTGTCAAAAGTGACCGGGTTACCAGAGTGGGCGATCTTTCTGATGGTTGGGGCGCTCTGCACATTCTACACAACGCTGGGTGGCCTGAAGGCCGTGGTCTGGACGGACGTGTTTCAGACACTGGTCATGCTGGCAGGAATGCTGACCGTCCTCATCAAGGTAGGCCACTCTTGTACAGAGGGCATGAGTGCTGACTATCTTCATCAAAGTAGGCCATTCTTGTACAAAGGACAATAATACTGACAGTCCTCATCAGGTAGGCCATTCTTGTACAAAGGGCATGAATACTAACACTACACATCAAGGTAGGCCATTCTTATACAAAGGACAATAATACTGACAGTCCTCATCAGGTAGGCCATTCTTGTACAAAGGGCATGAATACTGACACTACACATCAAGGAAGGCCATTCTTGTACAAAGGGCATGAATACTAACACTACACATCAAGGTAGGTCCTCATGCACAAAAGCATGGCTGCACCTTCTAAATAATGATTTACTTGCCCTACCTATTTAATGGTATGATTGATTCCCTTGCTTAATGGCATGATAGTATACAATAATTAATTATATGAATGTGTATCTTCATTTATGGTGTGGCTGCATAAATTAGTTAATTGTAGTATGGTTGCGTTCATTAGTTGATTGTGTCCCTTGCTTAATGGTACAAAAATGTTCATTATTTGATTATATAACTGAGTTCATATGCTGATGATATGGTACAAAAATGTTCATTATTTGATTATATAACTGAGTTCATATGCTGGTGATATGGTTTCATTCCCTGGTTACTGGTATGTATTGTCTCTTGATTGAAGGTATAATAATTAAACACATTTCTAAAAGTGTGGTTGACTTGACGTAATGGTATGCTTTGTCCTTTATTAAATGATTTGACTGCATCTTCTGATTAAGGCAAATTATGCCTGTCTTACTAACAAAAGTTTTATCTTCAATCATTTATTAAGCTCCTTGATGTTTTCATCTTTTGTATTATACATTTCTTTACACTGGCAATCGTGGCCGGGTGATGTAATTGCATGTGCTGTGCCGTAAGCAGATTACTGACTGGTAGACGGTCCCGCGCGTGTTAAAAGGAATGTCGGTCCTATAAACAGATTACATACTACGCTCGAACAATTGTGGGGAGGTGGAGTTGCTGTTCAAACCCAATGCTCAATAACCTTGTTTGATGGAGTTTTCCCACCGCTGATTCATAGATGTGCAATGAGACTCGAATTAGGAATTTGTTCATGATGAAACTTTACCTAAACTCACAGAGGTTGCATGTATGTGAATCAAAGATAAACCCACCGAATATTCAGACAAGGTAACACATCAATTTCGTAATCTTTATTAACTGTATTTTATTAAGAATGTTGTTATCTGATCTTGTATATTTGTATTGTGATTGATATGAATTTGTTGCTATTTTCTCCTGACATGTTGCCAGAGAATAGAGTGACCAAATTTGCACATGTTCTGTAATTGTAATAATTCATTGAGATATATAATGATAATATGGAATGTTATTTATCTCCACTGAAGTAAATATTAATTGATAATTGTAAAATTCTGTGCACGTTCAAAACATTTTGTTTAATGTAATAATCAAAATCCACATTTGCGTGACATATTTTTATTCTAATTGTAACATGCATGTGTATAGTTTAAAGTAAACCATTTTAAAATTCATTGTAAAAATGCGAAGTGAGGTCAATTGTAATAGGACACCTATTTTCTGTTGCAACTATCTAAGGATCAACAAAATATAGGTTCATCACTCATGGAAATAATTACTATTGTTTCAGAGTGGGTTTTCCATTGGAAAAATTCCTTTGGAATTCCAGTTGGTGTTTCAGCTTGGCATTTCAGTTGATGCCAATTTCTATGGCTACTGAGCTAAGAACCTGATGCCATGGTGCACTATTCATGCGAGATGAGTTGTGTGAAGTATTAAGTTGGCCAAAGTAATCAACGACGGACTGTTGATGTGTATTGCTGAAGGATCCTCCCACCAACTGATGATACAGATAAACTCTGAGATCAGAAATTCTTGTTATGATCCATATAAACATTTAAAGACAGAATAGGTAGTCCAACTGACCTTCGTATTTGTATGCATTGATTTATGGATTCACTATTTTGTTAAATATTAAATTTTTATATTTTTGTTATCCAAATAATGGGAGTTGACTAATTATTAGCGAGAGGAAGACCAAAGGGAGATGGGCTGGGGGCGGAGTCAGTATGAATGAGCTGTACACATAATTAGTCGCTATTGGGATAACATGCCCAATTCACGCACATTTACACAGATTCATCTGTCACTATAATTATTATCTAAACCGAGAATTAATTTGAGAAGACTGAAGGGTGAGTCTGGCAACCAATCTGTTGTCAGCATAGGTGTAAAGTTAAAATTAACAATCTTTAAATCCTCATGCTCAGACAGGGTCTTTAAACAATTGCCGGCATCTAACAATCAGTCTGCCTTATACAACTCATTCCTTTTTGCTATCAACCTTTCGCATGCCCTTTCTAAACAGTTCTTGCTTCATAATAGATCAGTCTGTCTTGTTCAACTCATTCCTTTATGCTATCAACTTTTCGCATGCCCTTTCTAAACAGTTCTTGTTTCATTATAGATCAGTCTGTCTTGTACAACCAATTCCTTTTAATTTATAGACCAGCTTGTCTACTGTCTTGTACACTCAAAGCTTCTTTTTGACACATCGGTGTGTCTTTTACGATTAATTACATTATAAAATAGATACACCTGTCTTTTACAACCAATTTATTTTCATTACAGTAAAGTCTGTCTCTTGCAATCATTTCATTTTCACCGTTTCATTGCAAGTGAGGGAGTGTTCTTTATAATTTCTTTTTCATTTTTATCTTTTGTAATCAGTTCCTTTTTATTGTTTGCATGTCTGTCTTGTACAATCTATTCCTTTTCACTACAGTAAGACTGACTTTGAAAGATAATGGTTTTAATCCCAGATTTCTTTTACAACCAATTCTTTTTTATTACAGGCCAGTGTGGACATGGGTGGTATGGACTATGTGTGGCAGAAATGCTATGATGGCGGTAGAATTAAATTTTTCGAGTAAGCTCCGTTGTTTTATTTTCCATCTCAAGACATTTTTTGTACACTCTTGGTCCTACAGAGGCTAAAGCTGTACTAGATTATCTATATTTTTCTAGCAGAAATGAAGAGTCATGAATAATTCACTCAGCGAGTTAGCCTGATGTCTGACTACTTGGTCTGAACAAATGAACTGTTTCTGCTTATACAGAGAACAAATGAACTGTTTCTGCTTATACAAAGAACACATAGATTGAGGAGACCACCATGATAAGTGCTTTAGAGACAATAAGGATTAGGACCAGATTGACTGAGTAGTCTACCATGACGAGTACCTTTAAACGTCTTATTATGACAAAAATTATGACCAGATGAATTGGACGTTTTTAGACATCGAAAGGCATCAAGAATTTTGACCAAATGGATTGGGAGTTCACCACGATGAGTAGTTTTAGACATCATATGATTCCACCCCGCAACCCCCAAAGAAAATTAAGAAGGGGGAATGGGGTTGTCTTGATAAGTGACTTGGGCCCTACTAGTCCAGCACGATAAGTGACCTCAGCAATCGTATGACAAGAAGAATTATGTCTATTTGATTAAGCGAGTATATCTAGAAATCGTATTACAAGAATTTTGACCAAACGCATTTAAGCAGTGTCAGTGTAAATTGAATCCGCTTCCAACAGAAATAAGTACACTATCATGTTTGAACACCTAGAAAACATGATTAACCCTTTGTCTATCACTGCACTTCTTGATTAATTGCTGACTGTCTTCTCACGTTGAAAACGAAAACTGCTAATTTTGTTTCAACTTCATTAACACAACAAGTACATTGCAACATGGTGGATCTTAATTATATGCTACGTAAAACAGTGATCGTTAATATAAAATGTACGATTATATATGGCCTAACTGAATTCTTTGGTATATACAAAGTAAATTATTTACTTATTAACACAGAACACGTAAGAATTTAATTTTATCTGAGATCTATGCCAGATAATTTAACAATTATTACCCAAGAATTTCTGTAACTTAATTGAATGTTAAGATTTAAATTCAAAAGTAAATTAACAATCGGATGGTATACATTAACTGAATCTTGGAATTGTACTGTGTGAACCTACATTTAACATAGAAATTACAATTTAATTTAATTGGATTTTAGATTATAAAGAAAACAATTAACAATCACTAACACAAATATAACTTAATAATATCTTAGATTTTCTCAAGATGATTTCACAATCACTAACCAGAAAATACATTATAACCTGAATCTATCTTAGATTTTCACCAGTTGATTTAACACTCTAACACAGCAAATGCTGTTTAAACTGAAATGTGCTTCTCAGATAAATAATCACGAAAAGTACAATAATATCTCCAACATAGCATTCACACAAACACTTCATATCACACATGATTTTGTTTTTGTACAGCTTCAACCCTGACCCTCGAATGCGTCACACGTTTTGGACTCTGACCATTGGCACTTTCTTCGTCTGGCTACCGCCCTACACGGTTGACCAGCAGATGGTCCAACGCTTTTCTGCAGCGCGCAGCCTTAAAGAAGCAAAACTGTAAGAATCTGCGTTAATATTGGAGTAAATCTAAATTTCTAGTGTTGCTTCAATTCATTCATCGTTAATGCCATTGATCACTGCCCCAAGCTTTAAGAAAGATCACCAGTTACTTCGATTAATAACGACATGGCTAATGGCGATCAAGGGCCATGTTCTCAAAAGTCACTTTATGATAATAGGTCAGATTAATTATCATTATAAGCTACTTGTTGATGATGGGTCACAGTAACATGACAAGAATCTTGTTCACGATGGGTCACGTATATTGACAGGCCTCTTGGTGATGATGGGCCACATTATCAGTATAAGCCTCTTGGTGATAGTGGGGAACATTATCAGTATAAGCCTCTTGGTGATAGTGGGCCACATTATCAGTATAAGCCTCTTGGTGATAGTGGGGCACATTATCAGTATAAGCCTCTTGGTGATAGTGGGGCACATTATCAGTATAAGCCTCTTGTGATGATGGGCCACATTATCAGTATAAGCCTTTTGGTGATAGTGGGGCACATTATCAGTATAAGCCTCTTGGTGATGATGGGGAACATTATCAGTATAAGCCTCTTGTTGATAGTGGGGCACATTTTCAGTATAAGCCTCTTGTGATGATGGGACACATTATCAGTATAAGCCTCTTGGTGATAGTGGGCACATTATCTGTATAAGACAATTAGTGATAATGGGCCACACTATCATGACAAGCCTCTTGGTGATAATGGGTCACAGTATCATTATAACCCACTTGGTGACGTTGAGCCATATTATCATAAGCCACTTGTTGGGGATGGATCATATTATCACGATAAGCCACATGGTGACGATGGGCCACATTATCATAAACCCCTTGCTGGTGATGGATCATATTATCACGATAAGCCACATGGTGACGATGGGCCACATTATCATAAACCCCTTGCTGGTGATGGATCATATTATCACGATAAGCCACTTGGTGACGGTGGGCCACATTATCATAAGCCTCCTGAAGAAGATGGGTCATATTATCACGATAACCCCTTGGTGGCAGTAGGCCACTTAATGATGGTGGATCACATACTGATGATAGACTAAAGAAGAAATTGTTAAAATAATTATCAGTTGCACTTCCATGATTTTTTAAAACATTTTACCTTTCTTTGACTTTGCAAAATTCGTTTGGTTATTTGATTGGTTGTATGTTTTAGCTCTATAATTTGGTTGTTTCTGTTGGTTGTTTCTGTGGTTGTATATTTGGGTATGTTTTTTGGCGTTTTCCACCTATGGAAAGATTGTGTGAGCGTAAATGTTTATCTTTAATGTTGTGGAAGAGAGAAAATATTTACAGCGCCCGTATATCCGCAAAGTGAGAGAGACGAGTGGTGTCTGCTGGAGGATCATTACTAAAATAAATTAAGATTCTCAACACTTGTAATTAGTTTTGGAAATTGAATTAATAATACTAATATCCATTAACTAAGTGGCATTGGCGTCACACCTTCAATGGTCATTTTGAATGTACACCATGGCAAAGTTCTTGGAATGCACAAATGTAGACAATTTCTTTATGTAACTGTTTAATATGGTTCTGATTCCACACTTGTAACAAACATCAGCAGTCTTTTACTGAATGAACATGATTATAATTGAAACATGACATTCATCACTGTTGATTAATGCCTTGTTTTCTTCATTTACTGTGCAGGGTATTCTTCATGTATTATTCATGTCAAGTTTTTTTCATTTACTGTGCATGATATTCTTCACGTATTATTCATGTCACGTTTTTTCATTTACTGTGCAGGATATTTTTCACATATTATTCATATAATGATTTCTTCATTTATTGTGGAAGTTATTGTTCAAAATTTATTCATGGCGTTATGCACATTCAGTAGCAATATATTCTGCTATTTTTACACCAGGGCTCTGCTACTGAACATACCCGGCATGTTTATCATCATTTCTCTTTGCTCGCTCACTGGCCTCGTTCTGTATGCAAAATATGCGGACTGCGATCCTCTGTCGACCAAAATGGTCGGAAATCCTAACCAGGTAATCACGCAAACTGTGGAACAATTATTACGTCATCAAATGCCACCTAACAGACTTTTGAAAACATATCAGTTCCATAAATTTATAAGAGGAAAAACTCCATTAACAAGACATTTAACTAAAGAGATATATCGATTAACAAAACAAATACACACACAACAGATATACACATACACACAGAGACGTGCCACAGCAGAAACGTACGCTCTTTTTTAAGTCGCTGTATCTCGTACTTGATAAGAAATGTAAATATATGACTCCATAAATAAATTGTGAGATCCCCCCTCCTCACCAGTGCTTGATAAAAATGTAAAATATGTGATTGCATACATAAAATGTGAGTCCCTCCACCCGCCCCGATTATCTTTCGTGAGCTTTGATTTATTACCCGATGCAAGGTTACAAATTTTTTATTTGCAAAAATTTCGAAAGAACTGAAATATAGCATTGATCAAAATTCAGAAGTATGATGTACAACATAATCAAATTAGAGAACATAGAAATAATGGTTCGATTACATAAGCATTCTCCAATTCAAATCTCAGATCATTAGCAAACGTGTATGAAATATTTCTAAGTCCATTCTTTCTTTATCAGTCAGTTAACTTACCGTAAGCTAACGATTACCTTTATGACCAGACTCGAGTTATGTCAAAATGAAAGTGATTAGAATTTAGGACTTTCTTCATCAAAATAACTGTTGGTCCATCCCCCTGGATGAAGTTGTTAAGAACAAGTGTGAGACTATTAGTCAGAAAAACTACTCATCTGCTTGGACCTGGTTTGGATTCCATCAGCAAGTTCTAGCACATTCTCTACATGAGTTGTTTACTCCAAAAATATCATCATAAGCAGTGCCCCAAATCGGGTCACGTTAACAGTGGCAGCTAATATATAATTATTATTAACTTTAGAAATACTTTGGCAAATTTACTTTGGCGCAGGATGTAATAATTTAAAGGGGCTGATTGACTTTAACTTCTAGTTTGATAGTGCTTTCTTTCTTCAATTTACTATGCATGTGTGCATATACGTGTATATGCACTACTATGTGTGTATGTGTGCGTTCACGTGTGTATGCACTTCTATTTGTACATATATATATGTGTGTGTGTGTGTGTGTGTGTGTGTGTGTGTGTGTGTGTGTGTGTGTGTGTGTGTGGTGTGTGTTCACGTGTGTATGCACTTCTATGTGTGCATATATATATGTGTGTGTGTGTGTGTGTGTGTGTGTGTGTGTGTGTGTGTGTGTGTGTGTGTGTGTGTGTGTGTGTGTGTGTGTGCGTGTGTGTGTGTGTATTAATTTGATTGCTGATGTATATGCTAGGATAAGCTGAATGAGTGTCTAGCGTTAATCGAACGTTGTTGTGAAGTGATGTAAATGTCAATGCTCTTTGATTATATTCATATGTTGTATATTTGCTTGATGACTTAATACATTTATTGTTAAATTTATTAACCTTCTTGCACATATATTAAAATTTATTTTGGAGTAATAGGTGGTGGATGGAGGCTCGTTAAATATAAATAAAAAATGGATTTTTGTTACTCCTTTAGTAAGAAGTTTCCACCTGCAGAACATTAAGCGACAATAAAACTTTTATCTTATTTTTGTGTAAGAGTAGAGTTTCACGACACCATTATAATCCGATGTGTGGGAGAATTATTAATAACTATAAATTAAGCTTTACGATCACTTGTAATTAGTTATGTGTTATTACTTAATAAAAGATAATCATAACGAGTGAAATGTGCCCAGAAGTGTCACACGTCTCATCTTTAAAGTCAATCAACCCCGTTTAAATTATAACATCTCATCTTTGAAGTCAATCAACATTTCAAATTATTTCATTTCTACTCTAAAGTCAGTACTCGCCGTTTTGTTATTGCATCCTTGCTGTAGAGTCAATAAGCCTCTTGAAGTACTACGTCCCTGCTTTAAAGTCAGATGCTACTTTCAGTTATTGATCTTTGTTTTAAGATAAAATCGTGACCATTAATCTGATTTCCCATTATCTAAGCTCGAGTCAAATCTAAGGATTTTAATCACGACCTTCACCTTCAGTCCTTGCTCGTGATTACAGCTCCTCCCGTACTTTGTGGTCGATGTATTGGGTCGATTTCAAGGATTGCCAGGACTGTTTGTTGCCAGTCTCTTCAGTGGAGCCATGAGGTGAGTCCTAACCGTCATACAGTGGGGCCTAGAGGTGAGTTCTAACAATGATACAGTGGGGCCGTAAGATGGGTACTTACAGTGAGACAGTGGGACCTTGTAAAGTTGACACCTAAGACTGATCCAGTAGAGCCATGTAAATGTGAGAACCTAATACTGACTGCGAGGATCCCAAAGTATTTATTTGTGGAGCCCTGATGAAAGCATAAACGGTTCAAACGTGAACTAAGATAACTTAAAAATTATTCAGTGGGACCAAGAGGTTAAAAATAAAAGGCGGGGGTGTGTGTGTGCAAGTGAAGTAAAGATAAGACTAGTATTTGACTGTGAAATCCTCAAGTAAAAACCTATAAACAATCCTGAAGAAAGAACTAAAAATTACAATTTGAATCCTCCCCCCCCCCCCCCCGAAGAAAATAGAATATGAGTTTGGGGGCCTCCAAAAGGAATTAAAATTAAAGTTTTGCGGCCTCCAAAAGGAACTAGAAATGAAACTTTGGGGGCCTCAAAAAGAAACTAAAAAAAAAAGAACACTTTGGGGGCTTCCAAAAGGACAACAAACTGAAACTTTGGGGGCCTCCCAAAGGATCTAAACGGACTCTGGGGTCTGACGAAGAAATTAAACATTCACGGTGGATTTTGATGAAAGAACTGAAACTGATGCAGCGTGACTGACAAAATAAAATGGCAATGTGACTGACAAAATAAAATGTCATAGTGTGATTCTGAAGAAAGGTCTAAAGAGATCGACATGCCCTGAAGAAAAACAAAGCATGACACAGTAGGCCTGGACATACGCATAAAATAGCAAGCAAGTTTCTTAGGAAAACCTAAAAACAACACAGTGAACCGAATAAAGATCTTTACTTGGCACCATGCGACCTTAAAGAAGTATCTAAAATATTTAATATAACAACTTGATTTTGGATAACACTTAAATAGTACATTCAGATACAGAGTAAGATCTAAAGATGACAGTACAGTCTTACATAAAACCTAAAAATGGCAAAACCACTTAAAGAAAAGCTTGGAAATGACACAAGAGATCCATGAGGTAGATGTCAAAGTGATAATGTCTGGCCCTAAATTAAGACCTAAAACTCTGTTATTTCAAGATGTATTATTGACAATACCACAATATCTAGTTAGAAATAACATGAAAAAATAATTCTCTACTATGTGAACAGGTTTTCTTCTTTTGTCTGTAATCAAATTATGTATTAGACTACAAGAGGGCTTCTCAATTGGGAGAGAGAATTATCATTAATATATTCCTAATAATCAGCACCTTTTCTTTGTAGATGGAGAACTGGATAGAGACTTCTGGCCCCTTCCCAGGGAAATGCGTAGTGTGCAGTGAATTACTTCCCTTGGTCCCTCCCCAGAGTAATGCGTAGTGTGCAGTGAATTATTTCCCTTGGCCCCTTCCCAGAGTAATGCTTAGTGTGCAGTGAATTATTTCCCTTGGCCCCTTCCCAGAGTAATGCTTAGTGTGCAGTGAATTATTTCCCTTGGTCCCTCCCCAGAGTAATGCATAGTGTGCAGTGAATTATTTCCCTTGGTCCCTTCCCAGAGTAATGCATAGAGTGCAGTAGTTTATCATAAATTATCCCTGACCTGACATATGTTCTCACAGCGCAGTATACACCCCCTTTCTACCCGACTTTTATCATTTATGCCCCCGACTGCTTCAAACCCAATTATTTAACAAGAGTGAGGGTGTAAACAATAAGAAGTATTATTTATAGCAAGCAATTCAATAAGAAGTAAATACAAACAAATGACGTACGAACATAGACGAATGAGATATATAGATTCCTCGTGCTCTTCTATGGAATATTCTGTCAATTGTCTATCCATGATTAGTAAACGTTTTCATTAGTTGGCAAAATCGACAAAGAAGAAAAGGATATCTTCCCCCTATCTTGTTCCCTTCCTTTCCTTGGCCACTATTTAACAAGTCGCACAGCAAGCAGGTGACCAGACACAAACAGTGTGGCCAGCAGGTTAACAGGGAGTTTTCTGATTTTGATTAGTATTAACCACAGGAACTCCCAAACGGGGACTTGATCAGAAAACACGTCTGAACGCCAGAGGGTCTGTGAGCCAAGTAAAGTAAAAATTCAGGGAATGGAACCCATGTGTTCCACTGGAAGAACAAGGGTTCGGTTAATTACAAACAGATGTCTCTCCCGTTGTTTGATAAGCGGACGCGAAGGTTTATTTTTTACATTGTGTACTAGATGTGTAGTGTGTGATGACTACTCTAAATGCTACATTGTGTACTAGATGTGTAGTGTGTGATGACTACTCTAAACACTACATTGTGTACTAGATGTGCAATGTGTGTTGACTACATTGTGTACTAGATGTGCAGTGTGTGATGACTACTCTAAACACTACATTGTGTACTAGATGTGCAGTGTGTGTTGACTACATTGTGTACTAGATGTGCAGTGTGTGATGACTACATTGTGTACTAGATGTGCAGTGTGTGATGACTACATTGTGTACTAGATGTGCAGTGTGTGATGACTACTCTAAACACTACATTGTGTACTAGATGTGTAGTGTGTGATGACTACATTGTGTACTAGATGTGCAGTGTGTGATGACTACATTGTGTACTAGATGTGCAGTGTGTGATGACTACATTGTGTACTAGATGTGCAGTGTGTGATGACTACTCTAAAAACTACATTGTGTACTAGATGTGCAGTGTGTGATGACTACTCTAAAAACTACATTGTGTACTAGATGTGCAGTGTGTGATTACTACTCTAAACACTACATTGTGTACTAGATGTGCAGTGTGTGTTGCTGACTCTAAACACTACATGTAAATGTCAGCAGTATGAGCAAGTGCTCCACAATACCACAAAGAAATCTTTCTTAAGAAAAATGCGGATACGGATAATTAATATGAAACAAGTGACAAATAAAAGTAAGGGTTGGAAATATTTGTCACAGTACGGATAGAAATATTCATATGTCAGCTTGTCTCTTTTACAACGTTCAGATATATGTTAAAGTGTTCTTCTTTGTAAGGAAAATTAATATTATATGTATCCATTCTCTAGAATAAAAGTATTACTGCAACGTTCATTTTAATTTTATTAATTTAATATTTGAGTGGAAAGTAAATCTAATCGACAAAAAATATTGACAGCATGAAGTACAAAAACACTGCAGCTTGAGGTTTCAAAATGTGCGATGCAATGGGAGTGACACATGTCGGAGTTATGACAAAATAAAGTCCTCACCAGGCCGATAATGAATAAATGAATAACGTATGACAAAACACAGTCCTCACCAGGCCAATAATGAATAAATGAATAACGTATGACAAAACACAGTCCTCACCAGGCCAATAATGTATATATGAATAACGTATCTCTATAGACAATCGTTGCTAAACGTGTTCATGCCAATTTTGCTGTTATTTACAATTTGAAATATTTCAGCTCTATATCGTCCATGATGAACTCACTCTCAGCGGTCACGTGGGAAGACTTCCTCAAACGCTGGTTCTCGCACTTTTCTGACCAGAAAGCAGCAAACGTCACAAAGATCCTTGGTAAGCGGAAGATAAAACCACCGCAAGATAGTCTTCATTTACTACAACATATATAAATCTACCACAATATAATCGTCATTTATTAAAGTCTAGATAAAACCACCGCAAGATAGTCTTCATTTACTAGAGTTTAGATGAAAACACCACAAGATAATTTTCATTTATTAAAGTGTAGATAAAACTACCACAAGATAACCTTCATTTATCAAAGTATAGATAAAACTACCACAAGATAACCTTCATTTACTAAAGTATAGATAAAACTATAACAAGATAATCTTTATTTTACTAAAATATAGATAAAACCAGCGCAAGATAATCTTCATTTACTAAAACAATTTTTAATATACTGATAAACTAGGAAAAACCGCCAAAAATATGGTTATTTAGAAAAGTATATGAGATACCCTTTATTTACTTAGGTATACACATAGCTGATATAAGATACTCCTTATTTACTTAGGTATACACATAACTGATATAAGATACTCCTTATTTACTTAGGTATACACATAACTGATATAAGATACTCCTTATTTACTTAGGTATACAAGAACTTAAATAAGATATTCCTTATTTATTAAACGAAAGTTTCATTTACTACAATAAATACAAAAAACGTCAACAATAATCGCAATTTTCTAAAAGTATATGTATTTATGAACACTTAGAGATATTTGTGCAAACCGCGATATCAACACGAATACTGAGTCGCATTCTGAATACCCTAAATATATATGTCGAATAAAGTGTATTCAATAGTCATGATATGAACTCTTCCTATGCTATAATTCAAAATATAAGTTTTTAAAATAAACCTCACATCAGTCTTTCATCCTGAGGATTTTTCAAACTTGTTTCCTTTGAGCCATTACAATGTAGGCATGTCTGTATTAAGACGTCGTGACATTTGAGTCACTACACTACATATGTAGGCATGTCTGTATTAAGACGTCGTGACATTTGAGTCACTACACTACATATGTAGGCATGTCTGTATTAAGACGTCGTGACATTTGAGTCACTACACTACATATGTAGGCATGTCTGTATTTAAGACGTCGTGACATTTGAGTCACTAAAATATTTATGTATATATGTATTAAGACGTCGTGACATTTGAGTCACTAAAATATTTATGTAGGTATTTCTGTATTAAGACTTCGTGACATTTGAGTCACTACAATATGTATGTAGGTATGTCTGTATTAAGACTTCTTGGCAATTGAATCACTAAAATATGTATGTATATATGTATTAAGACGTCGTGACATTTGAGTCACTAAAATATTTATGTAGGTATTTCTGTATTAAGACGTCGTGACCTTTGAATCAATGTAATATATATTTATGTATGTATTTCTGTATTAAGACTTCTTGACAATTGAGTCACTAAAATATGTATGTATGTATTACGACTTCTTGACAATTGAGTCACTAAAATATGTATGTATGTATGTCTGTATTAAGACTTCTTGACATTTGAGTCACTGAATTATGTGTGTAGGTATGTCTTTATTAAGACTTCTTGACATTTGAGTCACTAAAATAGGTATGTAGGTATGTCTGTATTAAGACTTCTTGACATTTGAGTCACTAAAATAGGTATGTAGGTATGTCTGTATTAAGACTTCTTGACATTTGAGTCACTAAAATATGTATGTAGGTATGTCTGTATTAAGACGTCGTGACAATTGAGTCCGCACAATACAAACTTAGGTATGTGTGGTAAGACGTCGTGACCTTCGAGTCAGTACAATTTACATGTAGTTATGTATGTAGTAGATATCGTAACCTTGTGTGTGTGTGTGTGTGTGTGTGTGTGTGTGTGTGTGTGTGTGTGTGTGTGTGTGTGTGTGTGTGTGTGTGTGTGTGTGTGTGTGTGTATTTCTCTCATTTCTTACAGTTCTTTTTTACGGTTGCTTGGGTGTCGGCATCGCCTTTCTTGTGAAAGAGCTAGGAGGAACCGTTTTACAAGTGAGTTTGATGGATTGTGTACAAGTTCAAGAAGAAAATAATTTTAAAAAATAATATTATTTAATCAGAAAAATAATAACAATGCTAATGTATGTTTAAGGATCCGATTGGCGCTGCCGTTCAAAAGAATTTTGAACAACTTTCAAAAATTGTTTCGGATGCTTTGACTGTGCCGTTGCATTCTGGATAAATTTCAGTGTTAATTAATGTTTAGACAAAAGTATCAGAATGTTTGTAAATTCCACAAAAATTAATAATGTTCGTTTGTCTTGTAAATGGAATTTTTTTGAGACACTTATTAATTCAATAGATAATTTTTAATTTCTTCACGTCTCTGACTGCTTTAAATAATATGTTGTTGCTGAAATAAGGAATTATATGTTCAGCTGTGCAGATTTCTTGCATCAGCATGCAAAAGTAACTAATTATCTGTTCCACTCTACAAATGCAGAATTAAGTAAATGTATGTTCCACTTTAGAGATTTCTTTCGACCAAATGCAGAAGTAAGTAACTGTATGCTCCACTTTAGAGAAATCTTTCG
Organism: Sinotaia quadrata; assembly: GCA_028829895.1. Taxonomy (NCBI): domain Eukaryota; kingdom Metazoa; phylum Mollusca; class Gastropoda; order Architaenioglossa; family Viviparidae; genus Sinotaia; species Sinotaia quadrata. The sequence goes on from CM054179.1 coordinate 48,708,636, forward strand.
ACAAAATGCAGAAGTAAGTAACTGTATGCTCCACTTAACAGATATCCTTAACACTAAACGGATCTCTCGGAGCTCCACTCGTCGGACTTTTCATTCTTGGAGCATGCTTCACTAGCACCAACTGGATCGTGAGTAACAAAGCTACATCTCCCGAGTAATTCTGCTCCAGGCTATCAACTTTTATCTCTTCTTTCTCATGGTAACCTTACTCTGTCTATCACTGTCTTGTTTCCGTTCCTCTCCCCCAAGTAAATCTACTCCACACTAACCCACGGCTCTCTCTCTCTCTCTCTCTCTCTCTCTCTCTCTCTCTCTCTCTCTCTCTCTCTCTCTCTCTCTCTCTCTCTCTCTCTCATATGTGGAAATTGTTTCGAAAGCTGGGGAGAGAAGGAACAAGAGAATCTCACATGTAGTGAGGGAAAGAAAGAAAGGATGAACAGAGCAGAGAGTGGCAGAGAGAGGAAGGAAGACGGAGTGATAGAAAGCTGAGAGAGGGGGAAGGGGGTAAAAAGAGAAGAGGGAGATAAAAGAGGAAGAGAAAAAGAAGTGAGGAGTAACACAAGCAGAGATATATGACGACAGAAAGTAACCACTACTCCATGCCAGTCTATTGTCTCCCTTTTCTCGTCTGTCGAATAATTTCTCTAAGCAACCCCTGTGTTTCTTCATTTTTTTTTTTGACAGACTTTCCACTAACTGCTATTCCACAGTATCATTATTTCTCTTCTTTCTTCATTTTCTCTCTCTCTCTCTCTCATATCTCTCTCTCTCTCTCTCTCTCTCTCTCTCTCTCTCTCTCTCTCTCTCTCTCTCTCTCTCTTCTGTCTCTTATATTTTCTATTACTCTCGAGGAACAACATCCCACGCCATCTCACTTCTTTCCTCTCTCGCGAGTAACTCTGCTCCATACCTTTCATTGCCATTCTTTACACTTCTCTCCCTTTTATATTCATGGCTCTTCTTTCTTTACTCAAATAATCCTCCATCATTCCTCCGTCTCTCATGCAATCCTCTCTCCATTCTAAATTTTATTGACTTCTTTTATATTTTTATCGCATTCACTCTCCCTTCTTCATTTTATCACTCTCTCTTCTATAATTTATATTCCTCATTCTGCCTTCTAAATTTGCTTTTCCTTCCACAGGCAATCCTTTAATCTTGCTCTCTCTTCTACCTTCACTTCCCTTAATCTTTCTTTCCAATCTACCGTTACTATTCTTTGTCTTGTTCTCCCTTCTATCCGCATTTCCATTAATCATGCTATCCCTTCCATGTTTTTCTCCCATAATATAATACTACTCTCTCTCTATTTAATCTCTCCCTCTCTCTCTCTTTCTCTCTCTCTCTCTCTCTCTCTCTCTCTCTCTCTCTCTCTCTCTCTCTCTCTCTCTCTCATTCTCCCATTTTCTTCTGTAATTTCGCCCTGTCTTCTACCGTCTTTTTCTATTTTCCTGTCTAAATCACTTTCTCCTTGTGATCCTAAGTACAGGCCGTATTTCTTCATTAACCATAGAAGCTGTAGACTGGTTTTAGTATTTATATAGACTTCACCCTCACAAGTATGACGTAATGTTTCAGGGGGCGTGTGTTGGAGGTGTACTCGGACTTGCTATCTCGATATGGTTAAGTGTTGGCACGTACGTCACAAAATTATTAGACTTCCGTCTCCCAGTTTCAACTTCCGGTTGCATCTTCAATGAAACTTCACAGTTCTTATCAACCACTCTAATGACGACTACACCATATTCCCCGCCAGATCCCAATCAGCTGTAAGTTGCTACTCCCCCCACCAAAAAAAAAAAAAGTATTGAAAGATCAACGCGTATTTTTAATAATAAATTATCCTGGCATATATTATATAGATTATAATTGCTTTGACGTGTCGGCTATTTCAAAATATTATCAAAGTTGTACAAATATCTGTACGAAAGTAATTACTTGTTTCTTTTAAGATGGGATCTGAACACTAATAGTGGAACTACATACACATCAATCTAAACCGCCATAGACATTTCTCTCAGAACTGACAACTTTTTATGTTTTAAAATGTAGATTCAATATTCATGTACATAAATATTTTAAACAACAAAAGGTTTTAGCTAACTAACTCTAGTTATTCCTAAATTAAACCATTACCAAAGTTTGAGTTTCATTTGTCAGATAATGAAAATAGCTTTATTTTCAAATCAAACTAATTAAAATGTTTGGGCACACCCTCGAAAAACAAAGATAAATACAGTCAATGAGAAAATGAGAGGAGATAGGAAGGAGAAAGTGAAAGTTGACAAGGAATAAAAAGAGACTAAAGGTCAGAAAAAGAGTGATGGAGAGGAAATAGGAATTGAGGGGGAAGATTTGGGAAGAAAGAAAAGTGTGACAAAATTATCCCCCTGCCATTTTATATTGTATTGGGGTAGTTCACCTGTAAATGTGTACAGTCCTGATTTAAGATTTTGTTTACGTTACCCAAAAATCTAAATCTAGTAACGTGAGAGTGATATTGAATAAAGCTTTCATGTTGTCTTGTTTCTAAGTCCCGTGACCCATGGCACATTTTAGGAATTTATAATTAATTCTGTAAATGAATTAATAATTTGTTTGCTATAATTTATAACTGACAATAATATACAAGGATGTGTCTAGTATTTGAATGGTGGTCTCATTAACTGGGGACTTAGAGTTTACCCACCACCATAAGATTCAAGTGACATTATTCTATTTGTAAGCTTATGCGAATGATATTGAAACTGTTACACTTGATATGTACATAATTCATATTTGAAACATTTCAATGTATTTTCTTATTAAATTATTATTATTGTCGCTTATTTGTTTGAGAATATGTAGATTGCTAATTATCACAGTTTGGCCGATTTGTAAGTCTTACCATGTTATTGTCTGTACCGCGTGACCAATTGGTGGGCCTTGAAAGGGGTGGGGTTTAAAACAAGTCACGAGATAAAAGTTGTTTGACCACCGCTGAATGGAAGATGTTTTCCCCAAATGTTAGAATTTTGTAGCCTGAGGATACAGTGCGAAATGAGTCTGGATATTTAGACAACATTTCATATATATATATATATATAAATAATCCCAGAGAATAAGAAAAGGTGAAGAGAACTGAGAGATGGCAGAGAGGGGTAGGAAGTCGGAGTGGTAAGAGACGAGAGCTGAGAGAGGGAAGGAGGGAGAGGGATAAAAAGAGAAGAGTATAAAAGAGGGAGAGAAAACGGGAAAGAGGAATGAAATAAGGAGAAACAGAGATAGATACCGACAGGAAGTAATTAAAAGAAAAACGTCATAGAGAGAATCATTACTTTAAAAATTAACGTCCTTGTTCTTATTGTTTTCTCTCTAAATCTGTGACTAGCGAAGGTTTAGCCAATCTTATTGTTTTCCCTCTAAATCTGTGACTAGCGAAGGTTTAGCCAATCTTATTGTTTTCTCTCTAAATCTATGACTAGCGAAGGTTTAGCCAATCTTATTGTTTTCCCTCTAAATCTGTGACTAGCGAAGGTTTAGCCAATCTTATTGTTTTCTCTCTAAATCTATGACTAGCGAAGGTTTAGCCAATCTTATTGTTTTCTCTCTAAATCTGTGACTAGCGAAGGTTTAGCCAATCTTATTGTTTTCTCTCTAAATCTGTGACTAGCGAAGGTTTAGCCAATCTTATTGTTTTCTCTCTAAATCTGTGACTAGCGAAGTTTAGCCAATCTTATTGTTTTCTCTCTAAATCTGTGACTAGCGAAGGTTTAGCCAATCTTATTGTTTTCTCTCTAAATCTGTGACTAGCGAAGGTTTAGCCAATCTTATTGTTTTCTCTCTAAATCTGTGACTAGCGAAGGTTTAGCCAATCTTATTGTTTTCTCTCTAAATCTGTGACTAGCGAAGGTTTAGCCAATTTCTATGGTCTCTCCTACCTGTGGTTCAGTGCTGTGGGAACGCTCACGACAGTAATTACAGGACTTCTTGTCAGCTTGGCAACAGGTAAGCCTACGATCTTATTTCTAAAGCACGGGTGTTAATTAATATGATGGCATTATTACAATATGAAAAAATTAACTGCATTTCAGCATTTCAGCATATGATGTGAGGTATTTGTGCGCTGGTGTGATTTCTGACCCACTTTTTAAGGGCCTGTTAGTGCAGGTCTAAAGACATTTCTGACCCGCTTTTTAAGGGCCTGTTAGTGCAGGTCTAAAGACATTTCTGACCCGCTTTTTAAGGGCCTGTTAGTGCAGGTCTAAAGACATTTCTGACCCACTTTTTAAGGGCCTGTTAGTGCAGGTCTAAAGACATTTCTGACCCGCTTTTTAAGGGCCTGTTAGTGCAGGTCTAAAGACATTTCTGACCCGCTTTTTAAGGGCCTGTTAGTGCAGGTCTAAAGACATTTCAAACAGAACACCAAAATAACGACGTGTCAGTTAGTAGGTTTTTCAAAAAGTCATATAATCTGCTTATTCACACGGTTAGTCACTTTACAGATACAGAATTATTATTTCACATGGTTAGTCACTTTACAGAATTATTATTTTGTATATAATAATCATAGCATTTCTTATCTCGATCTAGCAAGGGAAACACTAACTATTACAAGATATGCAGATGTCTGTTAAAATATTTTGTGGTCTACTTGGAAACGGCTGTCGACCAGACCATGTGTCTTGTATCTTGGCTTTTTACGGATTTATGTAGTTTGTTGTCACTATGAGTAAAGGGCAGGTAATTTGTGTCACTCTAAGTAAAGGGCAGGTAATTTAACATAATTTACGAAATGATCTAGAGTAGTGGTTTCTAAATGTTTTATGGCCAAGAGCACATTTAAATTTTCACAAGAATTTGGCGGGCGCCTTTAATTTTTCAAAGCTGATTTTTGTACTGGACATGAAATAACAGGCAAATCATCATATATAATAATGAAGAATACAAATACCTATATCATTCAAGTGGGTTACGCTTTTGCTATTACTATGTGCATTTGCTTGTTATGAATCTGGATGGAAGATAAACTAAGCCAGTTTTTTTTTTTTTTATAAAATAGATACAATAAGCAAGCAGTTTTCATTTTATAAAATAGATACAATAAGCAAGCAGTTTTCATTTTATTTCTTTTAAAAGTTGAATATTGTTGAACTAGTTGCCAAAATATATCTGTTATTCTTACTTTAGCATAGAAGCCAGTTATGATTAATTAAAAATATTCTTTTTACTTTTAATTGGATTTGGATTTCAACAAGTAAACACAGATATGTAAAAGGATAAACACAATTTTTATTGTTACGTGTATCTGGATCTCTATAAACTTAGAAATATAAATAACATTCATAAGCGTTCACTAGGACTGAATGGGAAAAAGGTATTATTAATTCACGTGCTTTTACTGTAATAAATAAGTATGATTTTTTTGGCATTGCTGTTAGCAGTTGAGAGAGTAAAATGATATTCCCGTTTGTAAGCAATCCTCAAGATGCCCATCTGTAAGTCAAGATCTGTATTTTGACTTTATTATGCTCATCGTTAAATCCAGTTCACATAGATCAGCGATATCGAATTAAGATATATCGTGTACTCTGTATATTCCAAAAATTATCATCTATTGAGGTCAATTTGAGAACAATAGCATTTGAAGGTCCAAAATCTCGAGTTCCACATTTTTTCTTCTCCTCTTGCAGTCGATGTCGCCATTTTTGTGACCTCTAGAGAAAAGGATTTCCAAGTAAGGCAAATACAGTCTCAGTAATGATGAACTGTTGAAATATCTTTTCAGACTGTTCCTGACGTCTTTGAATAGAGTGAAGAGTTAAAATCACTGCCACATACCAATTTTTCTTCATACTTGGAAAATATACAAGAGACTTTCTCTTCATAGGTGACTTCCACAAGATCAACTCTGTTTTGAATTTTTTTACAGAACCTAAAATGAGTGACGTGAGGTTGGATGGAACAACCTACATATGTACTATTTTTCAAATCTCATCGTAGTCCCATGCACATGCCTCGGCGGGTGCCATGGCGCCTTGGCACCGTGTTGGGAACCACTGTTCTAGAGCAATAATGCTGATGTAGCAACCTGAGGCTTATTTCCCTTATTTCCTAGCGAAATTTTATATTCTGATTTTTATTTCATACAAATGATGAAAACAATTATTTGAAATTTGGGCTGCTAGTACTCTATATCAATTATTTGTCTTTTATTATTTAATACTGAATTCAATTTGGACTGATATATATGTATGTATTATTTCACTTACTTGACTTTTGATATTTGATACTGAATGAAATTACAACTGCTAAAAATCTATAAATTATTTGAGTTTTAATATTTAATAGTGAATGAAATAAGACAAATACTTATTTGACTGATGATTGATGGCTTATATTTCAAAACATGAGGGTTAATGTTTTTGGATATAGAAATTTGACATTACGATTAATTTGACAATGAAATATATAGACATTTTACTTGACATTACGATTCTTCTATCGTCTAGTTCTCTCAGATCAAGAAACCTAATATAATCTTCGATTATCTAGTCTCTCTGATCAAGTCCTTAAAATAAGTTATGATATTTGTTGTCGTTTTCTTTTTTTTCCCCCCCCTTGCAGGCTATACCAGATCAAGTGATGTACCTCATGACTATCAGCTGCATTTCTTTTACCGTGTGAAACAATGCCTTTTGTGTCGGGCTACAGAACGAACCGATTATGACGTAAGTGTGTGTAGGACTGACTATGATGGAAATGTGTTTGACTGACTATGATAATAAGCGTATTGAACCGACTATGACGTGCGCTTAACTGACAATGTCGGCTGACTATAACGTGTGTCTGACCGACCATAATGTGTGTCTGACCGACAATAACGTGTGTTTGACCGACAATAACGTGTGTTTGACCGACAATAACGTGTGCTTGACCGACTATAATGTGTGTCTGACCGACTATAATGTGTGTCTGACCGACAATAACGTGTGCTTGACCGACTATAACGTGTGCTTGACCGACTATAACGTGTGTCTGACCTACTATAATGTGTGTCTTACCGACTATAACGTGTGTCTGACCGGCAATAACGTGTGTTTGACCGACAATAATGTGTGCTTGACCAACAATAACGTGTGTCTGGCCGACTATAATGTGTGCTTGACCGATAATAACGTGAGTCATTCCCTATTTTAGGAACGCTTAGTCAACTAATGTAAACTTAGGAGTATATATTGACTTAGAGATACCAGTTTATTATACCGTGTGTCCCACTCTGTATTATTATTCCAGTTATATCTACCTTACTGATATATTATTCAGTTATGCCTAGTCTGTTTTATTATTCAGTTACACACTTTACAAATATTATTCTGTTATTCTTGTTGTTTTATTTCCTTCATGCCTTGACGTTCATATAGTATTATTTATATTATTATTTATACATGCAATGCACTTCATTATTTAAAATGCACTTCACTTACACTAAACACTTTTACTGTAGAACTTTTTCTGTCCTTGTTTCTTTGTCTCAGATAACAAGCGACACAGTGCTAGAAGAAGAAGGCAATGAGAAAGTGGACAAGGGCGACAAAAGAGTTAAGGAAACAGATATATATGTATATGAAAAGAACGGGATAAATACAAACGAAGGTTTGACTGCAATGTAGTTTTTTCTTTGTCTTCCAATAAACAATAAAATATGGACTTATGATGACAGGTAACCTCCTATTGCTTCTGAGACATATCGCCATGGAATACAGATGTAATGTTGTGGATACAAAAGTAACCTGATAAAAGTGTCTGCACTAAAAGCATACCACTCATCAAAACACCAAGACCTGCAATGACGTGTTTAGAACCATCAAGATGGCGGCTATTCAGAAAGAGCTCATCAGTGAGACAGGGCAAGTTTCAAGGTGGAGGCAATTCAGTGTTCTAAGGACATCTAGAAAGTGTTCATAACATAATAACAATCAAAATGGCGCCAATATATGGTTTTAGTAGGGATCTATTCCCTGATAGGACATCAACCAACTTATGATGATGTTATTTAGTTCAGATTTTAGAAAGAATTCATAAAGCGACAGCTAATAAAATGGCGTTGACTAACAAAAAAAAAAAAAAAAGAAAGAAAAAGAAAAGAAAAAGAAAAAGAGCATAAAAGGTCAAGTATAATGATTGATGTCATCAGTTCAGAGATGTTGCATTCTTATATATATGTACAGTTGTAGTTGAGAGGGATGGTCATCAGCTCTGTACGCGTAGTTACAATGGCGTTAATAATATATATTATTAAAATAGGTATTAAATGCACGTGTCAGTGTTGTATTTCGTACATTTGACATAAACTCTCTGCGTATGTAACCACATATACCTACTGTGACGTAATATTACAATTATTGTTAAACTTATAGGTCCTTTTCCTTGTGTCTATGTACATGTAAGCAAAAAATAAAACTACTCCAATTTTTCATTATAAATATATTTCAGACAAATACAATTTCAAAACTGGTCTATTGTTTCTTTAAAAGCCAATAATTATTTGTCGCATTAGAATAACTTTTAAGTAAACTGAACAAAATAACTTGAGCTAACGTGCAGATGGCGTAGAAACACCCCCACCCCCCCACCCCCGGCTTTACTAACAAATGTTATAAATACAAGCAATGGAGAGGGATGTTTCTATGGGCACATTGCTTTCTGACATTTCTGGCAAATATAATGCAATCAAAGTCACATCAGTGTCTTCCGTGGCAAAAAGACCGAAAGAAAACGTTATCAAGCTATGCGCCTATGATGCAAATGATACATTTTATGACATAGTTGCGTGTGAAAAAAAATATATGAAAGCTTTTCCCCCTTCCTCATTCAGGTAGAATAAAAAAAATACCACCAAAGAGAGTTATGGTCCTTGATTTAGTTTGCTACTATAAAAACTATAATTTAAGTAAGGAGTCTAAATTTAGACTTGACTGATTGCTTTGAATATTACGATCGTCGTGTAAGTCACAACGATTTCTCAAACATTGAAACAGGATGGGCAACATAAAGTATTTGCCTAAGAGGCTCACAAGGGCCAAAGATGAAGGGTCTTGTCTAGTTACCAACGTCTATTTGCGACTGACAGCAGTTTGGTATCTACATACAGTCCTATCTTAACAATTATGTTGGAGACCATTTTGAATTGTCGTGTGCTATTTTGCAGAAATTAAATTTATGATTCAAGACACTACAGAAATAAAAAGTAACCCCCCGTAAGTTAATCATGTTCTTAACCTAATTTAACCTTCACATAGTATTTTACGAATGAATCGTGACTTGTTAAGCTGGAGTCATCTTCATTTTAAAACAAACCATTGAACCTGTAAAATATCAGTAAGATTACCTGAAAGTCAATGATCTTGCTTGTGGTGGTGATGGTGGTTACAACAAAAAAATTAACGTCAGCATTGAAGCTTTTATTGATCATTTCATCATAAGACGTTATCCGATTTGTAGTGCTCCAGTGGAACAGCTTCCCTTCTGTTGTATTCGGGGGGGGGGGGGGGGGGAGCGGAGATGCTGCTGTTGGTTACGTTTGGCGCTGGTGCTGACGAAGTTTTGGTTTGTTTTTTTCTCATTCTAATTTTTTGTTCTTGTTGCTTGTAATGTATTTAGATAAATGTAAGAATATTATTAAAGTTATTGTTTGATAAATACTGAAGATCAAAGTTTATTAGAATATACTATTCATTGTATTTATTATGAAATATAAACTATAATTTGGAGGTCATTCGCCTTGTGGATATTCTAACATAAAACACTATTTTCCTCTTCCGGAGGATAGCGTGTGAGTGTGTGTTTGTTTGTTTGGGGGGGGGGAGGGAGGGGGCTAAAGGAAATGCAACGTCCAAAAATTGTGGCTTTACCATAATAATCTCTCACCCAGTTATAGATCTCGGATTCTTATGCTCAAGAGTAAATACTGACCTGACATATTACTCCTTTAGGAATGAAAAATATTTCGCATTTAATCTCACGTCTGACTTCCTTACCTTTCAACAATCAGCCCACGCGCGCATGTTCGAGACTTCCCCCCACTACATGGAAGTGCGAATTGTAACAAAAATTAAAATAACATTTTTAAAAAAAAAAATTCTTCTTCACAATATACATTTCAGTAGAGATTAAATTAATTTTTCATTTATATAAGAGAACAAAGCATAATTATACAAAAATTCTGAATATCTACTGAAATGTAGGGGCAGAATTCTTCATACATAAAAACAAATAATAAATATTTTATTTTTTTTCTCTCATGAGATCAATACAATGAATAGTACCCTCTCCAATCAATCCACCCTAAGAGTGCAACAAAGTGGACTGGTACTAAGTTCGCAGGGAACCAATCTCCCCTCCATGCCTCTGTATTCTGAGATTATTGATTTCCCTAATATATCTGGGGTGTGTCGTTTTTTTATATTTTAAAGTTTGTAATTCAACTTTTTAAAGATATTTATTGCATTACAGTGAAAATTCAACAAGGGGATTATGTCTGTTTATTATGGAAACTTATAATAAATAGTATTTTTAAAATGTTCTTGACAAATTCTCACCACCATTTCTTGGAGGTGGTGGATTGACTCCTTATAAATACAACTTTGAGCAATTTGTCTTCTGTTCTCACTGTGGGATATCTTCGATGCTCACACAAGTACTTCCCTTTCATGAAACCTCTGATCTTAGATATAAAAAACCCCAAACGCTTTCCTTTACTAAAATGTCTTAGAAAAGAGCATCTTACTATACATAACACCTCTGTCCTAATTCCAGTCTCTCTGAGTAGCAAATGGCATTGCCCTAGTTCAACAAATTAATATTCATGATGACATGACAACGATCAATCATTCAAATCTTCTAAGGTTTGCTATTAAACAACAAAATAAAATAGTCAGATTATATTTATGCTCAAATATACTGTTTAAAAGTTAAAAGGCAGATGGTTATAAGTGAAAACCTAAACATATATTTAACATTTCAACACTCACCACTGATATTCAGAACCTGTATCAATTATAATAAAATGCAGGTTTGTCTCTAGTTACAATTAGTCCATCTGCAAAATTAACGAGAATGCTGTAAACTGCATATAGAAGTTCTGACAAGAGATTAGATTGCCGAGTGCAAATACAGTCAAGACAAGTAAATGGAAGAACCACAAGCACACTTTAAGGAGAATAAATACAAACTTTCCTAGCAAGATGAGCTATGGTAGCGAATGCTTTACAGCTATCAGTTATTACAAGGGTCAGAAAAGTCTGGCTTTTAGGCCAGATACGGCCTAGCTAGTATTCCAGTCCAGCCTAATGCACCCCTAGTTATTAATTATTGGATCCGACCTAATTGAATTGTCGCTTCCCCTTCATTTCAAAATCTAAATACAGTTTATTTTTAAAAAGTAAGAAAGCTGAAATTATTTTAATTGTACAAGCATTGGCTTAGTTAAAGTTCAACATTCGTGTATGTACTGTAGGCATGACTGGCCTAATCAATCCACACAGATAATTTTTTTCAAACTTTTGTCCAAACCTACCACTTGAAGTTGTGCAGTGTCTTCTCTTTATTACACAATAAATTGCACAAAATAAAGTGCCAAAGACTTTTATTCAAGTCTAGTAATTGTGTACTTTTGACCATTTCTGGTCTAGTGTGCCTTCTTGACCTAAAATGGCCTAGTAGTCCAAAAAGTTTGCAGACCTCTGAGTTATTATTATACCTGAGTATACTGCCTTCACCATCTCTTCCTTATTTAAATTTAGAAATTTGAATTAGAAAGAAAATAAATTCTGCTGAATTACTTATTGTAAATAATGAAATAATTCATTCTAACAGTAAAATAACTTTTGCCATATTTCAGGCAGTTAATCTGTGGTGAAAGTAATTAATTAAATCAATAAATTGGTTTACTTAATACAATTTAAATTATCCAATACTTGTTTTGAACCCAAAATGTTTGAAAACTTTGACACATTACACTGAGTTATTGATGAGTGAACATTGGAAACACTAAATTTTATTGACTACTAATATCTGATTGTATAAATAAGTAAAAAGAAGAATAAAACCATCCTAAACTTACAACAACAAAAAAGAAAAGAAAAAGGAAATACTAGCAATTACACCTATTTATTAGAGAGACTAGAGAAAAATAGTAACAAACATGATGCAAAAAATAAAAAGAAGAAGAAATAAAAAGTAGCAAGAAAATGGTGAAAAGGAAGGAAATTTAAGAAACAGACTGATCAGCAATAAATAAAGAGGTTTCTTGTCATATTTATGTACTTATAAATATATATATATAAAGCTGAAAATATGGGGAGTAAGCAACTAGCAAGTTGGAATCCATCTTAATATAATGCAGGTACTTAAACCATATCGCATAAAAATAAAAATTCATACAGGATTCAAACAGAAAAAGTAAAACATCTTTTTATTCGAAATGAGCATAAACAACGCTTGTTTAATTCCCTTTGAAAAATACCAATAAAATAAAAAATAACACAATTCAAATTCAATAGAAACCATTAACCCAATAATAATTATTCAAAATGATTTAGAAAAAATTTGACATTGAAATTGTTTCTAATGAAGAAATCATTAATTTTGCATCCTGCATCTAAATCAAATCAAATCACTTTTATTCTGTTTTACGTTAAGAAAAGCTAAAAAGTATTTGACTATTTTCAACAGTAAGGTACAAATGATATTTTCTGCTAAAAATAGGTTTAGATTATATTCTTATGAACCATTATTGTCTTTTTCTTTAATGTATTTGTCCAAGAATAGTCATAGTCAACAATATAATGCATTTATTTGTGTATTTGTAAACAACAAATAATTTCATCAATAGTTGTTTAAGGGACCTCTCGCTAAACTTTATGATTTATTCCAATCGAAGTAAAAACAAAATACAGTGAATTGTCATTATGATTATCGATATATGTATAAAATAAACATAATAATTTTTATACAGCACTCAACATTATTTTTTTATTTCTTTTTTTTTAGCCAATATCAGTTTCCAAAAATTAAATTTGAACCAACTTGAATTAGTGGTGTGGAGTGAAGAGAGCTTAATAAAAGTTTTACAAGTGCAAAGTATAAAAATAGATTTGTTAGCCAAGAAGAAAGAAGAATTATTACAGAAACATTTTCATCCTTTTGTGTTCATAATTACAGCTGAAATCTGCATCAATTTTAGGAGGAAGAAACCAATAGGACATAGTGTGTTCCCTGTTTTCTGTATATATCAATGATGCAAACTTGTATCCTACTTTTTATATCCTACACCATATTTTGTATACAGATACCATAGAGGTAACAGTTGAATGTTTCTAATAAGTAATATCAGGTCTGGTTCTAAAGTTAAATGGCTTGATATATCAGGGATTGGTTTGTTCAAACCTTGTATATTTTGAACTATTTCTGATGATCCCTTGAACTTTGATATAAGTTTTACTGTAGATGATTTATTAATCAATCCCCTCAAAGTTACCTTCTGGGGGACCCTTTTAATATTTAAATTGCTGGTCTGCCCAAAAACAAATTCAAAACATTTTTTAATTACTGAAAACAACATATGCATATAAAATTTAATCTTAACAATAGAAATATTAGGAAATGTGATGAAGAAACAAACTCAAGAAAATACAAAATTAAGGTTTGTAGCCATAAACTTTTAAGGTTAAAATGTTTAAAAAATTTAAATTAACAATTAAAAATAATTTAACAGTTACATAATTAGTTTCTAAATCATGTTAACAATACAATAAAAATTAAAATATTTGAAGATAAACTAAAATTGTTGTTCACAAGAATTTGTAGGGTCCTCTTATCCTACCAATAAAACACTACTATTTGGGCTATTTCTAAGAATGGGATAAAACTTTTATTGAAAAATGAAAAGCAAATAAAAAATGCAAATCAGTTTTGCAATGGAAAATGGATACAGCATCAGTATCCATTTTAATTCAATTATCTTTTTGAAACATTTCTTAAACAAAGCATTTGAAAAATTAATAGTCTTGCTTTTCATTGCTTTTAAACTGCCATTTACAGAATACAAAATGTTCTTCTGATTTTTAAAAAAAATTTCCACACAAATATTTTAACGTGTGAGCAATGGTGCATGTGCAATATGCCATAACAATTATATAATTTGATAAAACCTGTGCAGTGATGATCAAAAAATATTTTCACACACAAAAATAAATGAATTCTTTTATCTTCATGTGGTTTATTTATAATCTCTTTTCTTTCACTTCTATAAGAAAGTACAATGAAATGACACTTTTATCCACTCAAACAAGTCTCTGAAAGGCAGTGCTGACCTTGTAGCTTTTACAACTTTCATATTCTTCTTTATTCCAACTATATACAAGCAGGTTTTTTAAAAAATGTCTAAAAATTGTTTATAGTGATCATTTCTTTTTTTTAAAAATATCCTTTCATTTGTTTTCAGTTAGAATTTTAAAAACAAACTTATTTATGTTTTTAAAAGGCAATATAACTCAGAATAGGAAACAATTTTTTAAAACTTGTATACAAGGATACTCACATATATAAAAACATGTATAAAGAAAAAACGTAATATGCACAACATGTTTGCAACACTGACATAGTAAATTTTTTTATATATAATACTCCTCCCGGGAAAAAAATGTTTGAAAAATCTCCTAACAGCCAAAAAAAAAAAAAAACGTAATAAATTCAAATTAAAGAAAAGGACAATAATTCTGAATAGCATATGAAAACTTTTAAATGTGGTAAACTTTTAAATTAATGTGGTAAATTTATACCTGCCTTATCCAACACTTATCATACATCCAATAAAGAAAAATGCAATGATTGAATTGTTCAGTGGACAATATAAATTATTATATACAGCAAACTTCCTATTTTAATGAACCAGGTGTATTTTAGAATACAGACTATTTGTGGTAGATATTTGATAATGAAACTACTTAGTTGCATCTTTTGCCCATTTAACTTACACGAATTCAACAATATATGCTCAGCAAAATTTATATATTACAAATATCACCCAGAGAGAGTGAACAGATGAACGACAAAAATCTGCTGTTCTTGTTCTCTCAGTTAAGGTCTCAGTTTCTGAATGTTTGTCAAGATACTTGCTTATTTTTTTTAATTTAATTTCTGAATGAGTTCCCTCTATGAAATGAAGTCTCAAAATCACATGTAGTATTGCAAACAATTTATGACCAAGATATGTTTAAGAGGCTCAAGATATGACACAATATGACAAACATTAGCAACAGATGAGCCTATACAATCAAATTCTCAAGCTGAAACATCTATAACTCCAAAGTCAGGCCCATTATCTCCTGGATTAATATCAAGCCCCGATGACACTCCCAAAGTTTTGTCAGGGAACAGGAAGACTAATCATAGCAGTGAGTATAGGCGCTGTACTAATCATCATAGTAATTTTACCATCTGCTGATATCAAAACACAACTCCCATATAAGATGCAATGCCACTACACACAAAATATTCAAAACATTCCACCCCAGTTTTCAAAGCCTAAAAAAGCCCCAAAGTAAAGTCTGAGATTTCACTAAAGGAAGTCTATGTCCCATTACTCAGCAGTCATCACTGAGTAACTTTCCCCATCCTGAGTAGTTGATGCAGCAATATATAATTTAAATCATTACATATACATATAACTTTTTTTAAAGCTATATAAAAACAATCATTAACAATAAATTCAGTTTTCTAAAAGTTTTTTCCTGATAGAACTAAAAGAGATTAATAATAAAATGCTTACCCATTTTAAATAACTTAAAAATATCAGCAAAACTGGATTTGAGTAGATAAATTGCAAAAGCAGAAAGTTTGTATCATTATCATATTTCTTATACTGAATTTTACCCTAAAAGGTCTCTTTCATAATGGATATTTTAAAAATAAAATTACTGGACATAGGAAACTTTTGTACATTTAGGTTATCTATTGATAATGCAGACTATAATTGTAGGCTATAGCATGTATTTTATTATCCAAGAAAATACATTTTAACACCTTTAGTAGGTCTGTAGTAGTAGTAAATAAAATTCATGGATTCTGCTAGAGAACTGCAAAAATTGTTTGCAATATTATATAACAATGGAGATCTGATTCAGATATGTAAATGATTATGCCATTTGTTATCTTGTCAAAACTCAAAGTATCACTTAAAAATACTATTGTGGTATCTGCTCATATGTTCAGCCATATGCTCTGAAGTGTAGAATGTCAGCTCACATTCCCGACATGGGAACTTTTGGATGTTGTGCTTGGTACGGTGGTCTTTCAGCTCCATTTCTGTTTTAAATCGGGCAAGGCAATCTTTGCACAAATAAGGCCTCTCCTCAGCATGTATCTAATTAAAATAAAAAATACATGTTAAGGATACTGGTTAAAAATATCTTTATCTTTTAGTCAGGTGTATTTTAATTGGGAAAGAATATATATGCATGCAGATTCATTTCAATAGCTGATGAAAATTTTGCTATCAAAATTATTACTAACTCAGTATACTTATATTTTATCATTTGTTGTTTTATAGCTTCAAAAGTATTAATATAATTTAAAAGAAGACTACAATACCAAACAAGTAAAGTAATTTCTAAATGACTGAATATTATATTTTTTCTTCAATCACTAAGTTGATATTACAAATTCTCACTTTTCTAAATCATAGACAAAGAATCTGAAATCACAGAATTTTACTTAGAAAATTTTTCTTTTGAATTATGTACTTTATAGCTGTTGTATTTCAAACTTTATGGGCAGCACATTTTTAATTTGAAATTTAAAAAAAAATCTGAATAGTATGCTTTTAAATGGGAATAAGGTAACCACTCAATTCTTAACAGTCTTGCAAACTCTTCGGACATCTGAAATTTGACTAAATGGCAAGTTCCTAAATCAATTAATGCTACTGAATACTGCCTAAAACTTAAAAGAATTGTAAAGATGGGAAATGCAGGGCTGATCTGCGATAATTAGATTAACATTTTTTTTGTATCACTATTTTATAACCATACAAACATTACTGTGAATTTATGCAGATTACAATAAACATCTGTCATATCAATATATATTTTCAAAATTTGTTCTAAATAAACAAAATTATATTATAAAGCAATATTACTGGAAATAACAAAAAACTATTGGCATAAACCCAATACTATTTCAACTATTGTATCATTTTCTCTTAAAGTTAACTTGACCTTTTTAAAATAATTCCATAATCAACACAACTTATTCTTTCAACCACATAAGCAATGAAAACAGTAGAAATATGTTTTTTTAATTTTATTTTAGGTTTTAGAACTACAGTTTTTACCTGCATATGTCTTTTGAGAACCCGTCGCATGTTGAACTTCAGGTAACAGATGTTGCAGACAAAAACAAAGACATCCTTGTGTGAGCGTTTTGTGTGCCTTTTGAGATTGGACATGACTGAGAAAAGTTTGGGACAATATGGGCATGGAATGGTTGAGTTAATTCTTGTACGAGGCTTTGTCCTAAAGTTCAGATTTTGTGAGTTTGACATTTTGCATAAATATGCTCGTCTCTTAATACTTCTGGATGTTTTTCTTTTGGAAATGGATGATTTTCGAGTAGAAGAACAGGCCATTTTGCTTGAAAAGGATGTTTTTTTCGTTACAAATGAAGCCTGCATTTTCTTGTATGACTTTGGCATGGGTCTTATAATAGGTGATTCAGATGATTTTTTCAACCGTTTCGTCTGCAATTCAGAAATAACAACAGATGATGATACATGGGCTTCTGCTGTTGCCATCTGAGAGGGAAAGTGTTTATCTATTTCTTGTAGGGATGGTTTAACATCAGGATATGTGGATGTCACAGCATTAGAACTTAAACTTACAACAGACCCAGCAAGGGTTTCCATACATTCTGGGATGGTCGAGTCTCCTGTAACATTAGAATGGTTTTGAATATTTGCATTATTTAAAGCAGAGAGAGAAAGGTCAGCATCTGCAGAATAAGTTCTTTCAGCTGCAGCATGAAGCAAAGGGAAGAAATCATTTGAAGATGCTGGAGAAAATGTGGACGTTGCTGCATAAGTTGTTGGGACAGTTCCGTCAGATTCAGTTGCTGCAGAAGTAGACGAAAAAGTTGAGGTAGGAGTTGCTGGTGACTTTTTCTTTAAAGGATGACATCTTGTGTAGACATATAAAGCTGCATGAAACTGACGCTTGTGGCGACTAAGATTGCTGCTGTTAGCAAAAAATCTGTGACAATACTCGCAAGGCAATGTTGAATTGGCTCGTGTTCTTTTTTTGTATAAAGGTCCTCGTCGAACAGTAGAAACCAAGAGGTTAGTTTTTACAGATTTTCTTTTTTTCTGGTTTGAAGAATAATAACAGGAAGATGACGAGGTTGAGGAAGGCTGAGAGGAAGAACTAGAAATAGATGTAGAGGAAGAGTAAGGAACACAAGAGGCACAACAAAGGTCAAATTTCTTCTTTTTAATATTTCGGGTGCCTGTGGCTTTGCAGTTAGCAGCAGAATTTGCCAGTACACCCTGATCACCTAATGGTGTAGTCACATCAACTGGTTCATCTGAGCTTCGAACTTCCTGCACAACAATTGTCAAAGGATCAAATTCTGGAGATAGACTTCTATCATTTCCTCCACTGGAAATAACTTGGGAGTTATGCACCACATTTACTGCATCAATACTCTGACTTGTGTTGATGTTGTTTGTCCGGTTTTGTACAAATGAATTATCAAAGACAACTTTGGTACCCATAACTAAGCTTCCAACTCTAGTTTTCGACTGACATTTTGTTTCAAATTTTCGTGCTTTTGATTTTTCACTGAAAGAGGCCCTCTTCTTAGAATTCTCAACAGATGACTGCAAAGGACTAATTTTTCCTGCTGAATGTATGTTTGTTCTTACTGGCCCACATTCGTTTGTCTCTGCTGAGAATTCAAAGTTTTTCCTTTCATCTATTCCTGGATCAGCCTCAGTGCCATTATTTATGTTTACAACTCTTCTGTCTTCAGCAAGCGTCCGCCTGTAATGATTATCTATAGTTGTTGTTTCCATCTGGTTCTTGCTGGGAGCTGAAGTTTCAAAGTAGTCATGTTCACGGCCATATTCATAACAGCTACTTTCCCTGTTGATGTTGATTTCCCGATATTGTGGTGGGTGGTAGGTGTTAGCATAAGAAGGTGGTGGGGGTGAACGAAACTGTACTGATGGCATCACTTTTATGATTGTTTTTGGCACTGAGGAGAGCTGTGTTGTGTAGGAAGTAGTATTCCGTACAGATCCGACCACAAAGTGAGGCATCCTGGGTGGAGCTTGAGAAACATATGTCTGTGGGTATCTTGGACTGTTCACTGAAGGTGAAATGTTATGTGGCTTCATTGGAAATGAGTTACTAACATGTGCTCCTGGCATTCTAAATACATTGGCCATTTCTGAGACTGAAAGGGCATTTCCTGTTGGAGAAGAATATCCAGAACGATACATTAATCCATCACTTCCTGCAATGTATGGATCTGCATAAAGAATTTGGGATGTATTCAGTACCTCTGGTCCAGAGGGCATGACCTCAACATATTTACAGAAATATGCTTCTGCTGGCATGGAAGACATCATGTAAGTTTCTTTTAACATGCTAATGTCATTAAATGAATCCATCCTCGGTGTTATTGGCTCATGTTTTCTTAACTCAGCAATAGAATAATATGAACCAGGAGAAGAAACTGATACCATTGGATCAGTAACATTATTTCTGACTTCAAAATGTATCTTCGCATCTTGAAGACAGAACTCACTTTCAGAATGAGCTGATGAATAATTTCCATTTGTTGCTGACTGTGAAGAATCTGGCACATGTAATGGGGCAACACTTGGATCATTGTTAGCAAAATATTCCAAGTCATGATTCTGAGAGGTGAACTCTGACACTGAGTGGACTTTTCTCACACTACTACTGACATCGCTAAGTAAATCAAGGGCTTGTAATGTTGTCAGTGAAGAAGTTTCACCTTCTAGGGCATCAACTTCTGCCAAGTTACCATACTTCAATGATTCCCTGTCATCTGATACATTTCTTGCAATGGCAGTAGGGTAAATGGATGCACCAGAAGTATGTGGATTAGAAATTAAACCATGAGACTTACTACAATGGGGAGATAATTCATTGCAGTTGCCAGGCAGAATGCAATTTTTATTAATATTGTCCTGTATCTGCATTGTCATCATGCCCACAGGGCAAAATGATGACTGATTTATAAATGCATCACTCCCATCAACAGGCAAACAAATTGAACAGTTGGTTGAAGATGTATTGACAGGGGTGAAAAAGTTTGTGTCAGCATCATTGAGAGCAACAGCTGCTTCAGCCAGTTTGATGAGTTTACGTTCCGAAGTCTGTAAATAAAGAACATAAATAAATCCAGCAAGCAGAAAATAAATCAGCAAAATGTACATCAATGCCTTCAGAATTAAGAAAGCAAAAAAAATTTTGATCTGAAAGAAAACAATTCAGAATATTTATTTTTTAAATAAAACACTATAATAATAGCAACAATAATTTTTTTTAAAGTATTTAATTTTTGAAAAGCTCGTAGTACTTTACAATTCAAAAATATTACTAAAATAAATTATGCATACAAATAAACAAGGACAATTAAGGATGTATTAGAAAATAAACTACTGAAGTGAGAATGAAATTAATAATAACAGCATAAAAAATATATAGATCACAAACAAAAATAGAACATACTTTTCAAACTTTAAAAAGAAAAACAACACCAGAAAGAAACAATTGAGAGACAGTCTTGCTGGTGAAAAAGAATGCATCACAAAAGCATTTTTCTTTCTTTTTTTACAAATTCAGGTTCCTTGAGCCCAAGAGGCAGTTCAATCCAGATAGCTGGACCCTGTACTTTCCCTGGGATTTAGTTAGTAAGAATTTTGAAAATATATGTCACTCTGTGTCTAATAAAAATTACTAAAACTAAAACAGATAATTTAAGAATCCCTTGTTAGCATATGATCTACTGGCAATGCCAATCCAATAAATAATACATTAATACACTGACTAAAACAAAAAAATACAATTTATGGATTTGATTTACTGGTATTTCCAACCTAATAAATAATACATTTAAAAATCATGAAAATAGCCAAGTCTAATCATAACTATTACTTTAATTGTTCAATACAAACATATATTTATCAGATTTCCAGCACAGTAATGCATTATTTGTTGTCTACAGTAATAAACTTCCAACTGAGCTAAACAAAATAGAGAAGTGCATACATAATTTGAAGTACATGAGAAATGTTTCAGTCAGGAGTAGAGAATACATGAAAACATAGATATTTTTACAGTTTCTTTTCACTTTCAGAGGCTTGATTTTTAAACAAAATGATAATTTATGGTAAAGGTGCCAAATTTATTTTACATCAGTACATTAGTGTTACACTTACAGAGTATACAATGTGCACATAAAAAAATCTGTTAATTTGTTTTGTTAATAATCTGTTAATTTGTTCTGCTAAAACATAAATTTCATCAGAAAATCCA
Organism: Sinotaia quadrata; assembly: GCA_028829895.1. Classification (NCBI taxonomy): domain Eukaryota; kingdom Metazoa; phylum Mollusca; class Gastropoda; order Architaenioglossa; family Viviparidae; genus Sinotaia; species Sinotaia quadrata. The sequence goes on from CM054179.1 coordinate 48,730,241, forward strand.
AACAATGCCATATTTTCCCTTTAGAAGTTACTCTATACCACAATTTTTTTAAAATGTGGTTTAAAAATAAATTTAAATGTCACACAAAATAATAACAACAAAATCTGTCAAAGGGAGTAATTTTACAATTAATAAAAAGAAAACAATGAAAAAAATTTCTATTTAATACAAAAAAAGACAAATATTCACTTTTTAATCTTTCGTCAACTGCAGAAATTAAGAAAAGTAAAAAATTGAGAAAATGTGAGAAACATTATGCTTATGGTTTGTAGCATTGTTAGGTAGTTGAGCACTAGATATATTTTTCTGGAACCAAGATATGCTTATATATATCATTAAAATGCCCACAATAATCTTACTGTTTCCTCACATAACATTTAGTGTTACTAGTGAAAAAAAAAAAAGAATCACAAATACACATCTAAATTTTCTCTTTTTTATACCTTGTCTGAACATGATTTTTTTCTTCTAAAATAACTCAGCTGAGATTTAAAGAGTTGTTTGGCAAGATAATAAAACAAGCTAAGTTTCATTTCTTATCACTGCTAATTTGAAACCCTAATCAACACCTATCAGAATTTTTAGAAATATGAACTGATTGAACTGCTCTAAATGTGTGCACAAACAATGACAAGAGTAACGTTAATAGCTATAGTTTGTATAACTAGGTCTAACATTTTATATAATATATTTAAAATGTCTTTGTCAATAAATGAATATATTTATTTGAAGCAGTGTTAAATATTAAATTACTAATAAAATAAATATAAAATTCACTGTTATGTGTAAATACCTGATTAAATGCTGTTAGTTCTGTGTGGGGTTGTCTATTTTTGTTAGTAGCAAGTATTATACATAGTATGTATGACCAACATTCAAGTATTTTCTCTTCAAATTAAGTAAGAATCATTCAAATAATGTGTGCAAAATGAGAAATACATGAAGCATATGACATAATCTGAATAGGAAGAAATTATATTTATTCCTCTATGAATTAAAGTAAAGAAAATGGATGTAAATATTTACATAAAAAGATTAACAAATTTGCTTGAAATAATACTGAAACAAACTTTTACTTTACATTTTTAAGATTTAAATTTTGATTACTTGACTTTCCAAAATATTTTTAAAAATAAATAAAATTTTGTATATAATCAAAAAAGGGGGGAGTGGGGTCGTTAAAGTAACTTTCAAAATGCCTAATAAAGGCTGTGCGGAATAAGCTACACACTTCATGTTGTCATCCTTGTTGCAGTAGTGTTTGTAGAAACAGATTCATATGTTTGAAGAAGAAAGTAAGAGTGTCAGTCACTATTTCACAAGCAAGGAAGCAGAGTTTAAGCAACAACTCTAAAAATGTATGAAATTGTATGAAACTAATCAAGAAATATATTTTTAAATATAGTCTATATTAAGATATTATATTTATTTATAAAACTAAAATAACAACAGAAACAAAAATTAAAGGAGAAGATATTAATGATATTACTGTTTTAAAAGTGCATGTATTAAAAATGTCAAAGATAAATAACTGAACTCATGTTAAAAAGCTTAGTTTAGGTATTGCACATTTTTGGGGTCATATACTACTTACCTCTTAATTCAGATAACTATAAATGGATTTTAAGAAAAAAACATATTAGAAACAATGACAAAACTGTCAGTTTTTCTTAGAAAACTATTAAAGTATAACTTTATAGATTTTCAAAGAATAAGATTTAGTGGCAGATAGTTTGAAAGTCAGCTATCAGGAAAGGGAAGATAATCTGATAATGCTGAGATAACCACTAATGTTAAAAAGGGAAAGAAAGTTGAATTGTCTCCCATTATTAAATGAACCTGCACATTGGTAGTTGCTTTGTGATAGTGGACTTGGTAAAATACTAGTAATAGGCAGCCTTACCAGGGTGGTCACAGTGATACATTCATGCATACATCTAAATCCATTGGTACTGGTAATTAAATATGAATAGCATTAATAAGCATTTTAATATGAACAGATAATGATGTAGTTTAATTCTACAAATTTGAGAATGCTGGCTCCAAAGGAATCTATGTCTGCCTAAAAGTAAAACTCCAAAAAAATTTTTTATTAACAAATGCCTAAAATAGCCATGAAATTTTCACAAATATTCTGTAAGATTTACTACACAAAAACGAATATTTTAATTTAAATCAATAGACCTGAAACAAGAACAGTAACACCTTTTTATTTTTGTTTAAAATCAAGAATGTTTTTAATTCATAATTTTAAAAAATATTTAAAAATAATTGTAATTTAATTTCTATAGTCATTCTGATTCTCACATCATTAAATGAACATTTTTTTAAAAAAAAATATGTCTTTACAATACAAAAGTACTTGGTACACTGTGCAAATATTTAACTAAAAACATACTTAAGCTATTGTTACAAATAATTATTATTCATAATATTACTAATATTATCTTTATTATGATGTAGCTGTCCAATTTCAGACTGATGAAATTATATATATATTTATTACTTTCTTAGTTCAAATGGCAGTTTTAAAATAAAATCATCTATATGTGAATTTCCAATGAAAATTAAATGTTTACAAGTTTTTGTTACATATTTTCATTTGATGAAATCCTCCAAAATATACCTTTTCTGCAGTTTACATTAAAAAAAAATAATACACTCTCAATAAAATCCTGTTTAATTCTGTATAGTATGTGGAATTTTTGGCAGCCTTGTAATGTTAATATAATAAAAATGATGTAATAATTCATTGTTTAAAATGTTTTTTAATGTATTACAAAATACAACCTTACAAATGAGCAATGATACAGATGTATATATAAGAAAATAACAAGTAAAATTTTGTACATTGAAAAGCTGACAATGATCTTACTACAAAATTCTACATCTAATTTCTGTAACAGGATCAATTAAAAAGTGTTGGGAAACTTTGTCGTTTAATGTATCAAACATGCACATTGAAAAAAAACTTACTGAAATCCATAAGAGATCTACACTTACTATTTATTTTATATATATATATATATATCATTGAAAGACTCAAAGGGCAATAGTTGCCCACGACTCCAATATAGCCGGCACTGTGCTTTTATTATAAAAATAAATTGCCAGTTATTACAGTTTATTACATGAAAAAATATTTTCACCCTAATGACCCCTCTTGTGCTTGTGGCAGCATAATAAGAAGTGTACATGTAATACCGACTAATGAACCAAATATGCTGAATCTAAACAATTAATATAATTTTCTCGGAGAAGAATTAGTACATCGAATTGCGCTTTGTGAAACTATGCACTTAACTAATTAAATAAATGTGCGGAGACAGAGTCGACAGACATTAATGCAACAAGATGGAGACAATCCGAGACCTGATGACAGCAGCCAAACTGTTCAGTTTCGCGCCAAATTGATGCAGGGCGCTCGAGCTGACAAGATAGATGGCGTCGATAGTTCCTCTCGACCGAAAAAAAAAAAGGTCTTCAGCCTAAACAGTTCAAAAGTTTATATATATATATACACTATAAACGTATTTTCACGATGGTTCGCATGTAGAGAAAAAAAACTTACCGAATATTCAACAGCCATGATCAGAAGAAGAAACTCACCCAGACTGATTTTATCCCAACGCGGCGTGCCAGGCTAGAAAGAGTTATAGTGTTGTTGTTTGTAGCAAATCTGACGTCAAAATAACCAGTCTGCATTCAGCTTTCCAAGACCCAACTTAGCTTGTCAGAGTCGACAACCCACCCTCCTACCAACCCCCTCCCTATCCATGTTAGAAGTTCGATTGCGACAGATAATGTTAATTCTGCAATAAAATTAGTATTGGGTGGAGGAAACTGATAGCCATTACTGTACAAGAGTATATTGTCACTGCACCCGCCATATTTTCACGTTTCTGGTTGTTGTCATTGTTTCATCACACGTAATCACGCACTTTTGAAATGAAAATTCTACCATTCTGTGGATGCTGCCAAGTTGCTTCTATCAAACCCACGGATTACGAGTGCAGTCTTCGTCATCAGTTCCACAAGATCTGTAGGAGAAAGTCGTTGAAGTGAACAAAATGTTCTCTGGGTAAGCTACAGTGATGCACAAACTACATCTTGTAGTTAGTTTATATTTTGCAACAAGACTTCCTTATTAATGTTTTTTTGTATATTGGTTTTGGATATATTTAAGTTGCACAGCGGGTCTCAGTTATAGACACTAGCTTGAGTTTAGCGTTCGAAATTATTAGAAACGGTGAAATATAGATATATATATATAAATAAATGATTGTTCGCATTTTCTTTCATTAGTTCTTTATCACACAACAGCCTTGGGGAGTTTTAAAAAAAAATGTTATAAATGCTCCCAGTGTGCTTTTCTCGACCGTTTTTACTGATGTTGGCACAGTTCTAGATGCATATGTCCACTATAACAAAAGTCAGTTCTAGAGGCATATTCCCACTCAGCAAAGTCAGTTCTGTCCACTAAACATAAGTCAGTTCTAGTGACATGTCTCATAAACAAAAGCCAGTCTAAAGACATGTCAAAGAGTTTTACTTCCAGAGGCATAATTATGGCCTCTAAATAAAATTAAGTTCTAGAGGCATAAGTCCACTAAAGGCCACTTTAAAAAAAAATTCTATGGCATATGTCAGGAAGGCAGTAATTACAAGAATATGTTCACTAAAGAAAAGACGGTTCTACAGGCACATATCCCACAAGAAAAGACAATTCTACAGGCATATGTCCACTAAGGAAAAGAGTTCTACAGGTGTATGTCTGCTAACGAAAAGACAGTTGTCTAATTCTATATCCACTAACGAAAAGAAAGTTCTACATCCACAAACTATAGGCAGAGAAAAATGGAATTAAACCAGTGACGACATAAACAAGTTACCGTTCTTGCCCCAGTGACTAGTGTAGACAGGTCGGAATACTCCACGTACAGAGAATGTAAGTTTGATCTGTAGCTTTTATGACTTCAGGTGTGACGTCAGCTCACAGACGAGATTTGCATCGTCATTTTAAACTTTTTCTTACGTCATTCACTGGAAACTAGTTTGCCCTTTTCGTCTATTTGATTCATGTACATGATACGTGTACGACACAATTAAATAATATAAGAATAATTCACAAATACTGTAGAATTATCAATAAATTAGATCTAACTTAAGAATTGCATTACTTAGACTTTAAAACTAAATCGTTAACTTTGCAACTTAACGAACTAAATTGAAGTCACTATGGAGTGATCTCTCTTTGCACACGTACAATATTTATGCTTCATGACGGCTTAGAAAACTTACAAAAAACGCGCTTCGCATCGGACCACCGACGAAGACGCACGTTCGAGCATACTATGGAGAGAAGATTCACCCGATCAAAAACCAACACTACTCCCCTGCCCCTTTTCAGGGCCGGGTGAGCAGGAGGAAATTCAACAACACTAACTCGCCAAAAACGTGAGTTCAGAACCCATGACCACGGAAAATTCTGGCTATGGATATCACCTTGTTGCCTGAGCTTCATGTTCGAAAGCGGCCCCATCAGAGACATTTACAGCAGTTTGATGGGCAGTTTTTTCCTGTGCCCCTTAACACGTGTAGCATATTAATAAGACTTCAGTAAACAAACTTGTCAGTATTTTAACGTCAATAAATTAAATAATAACATTGTAATATTTTTACTATGGGTAAGACATCATCTTCACGCCCTAGCGATTGGATAGTGACATGGCGAATTGCAATCTGTGCGATGAAATTCTGTCGGCGAAGGGCGATTGAACCTGATGCCCTATTTTTAAATACGTTATTGTTGTTGACATTTTATTATTTTTAGTTTATATTAAAATTAAAGTTTGTGTTGTACATATAAAGATCATAATTAATAGTAAGTCACTAGATGCATACCATTTAGCTAGATCACCAGTTGCGATGGAGATTATGCTAATTTTCAAGCGGGTACCCGGGCAGCATTTTAGAAAAAATTGACAGCCCTAGCTGTATCACTATTCATTTTTGCTTTTTATTCACTATTTTTTTTTTAAATTCTTCCTTGATACTAATGAAATTAAATTTTTAAGATTTAATGATTTTGTAATATAAAACCATGAATAGAAAGTGTGATGTCCTCTTACGATCTTTAATTCATTGAGAAATGTACATTTAATTGGACGTGACCAACTGCCAGTACTCGTGATTAAAGCGAAAATTTGTCTATGACTGCCACACCCGATAAGGTTCTTAATGTAGGTGGCGCTTTCGCGCTAGGGTGGGGGGCGAAAGAAGTGGGGAGAGGGAGGGGGAGTTGCCTTTCTGCTGCGTGCGTCCGTTGCTAAAACATGTCGATTGGTGATGTTTGAGTCTCCATTTCAGCAGCTGAATTTAGTTTGTACCATGTATCATAAAGAAAAAGCGTTCGTATTTGGAGCGGAATATGTCGTCCATAATTAGATCTAGGTACAGCGGCTGCCACGGCACTATTTAGCATGCCGCCTTCTAGGAACGGATGCGAATTTGACCGGAAGGGGGTGGGGTGGAGTGTGCTAAATCGAGACAACCAGTTTCAGTTCTCTCATCTGCCGAGTGATTGTCGCTTGCCTCTGTCGGTTTCCCTTGCACCCCACTCTACATTACCAATTTCTGTGCCAAAGGTAACATTATCACGTGTACCCGGTACACAATTTTACTACCCGGGTATTAGCCCCACTAGATATATTTAATTTGTGGTATAAAATCAACCAATCAGATTGCTTGAATTTGTGGTAAAAATCAACCGATCAGAATAGTTTGAGTTATTGATATAATAAAATTATGACTAAATTTTTTTTAAAGTTTCTCCTAAATCACAAACATAAAACAAGTCAGTTTAGTCCTGTCTAGATCATTACTACAGTTCTAACTTCAGTAGCCATGTTGCTTCATGCTGTTAATGTCTGGTGGAGTAAACTTTGCTCTTCGTACAACTAATTCTCATGTGTTGCAAAAACGTTTACAGGAGTCTTATAGGCAGCCACAAACTCTATTATTTACTTCTTATATTAGGTCATTCTGAAGTCTCTCATTGTGGTGCCATGCTTTGTACTTTGCTCCCTGTATCATGCTCACTGTTCTTTTTTTTTTATACACAGCTGGATCCCACATATTGTATATCTGGGTAGGCAGCCACAAAGTCCACTACAGTAAAACATTCGATTATCTGAACTAATTGGGACCAAGGTAGGCTCACTTAATCAAATTGTTCTTTTATTATCAAACATACATGAGAATACCCAGTTTATACGAAATAAAGTCTAATTAGACCTATAGTTAAATTATTGAATGCAAGGTTATTACTCATGTATTTTGAAATATGAAATATTAAGAAGAAAAAAATATTTGATTTAAGGAATGGTTTGTAAACAATAACCAACACATTTTTGAAGAAACCACATATGTCATAATTATTTTGAACTTAACCAAATTGTTTACATAGTATGGTTTGAACTATAAATCTTTTTTTTATATACTTAAACAGCTAGTAATTGCAGACACACAAATAAGATTATAATGAATATTGGGAAAGTTTATTTTTGAAAATAACAATGGTACAACAGATAATGATTCATCAAGGTCACAAGGTGGCAGCAGTTCGGATAAATGACAGTTTGGATAATTGCCATTCGGATATTGATGTTCTACTACATCTTACTTCCCCTGATATGCAATGCTAGATTTGCATCATGTTTAAATCATTATCTCAGAAAGTACTACTGTGTCAGCTGATATCTTTCTAGAAATGTGAGTTTTAACAAAATTGTTTATAACTATTTAAATATTTTTATTGACCTTGATGAGAGAGTAGGAGAAGATATAAATTGTCATTAAGACTTCATAGGAATAAAAGTAAACAGTAGTCTGCCTGCATCGAGATATGTAAACTTTTTATATTTATTAATTTTTGTTGCAAATTTCATCTTAATAGTGTAATCAGTTATTTTTAAAATACCCCTTTTCAAAATGAGTTGATAGCAACATGGTCTCCATGCAGTAGTTAGATTGCAACCTGATCTCTCTCTCTCTCTCTCTCTCTCTCTCTCTCTCTCTCTCTCTCTCTCTCTCTCTCTCTCTCTCTCTCTCTCTCTCTCTCTCTCTCTCTCTTTTGTTATACTTACTGGAATTAATACATGTATTTGCATCATCAGAATGCTCAGCCAACCTAACAGTAAATGTTTGCTACTACTAGCAATCATAAATGCACTAGTGATGCTATGATAGGTAGGGAAACTGAAAATCAATAACAGTTTACAAAATTGCATGTACCTTTAGGCAGCTTTTTGATGGTGGTTTTCTTTTCAACATAAGCTCAATCAGTAAATACAATTTTCACATGAATTAAGCCAACCAAAAGACATATTGATGCAGATTATTTCATATATAAAATTTGTACACCATATGACAGAGACAGAGATTACCAAATTCAGATGCTGAACATGTGCATGTACATAGATTTGTGCAAGCATGCTTTACAAAGTTCTTCACCTTACCTGTTTTTTAGTAACAGCAGTTCTTTCACGTCTTCTCCTCCTGTTCTTCAGTGATGCTGTTCCTTCTGTCTGCGCATAGTTGTGATCTACTGTCAACTCACTTTCACTGTCCCCATCTTTGTCAATGTAAACCTCGAATGATTCCTCATAATTGTTCCAACTCTCATCAGAGTCAGAAGGACTGAATAGGTCATGGTCACTTGATACAGTGGCTGTCACTTCATTGTCTATGGGCTCACTCTTGATGACTGCAACTAAAGATGGTGTTGTCTTTTCTTTGGCAGGTGTATTGCTTGGTCGAGAGCTCGAGGTAAACAAGTCTTGAGCAGTTTCATGTAATTTAATTTTCTTTTTCTTAGGAATGGTTCTTTTTCTTCGGGAACCATAGCACTTTTGATCTGGAAGAAGAATCTTGGTCTGTTTTTCCAAGTCACTTGACAAAGAACTCAGAAAATGCGGAAATTGTTTTGCAGTAGATGAAATTAAATATAGGTTGTGATTTTTGTCCTGAGAACGAGGACTTTCATGTTCTTGCTTTACTTCAAAGGGTATAAAACTATCTGTTTCTCTTTCTTTCTGTGTTTCTGGCAGTGGAGAACTGTTTCTTTCTTCCTGTATTTCTGGTAGTGGAGGACTGTTTCTTTCTTGTTTTATTTCTGCCAGTAGAGGACTGTTTCTTTCTTGCTTTATTTCTAGTGGTGGAGAAGTTTTTCTTTCTTGTTTTATTTCTGGTGGTGAAGGACTCTTTCTTGTTTGCTTTATTTCTGGTGCTGGAGGACTATTTCTTTCTTGCTTTATTTGTGCAAAAATAAATGGATATGTAACTATCTTGTCTGATAATGGAATATTTTCTTCGAATCCAGAAGATCTGCAGATATTCAAAACCCTCCAGCATTTAGTCAATTTAGGAGAGTTTATTAAAATTGTTTATCTTTAAATTCTTAAATACATGAGAAAAAATGATTAAATACAAAGCATAACAAAAATAAAAAGGTAACACTGAAAAAGTGTATAAAAACATATAAGAGGACAAAATTACAAGAAATTATTTTTCTGTTAGATGCTTGTGAATTTATTTGATCAAATTAATGGTGATTATGCTTTTGTCAATAACTGCATTATATTGACTTATATGAAATAAACACATAAATCATTAAATGTAATTTAATTTTTTAGTTCTAAATTAGAAAACAATGTGGACTATAACATTACCATTTTATATGACAAAAAGAAATCTACAATAAGAAAAATACCATTTCAATTATACATACATATCTAAAAATACATATACAATGTATCAGATAAATTCAGATTTGCCAATCAAAGAGTGTAAGCAAAACGGGGAAAAATAAGTATATTAGAATTTCTGCAAAATAAAATTTGAAAACATGTAATATTTTATGAACGATTGATCTCTGACTGACTGATTAATTGATTGATTGAATTTTAATAAAATAAAATTATTTTATCATTGTGTCAAACTCACTGTCTTAATTTTTTCCTAGGTGATCTTAGTCTTCTGGGCATTTTCTGTTTCCTGGAGATATGATGTGAAGATATCTGGTTGTCTTCTGGTGTCCTAGTTTTTTCTTGGGGGGTCCGAGCTCCTAAACTACTGGAAGGTTGGATTCGTTTACCTGATTCTATAATTCGACATGTCAGCTACACACAGAAATAAAACTTAGTAAATAAAAGTATGTAGAAATCAATTATGCAAACATTTAAATATTAATAACATAATTTATTTAGTTAATTAATTATGCAAAACTAGTCTTAAAAGATTAACACACAGACATTTGTGAAAAATTTGAACAATATATGCAAGATGGTTGCTAATCAACCAGTTAAGTAAGAAATTTCAAAAAATTATATTGATCAAGGCAAAATAAAAACAAAACAAAAAGAAATGTAATGTCTACCTTTGGGTCATTTAGGTATATTAATATTTAAATTAGTTTGTATATAAATGGTGTATAGTAAGCTATCTGAAATAAAGGCCTTATAACCATGTTAAAATCAAGGAACAAAAGTGACTTTTCTTATTCACCATGATTGCTATTATATTGTATCTCTCTTGAGTTTCACACTCTCTCATTGGGTGACAAAAAGAGATGGACAAGTATCAAACAGACACACAGCAACCTTTTGCTTATTTAGTCTTTGCCATTACTGATTTCTTATGAAGATCTTAATTTTATTCCTACACCATCATACTCTGACATTTAATTTTTGCATCTCTTTGTTTCTGTTACTGATCCAACAAAATGTTTACATTTGTTTAGTGTATAGCAATAAAACATTGTAAAATTTCTTAATGCATTTAAATAAATAAATAAATAAATAACTGGCACAAACAGTTATGTTTAAATTTCTGCTTCTTCTTTGAAATTGTACAGAAAATTACACAAAGACATATTTTCAAAGAGTTTATAATCATTAATAAAATCATGTGCAGGTACTATAACTAGTATTAAAGGCTTCAGTACTCTCAAATAAGTCAAAGGATTAAAAATTCCCTAGTATTAAAATATTGTAAAATAATTACATGTATTAGCTGCTAGTTCAGTACTCTCAGACTACAGAGGGATTAAAACAGCTTACATTCAGAACATTGTAAAGTACACACTATACATTGTAAAGTACACACTGTATATTGTAAAGTACACACTGTACATTGTAAAGTAAGTATTCTATTTCATGACACTCAGAGGGTTTTCTCTTGTCTGACAACAATGAACTTTTTGGGGGAAGTACACATTCATTTCCTAAGCCATCTAAACAGGTCACTAAACTATCAAGTCACATAATTGACAGCACAAATGTAATATTTGTTGTGGATCTTTTTTACAATTTCCTGCAATTGGCAGTTATTAATATTATAATAGCAGTATAAAGAAAGCACTTAAAAGACAACAGTTACAATTTATTTTTAAAGTTGTTAGCTTACTGGGGTTTTTCTCTCAATTTCAGTTTGTTCTGGTCTCTCAGTCTCAGTGTTGTTGGACGGCATACATTCTGTAGGCAAACTTCCCACTACAAGTTTCCTTTTTCCAGATGGACCTTAATATATATAATATTAAAAATTATGCATTTATTTTTTAAAAATCACAAGTGATAATTTCCTTTTACCAGATGGACCTTAATATATATAAATATATAGAATTATGTATTTATTTTTTTAAATCACAATTGATAGTTTCAAATCATGCTATTCTTTTAACCCCTTTAGTCCATGATGTAACAAATATTCCATAAAAATTAAACATGCAGATAATAAATATCATATTTAAAGGAAGAAAACTCTGCCAAACTTGTACTTTCTTCAGTTATTTCTCTTTGATTGTGAAGAAAAATAATGGTCTGCATATAAAATCTGTTACTAGTGTTAGTATTTAGTTGAACACAAACTCTGATACAGCTTTTGGAAAGAGAAAGATGTAAGAGCCTAGTGATGAAGGGATCAAGCAGAATAATCAAGATTCATTTACTCACCAATCTTGAAACAGATCATGTCAAAATGAAAATGTCTATTTACAGTAAATTCTTAAAAATGTTTTTCAACCAAACTTTTATAAATCATCTATAGCTTTGCAAATAATTTTTATTATTGTTGTTGTTGAGATGGGCATGTATTTGTATTCTTTTCTGCATTTACAAGAAATGAATTGTATTGTAACCTTGTGATGTTTTAAAAATAACAACCAGGTGAACTCTACACAACTCTATCAATGAAATAAATTTATCAATAAAATGGAACAAGGGTAACTCAGCTTAAGTTAAATGTATTCTCTAGTACTTTGTCCAGAACTAAATATTTAGGCTATATTTTCTACCTGTATTGTGCTCAAAAATAAATGCTACAGGATTGTCTCCCATTTCTTAATAAATATTTTTGTACTACAGTTTGATGGATCAGACTTTAAATTATAAACATGTGTTCATTCTTTTAAATATTTTTTTTAATGTACATAGAGCAATTCCTTATAAATATTTTTTCTTAAAAATGTAGTGATAATATAAAATAACACTACAAAATTTAATTTGTATTACAATAGTATACAGAATATTAGTACAGAAAGAAGGTACTTTTTATCATTAACACAATTTTTCAAATAATTTTCTTGAAAAGGAAAACTGTTATGCTTTTGATAATATATGTCTACATTCACCCAGAAATAACTAATTGATGCGTACGCAAGTATCTGAAAAGGAACTGTACTCTAAATGTAATTAATCATGTGTAAAACTGAAGTGATGGGAAGTTTTGTGGCATCTAGTTATAGGTACTAACTTCTCATGAAGCCCAGCCGTGATCAGTGGGATTTTTCTTGATCCATCCTTATCTACTTCATAACCCATGATTGTAAAGCTTAGCTCCTCTGATTGCAGGCACTTAGACTTCATGGGAGAATTAGTGCAAATAAATAGCTATTGTTATTATTTATTTTTGTTATTGTTGTAAACAACAGTTTACAAGACACATTAGGGACAATATAAGTGATTTGATTTCCTTTTCTGAACTTTCTAAAAATCTGATTTCAGACAGATAGTAGACCACAGAGATATGTGCCTTTAGCAGCAGCAACAGCATATGTCAACTAGTAGAACTACAGTAAGAATATATCATTTATTACAGGTTATTTCTATTTGTTACAAGTTACATACTACTTGTAAGCAGTATGAATATAGCAAATCATCAGTACTTCTGCTAATTTCTGTTACTTCATGTGCCCTAGAAGTAGTATGAGAATACTAAATCACCAGTACTAATGCTAATTTCTGTTACTTCATGTGCCCTAGAAGTAGTACGAGCATAGCAAGATTTAAAGAGAAATTTGTCGCCCTAATCAAATTTATTCTTTTATAAAATTATGACAGAATTTTTTTTTTTATACTGAGAGTGATTTTAATTAAAGCTCATAAACATATCCATAGGCACACTCCCATTGGCATATAGAATAATCCATGTATAGTTAGACTGATTTGCATTTGTAAAACAAGCCAGCATATTTGCCCTTGCCAGTCGTATTCAGTAACTGAAGCAAACCACATAAAATAATGAACTCATTTCTGCATATAGTGCACAGATAATAATATTAATAATAATGAAGAACTTTACAAGGTAAATCTCAGTAACTCAACTGTGCTCAATATTTAAAATAAAAGAAAAAGAAAAATACATAAACCTGATGAATAAACCTGCAAAATAACAACATTAAACAGATACTTATGTTTACACAACAAAACACATAAATAAAATGAATTAACAGATGTACAGTTTTTAATAAACAAGAGCACGAATGAAACAAGCGGTGTTATTCGTGTATAAAATACATGACGTTGAACAGATGAATCTATTTGTGAAGCAAACTAGAGTACTCGCCCCTGCTTACCACTGTAAATAAAGTAGTGTGCTTCAAATAATCAAAATCCACATTATCTAGATTGGCCTTCTTCCACTAGAATCCTATGCTCCATAATTTGCACTTTATAAACCATCAACAAAAGACGTTTTAAAAAAATCAGTATTATTATTACAAGTTTAAACTTACCAGTTTTAAAGCAGAAATCTTTGAAGTGCCGTGAACAAATCCAGGCCTTATCGGGATTGAAGCTCGAGTCTGAGCGATTGATTTTTTCAATCAGTGCCGTTCTCCATTCATCGTTGGTTCCTTTCTTCGGAAAATGATGAAATGAGAGCCCTTTGTGCCTCGATGAACAAGCAGAGCATCCGACCACTGCACAGTTTGCACCTCCCATTCCGCACAAGTAAGTAGGCCATACAAAAAGATTCTAAATACAGAAACAGAACCAAAACGGAAATGTTCAAGGCCCAGTAGGCGAGAGTTATCTCTCTTTAAATGTTAAAGTTTGCTCTTAGGCTGATCTAAATTGCAATCCGTGACTTTGGTCATGGTTGAATATTCACTAGTGTTGGCGTGTACATGTCATCTCTTATGAAATATCTAAGATAGAAGTTGGTGGACAGCCTGCATGGCATAATAATGAGGCAACGAAATATCATATCATATTCTTGGAGAAGCAGACGTGTGTCTTGGTCACTTTGACGTTAGCCCTCATACACGCCTCGATGTGAAGTCTGTCACAGGCTGAGTAAAAACTACTGAAAAATCAGTGACGGGATCGTTCAGAGACCATTCTTTTTTAAAAAAAAAAAAAACACACACACACACAATGATATTAGCCAGAATGAATTACTTCTAATGGTCAGTGTCAGGTCACTTAACGAGCTCTAAGAATGTTTGAGGTCGATTGAAGCTAAAATGAACATAACATAAATACAAATTAAAAAAACAAAAACAAACTAGAAGTTATGGAAACGAAAAGTATATTCTCCAAACAAAAATCGACTGACTGGTAGAATGAGTGAGTGATTTGCATTTATGTATTAATTTAGTTTGATTCTGAGAGAATCTTATTGTAACTTGATTGAAAATGATCCTTAGCAGATCACATCATGAGACTGACGTCATCAGAACCTTTCCTTGCCTGTATCATTGACCACCTCTGGTCTTGCAGTGTATTATCTTTCTAACTTTTCTACTTTATTACAGTTTAAAATATATTGTTTGATCAGCCGCATTTTGTTTCTAGGTTCGGGAAAAGGGTTGAGGTGGGTGTGGTTTGAGATTTGTGATTGTACTCTCCAAGAGTTGGAAGAATGGAAGTGGTATGGTTATGTGTGTTAATAATATATTTGATTCACAAAATTAAATTACTGTCAAAGATTTGCAGTAACAGAATCCTTGACCGTGTCATAATAAATCTAAGCTGTCTGCATTCCCCCCTTCCCCCCTTCCCCCCTCCCTCGCTCCTTTTAGTGAGCCTCAAGTCAAGGAACTGCAAACAAAATTATGTATTCGTGCATGCATTAACAACTCACCTGTAAAACATCGACTGCTTGTGACGTACAGCCTCACTCATATATGTCATTATTTAATGGATAGTTTGGGATAGGAAATTTGTACACAGATTTTCGACCTCTGACTACCTGATTTTAATCACAGATTTTCCACGTCACAAATCATTCCACCCATTCCACCGATTGACATGCACAATTAAGGTTAACAATACATCGATTAAGTGTAAATGAAAACAATCATTGGCTATGCGTCTATAGTATACAAAGCACGATAACAGTAAAAGGAAGCTGACTAGATATATCTTGTTTACAAAGAAATTCGAAATATTATAGCGTTAACTCTTCGTCCCCCCCCCTCCCAGCACCCAACACATATAGCTGCTCTTAGATTTTGAATAAATCACACGGTGCCCTCGTGTAGTAAATCTCTTTGCCACATGTCGCCATTTCTTTTTCTCGTTTGACATGCACAAACTTGAACTACATCTGTTAATTTGATTGCTTTTGTGAACTGCTTTAATCACTTGTTACCTTTAAACAAACACACACACACACACACACACACACACACACACACACACACACACACACACACACACACACACACACTGTGAGTCAAGGACAAATTATACCTGACCCATCTAGGAAATTAGTTTGCATTGTCA
Organism: Sinotaia quadrata; assembly: GCA_028829895.1. Classification (NCBI taxonomy): domain Eukaryota; kingdom Metazoa; phylum Mollusca; class Gastropoda; order Architaenioglossa; family Viviparidae; genus Sinotaia; species Sinotaia quadrata. The sequence goes on from CM054179.1 coordinate 48,746,308, forward strand.
CATTAAGCTTCTTGAAGTTTTTCGTTCCATTGATAGCCGATGTTTTCGCACAGGCATCGCGAACGGTGACGTAAACCATCACGCTCGCCACGCGTTGCGCTGTAAACGGCTTATACCTAATTAACAGAGGGTCTGCACAGGTTATATAACATACTCGAACAATAGCAGGGAAGGGGGTTGTTGTTTAAGCCGGACGCTTGACCGACAGAATCCCCGCCATAATCCGTAGGCCACTCATATTCCATGAATCGAGGATAATAAACCCGTACAGACACGGTAACACATCAATTTCTTAATATTGTAAACTGTATTTTATTAAGAACATTGCCGTGTGATTTTTGCATATTTATGGTAATTGAATTGAATTGTTGCTATTTTTCCTGACGTGTGGCCAGAGAATAGTGACCAGATTAACATGTATTTGCAACCCTAAATAATTGTTAAATGTGTACAAATATTGTGGAGTGCTATTTTGTCTTCTCTAAAAAGCTGATTAAAATTGACAATTGTAAATGCTGTGTGCGTTGGAATATTACGTCTAAAAGATTTTAACTCACTTGTGTGTAATATGTTTTATCATAATTGTAACATGCATGTGCATGGTTTAAATTATATCTTTTCATTTTCTATATTTTATCTTTCATTGTAAAAATACGAACAAAAGGTCACTTGTAATTAGGACGCCTTATTGTATCTGCCACATATATGGATCAGCGAATAATAGAATTGACACTCATGGAAATGAACATTATTGTTTCAGAGTGGGTTTTACATTCTATGTTCTGCGTTTTGGATTTTGGATTCTACATTTTGAATCATGAGTTGTGTTCTACGTTTTGCACTGGACTTGACTTTATCATGTGAGAGGCAAAGCTGGCAATCAACTGAACACTGGGCATCCTATAGCTATTGAGTCGGTGGTCGAATCAACGCTATTCAAGCGACGTGTTATGCAACAGTCTGCCGGTCAACCAACGATGATCTGTTGGAGCATGAGCAGCTATAACTGATTTGGAAGACGAACAGATGATAAGAGGGCGTCTGGTAATCTCTCAGATCAGAACTTGTGTTATGACCCGTACAAACTCTAAAGACAGAATAGGTAGTCCTAATGATCTTCGTATTTGAATTTTGATGTATGTAATTATCATTTTGTTAATTTGTTAAATTTATTAAATTCTTAATTTTGTTATCCAATTAATAGAAGTTGACTAATTATTAGCAAGGGAAGACCGAAAGAGAACTGGGTTGGGGGCTGAGCTAAAGTGAATGTTTGAAAGCGTAATTAGTTGTGATTGGATAACATACCCGGTTCGTGCATTATTACATAGATTTACCTGTCACTGTAATTGATATCTAAACCAAGAGAATTAATTAAGGAGACTGAAGGGTGAGTCTGGCAACCAGTCTGTTGTCAGCATAGGTGAACGTTGGAAATGAATAGTCTTTAAATCCTCATGCTGAAACAAGGTCTCTAAATAAACGCTGGTATGTAACACACACACACACACACACACACACACACACACACACACAACAGTGCAAATGAACGTCACTAATCAATGCAGCTTTTGTTGTGGTTAGCAAAATCAGACAGCTCCCATGACAGTTTTACAAAATGTCCTCGATAAAAATTCTTTGAAGGAACGCGATTGTGGAAGAAATACAATGTTCTATCAGCTCAGTCTATGGGATGACCAGCCTAAGAGTACTCTCCCCTGACAGGACTCTCAGACGATGTCTGCTGTACTTGTGTTTGTTTACAACACGAGATGTGTCTTTTATCTTTCCCAGAGTTTGGCATTTACAGCTTTCTACATGAGGCCAGGTAAGTCATGAACGATCCGTGTATGTTTAAAAATAAACAACTTACGATTTTGTTTTGAGAGAGTGGGTTTGATATAAACATGTTGGAGCATTTCCAAGTAATAATAAAACTGACTCGTTCTGAGCTGCAATAAATAAACCAGCGACAAATTTATACACAACTCTTAGAACGTTTCACTTTATTATAATATAGAGCACTAATAGGCAGACGTTGTCCCGTCTTGCAACTGTTCATAGAAAATTTATCTGTTTTATTTTTGCAACTGTTTATACAGGGTTTAGTTATACCGATTTGCGTGTGTTCCTACAGGATCTATTTATTCCCATTAGCGAGTGTTCCTATGGGATCTATTTATTTCGATTTGCGTGTGTTCCTATAGGATCTAGTTATTCTGATTTGCGTGTGTTCCTACAGGATGTAGTTCTGATTTGCGTGTGTTCCTATAGGATCTAGTTATTCTGATTTGCGTGTGTTCCTACAGGATGTAGTTCTGATTTGCGTGTGTTCCTATAGAATCTAGTTATTCTGATTTGCGTTTTCCTACAGGCTGTAGTTCTGATTTGCGTGTGTTCCTATAGGATCTAGTTATTCTGATTTGTGTGTTCCTATAGGATGTAGTTCTGATTTGCGTGTGTTCCTACAGAATCTAGTTGTTTCTCCTTGCTATGATACCAGTTCAGACAGACGCACACTTCAGCATAGACGGCCGGGTCAATTCACAGGCTAACATAACTCGAAGTTTCCGTTGGCTGTCTTTAATTGGAACGCCGATAAAAGACTCGGGCTCATGTCAACCTTTGTTTGAAAAAGCTTATGATAACGAGTTGTTTGACGTGGTGGGTGTTACGTTTCCAGTATTTATTTAAAGACCCTGCTTAGAATAATTAAAAGACTTTAAATATAATTAATTCTTCCTCTCATATTCTACGCAGACTGGTTGCTCAATTTATTATCTGACTAATTAAAAGTGCGTCTTGTAGTTCAGACGACAAATTTACAGACTAATAAACTGCGAACTTTTAGCTAGATTTGAAAACAGTTAAATCCCTCTAAATTAATATGCACTCGTCATCAATCTTTCTGCTCATCCGCCCCCATTCAAATCTAAGAATTAATCTAATTGGTCTATTGTGCATAGAAATCAACTACTAAGAGGTATTAACAAAGGAAATAAGATTTAATAAAGTTTAACAAATTAACAATAAATCGAATGCAACGCGAATAGTCTTCACTCTGTCTTTACGCGCCTATGCCTGATTTTTGTCAATCTAAATTGCCAGAAAAGTGTTCCTTTGAGATCTGTACACTTGATCTTGCACTTAGCTCTATTCTTGTATCCTTGGTCTCAACACTCAATCATGCTGATTCGTTCCCTCAGTCCCCCTTTAACGACACACGTGGTGCATAAGGAATGATGTCCCTTTGTTAGTGGCTAGGAACTGGAATTTTTGCAGCATGGCCCTCAGAGTGGATTTCGACACGCTTACACCAATAAGCTAATGCAGGTGAGGCATGGGTGAACATGAACCATGAGCCGACCTGTGGATGCAACGTGTTTGGATATAATTCTCAACCTAACAGGTCCTACCTAGGCATGGCTCAATTAAATGCGCTGAACAAAGAGTTTCGACCTCGCGTCGCTTACAATTAAATTTTAGAAAAAATATAATCGTCTCACATGTGTTCCATTTAACAGTCATGACGTATGAAGCAATAAAATAGATACAACGTTAAATTAATGTTCATACAAGAGGTAATTCAAACCGACAGAGCGCTTCACAATTTACAATTAAAATTACACGCAATAATTGAATTACATGAAGAATTCATATCGAGCGCAGCATTCTGGCTCTTAGTGAATTAAAACAATATAAATTAAAGTACAGAAATGGAAAAATGGTTACAATAAATTTATATTCCGTAACATATAGGTTTTCAGCTATTTCTCTGAACCATGCTCAAGTGTATATGGAAATCATATAATACATAGCACAAATACATACTTAAACAATACATAGGCAAATACTATTAAATAAAATGATACCTTTGAGAGAAGTCGAAGGGTACCTTGATTCTCTATGGCGCCGGCTGCCTCTCACGACCCGAGTAAGCTGATGGAATTAGCTAAAATGTGCTCGAAGTGAGGGAGCGGAAGCGTGTGGGTACATATATAGAAAGGTATATTGCGTATCACGTGACTGTTCGCAAAGCATGTGGTTGGTTCGAGAACTGGACAATGGTCCTAAAGTTACATAACATCTTGACCTGTTCTAGAAGCACCTAGAAAAAGGAAGCTTTGAACAAAGGGCCAAGGGTTTCAAATATTCGAATTTGAAGTAAACAAGGCAAGTGGGTCACGAAGTCGGACAATTTTATCAGACTGTGACACCCCCTTGCTTTTGAGGCGTTTATCTTACCAAAGATAAAATGCCTCCTACAAATTATGTATGATAAAATGTAGAAGTCCACAATGAAGAAAAATTTACACAAAAAAAATTTCGACATTCCTAGAAATAAAGTGTGCAACTATATTTCATATTTACAGGAAGGAATCCGTAGGGTTCAGTTAATTGATTAAACAACATTCTATCAGTACCGGCACTTGATGGCATCAAGCACGACTCATGTAATCTGCGCCAACATTCAAAGACCCTTTGATGTAATGAATATTTGCGTCATACTGTGTCAGAAACAAAGACCAACGCATTAAACGGCTGTTCGTAAATTGCGCCTGTCCGAGAAAGGCCAACGGCTGGTGATCGCACTCAATGACAAAGGTTTTTCCGTACAAATAGTTTTCGAACTTTTTTATGGCCCAAACTATTGCAAGACATTCCTTTTCACTGGTGGAATATTTCTGTTCAGTAGTTGTGAGTTTACGGCTTGCATATGCAACTGGGTGTTTGGTGTCATTGTGTTCTTGTAATAACACTGCTCCTAATCCTGTGTTGCTAGCATCAGTCCTTAACAAGAATGGTTTTGTCAAATCTGGCAGTTTAACAATTAAATCTGAAGTCAGTCTAGATTTCAGTGTGTCAAAAGCGTTTTGGCATGCATCAGTCCACACTACTTTTGTAGGCATATTCTTACGTGTCAAGTCAGTCAGAGGACATGCAATGGCACTAAAATCTGGTACGAATTTTCTGTAGTAGTTAGCAAGACCAAGAAAACTTCTAACTTGTGTTTTTGTTAGCGGTTGTGAAGTGTCCTTAAGTTGTGCTATCTTAGCTTCACTTGGCGACATAGTTCCATGACTCAACTTGTGTCCCAAGAAGTCTAAGGAGAATTGTGCTATTTCACACTTCGTAGGGCGGGCAGTGAGGTTGGCTTGCTTTAATCTGGCTAGCACATCTCGTAAGAGTGTTAAGTGCTCCTCCCATGTCTGGGTGCCTAGAATTAAATCATCCATGAAGTTCTCAACTCCACGTCCGTACAGTGGTTCTAACAATGACCGCATCATTTTAGAAAAAATGCTTGGAGCGTTTGAAACTCCGAAAGGCATAACTTTCCATGTGTAGTTTCCTACTGGTGTAGTGAAAGCTAGTATGTGTCGATCAGTGTCCTTGACCTTGATTTGCCAAAAACCGCGTGACAAATCTATTTTGGTATAGTAATGAGCGTTAGCTAGCTTAGTGAAGATGAGATCCGGATCAGGAAGAGGTTCGGCGCAAAACTCTGTCACTTGATTGAGTTTGCGGTAGTCTACGCAAAAACGGAACGAGTTATCACGTTTTTTAATCAACACGATGGGTGATCCGTAGGCACTGTCAGTCTTCTCTATGACCCCTAGATCTAGCATAGTCTTAATCTCACGTCTAACGTCATCTATCTTAGCGTGTGGCAACGGATACGGCTTCAAACGTATCGGTTTGTTGTCAGTCAGCTTCAGTGAAAATTCTATTAAGTCTGTCAACCCTGGTTTGTCTGTCAGAGTAGATGAGAACTCATTAAGCAATTCATTCACTTCTTTTTTCTGTCTTTCTGTCAAGGCTTCATTTACCCTAACGTCTTTGACAGTTTCGTCCGTCTGTAGAGGACAGTTTGGTAAAGTACCAGTGACGCAATCAGTATCCCCCTCGTCTTCTGTAACTATCGTCGCTACGACAAAATCAGCTTGAGTGGTTTGATCCTCACGGCTTATGTACTTTTTGAGTAGGTTAACATGAAAGATTTTCTCTCTCTTTCCTGTCTGCACCTTATAGTTCAGTCCCCCTAGCTTGGCGGTAACTACAAAGGGTCCTTTCCATTTCATCTGAAGTTTGTTATGTGCTTCAGGAAGCAACAGTAACACTTTGTCATTAACTTCAAATTCTCTAGGTTTGGTGTGCTTATTGTAATATTCTGCCTGTCTAGACTGAGCTATCGTCAAGTTTTCCCGTGCTATCTTGCCTATAGTTTCAAGACGGTTTCTTAAGTCAGTGACGTATGTATAAGTTGTCTTAACTTCGTCATCTGTCTTTTCATCAGTCCAAAGTGCCTTCAAAATCATCATCGGTCCGCGTACAGTACGTCCGTAAAGTAGCTCGAATGGTGAAAATCCAGTGGAAGATTGTGGCACCTCCCTATATGCAAATAGTAGGGTAGGGATGTATCTGTCCCAGTCTTTCGGTTTATCTGTGGCGAGCTTTTTAAGTGCTGTTTTTAATGTCCCATTGTATTTTTCAATCAGACCATTTGCCTGGGGGTGGTATGGTGTGCAAGTAAGATGTTTGATGGAAAGTAAACGATTTACTTCCTTCATTACGTTGCCTATGAATTGACTCCCCTGATCCGTCAAAATTTCAGTAGGAATTCCAACACGACTCCAAAGACCGAAAAGGGCTTCGGCGACAGTTTCAGTATCAATATTTTTCAATGGTACTGCGTCGGCGAATCTTGTTGCGTAATCAATAGTGGTCAGCACGTATCGATTACCTCTCGTTGATGTGGGTATTATAGGCCCAATCAAATCCAATGCTACGCGCTTGTAGGGTTCACTGATCAGTTCAGGCTCTCCTAACGGTGCGGGTCTGATTGAATTTTTAGACTGTGTTCTCTGGCATGTGTCGCAACTTAACACGAATCTACGGATATCGGCAGTGATGTCCGGCCAATAAAACTCACTTGTAATACGACTAGTTGTTTTTTGTACACCCATGTGTGCACCAAAAAGACTCTCATGACCTAATCGTAATACGTCATTTCGTTTGGTTTGTGGAACGACTAATTGTTTCCGAAATTCGTCTCCCACTTTCGAATAGCGGTACAATAAACCCTTTTTCAGAATAATGCACGCTTTCTTATTCGAATCGTCAGTGTTGACGTCACTAACAAGTACAGCTTGTCTGCGTAACTTGTCTAGTGTTTCGTCCTCAGCTTGTAATATTTTAATCTCGCTAACTGTTGCTTTATCTACGGCTGGTGCGGCAGACATCGGTGCAGTTACAGATTTGTCTTTACTACTCGCTGCTCTGGTTACAGCGTTAACCAGTGGTGGTTCGATTGAAGTTTGTTTTTTGCACGGCAAAACATACTTGCAACCAAGGATCACGTCATGCGGTGAGTTTTCCATAACTGCCGCTTTGACTGTTCCTTCTACAAAGTCTGAAACAATCGAGACTTCAGCTACTGGTAAAATGTCTTGTTCGCCGTTTGCAAAGGTGACAGAGATTGTCTCCCCTGTGTAGTCGGTACGGTTAACTAATGATGCATTTACAATAGCGTCTAGCTCACACCCTGTATCAAGCAAAGCGATTGTATCGTGACCGTTTGCCTGTACTGGTGTTCGATTCGACTTTTCTGTTTTAGGTGTATGACTTTCTACTGCGTAAACTTTAGCTGTTTTCTTTTCAGGACATGTTCGTGAAAAATGGCCACTATCACCACAAGTGTAACATGCAAGATTCTTTTTATCTTTCTGTTTGTCGGACTTGTTTTTAGTGTCGGGTTTAGATGTTTTATCATCACGCTCATTAGGTGCCTTCCCGTCATTTTTCTTATCCTTTCGAGTCTGCGGTTCGTTCGGTCGAGACTTGTTGTTCGCGTGTGCGTTCGAGAATCGAGAATGTGCGTCATCAAAGCGATCGGCGGCGTTGCCTATCTCCTCTAGCGTAGATTTTTCCCTTATTGCTAAGTGAATCAGTAGATCTGATTTGTATGACCCGAGAATATGGTCTTTTACCATTTCATCCCTAAGACCTGCGTACGTCTGTGGAGTTTCGGCTAGATCTATCCATCTTTGGAACAAGTCAGCTACGCGTCGTATGTACTGTGCGTGCGTCTCTGAACTGGCTTTAGTGGCCTGTTTAAACTTACGTCGGTATGTATCTGCTGTGAGTTTGTAACGTTTCAATAATGCGGCCTTGACTGTGTCGTAATTATCTGACTCAGAATCGCTAAGCTTATTGAACTCGTTTTTCGCACTGCCCTGCAATAACCCCGATAAATTTATCGCCCAATGTTCCGCTGGAATGTTTGTTGCTCTGGCTAACTTTTCAAACGTTTTTAAATACGCGTCTATTTGATCTTTGTTCTCATCAAATGGGACCATATTTATCTTTGGAATGATATTTTCAATTCTACTGTGATTATTTCCATCGCTAGAACGCGAATCACCACTGCTTCTGCGGTCACGGTTTGGATTGGTAACTTCTAGTTTCTTTACTTCCCATTCTAACCGTTTTATTTCCGCGTCTGCGGCGATGCGTTTGGCTTCTGTATCCGCTGCGATACGTTTTGTTTCAATGTCGGCTAATCTTTCAGCTTCTAACTTTTTAACTTCAGCTTCTTGCTTTTTAGCTTCTGCGTCAGCTGCGATGCGTTTAGCTTCAGTTTCGGCTAGTTTTTCAGCTTCTAACTTCTTCAGTTCGCGATTAGCAACGCGTTCTTCTCTTTCTATCTCTTGCCTTTCTTTGTCCGCTTTTTCTACTCTCTCCTTTTCTGCTTTTTCCGCTTTCTCTAGCTCAGTTTTGATGTAGCTAGTCAGTTCGTCACCCTGATATCCTATCATGATACCGGTTTCTTTCAGGTCTTCGATAACCTGTTTGCGATCCATTTTACTGTCTTAGCGCGCTGGCTACAATAACAATGTATCTCGTGAATTGTGTGTTTTAACCGTCGGCGATAACTCCGCTTATCCCGAAAATAACTTTTAGGCTACAACCTTACAAAAATTATTTAATTTACTCAGAACACCTTCCGAAATAAATTACGCGTTAACTCTTTACACGTTTCACCTGCTTGTCACAGTGTCCGCTGTTCCAAGACTTCCGTAATGTCACGGCTCCTACCATACAACATTACACATTATATCTAGCACCCTAAATATAATAGTCCGAAGTCTGTTACTACCGATAACTCTCCTAGCTGGCGGTATAACCTTCGACTCCTCACAATGAAGTACTCAGTAACACAATACTAAATAAATCATTCAATAGCTAACATGACATATTTAACTACGCTTAAATATATCAACATTAACTAACATGCACGCTACTCTGCAAAAGAATACATGCACATGTCACAACAAAAGCAAAGAAAATCAGTGATACAAAAATCAAAAGAACAATTGGCAATTCTGTTCGTTCGTTCGTTTCTAGGTTATGATGCGCCCTATGTATAAAAATGTTACAATTTACAATTTAATACATATCAATCCCGCGACGACCCACACTTGTTACGTTTCCAGTATTTATTTAAAGACCCTGCTTAGAATAATTAAAAGACTTTAAATATAATTAATTCTTCCTCTCATATTCTACGCAGACTGGTTGCTCAATTTATTATCTGACTAATTAAAAGTGCGTCTTGTAGTTCAGACGACAAATTTACAGACTAATAAACTGCGAACTTTTAGCTAGATTTGAAAACAGTTAAATCCCTCTAAATTAATATGCACTCGTCATCAATCTTTCTGCTCATCCGCCCCCATTCAAATCTAAGAATTAATCTAATTGGTCTATTGTGCATAGAAATCAACTACTAAGAGGTATTAACAAAGGAAATAAGATTTAATAAAGTTTAACAAATTAACAATAAATCGAATGCAACGCGAATAGTCTTCACTCTGTCTTTACGCGCCTATGCCTGATTTTTGTCAATCTAAATTGCCAGAAAAGTGTTCCTTTGAGATCTGTACACTTGATCTTGCACTTAGCTCTATTCTTGTATCCTTGGTCTCAACACTCAATCATGCTGATTCGTTCCCTCAGTCCCCCTTTAACGACACACGTAGTGCATAAGGAATGATGTCCCTTTGTTAGTGGCTAGGAACTGGAATTTTTGCAGCATGGCCCTCAGAGTGGATTTCGACACGCTTACACCAATAAGCTAATGCAGGTGAGGCATGGGTGAACATGAACCATGAGCCGACCTGTGGATGCAACGTGTTTGGATATAATTCTCAACCTAACAGGTCCTACCTAGGCATGGCTCAATTAAATGCGCTGAACAAAGAGTTTCGACCTCGCGTCGCTTACAATTAAATTTTAGAAAAAATATAATCGTCTCACATGTGTTCCATTTAACAGTCATGACGTATGAAGCAATAAAATAGATACAACGTTAAATTAATGTTCATACAAGAGGTAATTCAAACCGACAGAGCGCTTCACAATTTACAATTAAAATTACACGCAATAATTGAATTACATGAAGAATTCATATCGAGCGCAGCATTCTGGCTCTTAGTGAATTAAAACAATATAAATTAAAGTACAGAAATGGAAAAATGGTTACAATAAATTTATATTCCGTAACATATAGGTTTTCAGCTATTTCTCTGAACCATGCTCAAGTGTATATGGAAATCATATAATACATAGCACAAATACATACTTAAACAATACATAGGCAAATACTATTAAATAAAATGATACCTTTGAGAGAAGTCGAAGGGTACCTTGATTCTCTATGGCGCCGGCTGCCTCTCACGACCCGAGTAAGCTGATGGAATTAGCTAAAATGTGCTCGAAGTGAGGGAGCGGAAGCGTGTGGGTACATATATAGAAAGGTATATTGCGTATCACGTGACTGTTCGCAAAGCATGTGGTTGGTTCGAGAACTGGACAATGGTCCTAAAGTTACATAACATCTTGACCTGTTCTAGAAGCACCTAGAAAAAGGAAGCTTTGAACAAAGGGCCAAGGGTTTCAAATATTCGAATTTGAAGTAAACAAGGCAAGTGGGTCACGAAGTCGGACAATTTTATCAGACTGTGACAGTGGGACAAAACAGATTATTGCCCTTTCAAAGGGTGCTTTTGTGGCACACTGACATGGCTCGATCAAGATCACCGTTTTCCAATCCAACGCTGGCACGCACCAGTTATTGAAATGTCTAAGATATAGCTGAATGTAAATGTTTAAATGGATAGCCATCGATAGAAAGATAGATAGCTATCAAACAACGAAGACCCATAGACGGCTTTGTAGTAGTGAGCACATGTGTTGATAGGTTTGTGACAAAGAGACTAACAACACAGTACAGTAAGATATAAAGTGAGATGGGTTTGTGACAAAGAGACTAACAACACAGTACAGTAAGATATAAAGTGAGATGGGTTTGTGACAAAGAGACTAACAACACAGTACAGTAAGATATAAAGTGAGATATGTTTGTGACAAAGAGACTAACAACACAGTACAGTAAGATATAAAGTGAGATAGGTTTGTGACAAAGAGACTAACAACACAGTACAGTAAGATATAAAGTGAGATGGGTTTGTGACAAAGAGACTAACAACACAGTACAGTAAGATATAAAGTGAGATAGGTTTGTGACAAAGAGACTAACAACACAGTACAGTAAGATATAAAGTGAGATAGGTTTGTGACAAAGAGACTCACACCACAGTACAGTAAGATATAAAGTGAGATGGGTTTGTGACAAAGAGACTAACAACACAGTACAGTAAGATATAAAGTGAGATATGTTTGTGACAAAGAGACTAACAACACAGTACAGTAAGATATAAAGTGAGATAGGTTTGTGACAAAGAGACTAACAACACAGTACAGTAAGATATAAAGTGAGATGGGTTTGTGACAAAGAGACTAACAACACAGTACAGTAAAATATAAAGTGAGATAGGTTTGTGACAAAGAGACTCACACCACAGTACAGTAAGATATAAAGTGAGATAGGTTTGTGACAAAGAGACTCACAACTAAATGTATAACTAAAAAAATCCCCTAGTAGTTTCATTGATTTGAATTGTTTTTAACGATTTTAAAAAATTTAATTTTAGGTCAACATTTCAATTCAGATGACGCATTAAGAAGTGTTATCGATAATATTATTATCTATTATGATAGTTCATGTGAACAACCTAAGTTGTTTTATTTTAATTTAAATGGCAGCACATTTCTCTCTGTTCAAAGGTCAAATGTAACAGAAGAAAATGACATCTTTGACAAGGAAAGATTCTCAACGACGAAGAATGTAGTTATTATAGAAATTTTAAACAAATGCTCTCTATATATCTGAGAAAGAAAGAATTAAAGGAGAATTAGAGAGAAGGAAAATGGGTCGGTAAAAAGACCAAGAGCGAAAGTTAAATGTTTGTTAGTCTTTCCGAGTGACAGAATAAAAACTGGATGGCGAACAGATCCTCATGGTGTGTGTCGTTATTGAACAACCTTGACACCTTGCTAAGAGTGAAATACAGGATATGCCGAGACGCGATTTAAAAAAGTAATGTCAGTCAGTATCGACACCACTGTTGAGATTTCTCGCGTGTGGAAGTGACTGCGCCGCACGAATGTCTAATTACAGGTACATGTATATACATGCAAACACAATATCGCGGTGATATTTAGCGAAGCAAGAGTCAAAACTTGTGAACAACATTGCAACAAACAAGGATGTTTACAAGAAGATTTATTGGACTGAAATGTGTAGTAATATTGTCAAGTACAGAATACACCTCCGAAATTACTTTAGACTATTTATTGGTCGCGCATTTAGTCTCATTACTACAAACCTATAGAAACATGTTCGAAATTACCTTACTGTATTAATTGATACGTGTATTTAATCTCATTACCACTAACCTATATTTTTTTTTTAAATGCGAAATAGCCTTAATCGGTTTAGTGTAATAACTGATACGCGTATTTAGTTTCATTACCACAAGATAGGTGTACGAAAATAACCTTGCTGTATTTATTATAGGTACAGCTAGTTTCATTACCACAAGATAGGTGTACGAAAATATCCTTGCTGATTTATTTATAGGTACAGCTAGTTTCATTACCACAAAATAAAATAATGATGCGAAGTAACTTTAGTATATTTATAAGTACAGCTTGTTTCATTACCACAAAACTGTACGAAGTAACCTTACTGTATTTATAAGTGCAGTTAGTCTTCTTACCACAAACCTATAAATACACGTGCACAGTAATACAAAGTGGTCTACCGATTAACCCGCCATGCTTCTCGTAGCTCAGTTTCAATAATTTCCTTGTAATGGTAATTTTGCATGCTTCTCCTAGCTCAGTTTCAATAATTTCCTTGTAATGGTAATTAAGCATGCTTCTCCTAGCTCAGTTTCAATAATTTCCTTGTAATGGTAATTATGCATGCTCAGCTTACTGAGTTTCGGCATGTTTTTGCGACATCAAACTATTAGTACTTGTTGAAAACGCTTTCAATAGTCAGAAAGTTTACCCATTTGATTGACTCCCAAATAGTTCCGGGTATTTACTTGAGTTTAATGCGCAAAATAATGATTCCAATACGAAGTCAGCTAACAACTAACGTGTCCGGTAGTCGGCGAAATGAAGTGCCTGATTCCTAGAGTAATTGTCAGGGACCACAATAAATGACACGCACATGAATAAGTGACACCTTCTCTAACTGAAGAGGACACGGGAGTACTCAATTTCACACTGCGCCATTCTAGACAAGGATATGTCAAGTTATTTAAGCTGGTGGTTAGGCGGGTATGGCTTTTTATAAAATCAATAGCCATCTTCGGACAGCTTAAATGTTAGCCCAGCAATGACATTAACTATTATAATCACTGATTATCAATATTACTTATTTTCATATACATTTCTGGCAGGGACTGTACATGTTTAAAATATGACGTACTTAACATAATCAGTTCACTTCTAACGAAAATTTGTTCTAAAGTCTGGATCAAACAACTGGAACAACTGCATTATCCCCCTTGAAATTATATTCGCAAATTCTGTGTGCGTACATGTGGGGCTGTGACTCATTATTCGATTGTTGAAGAGCGTCGTGAGGTACAAAAGCTATCGGCCTCTATTTTCTAAAAGAGATCCTTATACACAGTGGACAGCAGGGCAGTTTTAAGCTGTGTTCACAACCAAGCACTCGTAAGACAAATTCTTACCGAGTGTTTAATTAAGTGCATGGCTCCCACGAGCTCAGAACTACTGTATCTAGGTACCGGTGGTCGATCTATGTCCGTCTCGCGCTTGAAGTAAATGCATGTACCGTACTGTCTCCAAAGAGAATTTCTGTCGGTAAAGAGTGGCTGTGATTGCCGATATGCCTAAGTGGTATCTCAAACCGGTATAACTGTGTGTAGGTGTGCCTAAGTGACAAGTCTGCTAGTATAACTACATCTAAGTGTGCCTAACTGATAACTCTGCTGGTATAACTGTATCTAGGTGTGCCTAAGTGACAAGTCTGCTAGTATAACTACATCTAAGTGTGCCTAACTGATAACTCTGCTGGTATAACTGTATCTAGGTGTGCCTAAATGGTATCTCTATCGGTATGACTATATCTACATACCTAAGTGGTATTTCTGCCGGTGTTTCTGTATCTCTGTACGCCTAAGTGTTATTTCTGCCGGTGTTTCTGTATCTCTGCACGCCTAAGTGGATTCTCTGTCTGTACATGTATATAAATATGTGTGTACCTAAGTAGATACCCTGGTGTGAAACCATAATGAACCTAATGTGACATAGGAAGACGTTTCGTTCTTTTTTCCCTACAGTATAGTAGTTAACGTTGAAATTGCTTAGGTGTACTAACCTTACTCTGCACACCCCTCACCCCGGCCCGCAGCTATACCACTCCTCTTTTTGATCATTTCGGTGCGTCAGATTAATTTTTGTACCTAATAAATATTAATCATAATGCCAATAGTAACTGTTAAAACAGTTATATTTAGTCATTAAAATAAATCTTATGCTCTTAAAAATACGTCAACTGTTTACTGTGTTGGTAACTAAAGAGTATTTTGCAATCATGACAAAATTATGGTTCAGAAAAAATTTTTTTTTTTTCAAAGTGGCGATCAAAAATAAGCATCAGCCACTTCACATACGGTTAAGTAACAAAATAATTTGCAAGTAGCCTGTATTTATATGAGGGTGAGGGTGGGGAGTCTTGTAGCATTTTGAACAAGAAGAGAGAAGAGAACTTTCATGAGGCTGAAAACGTTTACAAACTAAGCTTCTTCTTTTATTATGATTAGAGCAGTTTCAGGCTTCTGCCGATTTCACTCGTTGGCACAAGGTGTGCCGCTGTTGGTAGAGTTGAAGGTGAAAAAAAAGACACAGTGGAGGGTGGTAGAGGTGATGATGAAAAGTGGCCTATTTCCGTTGCATTAATGTCTGGACGGCATAGGCGGACTTTAGTCCGGTATTCCAAGGGCTAAAGTTGTGGTGGATGTTGTTGCTGTTGTTCCCGATCTTGGAGTGGGAGTGGGGTGTCTTACAAAGCCCATGCTAGTAGCACGCTAAGTCTGTACCTAGTGTGTACATACGCCCTGTTATCGTTGTTTACAAACTAAGCCCTGCTGGACGTGTGTTATATATGTGATCTATAATACTTAGAGATTTACGTTGTTTACAAACCAAGCCCTGCTGGACGTGTGTTATATATGCGATCTATAATACTTAGAGATTTAAAGAAAAGAAAAAGAAGTGTGCCTAAACGTTTACAGGAGTACAGAGTCAACAGAGCACGTTCTAATCAATCTAAACCGTCAAGAAGACCGCTTTCAGCGTTCTATAAAACTTAGAGACTTAAAGCGGTCTTGCACAAGTACAGAGTCAACAGAGCACGTTTTAATCAATATAAACCGTCAAGACGACCGCTTTCATTATCACTTGAATGCAATCAGCCTTCTTCTTTATGTAGGGGGCGCTTTCGGCTTCCGCCGCTTTCGCGCTTAGAAAACGCAATTAGCCTCTCACATCCGCCTGTTTATATATCAACTAGTTTATGAGCAGAAGAGGGGGTAGGGGTGGGAATCGCACACCATTATATACAGTATTACATTGATTAGAAAGGAAAACACAGACATATTAATATTAGTATACTAAGTATGCTAGTGAAAGTGCAAAACTGTTTATACCAAATGCTGAGAAAAGTAAAATACTGATATTCTAGCATTCTAAGAGTAATGGTGAACATATTAAAACGCGCTGACTCAAGACGTTTCCACACAATCATACACGAACCAGTGAAATAGTACAACTGCTCTTTAATACAGTAAATAATCGTATGTATTTCTGTCCTTATACAACTGCTCTTTAATATAGTAAATAATCGATGTGTTTCTATCCTCATACAACTGCTCTTTAATACTGTAAATAATCGTATGTATTTCTGTCCTTATACACGTACGAGTGAAACAGTACAACTGCTCTTTAATACTGTAAATAATCGACGTGTTTCTGTCCTTATACACGTACGAGTGAAACAGTACAACTGCTCTTTAATACAGTAAATAATCGTATGTATTTCTGTCCTTATACAACTGCTCTTTAATACAGTAAATAATCGATGTGTTTCTGTCCTCATACTGCAAATGCATTGATCTGCTCAGGACATTTCACGCAATACCTACGGTACGAGTCCACGAACAGACGACCACTTCTTCGCTAGCGCTCTAGAGTCGCCTAGTCAACCTACCCAAGACCCACCCTCCCGGTAATCCACCCTTCCGGCCACCCTTGCCAGGCAAGAAATACCTCTGACTTGGAGGCTATCGCTTGTGATAAACACCCGCACTTATCGTTCGGGCTTACGAAATTGTATGCTACCCATGCAATTGTAAAGCAGGTGTTCACTTGGAGTTTAGTAAAGAGGTGGAAGAAAGAAGTGATTTCGTTTTAGGCTGTAAAGTACAGGAGGGATAAACTACCACATTTGAAGGAAGTGGTGTATAACAACAGTAAGTTCATTGCATGCGTATAATAATTTTTTTAAAAAAAACAAACCTTGCGTACGCTTGCATCAGTTGCAGTATTAATTCATGCATTAGAACAAGTGTCCTACAGACTTCCATTTATATAATAATGCTACTCGTGGGCCACGTACCAGAATGTCAGTCAGATAAATTATATTTCGGAGATTAGCTTATTATCTAACGCTCACTTTTCTCCTAATGCAAACGGTTAAAATGTCAGTAATTATTTTATCTATTTGTTTTGTCAAGATTTTTTAATTTATTTATTCCGTGGGCTTTTCATAAAGATTTCTTTAACAATAGCCAGAATTTATGAGATACAAATGAGAAGATAGCATTTCATGATGAAGAAAAAGAAATGACAATTTAAGTTTGCTTTTAAGTATGTAACTAATACGAATCGAATCACGCGCAACGTCGTAACAAATCGAGTTGAATCGTTTATCTAAAAACTGGACAAGTGAACGAACACGGACAGTTAGTGAAGATGCACCAGAATAAAGACGCTAAAAATAGAACAAGTTCTTTGCTTGAACGGACGTAAAATAACGAACGGAAAACAAACACAAACAGTCTTTGATCACGCCTGTTATGAACTGTTTGGTGGTTTCAGTCACCAGGGGTGGAGGTGGGGGATGATAAGAAATTGTATCCGGATTCGGCCTGTCTTAGTACTGAAGAAGAGAACCTTCCTTTAACGCTGTCATTTTCTCTAGGACGCGCAAACTTTGGCTATGCATGATTGAACTTGAAGTGCGCCCATCTGACGAACAGAGTGAGATCGTAGTTTTCTGAAATGCAGAATGTACAGCATAGTAGTAAAATGTTTTCATTGAATATTTGAGCAATGCATACATATAATATATGTATTCTATCAGATTTAAGATATCACCACTTGCGGAGTTATTTCCCTTGTAATTATAGGTCAAGTGCATTTACTATTAGTCTAATAGCGCTCTAACGATGCAAAACAATAATTTGGTTCTATGGTTGTAAACTTTCTTATGATAATTACTTTGTTTAGTTTTCCTTTAAAAATAAAAACTGTAAAAGCGGATGATTTAACCGATTGAGTGTCTCTTTGTAGGTGTTGGTTATGTTTGTTTGTTTCCTTTTTCTAAGGCTTGCATGGAGCCTTTTGTCTTAGATGTTCTCGACCTTTGGATCGCGACCACCATTTGTAACACTCTAAGGGTAGGGCGAATGGGTGGTAGTCGTGGTAGTATTGCGTTAGCTTTCTTTCTCTCCGGAACTCGCGTGGGGCCTTTCGTGGGCCCTGGTAAACTCTGGAGAGACTTGGTTCCCCTTCTTGTATTCTGGGGTCCCGACCACCATATGGGCCCCCTAATATCGAGGCCTCCACTCCCCCCCCAAATGTGGCATATGAGGTGGAGCACGTATCTTAGAAGTGGTGCTTGCGTGGCGTCTCGGCCCTTAATAGCACGGAGGGACTTAGTTCCCCTAGCTATAGTCTGGGGTCCCGGCCACCATTGGACCACTAAATATAGAAGCTTTTTCCTCAAAGTAGGGAGTGTATGTGTGTGTGTGTGTGTGGAAGGGGGTGTATCAGCATCATTTGTTTTCTTTCTTTTTTTAATTTACTGCCTTGCAATTACTTCGACGGTATAATAAAGGTCGTTGTAATGTTATTTGCTCTGAAAAGCTATTTTAAAATTATTTATTAATTAATACAATTTATCTTTCTCCATAATCGTGATGTAAAAACTTTAGCGCATTTTCACCAGGCCAACGTATTTAGTGAACCAAGTGTTGTGTTGACATTCACACAGCGATGAATGAGTTCTCAGGCCGAAGTTCCTTCAGTTCTAATAGTTCGTGACTCACCACTCTGTCTATTACTTCATCAGTTCTAGCAGTTCGTGACTCACCACTCTGTCTATTACTTCATCAGTTCTAGCAGTTCGTGACTCACCACTCTGTCTATTACTTCATCAGTTCTAGCAGTTCGTGACTCACCACTCTCTGACTGTTACTTCATCGTTTCTAATAGTTCATTACATCACCCTCTGTTGCTTCATCAGTTCTAGTAATATGTGATTCACCACTCTCTGGCTATTGTTTCATATGCTCTAGTAGCATGTGACTCAATATTCCCTGTCTATTGCTACATCAGTTCGAGTAGTAAGGCATTTGGCATTGATCTTGGTCGGTGAACTATTGACCACAAGTAAGATTCAAAATGGAGTCTCTCGTCTGTCTATATAAGATACTCAGTACATCTTTATAATATAGGATAGTGCATCTCTATAATAATAGGGGATACTCAATGCATTTTATAATATAGGATACTCAATGCATTTTATAATATAGGATACTCAATGCATTGTATACTATAGGATACTCAATGCATTGTATAATAGACAATTATAAATAGTATAAATTTTATATTCTAAAACAGATCCACAGAAGGAGTTGGAGGAGGGAGCAGTATGGGGGAAACCCCAAACGTCCTCCGTCAACTGACGGAGGAAGTGTGCAGGTGCGGACTTTGCAAGAGCACGTGCCAGTTTCCGCGTTCTCTCCCTTGTCTGCATTCTTTCTGCAAGAGGTGTCTGGAAGATTTCATCCAAGCAGAGGTAGGTAAAACAATTAATCAATCCTTTCAGCAATAAAACTCATAAACTCGACTTAAGTTCGATTGATTTCATTCGGCAATGTGATCCCGAGTCATATTAAAGATTAATTATTGAACAGGCTGCCATAAGTGATTGATTAGCTTCATTGATTTTCATTGATTTTCAGTGGCAAATACATTAGTACAAGAGACATGATCGAACACTATTAATGATATTTCCACTGTCAGTTTGTGATTAGTTTGTATCACGTGTATCTTTCAAGGCCATTTTCCAAAGGAGCAGAGAGCTCAGACATAATCCCTGACTTGAGGGTTTTGGGTGGAACTCTTTCCGTTTGGGAAGGATTGCGCCACTCAGTCTCAACCGGTTATTTCGGGTACATTGCGTTGAGCGTAAGAAATGTTACAGCTTTTGAACAGCAACATATTGGCAGAAAAAGTCATAAGTAAAGTAAATATGCAGTAATTATCACAAGCAATTATTCTTTTCAGTTCATGTGCTATTTAACATGTTCGTTTAGTCAAGACAGCATCTGTAACTTCGGACAGATCTGGCATTAAAAAACCAAAGAAATTAGTTCAAATATATTTTTGGACAGAGTTTTAACAGAATATATGCCTGTTTACGTAAACTACACATTAAGGGGTAGTAATTAGAGAAAGTACTCTCTTGCAATGAAAGACCCAATACTTTATTACAGTTGTTGAAATACAGTTCTGTCTTACTTGTTGTACACGAGTTACATCCGTTGAAATAAAGTACTATCTTAATTGTACACAAGTTATACCTGTTGAAATAAAATACCATTATGTATGAAAATAAAACAGGGAGCCCCCCCCCCCCCCCGACGGAGGGCAGTTAAGGGTGTGCGCCAAACTAGCGCGACTTGTTTCACCCCCTTCCGCCAGCCCACTTGCCCTCCACCTCAGACGCACCGCGAGGCTGTGGGGATCCCCCAGAAGCAGACCAAGACTGAGATATCATGAAGATGAAAGTTCTAGTGCGGCTTCTGGGGTGAGTGAGCGAAACACAAAATAAAAAGGTCAATAGTGAGATGCGTGATCCATTTGCCATCAACACCTCTTAACGACGTATAAATTCGACGTTAATAGCAAAGGACGGACAAGGCAAGACTTCATAAATCGGAGGGTTGGTTTGATTATTTCTTACGCATTTTTTTTTTAGGGGTGTGTGTGTGTGTCCTAAACATTCAAAATTTCAGCAACTGACCGACCTAAAGCAAGACAACAAGAATAGTTACTAACAAAAAAAAACCACACTTTGTTCACGTGTTTGGACATGAATGTGTTTTAACAAAGCTGGCCTTGTTTGCTGTCGAACGGCGGGACACATTATGTCCTGTAATCAGCAGCGTCTTGCTAGAGCGGAAACAATCAAAGCTTGCTTTGGAGCACAAGTTTTATTATTTCAGCAGTGGATTGATCCCTCCTCCCCCCCCCCCCATTTATGCCCTAGTGCTTGATTCTGTTCTTTCTTTGTTTGTTGATTTTTAAAAAGAAATTGAAGTGGAAACTCTTTCATCACTTCACTATATATGATCGCAAAAATTTTAGACTTCCGACACTGTCACGAGTTGATTGATTCATTGATTGATTAATGGACTGGCTACTTCAATGAATGATTCTTGTTTGGTTTTTAAGAAAGATCAAAATCGCCCGCACAAGGTGGTGACAAAACTTTATATAAGTCATTAACGTTTTTCCAAACAAAGTAATTTGACGACAGACTGAACTGCTCGCACAGCTATATTAATTATTATGTTAATCTGGGTGCAGGGTACCCGATTTTTAAATGTGTTTGACGAGACTGAAGTGATTTATTATCTCCGGTTATGCGTGCCTGTAGATGGATATGAATAATGTCACGTAATTTTGGACAGTTAACGAGTGCACTTATATCAAATGATTCTCTGGTGTTTTGGACATTTGACTTTGATTTAAATGTGTAATATTAATTAAACTTGTAAATGAAAGTAGACTAAAGTTCTCAACTCATGCATACTTTATGCATTTGTATTATATACATAATTTATGCATAGTATTTTGTATGTAATGCTCATTATATGTTTTTATATTCTTTCTGTTTGAAGTAGTCAGTATAAAGTAAAATGGTATATATAACGTACAAGACTCGTCATGTTGACATGTACTTTTAAGGCCGTATTGTTTGAATTAGTCAGTATAAAGTAAAATGGTATATATAACGTACAAGACTCGTCCTGCTGTCGTGTACTTTTAAGGCCGTATTGTTTGAATTAGTCAGTATAAAGTAAAATGGTATATAACGTACAAGACTCGTCATGCTGACATGTACTTTTAAGGCCGTATTGTTTGAATTAGTATAAAGTAAAATGGTATATATAACGTACGAGACTCGTCCTTCTGTCGTGTACTTTTAAAGCCGTATTGTTTGAAAGCTATACCTGCTCTTTTGCATGCCATTGCTTTGAGTCTTGAATGAGGTTTTCGTCTACGGCCAGGTCACTGAGTACAGGTCTGAACTCGAGGTTACGACTTCGTCATGGGTCAGTGAATTGCTAACATGTCTTAGTAAATATACATACAATCTGATACCACCTGCTATTTAACCTTAGCTTTGGTAAGGTATGAAATTTAACTCTAGCATATAAAGGTTTTGATAAGATCTGATACTTCACTCCATAGGTTTCCACAAGGCCTAATGACTCTGACAAGGTCTGATGGCTTTGGCAAGGTGTGATATTTAACCCGTCTAGTTACAGACACTGATAGCATCTGACGTTTTAGCCATAGTAGTTACAGTTTTAATAATTTGAGATTAATTTTATCACTTACGGTTGATGATAAGTCCTTTTGTTTAACTCTCGCAGTTACAGAGGCTGAAAAGGTCTTATTTGAGTTTAAATGTAACACATTTTCACTATTTGATTTGGCTTGATATCAAATCCAAATGAATTACAGTGTTCGATAGTGTCTGACGCACAACTCTCGCAATTATAAATTTCACTAAGTTCTAGAGTTTAACTTTAGCAATTAAATGTTTCTCTAAGTTCTGACATTTATGTCTAGTAATAATACTATAAAACTCTAGCATTTATACTATCTATCTATCCCTTAGTCTTGTCGCCCGTTGGGGCACCACTGATGACCTGACAACCAGCTTACTCCATTCCATTCTGTTCTCTGGTAAACTTACTATACTAGGATTCGATAAAGTCTGGTGTTTAATCCTAGCTGACTACAGAAGATGTGTTTAATCCTAGCTGACAACAGTCTTCTGTAAAAGTCTGATGCTGAGCACAGTCTGATGTTTACCTAGCTCAGTACAGTCGTCTGTAAATATACTGTAAAAGTCTTTTGCTTACCTCTAGCTGAGCACAGTCTGATTGTTATCCCTAGCTGAGCACAGTCTGATTGTTATCCCTACTAGCTGAGTAAAGTCTTAGTTTACCCCTAGGTGAGTAAAGTCTTAGTTTACCCCTAGGTGAGTAAAGTCTTAGTTTACCCCTAGGTGAGTAAAGTCTTAGTTTACCCCTAGGTGAGTAAAGTCTTAGTTTACCCCTTGCTGAATGAAGTCTTACGTTTACTCCAAGGTGAGTACAGTCTTCTGTAAGGTCTGATAATTATCCCTAGCTGAGTATAGTCTTCTGTAAATTCTAATGTTTACCCCTGAGTACAGTCTTCTGTAAAGTCTGGTATTTACCCCTAGCTGAGTACAGCCTTCTGTAAAGTCTGGTGTTTACCCCTAGCTGAGTACAGCCTTCTGTAAAGTCTGACAGTCTGATATTTAGTCATGTGAATCGCACTTACCAATAACACGTTTTGTCGGCCATTGAAAACCGCCATTGTCAATAACAATAAAATTAATGTTTACATTTTAGAGTAATAAGCACTGCCATCTTGAACTTTAGTAACTTTTGAGTTTATTTTTACATCTCACATAGGCACTAAATTCAGTTGCTCAGTCAGCGCAGAATGATGGTTAGTCTGAATAGAAATGTAGAACATTGCTTCGACCGACTTACAGAGTCGTGGGTTGAATAACAAATACTTTTTTTTTTTTAGCCAGAGAAAACAGTTCAGGAAAGTGGCAGTGAATAATTCATTTGTCTCTTGACACTGACCGGGAATTTTATTCAGGTTTCGCCAGCATTGTCTCGCTACTGACACTAATTGCTTGCAAACCATTCAAGTACTGGCTTTAGTGACGAGCAAATAATTCACTCAATTCACCAGTATCTTTACTATTGATATTACGTCAAGACCCGTAAGCAACTTGTAGGATTTATACAGCTTTGTACTGTATGTTACGAATAGCTAATGTCTATATTTGTCTTTACCGTCTACAGAGCTGTAAACGATATTACGTGCGCGCGCGCGCACACACACACACACACTTCATATTCGAGCTGATTTCAAGTCATCGATAACCGTTGATAACTGATATGGCATTGAATTCTTTTGTCTTTGAGTTGTGATAAACTGCGACCGTTGTAGCACCCGATGGTCAGAAATAGATGTAGATGTTATTAGTTACTTAATAATATGTTGTTGTTTGGCAGAATGAACAGTGCGTCAGTAGTATGTGCATATAAAGGATAAATGGATATGCCAAAACCGTTATAAATCACTGCGAAGTGTGTGACGGGAAACCACTTAATCACCCTGGCCATGCCAGAGAGATTGATAATGAGCGAGGCTAGTGATTGCTCCGCCAGAGGACAATAGGTAATGGTCTCGTTGATATACGGTTCGAGGTCATTCTAGTACACTCTCTATAATAGCAGCATTGTTTCTTATACTTGTAACTTGAAATACAAGAAGCAAACGGAGACTCAGACAAACAGAAAGGGAGACAGACTTAAGAGAAAGCGAGAGACAGACAAACGAAAGATATAGCGACAGAAAGACAGACAGAAAATTAGTAAGTGGATTTTAATGGGAGTGGGGAGAGGGGGAGGGATGGTTACGGCTAACGCCGAGTTTTTCTTTTTCAGACCTCAGAAAAGGAGAAGAGAAACGTAGACAGACAGATCAGAAAGAGATGGAGACAGACAAACATAAAGAGACAGACGGATCAGCAGAAACATTAAGGAAGATCAAAAGTAAAGATAGACAGACAAACAATAAGAAAGGGGATGAGACAGGCAGAGAGCGGTTATACAGAGATAGGCATACAGAGCCAGACAGGCTTATACAGAGGCATACAGAGCCAGACAGGCTTATACAGAGAGAGGCATACAGAGCCAGACAGGCTTATACAGAGAGAGGCATACAGAGCCAGACAGGCTTATACAGAGAGAGGCATACAGTGCCAGACAGGCTTATACAGAGAGAGGCATACAGAGCCAGACAGGCTTATACAGAGGCATACAGAGCCAGACAGGCTTATACAGAGAGAGGCATACAGAGCCAGACAGGCTTATACAGAGATAGTCATACAGAGCCAGACAGGCATACAGAGCCAGACAGGCTTATACAGAGATAGGCATACAGAGCCAGACAGGCTTATACAGAGATAGGCATACAGAGCCAGACAGGCTTATACAGAGATAGGCATACAGAGCCAGACAGGCTTATACAGAGAGAGGGGAATACAGAAAATAAATTGGAAGACAGCAAGACAGAAAATAGGAAGATAGGCAAAAAGAGAGAAAAAATGAAAGACAGAGACAGAGAGACTGACACAACACTCAGATATAGATTCCTACAATTACTAGGAACATAACTACTATGCAATAAACTGAAAGATTAAAAACAGAACTTAAAAGAAGAACTTTTCAGTCTTTCTTATAGGAATAAGTCAAATTCTTCACACACCTGCTCATTTATGAGATTATCGTAACCTACTCTGCCTTTAATATTGAGGACAGTGAACAAACATTATGTGGTCTTAATATTGGCCTTCTCAGTAGTTTGTAAATCCTGTTAGGACACTTGTTGGAAATACTTCGATTGTCAGACTAATAATGCAAACTTATCTCCTCTTTCTCTCTCGCTAACATACACACGCACGCACATACGTAATTTATTAATATAACAATAACTCACTTCGTGGTTAGCTAACAAACGAGCGGCTACGGGTCAATATTGGAGAAACTATATATATGTAAGATCGAGAACCAGTCCTCCTTTTTACGCAAGGACTTTCCTTGTCTCTTGATTGTTTTTCTTTCACCCTAACCCACTCCATCAGTGCGGACAGTGAAATCTCTATAAGCATGGTCTAAGACTCTAAGTAGTAATATTTCACAACCACCACCATGAACATACCCGAGAACTTGAAATGGCCGGACTCTAAAAGCAATCGCGATCACTCATTTTAACAATAAAAGCGCCCGCAATAAAATCCGTGCGCCAGCCACCAACAGTAATGACAAGGTAACGAGCCTACACCGAGGGCTTGAACAGTGCTTTGCGTAGATATCAAAGCCGGGAAACCAAGCGATTGTTATGCGAGCAGCTTACGATTACTTTCTTATGTTGATTTAATCGCTGTGCGTCTTTGAAATTGACCCCGGCCCTTCTTGCGTCAACGTTTGGTTTACATCACCACCCCACCAAAAACAAAAAAATAAAAAAAAAAAATAAAAAACCAACCCAAACAAACAAACAAAAAAATCAACCAACCAAACAAAAAAATTAACCAACCAACCAAACAAAACATTGGCCTGGTTATACTGGAATGTCAAGCTGATCACTGCTGAAACTATCGTCTATAAATAGTTCAAATGTACTGAATCAGTAAGGCCTTCTGACTTTGAATATTGGATTATGCTTGTGTATTACGTTCAAGGCCACATTTTCCTTGCAGGTAAAAGAAAGTGGCAAGAACTTCTTCATGTGCCCAAGATGTCGGCAAAGAACGGACCTCCCAAAGAACACTCGTGTCTTCGGCAGGTATGCCGACGCTTTCCAAGAAGACACTTTCGTCTCGAAACTGAGTGAAGTCATCAAAGCCTACAGCGAAAATAAGTCGTGTGACCTGTGCAGCAGACGCGGGGTTGCTGCCGCTGCTCTGAGCTGGTGCTTGGAGTGTTCAGACGCTGTGTGCGAGGCGTGTACCAGCGTTCACCTCCACGGTCCGTCAACCGCCGATCATGTCGTCGTTTCAATCTCGGAAATGCAAAAACTGTCGCTGGAAAACGTCATGAAAAGAAAACGAGAAGTGCCGTGTGCAAGACACAACGGGGACGCGGTCAAGCTTTACTGCGTGGACTGCAAAGAGCCGGCCTGCGTTCAGTGCGTCGCTGTCAACCACCGAAAATGTGACAACTGCGTCACCGTCGCCGACGCGATCTCGGCAAACGAACAAGACATGGCTGAAATTCTTATCCGGTTGCAGTCCATGCCAAGCGAAGATCTGCTAAACAATGGATTCGGTGATGCAGGAGAGGTGTTGGAAGAAACTGTGCGGAGCTCAAGGGAGCGAATTCGCGCCGTTTCGGCCGATCTGAGAAAGCGCATTGAAGAGAGCGAAGAGAGCTTGCTACAGAAGCTGGACGATATCCACACCATGTTGAGGCAAAAGATGCAAGGGAAAAGCGGACCAGCAAAGGACCACACCAAAACACTACGAGCGGCCAATGAGCGCATGCAGTATTTGTTGAAGTACGGCAGTGATGTAGAAATATTGCAGGTACTGAATTACCTCTTGAATCTATCCATCTATCTATCTGTCTATCTATCTATCTATCTATCTATCTATCTATCTATCTATCTATCTATCTATCTATCTATCTATCTATCTATACCTTGCGATCCATATGAACACTGATCTATCAATCTATCCCTCTGTCTATTTACTTTTCTATAGATTGATTTATGTGTATATCTATCACTAAAGTCTTGGAAGCGGGAACAGTTCATATTTATCCCAATCTGAATAGCTGAGTTGCCTCAGAGGGAAAAATGTCATAGCACGATTCTCGTTAACGTTTTTATAGATTCCTAAACATGCAATATCAGCCTTTTGTTACAAAGACAACAATTTGCAATTAAATGTTTAATTACCACTCTCAATTACTTCTTGGTAGCAACATAGCACTATAAAACTCTTAAATGTGAAAGAGTAAAATAATATTAAACAATGCCAGTAATAAAATATACACAATTCAGGAGTGTCGACTATAAAACACATCAGTTTCCACCCCACCCCCACTCCCCTCCCGGCACAGAACCATTGAATGTCTCTGCAAAGATTCCTCTGCAGACATTCACAAGAGAGGACACGTTTTCTTGAAGGTCGAACTGAGTTGAGATTTTTTTTTTTTAATAAAGACTACCCTTTTTAACAGCTTACACGCTACTTATGGTATACATACAGTTTCTCAGAAATACACATTTCACATCGCACAGCATACGCGTCACATTTCTTATAAAATACACTTCACATTTCTAAATCTTCACTGCACACGTTTCACAAACGTGTGAAAACTCTTAACATTTCTCACAGTATACCCTTCACATTTCTTACTGTATGCAAAATTGTCACAGCAGACACTGCACATTTCTCACAACATACACTACATCCCACAGCACACACTGCAAAATCATCGCAGCATACTCTGTACTTTTCTCACAATATATACTATATTTTTATTATAGTACAGTGTTTATATACTACACTTTTCCCCACATAATACACTGCACATTTCTTAGAGTATACACTGCATATTTCTCACAAAATGCACTGCACTTTTCTTACAATATATACTGCACTTTTCTCAAAGTTGACACTGCAAAATTTCGCATTGCACATTCTGCTCATTTCTTACATGATACACCGCATATCCTCACAATACACACAGCACATTTCTCATAACATACACTGCAAAATACTCTTACCATACACTATACATTTCTCACAGGATACACTGCAAAATCCAATTAGCATACACTGTACTTTTTCTCAGTTAAAAATGCACAGTGATCAAAGAGCCGATATTATTACGCACTTTAATAATGTGATTTCTTTTTTGTCTTTTTCATTTCTTCTGCATCTCTCTCACTTTCTCTCTCTTTTTTTCTTTACCCCTCCCTCCCTCCAGGTGTACGATTCCATTAAAGACGCCATGGGCAAGCTGGAAAAGTCCGGTCCTGACAGCGGCGCGCAGGACATCGAAGAGGAAGAGGAGCTGATGTTCAGGGTCAACTTCATGCCAGACGATTGTGTCAAAGTCTTCCAGCGAGATTACCAGACTCTGGGACACATTCAGGTACAACTCCACAGAGCATGATTATCAAATTCGAATCGCGAACATCGCTGGGGTCGCAAGCTAATTACAAACATTAATGACAGATTGTATATATTGTTTAGTTTTAATTATTATTTATCAAGGACAACAGTGTTCAATGTGTACTTTATGTTATCCTTTACTGACATCTACCTGTTTTATTTATTTTTGATTCATTTCACCCGCTTATGCCATCTATTTCACTTTTGCTTAATTGTCATCTGTAAAGATTTCTGCTTTGTTTCACTATTTATAAAATGACACTCTTTAGAGCTAGTTCACCTTTTGTTGTCAACTCCCTGTGCTGAAGTTCAGTCTATGGCTCTATGCTGTCAAGTCCTGTGCTGAAGTTCAGTCTATGGCTCTATGCTGTCAAGTCCTGTGCTGAAGTTCAGTCCATGCTGTCAAGTCTCTGTGCTATAGTTCGTTCTTCGCTATATCCAGTCTTTAGTTTCTGTCAACTGTCAACTATGCTGTAGTTCTCTATTGGCTGTTAGCCACCTGTATTCTAATTTACTCCTTGCTGTTTACATCCTGCACTCTATTTTACTCCTTGCTATCAACATTCTATGGTCTATTTAACTCCTTGCTATCAACATTCTATGGTCTATTTCATTCCTTGCTATCAATATTCTATCGTCTATTTCACTCCTTGATGTTAACATCCTGTGCTCTATTTCACATATTGCTGTTATCATCCTGCGCCCTATTTCACTTATTACTGTTAACATCATGCGCCCTATTTCACTCTTTTAGGTAGAAGATTGTAACTCAGACGATGGTCTGTCTTCATGGGGCGTCACTTGCACATCACGTGACGAAATTATCGTCGTTGACTGTCGAAATAAACGAGTGCAGAAGTTTACCAGCAATGGAGATCTGATCGATCACATCCAGGTAACAGGATTAAGCAAAAGATTACGGAACTATTCCATTATGTCGATAACAGGATTAAACAGAAAAATTATTTCATTATTCCATTATGTCATTAACAATATTAAACAAAGATTAGGTCATTATTTACTTATGCCTA
The DNA here is from genome assembly GCA_028829895.1 of Sinotaia quadrata. Classification (NCBI taxonomy): domain Eukaryota; kingdom Metazoa; phylum Mollusca; class Gastropoda; order Architaenioglossa; family Viviparidae; genus Sinotaia; species Sinotaia quadrata. Next base: position 48,776,161 of record CM054179.1, read on the forward strand.
TAACAAAATTATACACAAAGATTAGGTCATTATTTCATTATGTTGATGACAAGAGTTAAACAAAAAGACTAGGCATTGACATTAACAAGACTAAACAAAGATTTAAATATGTTGATGACCGTTAATCAGAAAGATTAGGACATTATTCAATTATATTGTTAACAGGATTAAACAAAAAGATTAGGTCTTTATACCATTTATGTTGATGATAGATAAACAGAAAAAATAGGCCATTATTTCTGTGGCAGAGTAAATTTACTTACACTATTTCTAGATTTAATTGTTATATAAATTGTCAAAGTGGCCTGCCCTTGGGTAATCCTTATGATTGCATTTTTTTAAGTGTCAAAGTTGGAAGTAAACAACTCAGTTGGAGAATAGGCTAGAAATTGCTAATGCAATCCAAACCAGTTCCAACTGGATGAGTAGTTTTTCTGACTAATAGTCTCACACTTGTTCATAACGACGTCAACCAATTGGGATGGATGGAAAGTTTCTTTGTTGAAGTTCTCTATTCTAATCACTTTGAATTTGAACATAACTTGAGCCGGTCATAAAGGTGATCGTTTGCTTATGGTAAGTCAACTGACTGATAAAGGAAGAATGGACTTAGAGTATTCCATACATGTTTGCTATTGATCTATGTCTTCTATGATTTGAATTGGAGAATGCTCTTGTAATTGAACCATTATTTCTATGTTCATTAATATGACTACATTGTACATTATACTTGTGAATTTTGATTGATGCAATATTTCTTTTGTTGTGTATGTATGTTGCAGAATTTGTGTTGAGAATGTTTGTAAGAAAGATAGGAGTTTAGAGATGAAATATGCCTGAAATTTAGTGCTGCCTTAATTTGACTTTTGCAGAGAAAGCATGCCCTTTTCTTTTGTCACGACCTGCTACAGTAGCTACTGTACTCTGCTTCGTCAAGTCTGTGTGTGAATCCAGCATTGTTGTCAACTGTCAGTAGAGCCTGTTGCTGCAAGTTGATTCCTGTGAATTCCGTTTGATATCCAGTTTGGCGGAAATTTGTGGCATGAGTTTGGTTTCAAGAATTCACGAAGATTATATTGAATGTTCCTCTTGGTGTTTTGAGTAAATGTGCATGGAAAATCAAGAACTTTCTTCCTGATGTGCTTGATAGCACATCTGAAATTCAGGACAGTTCTCAATGGTGTGCTTGGAGAGTGCGTCAAAGATTCTGGAACAGTTGTGTAACGTGCCCCTAGAAAGGACACGTAGGGCCTCACCTAAATGAGAGAGACAGTGACTGCTGCAACTGCGTGATTGCGAACACATGCTGCTACAGCCGCCATCTTTGAAAAGCGTATATGAATTGACCTTCATTATTTCTCTGAAACTCTACTCTCATTTTCGTGATATCCATGAACTTGATTATGAATTTATGTTAATTGACTGCTAATATCTATGCTAGGATAAAATGAATGATTGTCCAATGTTAATGAACATTGTTGTGAAGTGATGTAAATGTCAATGCTCTTTGATTCTTATTCATATGTTATATACTTGATTGGGGGTGGGGGGGTGATTTAATAAATTTATTGACCTTATTTAAACATATTGATAAGCATATTTTGGAAAGACTGGGTGGATGGGGACTTGCTAAAAGTCGGATTTGTCTTCTCCTTTAGTAAGAAGTTTTGCACCTAAGGAAATATTGTGTGACAGTCATATTTGTCTTTAATGTTGTGGAAGAGAGAAAACGTTTACAGCACCCGCGTGTGGAAGTAAGACAGACGAGTGGTGTCTTCTGGAGAATTATTAATAACATAAATTAAGATTCTGATCACATGTAATTAGTTATGGACGATTACTAATCATAACCAATAACTGGGGTGTCGTTGTGTCACACGTGCTAACATTAGAGTATTATTTATGGTCTTGTATTTGTTTTGCATTGATTAAACCATATACTTACAAACCCCTGAAAATATTAGCAAGCGTTTTATTTTTAGATTTCGGAGGAACCTCGTGATGTCACTTCCTGTGGTGAAGACGATGTAGCTATCACAGTCATGAAAAAGCAAATATTTGTCGTCACCGTTACTGGTAAATTATACTATATATTGTTGGTTACACAAAGAGACAGACACATACACAGACACGCGCTATCATATGCTACTGGCAAAATTATTCTTTAAGAGATTACCACTCACATTTGTGTTCCTGTCGTACAGCTTAAATACTTACTTAACTGCATGACATTTAATTACACGAAACAATTCTGTTAGTAATAATGAAGACACCGCTTTAACAAATTATTCCTTACTTCGATCACCTAGGCAACATGACTCTAAAGCGACGCATTAAGACGGAAAAGCAGTACGACGCTATTTCTTTTTCCACCTTCGCTGGCAAGCAATTTCTCGTGTCCTGCCTGCAAGACACTTCAGTCGACGTCATCACCCTATCAGGCAACGTGTTAAAGTCCTTTAATGTGGACTCCACCGGGAACGCCATCTTCCTGGACCCGCGCTACGTCACTTTCTCCAAAGAAGGCAACTACGTCATCACTGACGTCGCATCCAATGCTGTCAAGTGCATTTCTCCCGACGGAGTGCTGGTGTTTTCCTATCAACCGAGCGGTGCGCACGTGCTGAGGAAACCCCAGGGTCTCTGCATGGACAACGTGGGGAACGTCTTCATCGCAGACTACGGCAACAGTCGAGTCCAGCTTGTCACTAACGAAGGGGCATTTCAGAGGTCAGGGGGAAAAAAGATCCGAAAATTAGAATTGAAACACTTATTTAGGGTAATTTATTTAATTTAATTTATTGTACAGTTCAAAAAGGAGAAAGAGATGTACACTTAACATATTTTTCACCACAGGATTTTCACTGTTTACTGACCGAAGAAATTATATTGTCATGTATACACAGCTAATGCGTAATATATAATTCACAAAACTGAATAATTTGTTCTGACGAATTAAAAAGTAATAATTTAAAAATGAAATTGCAATGAGGAATAAGTGTAGTTCAACACACAGGCTATAATTTCATTACGTCAGAGGGCTTGAAGAGTTAAACTAATGTCGTTTTCCCTACTGTACCATACTTTGCATTGTCTTTGAACACGTTCATGTCCTGTTGTATCATGTATTGCATTGTCTTTGAACACGTTCATGTCCTGTTGTATCATGTATTGCATTGTCTTGAAACAGGTTCGTGCTTGCGCGAGAGAGTGGGATTCACCGTCCAGTCGCTATCCACATGACCAGCACTAACAAGTTGATCGTGGTACAGAGCGATGGCATTGTCAAGGTAACAGGAGAAAAAAGAAAACGAGGAGAGCGAGAGCCTGAGACGGAGGGGGGGGGTAAAAAAGAGGAGGGAGAAAGGAGGTGAAGAAGAGATAAGTATGGAGACAGAGAAGATAGTGATGTAGGAAAGAACTAGAGAGAGAGTGGGCGGGGGGAAGAAACAGGAAGGAAGAGAAAGGGAGGATAAGAGATACAATAGGAGGTAAATATGGAATATTGTGCGTGTTTTTAGGATTATTTTGACCACATCTCAATACGTATGTATCTGTGAAAGGGTTAAGATTAGAGTTGTGACTCGTCTGTGGAAACAAGATCCAATGGACAAAATCACTGACGTCACATTAGTTTCAAGAGTACTCGTCTCCAAGGATTTTAGAGACACACTGGTTAGTGTAAATGCAGCATCAGGGTCAGGCCTCAAACTGCTTCTATCTTGATTATTGACTTTATGGTTGTGAAATGGTGCGAATGCTGTATTTCTTAAAATAAAACGTATTGCAGTTTAAATATGAAAAATAATTAAAATGAAACTTATTGCACTTTAAGTACGAAAAATAATTTCGTTGCAGCCATGAAGTATGAGATATGTTGGATAGGAATAGTCTTTCTTATAAATAAATAATAATAAATAATAAAAATCAATGTTTGACAGTTGTTAATAGATGACCAAACATAACAAACTAATCTTCATGTTCATATGAACAAAAATGTTTGTATTAAGTTGTTGTGAACTGTACTTACAGGTGTTCAGTTATGAATGACCCGGAAAGATGAAGGTGCGCTACAAGGTCACTTGTTGGTGCCCTCGTTGTCTTGCCAACATGGAGAAGGATCAGGCTGCCCAATCGGCTGCTATGTAAAAAGTGACGTCACTGACTCCTGACGTCATTTTTTTTAAAGAGCTGTTGACTGCTTTAGTTATTGCTGACAACAAGTTACTTCTTGCCTACGTAACTAATTCTTATTTTATTTAATTTTATTTTTCCCTCTTGAGATATTCATTCGCTTAAGTATGTTAACTAGAGAAATACAAAACTCCAGATTGTATTGTAATGACTTTATTGAACTTATCCGAACCAGTTAGGACCAGAGAGTAATCTTGACCTTTCTCAGTCTCATCCAGTTTTTTTAAATTTAAAAATCAAATACAAACTTGTGCTAAAGCCTATTGAACAATAAAAGTTTTACAACTGGTTTTCGTTTTACTGAATTAAAAACTCGTTCAAAAGAAGGATTTCTTAAAATTTTTATTGCTCACAACTTAATAGCAGTATGAGTAAGAAATATAAAAATAATTCTTCTAAACTGAATTAGAAAACTCATTCTTTTTCTTCTTACTATTAATACTGATGAGCGATTTGTCTACAAGAATGTAATTGTCAGCACTAGAAGCGCCACCTACCTGACCTGCATGATTTGTGATGCGCGCGATCTAATCTCGTAAGAGGGGTCGTACGTTGATGAGTTTCCTTCCGGTCACGTGGGCAACCCTTCGCCAGGCTAAGCAGTTATATCGCCTGTCCTTTTCCATCTGTACACCCCCATCCCCACAACTTTAATTTCACATTCAAATAGCCCTTTGAAAAATAACATCTGTTAAAACATTACTCGACACTAGTGAGCTTTATCCACACTACTTATCTATAATTTTAATCACCACTACCATACAAACACACCTAACATCTACATTACTATATATTGATTTTATCATTGTGACCCCGTTACTATACACCCTCACACACAAACACACCTAACATCTACATTACTATGCATTGATTTTATCATTGTTACCCCGTTACTATACACCCCCACGCACAAACACACCTAACATCTACATTACTATGTATTGATTTTATCATTGTTACCCTGTTACTATACACACCCACACACAAACACACCTAACATCTACATTACTATGCATTGATTTTATCATTTGACCCCCGTTACTATACAACCCCCACACATACACACACACACACACACACACACACACACACACACACAAGTTTAGGAAACTTTATAGTATTGGGAGTACTGCATGTTTGCCTTAGTTTTTGCCAGCCGGCAAAATAGGCCAATAGTTTAGTCCAGGTCCACTCAAATGTCATCAAAGGAAAAAGTGTATCCGACAGTTCTACACACCAGTGGAAAGATTACACGAGTGTGAGTGAGAATATAATCAGTGGGCAAACACACATATTAACAAAAGTTTACTTTACTATGAATTTCTTGTTGAAAATGGAGTATCAGTGTGTCAATAAGTAGGTTGCTTGACTTAAAAAATGAAAATGCGTGTGTGAGAGAGAAATTTACAAATAACAACATAACTTCTGACTAACCAACACAGTTTCATTCCTTATCATTTTTTAATGATGGAAATAATATGTTTTTGCTGTAAAATGACATAAAATATCAGTCATTAACATTAAAAACGGTAACGGCACACATCGGGTTAATCGATTTATTAGTCGTCGTCAATGTTCTCTCTTTCATTTAAGAAAAAATGACTAATAACAAAAAAGCTTGTACCAAGATATCGTAACAAGACATTCTCAGTACTCTTGTGAATACGTTGACTTCTGATGATCAATGATAATTCCGTTGAGACAAAACAAATAAATACTTACTGTTGGTGAGTTTTTCAGAACACGTATTGGACTACATTTCTGTGTTAGTGCTGATTCAGGAAATGTTTGGTTCCCTCTTGTAAAATACTTTTTTAAATAATAAAAAATGTATTTAGGAATATAATTTTTTTGCCACTTATTTTACTTTAAATTATCTAATCTGCTTAAATTTACCTTTTCGCTTATGTAATTACAGCCGTTATCTCTTTCATATTGCACTGAAGTATCTGTTCTAGTTTTGCTTATTTTTTCCTGCTTGAAGTTTAAGTTCTCTTGGTAGCTGCTTATTATTTTAAAGCAATTTTGTACACAATATCATCCCTTTTTATCTTCTCTTTGCTACTTTTTTATTTTATGAGTATTACACATTCTAAGTGTATTTATTTGTATGTATATAGCATGGATTTATCAACTATTCCAGTAATATCTTTACTGACAGCATTAGAGACAGTAAATTATGAAGTTATATTTGTATGTATATAACATGGATTCTCAACTATTCCCAGTAATATCTTTACTGACAACATTAGAGACAGTAAATTATGAAGTTATATTTGTATTTTCAGTTTTATAACGTTAATCATTAAGAGATTGTTTACATTACATTTATACAAGTTAATTATAATAATTATTTTCATCACATCATCAAAAGTTACTAGACAATTAGTATAAAATTACTAGACACGTAGTATACAAGTTACTAGACTAGTACAAGTAGTACAAGTTACTAGACTAGTATAAGTAGTACAAAAGTTACTAAACACGTATTATACAAGTTACTAGACTAGTACAAGTAGTACAAAAGTTATACTAAGTGTTTAGTAACTAGAGCTACTAGACTCGTATAAAAGTTACTAGACTCGTAGTATAAAAGTTACTAGTCTCATAATATAGAAGTTACAAGACTCGTAGTGTACAAGTAATTAGACACATAGTATATGGTTATAGAAAGTGTTCGAGCTAAATAATTAGCGAAATTCTGGTCATTCCAATGTTTCTTTTTTTTACAGTGATCGAATTGACCATTCCAAACAATCTAACGTATTGTAATATTAAATTCTGTTGTTGTTATCTAGATTTAGGGAAACAACATCCTGAAAATGATAATCCGATCGTTATTAAGTTGTGCTTGGTTAACCACAAAGTTGTGCTCATAAACATAATTCATTATCGTTGATTGTAGGCCATTGTAGGGTTTAATAGTACGCACATTATTAATCCCTTTCCTAAACCACTACTTTATCCTTCAATTCTTTCACACATCAAGACACGAATTAATTACATCAGAATTGCTCTGCAAACTGCCCCTCAAAAAATGAGGAATAACATTGTTTATTGGTGGCACGATAAAACTTAAACACATTTAAATTGTTTAATATTAATATTTTTGTATTGGTTGTCTATTGACACATGCTTTACTCTTTCAAAACAAAGTTTTTTTTTCTTTTGGCTGGATTATAATTTTATATTTTTAATTCACACAGTATTACAATAATACCATAAAACAGTATTATAAAGAGGTTTATTTTATTTTTAAAATTTTAATTTTACAAAAGCTGTTTATTTTACAATATTATAAATGCTTTATTCAAATATTACGTTGCATTTTTATGTTGATATTACTGATTTATATTTGTGTACATCTTAACACATTACGATATTGTAGTTTGTAATTTATTATACATGTATTTTAATGATTGTTCTCTTCTTCTTATTATTTTATTCTTATTTTAATGATTTAATGTTATCACTTCTATAGTGAGAGGATGCTAACATTAAGCAAATTATATAATTTATTATTTTGTTAAAACACACTTCATTAATGAATAATTGTATATAAATGTTGCTTGTACATATATTTAATTTTAATATGCAGCTATTTCAGTTTATATTTAATTACATAATAATATTTATTTAATTTTATTTAAAATGTGCTATTCCTTCAATGGTAGTAACATATATTCATGTTAGATGTGTGCAGTGATAAAAATAATTTAGTGGCATATATAATGTTTGGAGTAATATATATATTTGTCAGTGTCATGATATGGAACAAGTTTGTTTCGAAGTAAATAATTTAAGATGATTTATTATCTTTCTTAATTTATTTATTTTTTAATTATTGTGCCCCGTCTGTTTACGCTTAATGATAATTTTTCAATAGAAATATATAGTGCTTCCTGTAGTCCTGTTGTCGTTAGTGTATGTATGGTCTAATGTCTTTGTCCTGCATGTTACCCTGCATGTCATTATACTGCCTTGAGCCCTGCATGTCATAATCTTGCATAAAAATGATTATCCTGTGCTTGTCAGTCAATATATCATGCATGAATTTGAAATATAATTTTATTTTATTTTTAGCCTTCAGCCTTTTTTGAATTTTTTTTTTAAATGTCGAAATGACCTTAGCACCTTTACTACCTAACTTTAAAAAAAACAAACTATGTGGCTTATGGGGTCGAGAGTAGAATAGATAGATCTAAATCTTCTTATCTCTAACGTTCTTTGGAGTGCATGTCAGTTTCCTGAATCTAGCCAGGCAAACATCACATCTGCTTTCTGTATGAGTAATTATTTGACTATAATATTTAGATCTCAGCGAAATCAGTCGATAAGTAGTACCTTTATGACTCTGCTTTATTCTTGATAGTTGCAGTAACTAAGTTAAATAATGCTTCGCTTAGAATCAATATACCACAGTTACTATCCTTATATAAAGCTACCGTATATCAGTAAATCGTACCGTCGATCAATCATTAACATCAGTCATAACTAAAGTCATTATCCATGCCTTCTGTCAATCAGTCAAGGAAATCTTGAATTAAGTCATTCGTGTCTTCATATAGTCTGTCAACCATATCTTCCAGTCATCTGTCTATCTCTTGTTTTCTAGTGATCCACCCGTCATTGGTGCCTTTCTTTAATCAATTTAAAATGCATTCAATTTTTTCAGTTCTGTCTGTTTTCTTGCTCACACAGTCTTTGCCTTCTCTGAAGGCCTTAAGCGTAGGAAGGGGGGGGGGGGACGCAACAGAAAGTGGAATATGATAAGCCATGGAATGAATGTTTATTGAAATCATATCGCATCACCAATAATGTAAATTCCACAATTATAAGTAGCAAGTTGCACTTCTAACTATCTGCTGTCTCCCTATCAAGACTGAGATCATTTTGTCTCAACATATGTATGTTTATGCCCTCCATCCCCCCCCCCCTCTCTCAATTTATTTTTTCTTCTTAAAAGTATATTTTAATGTTCAGTCAGTAGTATTTATATTTGGTTTGTTAAATTTTATTAAATAATCTAAAGCCTCTTGTTCCTGTGTGAACAATGCAGAAGCTTATCTATCTGCATTTCATTCAAAATTCATAACATCTGTACCTCTTAATCTGAAGTAAGTGCAGTCACATTTCATTTGAAGTTCATAAAATCAATATCTCAAAATCTGAAGTAAATGCAGTCACATTTCATTCAATGTTAATAAAATATACACAAAGGAAGCAATATATACAATGTACACAAATGCAGATATACTTAAAATGTACATATCTGAATAAATAACAAATTGTACATATCTAAAGAAATAACAGAAAATGTACACATGGAAGAAATAACATCAATGTACATATTGGAAGAAATATAACGAAACATACACATTGAAAGAAATATAATAAAATGTACATATTTGAAAAATATCATAAAATATGCATAGTGGAAGAAGTAATATAAATGTACACATTGGAAGAAATAGCATTAAATATATGTATCTGAAGAAATAACATAAAATGTGCACATTGAAGAAATAACATAAAATGTACACATTGAAGAAAAATGTATATATCTAAAGAAATAACATAAAATGTTCACATTGAAAAAATAACATAAAATGCGTATATCTGAAGAAATAAAAAAATATTTATATGGTGAGCAGGGTTAACAGATTATCACTTCAAATAGTCAGTATTTAACCCCACTTGTAAAAATGTAGAAGAGAAACCTCGTTAATTCTTAGTAAATTAGATTTTCTTTTCTCTGGGAGTTACTGGGTCAAACCTCGTTAATTCTTAGTAAATTAGATTTTCTTTTCTCTGGGAGTTACTGGGTCAAAATAACATATGCTAATTTTAGAATCTTTATGCTACACTATCATTCACATAGCTTAGTGGGGACACCCCCACAAAATATACTTGTTGTCTGACTTTCAAATAAAATAGCCACCGACCCACTAAGCATGCATATCATACTCCTTGAATAGTACTTAAAATATAACAAAATTTATTTAACAAGGAAGAAAATGAACAATAAAGGTGATGTAAATATTTCTTGACTATGAGATTCAATAATCAGACAATCATAGTCACAAAGTAGTCACAAAGGCAAAATTCAAGCAGACAACATAGGATATTCAAGCAACAAAATTCTGCTCATTAAATCAATTAAGAAGCTCTTTGCAAACCAGTTCTTTAAATTCCTTATTATGAGACAAGAGTCTTTTCCCAAGCACTGGTTAGAGAAATTTCTGTTGGCAGTTCATTTATTCTTCTAAGAATGATTTCAGTTCAGATGTTCATAAAAAAATAACAACAGTTCAATGATCTAACTGTTAACAGTCCTTGCTTTCCTTTATGAAGTACTAGCATTCAAGATTTAGACTTTAGTCTGGTTTTCACAAAGATTCTAACTTGACACATACATTTATACAATGAGTAAAAAAACAGACATTTCAATCAAAGAGACATTTGAGGGATGGTGGGTATAATTTGGAATGTTTTTACTTTGGAGGATGACACGACAGCTGGGTTTTCTTTTCTTGTCAGTGAAGCATGAGCTGCTTGAAGATCCCTGGCATGTCAATGGACACATAGTGTGTGGCATGTGGCCGAAGAAAACACTGGTTTTCAAGAGACAATGCTGCATTGTTATTATGTAGGAAACTTGATGACCTTGATGTCATACACAGCCATATGACATGGCTGTGGCAGTAGTGCAGACCAGGAGGAAAAATTGAAGATGAAGAAGTTGAATGATCATGCAGACTCAGGTAGCCAAAGGATGTAGACTTTTGGAATGCTGGCAAAATAATATGACAAATAGAGGCAATTAATTAAACCTCTTCACACCCTCTCTCTGTCTGACATGCTCACATATATTTTATCTATGGACTGTTCAGCCAAATACAATTTATGAATCAAAAGAAAGCAATTATGAACCTTTTTCTAATTTGAAAAATCCAACTACGAATTTTTAAGTACAAAAGATTTTTCTGAGTACTGTTCCATAGATATACCTGATTTTTGCATTGCTGATCATCAAAAATGCCTTCCAAAAGATAGGACTGTATATGTCATGAGATCAAGTAATAAGCTGTTGGCCCTGAAATAAATGTGTTTGTATAATATTGTTCTAGTTGAAACAGAGGCTTTTTGTGAGTGACTTGGCACATGCAATGGCCTCAGATCATATTTTTGTTGTGTACAGCCCCCGGCAGGGACACATTTACACTCGAAAAATCACTGTTCCACTAGACAACAACTTCAACTTTTTTGCTTTAAGGTTTGGTCAAAACGGGAGACAACAAAATGGTATTGTGGGGAGTACATTTGCCTCTCTCTATTTTTAGACTTAATTGTTATATAAATTGTTAAAATTGTTGAAGTAACCTTAAATTTGGCACTCCTTATGATGGTACTTTTGTAAGTGTCAGAGTTGGAGTAAACAACTCCAATCGAAAACATGCTAGAAACTGATGATGCAATCCAAACCAGTTCCGAATGTGGATGAGTAGTTTTTATTATCCAATGGTTAAGATTTATAGGAACGAGACCAGTCAATGGGCTGAGATCAAAAGTTTACCTGCTGTAGAGAATTCTATTGTCTAATCACTTTGAATTTGGAGTGGCAAGAATTCCAGTCATGAATGGCAGCCATTAACTTAATGTTGAGTTAACTGACTGATTGAGAGAGAATGAACCTAGAAATATTTTGTTATTGATATGTTGTACTTGTGCTTTACGTAGAGATGTATTATGTGAGTAGACTATTATTTCTACATTGTGAACTATGATGCTTATATGTAGTATGCTAAATACCTGACATTGTTTCTAGTGAACCTGTTCATAAACTATTATGCTGTGTGAGTGTATCGGGCTAATGGATACTGTTGCAGGAAAGAGTAAGCTGAGGCCTGAATTTAAGGGAGAATGGAGTTAAAGATAAATAAACTGGAAAATTAACATTTATTCCAAGATTATATTTTACAGGGCATAAGCAACCTTTCTTTGTTTTACCTGAATCTCCTGGTTTACTGATTATAAACCACTATGACCATGGTAGATGCGAGAAGTATCTATTGCAGTGTAAATGTAAAGAATACACTGCACTCCTTTGATGTATGGTGGCAAAGTATGCTGACTACATCATGGAATTTCTGGTATAAGGAAGTTATTGGAAATTGCTACAATTGTTCTGCCTGAGGGAGCTAATACGGCAGAGCACAGGATGGCCTCAAGAGAATAGAGGCTAGTCTGTTAAACTATGTAATAAGGGAAACACGTGGAATTGACAGTAATAGTGTGAACAATAAACTTGTAACTTTGTTACAAAAAGCATGCAAAAAAGACTATTGCGGCTTCAAAAAAGACAAGATTACACAGAAACTATTATGGCTTGTCTCTAATAACTCTATTTATGTTCTCTGATTAGAACTTTCCTGTGATTTGTATTGACACTAATCTGTTGAATTGTGTTTTAGGATATAAGACTATAGGTTTTTAAATTATTTGAACATGGTTTCATGGAAATATTGATATCAGGTAATCTTTTTTCACTGTATTTGTTAAATGTATATTTGATTGTTGATTTAATAAATTTATGATCTTCTAACACATATCGATAACCTTATGTTGGAGAAGAAAGTGGGGGGGGGGGGGCTCGCTAAATGTAGAATAAAAGATGGATTTATCTTCTCCTTTAGTAAAACGTTTTCCAACCTACAGGAATAATACTGTAACGGTAAATGTTTGTCTTTAATGTTGTGGAAGAGAGAAAACCTTTACAGCCCCAGTGAAAGAGACGAGTGTTGTCTGCTGGAGAATTGTTAAGATTCTCATCACTTGTAAATTAGTTATGGATGATTAATTATAATAATAATCTTAACCATTAACTAGGTAGCATTGGCGTGAAAGGTATGCATTCTGCTATTCACAAAAAGTTCCTGGGCTTATACAGGTGTAGGATTCAGCACAAAGATGTAAGAGGGTAAGTGCAACTACCCATGCGTATCTTAAGTGACTAATCAATTCACTTCACGCCTCATTTTGATTTGATTGCATATCCATGTAAATATAGTCCAAGACAGTCCAAAACACTTATCCAAATAGCTAACATTTGAAAAGATCTTTTTACACTGCTATCTCAGCAAAAGAACAGGGCAGAAAGAAATGTCTTACATTAATTTCACAGTACATTTAATTAATTAGAAAAAATAATTAATAAAAGTCATTAATCATGCTATTTGCAGTTCTAGATTTCACAGTATACAATGGAAGGAAGAAATAACATAAACGTAGTTATTGCTTAGACTTTGCTATGCAATATGAAGTATTTATGAGATCGCTTTGTTATGTTTTATGACAAAATTCTAGTAGCTACGTAGACTTTGGTATGTTTTATGACAAAATTCTAGTAGCTACGTAGACTTTGGTATGTTTTATGACAAAATTCTAGTAGCTACGTAGACTTTGTTATGCAAAATGTGTTGTATGATGGGAAATTCTCCCACATTTTAAACATATATTTTACATTTCTGGTCCATAATTTTAAGATGACATGTAATTTGTATATTTTGTAAATGTGATAATGAAGTGAGTCGAGGATGGACAAGTGTGGAGGGGAAGACACGCTGTTTGGATTGAATCGGTGTTGTATATTATTTTGTGAGAATGCTAGCTCCTGGCAGTTGACCAGTAGTGACGATAGGCTAAACAGATTAAATCTACATCTCATTTTGATCAAGATCTTGTTATGTGGTTATCGAACGTTTTAGACTGATACAGCTGTGAACTTGTTTACTCATGCTAAGATAGTTCTCCTGTCCCAGATGATTTTTGGCGCATGTTACAGAATCCTTACCATACTGCAAGTCTCGATTTGCGGTCCCACCCAACAAGTTTGCCTATGCAATTTTTTCTCTTATTACTAATATTCAAACTGTTTATTCATATTTTTTACTGGAACAAAACGTATCTATTTAATTGAATATGAAATCAATCTCACCGTCTTAAGAAGCACTCTCCTTCGAATATGCATGCACAATCTCCTAGTTATGCAAGGGGCACAAATCTTTCTGCTTATTCTCTCAACTGAATTATAACAAGAAACAAGAGATGAAGAAACGAAAGCATCACTAGCAACATAACTTACATTTTAAATGAGGTTTCTTTGGGGGTGAAAATATATGTAACAGAAATAAATCTATTCACACAGTAACTCATAAAGGGGCATAAGAAAATTAGAACTTATTTTATTTTATGTCAAAAATAAATGAATGAGCACGCTTAAAGAGCAGTATTTTATATGAATAAAGAAATCCAGTCATGGTGCCCACTATTCTTACTGAAGAAGATTATTTTACAAAATAACTATTGTGTGAACAAGGAAATGTGGAATTCTCAAAAAATCCAGTGAACATGTGTTACATGATTGCGAATATGAACATTTTTCAAGTTTACTTTCCTCAATACCCGTACTACATTATTTAAGTGAAACAATATACATCTTCTCTTGTGCTTTCTTACAGACAGAAACTTAATTCACAGTCAGCAATTCTAAGCGTAATGACGGTTAGGTTTGAAAGGGTTTGTAACTCCAACTTTATGAAAAAAAAAGTTAGGCAAGTCCAAAAATAGCTTAAGTCTTTAAAAATACCGTTGTTGTGTTTTGCTTTGTTTTTAAAGAAAAAGAAAAAAGACTTGAAGGTGAAAATAAATTACTCGCTTGTACTTCTCATTGTTTATTGTGTTTAAAATGTTTTGTTCCTGGGTATTCTTCATGCTTATAATAAAAACAAAATAATATTAAAACTCCGCAGAATGCATATATATTTACATAATTAAACCTAAGACAGTACGTACGTGATTCTTGCGACAAAGTAGCTAACTGAAGATGTCTTCTTGTTTACAGAATGACTAAGTAGTAATTTTTTTCTCCTGCGCACAAATTAAATAGTTCAACTGGATATGCAAGTATGATCAGTGTCAAAGGTGAATTGGAAAGTGTTAAAACTTCAACATAGACGATGAAAATTAAGACGTATGATTTTTTAAATTCATCTTTGAAGTTATGAAGATATTTGCTTCAATGTATCTGTAAATACGATGTTCTTTTATGGTCACTCAGATTGCTTTGCTGTTGGTGAGTTTACTGAGCCACAGTTCCACAAAATGGTGTTAAAACTGTTTTCCAAATTGCCTTTAAAAAAAAAAAAACTCCCTAAGTTTTATAATTCAAAGAGTTTCTTTCTTTCTTTGTGTAGCTAATATGCGTACAATGTATTATGTCATGTTCCTCAAGGTCTTGTGATTCTGATTTTATTTACTGGATCAGTATTGCAGTCTTGTGATTCTGATTTTATTTACTGGATCAGTATTGCAGTCTTGTGATTCTGATTTTATTTACTGGATCAGTATTGCAGTCCAACTTGCATCATGAACAGTATGTAACATATTACAAAGAGTGGCGTCAGCTGAATGTAACATGTTACAAAGAGTGGCGGCAACTGACTGCAGATCTCGCATTCTTAGCTCGCCACAAGTAGCGGCCCTGATTCGAATCAAAGAAAGCTGCACTCATTAAAAATTGATTTGCTGATGGTCCTAAGTAGACAGCACCCTAATATAAAATGTATGCTGTAGTGTCAGTTTTGTTAATATGTATGTTACTATTACTGTACCTCGTTTGGAAATAATGAATTCCTCAAACACATCCCAGAAGTCTTAGCACTAAAAAAGCTGATCAAGCCCAGTGAGTCACTGACTGACGTTTGACCTAAATTTTATTTTTATCAACGACATGAAAGAAGTCTGTTGGTTTTTTTTTTTTTTTTTTAATGTCTCACGACCATCTAAGGAACTATTAAATCAGCGATGATGGAATGAACAGAAAATTATTATTTTTATGCCGCAGTTATATTTGCGTATGAAACTGGACCAAGACGATTTTAGTCAATAGGCAAAATAAATAAATAACGTTCGATCGCCGCCGACTCTATCTGTTTTATTTTTCTGTTACCCCTCTATTTAAATCTTAGTTTTCATTTCATTAACAGTATTTTTTGCTAACAATTGCCAAACTTCGTAACACAAATAATAATAAATAACCTAAAATATGAATTAAAATGTAAAAACATTTTATTTGCATCTGGTCCCTGTTATTAGTTTTATGTCAGTATTAGTTTCCTATACTTTGATAACAGACTAGAACAGTGTAAATATTAGTTATAAATATTATTAAGTCAAATGATTTATTCTTTATTATTTTACGCACAATATCTATGATTAACATGTGAACAAAAAATCAAAATGTACGTGTAAATGTATATAGAATGCAAAGAGGCTCGACTTCCCAATAATTCATGCTTTATGACTTTGGGGTTGTGAGCTCCCAGCCTTGATATAAATGGACTTCTTTGTGAATTCAAATGAATACTATAAAAATAGTTATTTTGGAACAGTCTTAACACATATTTTACACGAGTTGTAGACTTCAAGACCAGGTAGTGATAGTCAATTACGATTTTGGCTTTTGTCTGCAAGAGTTATCTACCATGCTCAGTGAGCATGTTTTGGCCTACTGGTATCTACTTGTAAAAATAGGAAAGTGTTTTGAGGTGATTACACTCATTGACAAATATTTCTAATCCAAATTTAGTAAAAGTATTATTGCATACAGTTAACACCACACTTTAAAAAATGAATATTGCCTTCATTATAGGAGTTTCGAAATTACTGTTGGATTATACTCTTTATGACGAGTCTGTTATGCAGGGGAAAAAAAATGTTATTCAAGTTTCGCGAATTTAGTTTCTGTTAGTATATGAGTAAGCTAACAGAAAAGAATGTTATGAAACGTAACAAAATGTGTACAAGTATCTCAATCTATTAGAGAAAAATAAAATGATTAGGTTTATTTATTACATTTTTTTTTTTTAAAGCGTGTATATGTAGCTTAATGGTTTTACATGGAATTAGATTTATAGGCTTATTGCACCGATTATATATTGTATTTTGAATATTTCTTTTTCATCGTTGTTTGTATATAATAAGAAGAAATATCTACAAAATAGTGTTATATATGATTTTTTTAGAAATTCTTTTTATTTGCTATTTTAATTTATAAAAAACAGCAACAATGCACAAGCAGATAAAACGAATGTGCCTGTTAGTCTGGGTACCAGTCAGTCTGTGTATCGCGTCCCTAGCAGCAGTGGGCAAACAAATATGGCGGATCGTACACGGAAGACCAAGTAGAAGAATATAGTTGTTTTAAATGTATGACAGATCTGAATAAAACATGCACACTTAGGGAAGAGAATTTGCAGTGACAGGTAATTATTCTTTCTATTCGCAACTTTGACAAGTACTTTTTAAAGGATCGATTTGTATGGGTCCATTTTTGTATGCACCTTGACCGCATGATCAGGATTGACGATTGTTGGGAAGAAAAGGAATGTGTAAGAGTCTAAACAGAAGTGAAACAGAGCTTTTCTGTGATAGAAAATACTTTTCATGAATGACAAAAATAAGTAAATAAAAAGTGTTAATGAGCAAAAACTACTTTTCTGGAACTGCATTGTAACCCCTTTGTTAGAAATAACATCTTTAATGTACACGTATTGTGTTTAGTATTTGTTTTGGGTATTCTTTAGCAGCAAAACCTCATTAAAATAAAAACACATAGATTTGTATTGTTGAAGTAATTTACTATTTTAACACAACGAAGTTGAATCATAAATATAAATAACTACAAAGTTGAATTAACTAAATTATGTTTATTTTTTGTATAAATATGCATTGTGTAATTACCAAACAAAGCAGACTCTTTACAACAGTGTGTTTCTGTTTGTCACTTTTAAAATTATTATTTGTACTTTTTAAAGTTTAGTAAGAACATTCTGATCAGAATCATTGGGTGATAATAAATTCGTTGATAATATATTAAATATTTTTATTTTAATGAAGATTTACTTTTAAAACTTCATTACTTTTTAAAACACTGCATAAGTGTTATGTACAAAGAGCATTGCTGATTTTTTCATCATGAAGATTTCTTTGCATATATTTACTAGATGAACAACTCTAGTAAAAAAATACAAGCAAACAATACTAGATGAACAACTAGTTAAAAAATACAAGCAAACAGTACTAGATGAACAACTAGTTAAAAAATACAAGCAAACAGTACTAGATGAACAACTCTAGTTAAAAAATACAAGCAAACAATACTAGATGAACAACTCTAGTTAAAACATACAAGCAAACAGTACTACACTAACCAGCAAAGTATACATATATGTTCCTTATTTTTCATGCTTGCATGTTCTTGTAATCTGCTTTGTACTATTTTCCTACGTTAAAAGTTACGGCTGTTGTTAATTGTTAAAATGTAAATATATTTTTAAATAAGCAAAATCACAAATACTATATAAAGAGAAGTAAATACCTTACATGTGACTAACTATTTATTGTACATATTGATATAATGTTTTATGTGTTATGTAAATACCTTACATGTGACTAACTATTTACATATTGATATAATGTTTTATGTGTTAATACAAATATTTACACACATATAGCAGCAAAAAATATATTGTAAATGTACCTTTATAAGACAGGTGTGAAAAATACCTTTCTGATTCAAGTGTGAAACTGCAAGATGGATGAACGACTGAAGTGGTTAGAAATGAGGATCAATTCCTCACTGAAACCTCGTAATGAAGACCTCAAGAATATGTTCACAAATGATGACAACAGGTATTGTTTGTCCTAGGTCAAATACCCTGATAATTAATACTATGCAAAATGTTTTTCTTTCTTATACAACTCTTCACAACAAACAATCATAAGTGTTTTCCAACCAAAGATTGTTGTTTTCTAATTTGATTTTGCTTATTGCTGAAACTGTGCCTTAATAGAATTCTTTAAATATATATTATAAATATATATATATATACACCACTAATCTTCAGAATTATCACTTGATCACTTCTCATTAATTTTTATGTGAAACAAGGACTACAGCTGAGCAATTTCCAGAATATATTTTCAGAGTAATGTTTTATTTATTTATGTTGGTAAATTTATAAACTAAAGTTAGAGAATAGTAATGTGGGTTTTTTTGCTGTTGATAAATTTATTAGTTAGCGAAGCACACTAAGGTCAGTCTAACTTTCATAATTCTGATGCAAATGTAAAGATTAAAAAAATATTGTTTTACTAAATTAAAAAGCACTTGTTTGCCATTCACCCACAAACCAATCAGTTAACAATAAAACCTATGTAAAACAATATAATGCTTCCCCCTTTCTCCCCAAACAAAAAGAAAATTTAAAAAGTTGAATAATAAATACAAATTAAAGTAAATATTATTCACTCTTTGCTATTTCACTTTTATTTTTTTTTATATTCATTAAGAAATAAATTTTATATATTATTAATATCAAGCTTTGTCATGGTTCATACTTCACACAGTTTATGAATTTTTGTAGATATGTGCATATTAAGGATGTATTATATCCATGGCAAAAAGCACTTCTCAGGCATAATACACATTTTTTTGAGTAGTTTTTTTTTTCTTTCTTAGCTCTAATGGTTTCCTGAAAGCAGTTTTTAATTTAATTTAAATATTAGTAAATGCTAAAATCATTCATTATGTGCAGGCTGGCATTTTATGAGTTTGTCAACAATGAGGATATCAAGAGACTGTTCATCTACATCCGACCACCTCGACAAATTACTGCATCTTTATTACCCCCCTTTGATCTCAAATCAAAATCTATTTTCTTCCTAAAGTGCAATCCAGGCACCAAACTTACAAAAGACAACATTGGTAAATATACACTCAAAATATGTTATTGTAAAAGGTAACTTTGATAAGTTTGTCACTTTGGAGAGACATAATATGAAAATAAAGACCAGGGATCATAATAATAATAATGCACTCAAATGATATAAAAATTATAAAAGAAAGTTTTGGTAAATGTGCTCTTTTTATCAGTATATATATAATAACATAGCAAATATAAATGAAAGAATAACTGAAATATTTGTGAAGAACTATGAAATATTTACACACAGTAAAAGTATGATGTATACTGTGTGTAAATATGTCACAACTCTTACTGAGTGTTTATATATGTTAAAGTGTACAAAATCACAACCTAGAATAATAAAAATGTGAACAGTATATATTAAAGAAAAAAAGATATATAACAGTCACAACATTTCAGGAAGAAGTTATATAATGGGTACAGATGTACTATAGAAAAAAGATATTTAACAAGTACAGATGTAATGAAAAATATAACTGGTATATATATACTTAAGAAAGAAGTTACATATACAACAGCTACAGATATACTGAAGAAAAAATTATATATAATGGGAATAGGCAACCATACTTAAGAAAGAAGATAGATATTTGCAGATACAAACATAATTGTTTCAGAAATAAGAGGGAACCTCCAAAGAACAATACTACAGATATATTCTAATTAGGTGCTAAATTAAAATTGACAGGCACAAAAACAATAAATTTAAAAATAAAACCCCAAATCTATGACAGTAAAATTAAAAAGCAACAATAGCAACAACAACACTCCCAATATACATAGCTTAAAGTTTTTATTAGCATACCATTTAGAAAATATGCAGGTTGGAAAACCTTTAAAAGTTTTTAAAAATATGATATGTATTTTGTTTTATGTCTGTACGTCTGCCTCTTATAATTAAAAATATTTGGGTACTATTTTTTTAATAAGTTCACCTTTTGTTAGGTAAATTTTCCAAGTGAGGATAGAATTTGAGCACTATAAAAAAAGATCTCATTCATATCAACTGACATTTTATGAACCAATTCATTGATTCAAACTAACTGACATTTATGTACAGATTCGGAGGTATTTTACATGGACAGTACGAATGCTCCTCTGGAACACCTAGAACTGACTCTGCGGGAAGTTTTCTTGCCACTGCTAGGTACAAATCAGCCAAGTGTGACTGGTGCTGGAATCAATGGAGATAAGTTAATGGACATTCTTCATCGCCTGATGGCTGCTGTAGAAGTCACCCAAGGACATGTAGAGGTAATGGGTACTAAGGAATTTCTGCTCCTGTATTTACAACAAATCTCTTTTGAATTTATACAGATTAATCATAGAATGTAATAATTTTTTGTTGTATAAATAATACCAACATTTAATGTTTATAATTCAAAGAATTAAAATTTAAATTATTTGATCATCAGGGTCGCATTATTTTGAGCCTACCGTCTATCGAAGTCCTAGCAGAAGTAGCAGCAGTTCCTAGTCGCAAGGCTGCAGTCTTGCATGTTCTGGAAACGACAGTCATTGGTTGGATTAAGCAAATTAGGGTAGGAAAATCACATAAAATACAGTTTCTTGTAATTCAAGGAATGACTTGATTTTGAAGATGTTGTGAGAGAGATTTTGTTTAATGTATGTGGGCGGGGGATGGGGGGGGGGGAGGGGGAACATTGACTTTTACATAAATAGTCCTTTATATTTATATTTTTCCAATATAAAATAACATGATAATATTTAAATATTATTTTAACCGTGTATTCGTTTCAGTAATAATTTTGCTTACTATATTAATTTATCAGTGTATTCTTTCAAAATACTGGTGATATTTATTTTTTGGCAATTTACCATTTCATACTTTAACCACACAACATTATTTCTTTAAGAATATTTCTTTAATGTAGGTATGGGTTATCACCACAATAGTTAACATTACTTTATGTCCTCACAAGAGCTTAAGATATATTCTGGTATTGCATTTAAAATTTGTAAAAATTAGTAGCAGTATTATATGTATTAGCAAAACAAACTCTTTTTCTAATAATGATAAACTAAAATGTATATACACATAACTATAATGAATGGAAGTATGCTGATAATAAATTAATATTATGTTAGTTATCTATATTAAACATTTTTTCCAATGATAGCATAGATTTATTAGGATCTTTAATTCATGCATGCATCAATTTGATAATTTTCATTAATATTTCTGTGTGTGTGTGTGTGTGTGTGTGTGTGTGTGTGTGTGTGTGTGTGTGTGTGTTGGTGTGTTGTGTGTGTGTGTGTTTGTGAGTGTGTGTGTGTGTATGCTTGCATGTGTGTGCTCATTTTCACTAGCCTTTGTAGTCACTCATTCAGAGAATCAATCAGCTATTCTATCAGTTAAAATACATTTCTGCTTGAATTTTATTCAGAGTGTATTAAAGCATGATCCTCAAGGAGATTTGCTGCATCAGGCAGGACCAGAACCTGGGCCTCTGGATGAGGTTAGCATGTGGGAGAAACACTTAGCTCGGCTACGTTCCATTAACCAACAACTTGCTTCCGACGTGGCTAGAGATATCCTGCATAATCTTGAACAGGTCAACTCCCAGTATGCCCACTCCTTTCTCACAGTTCAAAAAGAAATCAGCAAGGTAGCTCTTGAACAATATGCATTATTGAGAACAAAATAATAATAATAATAATTACAATTACTGTCATTTCATTTGATGATACATTTTATTGGTTGCTTGGTTTTTGTTTGGCATTCATTTCTAGCTTTTGCGAGTCTTTTGATGTCTTGTTGTATTTGAATGTTTCAAAATGTTATTAAAAGTACTGACTAAATTAAAGTCAAGAGTGCTCATGCACAATTTATTATTTGCACAGGCTGAATCTGAAACCAGAAGTATTTTGAAATTCTTGAATACAATGCAGCCATGGTTTCAACAGCTGCACAATTCCACAGATCCAAAAGACATGCTCAGACTTTTCAAGCCGCTCATGGCTGTTCTCAGCTTGGTGTGGACGAACTCTGTGTAAGATGTGGCTCATTAATTTGAAATATAGATGCCATATAGGTGTTGAAAAATAAGTGGAGAAAAGGAATTTCTGTGTGATTTTTGATAATATAAGTGTGCCAGTGGGTGCAGTTTGTGTGTGTGAGTGGTGGTGGTGGTGCTGGTGGGTTGTGTGCACAAGCATGCACAGGATTGTGTGGGTGTATGGTGGTGGTGGTGATGGTCAGGTTGTGTGCACAAGCATGCATAGGATTGTGTGGGCGATTGAGAATTTACATTTTGCAGAGTGATATCAGTTGTGTAATTTATTTGTTTGAAAATTGACTGCATATGAACAAAATTCAAGAAGCAACATTAACATAAATAGTTATATCTAATGTGGAATTAGTATTCACATTCTGTTACACTCTTCTTCACTCCATTGTTGATGCATATTGATCTCTGGTGATATGTTCTTCAGGTACTATCATCAAACTGACAAGTTCAATAATCTTCTCAGGCTGCTATCAAATGAGGTTGTGCATCGTGCTATTGCCCTTGTAGGTGAAGACATCTTAAGGGAGCCTCTTGAGGTTGGTACTTTTATCTATTTACAATTTTCTGTACATATGACTGTGTTTTGTTTTGTATTTTTTGACACAATGTCTTAATGACTGTCTCTTTGTTTTGGGGGAATAAAGGTATTAGTATTCTCCTGAACGCTGAATAACAGTGACACAAGGTTTTTGAATCAAAAATAACTTTATTATTTAGAGTGGCACACTTTTAATACTTTAAAAAAATATTTTACAAAATTCATTTATCAGCATTGCCTGCCATGTAATGTATGAATTTTTATGGATCATTAGCTGTAGTACAACATTTTGATTTATAACTTGCATGATCCTGGCTTACTGCTTCCATTATTTGCATGAGTACACGATTTTTCTTTCCTTGTTTATATTTATCTGGTAGCTTAAGAAAAGTATCATAGTGTTGATCAAGCAATGAATCTTGATTTCCATACATGTAAGCATTTTCTTTTTTCAGTCCTACACCAAACTGAAGGAAGCATTGCGTGTTTGTGCTGCCTTCCGGGGAACATATTTGGACTTCAAAGACAAGGCTGATATCAAGAATGCACAGAACATTGCAGAAAATGCAGAAAGACTGTAAGATTTATGTGTTTTCTACAGACAGTAATAACTAGATCAGCATTATCACATTCTTTATATGATACATATTAACCGGCTTACAGTTGTCAAAAGAGTATAAGGCTTGTGTATAAATTTATAGATAGTTATAAATAGAAAAATATTGTTGTATATTTGTATTCTTTGGATAATACACAACAAATGGATGCACATTGCAGAAAGAATATATAATACTTGTTTATTTTACATAATGCACTAAAAGCACTAAAGCACTCAATTTTAAACAGACAAGCTTAGCTATTTGAATGGAGAACTGGAAATATATTAGGCATTTAATTAGTAGATCTCATTTAGAATTATTGCACCAAAAATGCTTTAAATGCAGTATACATTTTTAGATATAGTACCAAAGAACAAAGACACATTTTCTTTTTAATATATCACATTTTGTTGATATTAAATCTCACTTAGTTCAGAAGAATAATACAAAAAGGTTTTTAAATACACTCATTAAGACAAAAATGAATGGAAAAATCTATTAAAAATATTTAAATATACTAAACATTTTGTTGACAGGAGAATTCAGTTAGGCACAATTTGGAGGAAAATGACTATGCACAAAGTAAATTACATATAGTATGCAATTTGTATCATAAATAGATACACATTATAAACAAACTGTGTGTATTGTACACATTCCAATGATAGTCATCAGTAATTTTGTTGACACACAGAAGTAGTAGGAACATAAAAAGGTAAATTGACACACAAAAATTACCTTTATAAATATGAAGAATAATCTGTGTCTTTAGCAGAAGATAACGTACATTCACCTTAACAAATTTGTGCTTGATAATTCTTGTGCAATAAATATAACATTTTTCAGAGCTGCACGTCCACATGGGAGTCTCTTCATGACAAAGATGTACGGCCCACATGCTTACACACCTCGCTATGGACTGCAGAGCCTAGATTCTGAGAAGAGCAATGCCTCACTGAATGAAGAGGATCTTCTTATGGATTCTCCATGGCCCAAGCGCAATGCTCCTTGTTTTGTCTTGCTCAACAGCTTTATGGAGAGGTCAGTTAATGTTTTTCAAGGTGGCTCATATGTTCAAGCTGTATCTGCTCACATTCTTAACACAGTGGCAGTTTATAAAAGCTTGAGAAAACTTTTTTGAATGATGACTGTGCAAAACCTTCATTGTATTCTGCAAGATTTCAAGACGTTTGATTATGTCCATTCTTTCAAACGTAACTATTCTGATTCAGTTTTAGAGTATTTGCTTTATTTTTCTTCTTTTTCCTATTTTTAAAGAAACACAAATAAACCAGAAATGACTGCTACAATACTGAACTATTGTTTATGACTGAAATGACACTGCCACTAGTGAGCTATTGTTTACAACTGGAATGACGCTGCCACTAGTGAGCTATTGTTTATGACTGGAATGACACTGCCACTAGTGAACTATTGTTTATGACTGGAATGACACTGCCACTAGTGAGCTGTTGTTTATGACTGGAATGACACTGCCACTAGTGAGCTATTGTTTATGACTGGAATGACATTGCCACTAGTGAGCTATTGTTTGTGACTGGAATGCCACTGCCACTAGTGAGCTATTGTTTATGACTGGAATGCCACTGCCTCTAGTGAGTTGTTGTTTATGACTGGAATGCCACTGCCTCTAGTGAGCTATTGTTTGTGACTGGAATGCCACTGCCTCTAGTGAGCTATTGTTTATGACTGGAATGCCACTGCCTCTAGTGAGCTATTGTTTATGACTGGAATGCCACTGCCACTAGTGAGCTATTGTTTGTGACTGGAATGACACTGCTATGAGTAGATTATTTGTCTATTATTTATGGGGACTTTTAAAAACTGACTTAATGTTGTTATTTGTGACAACATGGGGTGAAACCTTCACCCCAGTGAATTAATAATTAATTTAATTAATAATATAATTAATTCACTTGTCGATGGGGTCTTTGTCCTTCACAGTCAGAGAGACTAAGTCAAGTCCTAAAACTAACAATTCCACTAATTGTTCTCAACTTCTAGGTGTTACTCTTCCAGAGTGAAATACTTCTCTGCAATTTAATTATTTATGCTTGGTATTACCGCATTCCCCCTCTCGCCCTCACAAATTCTCTTTACCAGCTTGAGAGGCACTTCTCCCAAAGTGTGCATGACTGACTTGTTAGAAGATTAATATATTTGGCTGCCCCTACCCCTCAAACCTCATATATCCTTTAATTTATTTAGCCAAAGTGGGAAAGTGAAAATCAAAATTTTTATTAACTATACATTGTTAAATAAATAATAAAATTATTTACACAATATTTACAAAGCAAATCACAAAGTATAAATGCATGTTAGGTTTTGGCAATTAACAATTTCAAATTCTCTATCACAAAATGCCATTCAGATTCAAGTTTATAAATCTCTAAATTGTTCATATTCTTTTCACCAGTTTTTGATAAAGATTCCTAATCAACTAATTATTTACTAATACGTTCAACTTAACAATTAATAAGAAATAAGAAAATAGTAATCAAAGAAATAATTTCAGAAATGCTAAAGTCTCTGCTTCAATCTTCAACTGAGATTTTAATAATTTCAAAAGTGCTAAAGTTTCTCCTGCAATCTTATGCTTGAACTGAGATTTTAGGTAATTTCAGAAGTACTAAAGTTGCAGAAGACTTTTGTGTTAAATGGAACATTCATTTGCAGGTGCAATGATGTCTTGGAACTTGTTGAAACTACCCGCCATTTTCGGCTGCTGGCAGGAGCAGCTGAAGTGGGTGGTGCTGGAAGCATGAGTCTGGATGCAATGGTGAAAGAGATTCACCAGAAATACTCACATTCCATGCAGGAATTCTTCTCTGTTGTGGACAATGTTCTCAGTATAGATGGCACACAGTCATTTGAACGTGCATTCTTTAAGTTTCGCTCAGTTGTCAAGGTACTGCTTACTTCTTTTGCATTCATATGCTGCAGAAAATAAACTTAGGCTTAAAAAATGGACATTTAAAAAAAGATTGGTCCCCTAAAGGAAAGTAAAATATAACTTATAATAAATTACAAGAATTTATTGCTGAAATCTTATTTCATTTAATTTTGTTTTAAAATTCAGATATTTCATTAAAAATGAATATATTTTAGTCATGAAAATAGAGAAAAACATATGTGGTTAAAATGTTTAGTATTAATAGGGATTAATATTATTAAATGAACTACAAAATTTTGGCCATATTTTCAATTTTTGACAAATGGTGACAAGTGTTTATTCTGTATATTTCTAATAATAAAATAAATTACATCATATGAATAAAGCAATTAGGTTTTCATGCACAATAGTCAGCATTATGTAACCATAGTAATCAGTGATTCTACAATATGCACTCTAAAATATAGAGCCAAAATAAACAAACAGTTCCCCTTTTTCTCCCCCCACCCCCACCCAAATTAACCTTGTTTAACAATTCTGTGAAAAAGATAAATGCAGTATTTTTTTAAAGTAAATTATATATATTTTTATTGACAGTCTTTGGAGAAGCGTTTGGCAGGAATTCTGAGGCAAGCTTTTACACAGTGCCCAACTGTGGAATCACAACTTCGCCTGCTGGAAGTCTTTGAAGGTGTCAGTGGACGCGAGATGGTGCAAGTGAGATATTTCTGTTAATTGTGGAATTCTGGACTATGTTGCAAGAATGAACCTGATCTAGGGTTCAGTCTGCTCCATTAATAGTTCTCACACAATTAGTACTTATTTTACTCATAGTTGTGTACCAACTTAAAGTCTACTTCATTAAGTCTGGTCCCAGCATTAAAAGTTATCTTCTGAGCATTTGTCAAGTTCTTGCAGAATTAGAACTTATCTTAATTATAGTTTTGTCCCAAGATATTGTTTTGCTACATTAATTCTGAGTTAGTAAAAATGTTTTCTGAGTGCTTTACCAAGTTCTTGCAATATTAGAACCCATAGTTGTGACCAAAGGCAAATCCGCTCTAAGTAATGGTAACCTTATTATAGTCTAGGGCAGATAATCAAAGTATAGAGGCTTGTAAAACACTTCTTACATTTATCTTACATTTTTTAGAATGATTTTTCTTTGTCCAATTCACATTTAGTTTGTTAGCAGGAAAGTGATAGGGGTATTCAGTTTTGAACATTATTTCTGCAGAGTTTAAAAATTCAAAACCTTATGTAATTTGTTATAATACAATCTTAATGTTACAACACTAACAAAACCACAAATTGATTACCTCTGAAGTATAATCTTGACATAAAACAAATGTTAAAAATAATGGACAATGAAGAAATCAGTCTGATAGTATATCCAAGCAAAAGAAAAAAGGTCTGCTAATTCTTTTTGTACACAATTTCCTGCATTGGTAGACACTAAGAGTAACAAACACATACCCTAGACTGAAATTAGAAGAAAGATGACACTCTGGTTTAGAAAAGATGGATTGATTAACTCTATCCATTGTTTTGAATAATAAATTTTATTTGATGAATAAAGTCACTTGAATTTTGTGAAAATATAGTCTAAATCTACCATCTGACAAGAGCAGATTTTTAAGCATTATCTTGTAAAACTCTAACAAAATCATGTTTGAATGTCAATTCACTTCTAATAGTTTCAGCTTGAAATTAGTCTATATTAATGGTTCATGTTTCTTTTAATTAACATAAGCCATTACAGCACCTGATTTCAATATCTTTGCACTCCATTACAACAATGCATACATTCCACTTAATCTTCCTACTCCACAATGTCTTTAGAATGAAATCTTTATAAAACTCAGATTAAGAACATAATCATTTAAAGACTAAGTGAAGAGGATTCAAAATCAACCATGCAAATAAGCTCAATTAATATGTTTAGATGTTTGATAATTACATAAAATTTCTAAGTTATTGACTCAGTGGATGTTGCAATATAGGTGATCAAAACATCGTGCTTTTGTGAGATTTTTGATTTTGCCACACTACACAAATGAACTTAATGGTGACAAAGAGGATTAAAAGGCTCCTGTATTATACTGAAGGTATGTTACTTGACAAAAGAAAGCCAGGTTCTGTATGACTGCTTGTGCTATTTCAGACCATAACTGCATTTGGAGCAAAAAGCAACCTTGACTGGACTACAGTTCAGAGCTTTTAGCCATTTCTTTTGTCATAATGTGGTGATCTCATGCATGATCAAGAGCTTTGGTTTCTGTTTCAATTTTAACCCTAAAATAATATCATATAAAAGTTGCTGACTACTTAAACTTTAACCTGATGTTTAAAAAAGCTGACATTACTAAAATATCTTTGTTTTTTAAACTATATAGGTTCATTTGGTCTTTAATACCTTGCTATTCTTTATTCATCTCTTGTGATCATCTCCTTCCTGAAAACACACCATGGTGGTATGTGTAGAAAATAACAGGGCAAAGTACGTTTTTGTTAATACAATTCTAGATACATCTCTTGTGATGGGGAAAAGTATGTTTTTGTTAATACAATTCTAGATACATCTGAAGGACAAGGACCAACACTTGGTGGATACATTCACAGCAGAGTTGCAGCAGGTGCGAGAAATGTTTGCAAGCAATTCTTACAGCCCTCCATTGCACAAAAACATGCCGCCAGTCATCAGCAAACTGATGTGGGTCCATGGACTGAAAGAACGAATTAAAGTAAACACTCTTCAGTCTTTAATTTATAATTTTCACATATTTATGTCTTTTTTTTCTAACCACGTTTTCTTAAGAATTGTTTTTATTTATTAGCAGTATTGATTTTTCTTTAAAAAAGTATTAAATATATATCATGAATTTTGCGTGATACCAAACTTATTCATTATTATATTATTTGTGTTTGCATGCCCTGTTTGTATGAAGCTAAACTTCCAAATGGGATCACAATATCACACATTTTATCTAGATGTACACTGATACAGATAACAATGTCATTGCACTTTATTAAATTTAATTTAGCTGAAATCATTTTAAAGTCTGAGATTGAATTCTCTTTTGAAGTCATAAGGAATGTTTGCAGACTAAAGAAACAGAATTACAAATTAAACAAATATGCAGTGTTTCTTGGTTTGCAGCAACCAATGGATAAAATGAAACAGGTCAGTCCTCATTCTCTCGAAGGCGATACTGGGTGGCAGATGAGGGATATGTACTCTGAATGTATAAAGGATCTTGACAAGTGAGTCAGTATTGTATAATATCAGCACTTGAGAAATGAATCAACATTGTATAAAATCAGCTTTGTCAAGGGATTCACTAAAGGATCCAAAGATAACTTTCTGTGAAATTATTTTGACTATTTTGCTGTTGATGATGAAACATCACAAGGCACAAGAGTCAAATTATCCCTTTCCAGTTAAATATCTAACTGTATAAAAAAAAAAAACAGTGTATGAATATTATGCCACATGGCTAATTAATAAGGTATGACACTTAGAACCATGAAACAAATGCTGCTGTGTTTGCCTGAACAGAAATGCATTTAGAAATGGATTGCTTGTTTTCTTTCCTTAATCTCAACCTGCAATCTTTGCCAATAGATAACAGAGATGCTTCATCAATATCTTGAAAACTAATAATCATATAATGCCATCATCATCTTTTCATTTTACAGTAAAGTCTCTAGACTTCTGAGATTAGCTTGAGGTTTTATGATAGAACCTAGTGGTCACTAATTTTAAATGATTTAAAATTTGAAATTGAAAATGAAATTGATTGTTTGTAAGTATCATCTCATTCAAGGAACTAACCAATAAATTAATCATATGATAAATGAAAATTAAACAGTTGTGCTTGCAGCCTAATTGAGAATAGCAATTTAAACTTTTTATTTAAATCAAAGTTTTTACTGCTTAGTTTATAATTTATAAATGTATATGATTCATGATGGTAAGTTATATTTTAAAGTTTTATTTTAAACAAAGTACAAAGAGTCAGTTAGCAATACTTATACTTGATAATTTGTAATGTCATTCAATAATAATATAAAATGCTGAAGTTCATTGGAAATTTTAATTTGAATTGATTAAGCATATGCCAAAATATTGTAATGCAAACACTGACAGATGATTTTAGCATGGATGTTTGTCAGTGACATGCACAAGTATGTGTGTTTCCCTGGGGGGGGGGGGGGGAATCCTCCCTAAAATCTTGCAAAATGTTTTATTTCTGTTGAAAATATAGTCACATAAGTGAACTTTCCCTACTTTTGGATTAGGCTAATTTCTCAATATTCTATTAATACACAAAAACAAAATTAATACAATGTAGTACCTTCTAATTTTGCAAAGAAAGAAATAAAACCTCTTCATTGGAAATAGTATATCATTGAAAGTGGTAGTTCATTTATCCCTTTATGACAAAAACCTACTACTCCATATGAACCATTATTTCTATGGCTTAGTTTAACTTAGAGATCCTACTTTGTGTGTGTGCATGTGTGTAATTCACTTCCAATGATAATAAGCTAGGTATTCAATTGTTGTTAAAAGTGTCATAACTTTGACAGTTTCAGAAGGAAAGGAGTAGTCTATGTTTTTTATACCTCAGTTTTTGTTACAGGTGTTTGCTTGTTTACTTGCAGGTATGAAAATGAAATTATCACAGTGTGGCAGTCCAATAGCACAACAGAGCTGACACTTCGCTTGAAACAACCACTGCTGGTAATAGATATACACCCATCTTAATTTATGAATTAAAAAAAATAAAACTGGAGGACAAAGACAGTCATTTCTCCACTCCATATAAGCTTGCATATTAAATTGTCTTACTGCATTCATACAATTATATATCCTTCACTCACATTCAGTTCCAACTCATTAACTGAGTCATTGTTCTCTCCCTTGGTGCACAGACATGCCACTTTCCTGTGCTTTGTTGGATTTATAAAACTGTCTTTGTTCTACTTTTAATTTTTCTTCTTTTAAATTTCAAAATAGTTTGTTCAGCTGAAAGAATGTGTAAATTATTTAAAGAAAAAGCCTCTTTCCCATCCCTTTACTACTGATCAAGACAAACTAAGCATATGTTAGTGGACACTTAGAAATACCAGCATATTAAAAATAATTAATTAAACAGTACTAGCAAGACTGGAAGGCTGGGATGAGCATATGCTAACGAATGCTGTGAAATACATGTACTATAACAGAGATTGGCAAACTTTTCAGACTACTAGGCCTTTTCAGGAGGTCAAGAAGGCACACTAGGCCAGAAGAAACATTAATGTTGAACTTTAACCAAGCCAGTGCTTGTACAATTAAAATAATTTCAATTCTCTTACTTTTTTAAAATAAACTATTTTAGATTGTTGAAATGTTAAATAGGCCTAATTATTTAAACAGACAAGTAAAACTGTGGAACATGAAAGTTAGAAGTGAAAGTAGCATCTTTGCAATTTTATGGAAATACTGGTAATCTTTCTTGATTGTTGTAGTAACCAAATTCAACATTGATTTATGAATAAATGAAGTCACATCAAACATCTATAAAATTAAACTGAAATAATAGCACTGCCAAGTATGTAATTCATCTATTTTATCTTCAAAAACTTAGTATATTTTCTACATTTTATGTTGATTGCGACATGATTGTTCGTACCCAGTTCAAGTGTACAAGCATGTGACAACAGACCCACTACTATGAAAAAACAATGGAAACAAACTTCTAATCATATTAAACTAAATAATAACACTATAACCCCTTTAAAGAATAGCAATTAAAGAACTTATCTAAATCAATATTGCAGTATTAAATTTAGTGTAAACTTACTGATTTCACTTCAGAATTTGCCTAGGGAAGCACACTCGATACATGTTGGAAGCCTTTGTTGTAAGAATGAGTGATTTAGGTAGCTCACATTTGATTGGATTGTGTTTGTCCCACAAGTCATGAATACATTAATGGATTAACCCCATACTTCAGTTGAAAGGGTATGGAAAGACATTTCATACAAAGACCCTTCTGTTTCATACAAGCGCCTGATGTAAGTTCTAAAAATAAACATGGGCCACACCTTGAGCTGCAACCAGCAATAATGAAGGGGAACAAAACCACAACAATTCAAGTAGGCCTGATCCAATAATAAATAATTAGGGGGCACTAGGTTGGATTGGAATAATAGCTAGGCCATATCTGGCCTAAAGGCTGGACTTTGCTGACCGCTGTACTAGAATATTGACTCTTAATGTCAATAGCTCTCTTAATTGAGAAAAACTTAGATGAGCATATTAGTTAGTGAATGCTGGAAAATGTCTGCATATTAAATATGTTAAATTAGACAGCACTAACAATTGGACTTCATATCCTGGTTGTGTTTCTCTCTCTCATGTCTAGATTGCAGAGGAGTTTGATGAAGAAAGAGACGAACGACCACAGGTCCTTCAGGTGAACCTTGATCCTCAGCTTCTTCTTCTGCTGCGTGAAGTGCATTACCTCAGCCAACCACCATTTAATGCACGCCTACCACCAGCTGCCAAGGAACTGCTGCGCAATACGGATTCATTTGAGCTTGGTGTTACAGCAACACGTCTTGAAACAATTGTTTCCAACTACAACAACATCATGCGAACTATAACAGCATTTGAGAAACCATTGTTTGAAAGAAAGCTGGCTCAGATTGATGCGGTAACTTTGACAGATTATTCATAACTTTTTTAAAAACATCATCATAATAATTAAAGTATTTTAATTTAATAGCCTAGATACATATTTTCCTTTACATCATTTTAACTGTTGAAATACTTTAATTTTTTCATATATTTTTCATTTTCATTGATTGGGATAATACTAATGATAGATTCTTGCAACAGCAGACTGATTAATTTAATTATCTATGTTATTATCCAGAGTTGAAGTAATGTGTGTTTAGATTAGCTATCAGTTTGTCTGATCAGTTGATAGATTGATTGAATTGATAAAATGTTTTTCTTTAAAATCTTCTGTTTCAGTTGCTGGAGCAAGGCTTACAGCAGTTTACTTGGCGCATGAAGGAATCGGCAGACTTCATTGAATCAGCGATGTCCCTTGTTTGTTTTGATGTTCATCACAATCTTGACATTGTGCAGACTGGCTGTCATGAAATTGCCACAATCACTATTTCATGGTCAATGGGCACTCTCGATATTTTTGCAGCAAGACAGCCCAAAATGTCCTACTCCATGGAAGAGTTGGTGGAAATGCAAAAGTAATTCAAAGAACAACAAATAAAATTTCGTTCAGTTAAAATTCTTAAAACAGACCATTGGTTTGCAGCAGTTTCATTTAACATTACAATATATGACTGAAAATATTATAAACAACAGCTTGTTACCGGCTTTACATATAATAGTAGACTTTGAAAATGTATATTAATATTCTGTGGACTATATACATTTTAGTTTCCTTTTCCTTTCAAAACTTTTAAAAGTTTTGGTGTAAATAAAATAATAATATTGCCCTTTTGGTTAACATTTTGGACTATCAATTTTAAACTGCATCTGAAGTGCACCTGATTGCTTTATTATTCATTTATCAAGTTATTAGTACAAATGTTTCAGTTACAACAAATATTTTTCTAAAACAGTCATATTTATTGTATAGGAAATTGGATACTGAGCTGGAGAGTGTTGTGGTGCCCTCGGGTCATAAGATTCATTCTACCGTGCAGACATCATTTGAGGTGAGTTAATTTTGGTGAGATTTGTATTTCAGCACTAATGACATTGGACTTGAGTTTGCAGGTGAGATTTGTATTTCAGCACTAATGACATTGGACTTAAGTTTGCAGGTGAGATTTGTATTTCAGCACTAATGACATTGGACTTGAGTTTGCAGGTGAGATTTGTATTTCAGCACTAATGACATTGGACTTGAGTTTGCAGGTGAGATTTGTATTTCAGTGGTGATATCACTAAAAGTTGAGTTTGCTTATGTATGATTCATATACTGTGCAAACTTCATTGAAACAAGTTTGCATTAGTGAGATTTGTGTACAGTAGTGCATACGTTTTTGAGTGAATTTGTATGTGTGATATAGTAAACCTGCAAACAGGACTTTGTTTTTCAGCTATCATTGAACATTTTTTAATGTAAGAGAAGATAATATCAATTTGAATTTGTTGAGAAATGTCACTTTCTTAATTAAATTTATTGTTACTTTGTTTAAAGCAATCTGACCCCAAACCCTTTATTCTTATTTTTCTTTGTAGGTCTCAGGACTCGCATTGTTTAAATTTAAAATGGTCACCTTGTTTTGAAATAATATAAATCTATTTTGCCTCACTGCAGTCAATTAAATTTTGTGTGTTGAAAGTTATTTTAAAAAAAATTAAATCAGTAATTAAAATAAGATTAAAAGTTAAAAGAAATACTGAAATTTTGTCCTTGTATCTTACCATTCAGAGTGAACTCCAACAGTCCCCAGTGAATGCTTCTGATGAGAATTGTTAGGAGCTGTGTTGCTCCCAAAGGGAGATAAGTTACTCAGAAATAGCCTTCATGATAAAGGTTTTTGTTTACAGGCAGTGCAGATAAGCCAGGCCTCCCCAGCATGGCAGGATTACATTGACTACATCGATGCCATAGTGCTGGATGGACTGAAGCAGTCAACACTGGCAAGTCTTCGAACCATGCTGAACACCCTAGTGCATGCAAATCTGATGGAGGTGGGTAGTTTGCAAACAATTTAAGAATAATAAATGTTTGCAATAGATGAATTAAATAAAGAATGCTAAAAAGAATTTACATAAAATGAATTCAGGATTTCATATAGCATAAGATTTAAGATGCTAATTACTATGTCTTTTACTAAAGATTAATATCCCTTTGGCCTTAAGCAGATGATTAATAGATGTGAACAGTAAGAAAGGTTTGATTAAAATCTACACTCTATGATATGAAATTACAGATTTCTTTGTTTTTCTCCACATTTTTACTTTGCCATGATTTCTAAGCAGGTTATAAGCAAAGCATTTGTTTGGTTAATTCCCATCTAAAAATAAAATAATCTATTGGCAATAATTGATGAAAACTTTGTAAATTATACTCACCTTCATTTTCGTTTCAGCCTGAAGACAATGATGGTGAAGATGAGGGCAAGTTCCTGCCAATATTGACCATTCGTCTGGAGCTTATTGAAAATATCGTGGCATTCCGTCCACCCCTTGACCAAACATCTTCTGTCGTCAGTGTCCAAGAACAGGTGTCTCGTTGGTTGGCAGGTTTTGCAGCTAGAGGCCGTCTGGTCAAGATGCTGGGGCCAAAGGTGAGATATTAAGGGGCAAATAATCTTGTTTTCTTGAGCAATTGCAATGGAAAGGACTTAAGTGCACTAATTGCAGTGACCGCCATTCAAATAATGCAGTCTAAGATCATCACTTTCTATGAAAACAAGAATACTGTCTTAGAAATGTCATTCACACTGCAATTCACGCCTGTGTTGCAATGACCACTTGTATATGGAATACATCAGACTCAGTTTGTTACTTCAAGACAAATGTCGGTTGACTGTTTATCGTTTTTCTGTAGATGACTTCAGAAATAGAAATCCAAAAAGCAGCAGAAGCCTGAATCCGCAAACTTAATTTGTTTAGAAAAATTTATAAAATATTCTAAACTGGCACTTCAGAGTCCATGCAGTAGAATAATAGATCTGTTTCCAACTACAGTTTGTCATGGTCTCTCTTGTGAAATTTCTCATTTTCACCTTATATACTGAGCTTCTTGAATTCTCTAGAAAGTTCTGGGTTCTTGACACTGAGTGCCCGATTAAAGTGTGCTATGAAAATAAATACATGAATACAAGATTCCTATTGTCTAGTCTCGGCGCACTATACGTTTTGTCTTGGCGCACTGCTAACATTATGCTATGTATTAAATTAAAAAAAATATTCTGCAATCATTCTTCAATAAATTCTACACATGCATATATGTGTGTATATCTATATCTATATCTATATCTATATCTATATCTCTCTCTCTCTCTCTCTATCTAATCTACATCTACATCTATATCTCTTTCTCTATATATAATATATATATACACACACATGCAATCACGCATACATGTGCGTGCAGTAGACAATCCTTTCAAAACATTACATAAATAGTTATTTGCACTCTGTGATCTTTAAATAAAATAATAATAATTTTAAAAGGGGATAATTTTTTATGAGTTATCTACCTTCTCCCATGACAGTCATTTATACCACTTACAAATTATATCATTCATCCATGACATTGTGCATAATTACACTGAACAACAGAATTATTTAGCTTCTACTCAGAAAAGAAACATCTGTAATGATTTAGCCAGTATTGGGTTAACAGAAAGCTGGCATCTTTACTAAAGCTAAATTATTGTATCTGTTGTACTATAGCTATATTATTGTGTCTGATTTACTATAGCTATATTATTGTAGGTATTGTACCATAGCTATATTATTGTGTCTGATTTACTATAGCTATATTATTGTAGGTATTGTACCATAGCTATATTATTGTGTCTGATTTACTATAGCTATATTATTGTAGGTATTGTACCATAGCTATATTATTGTGTCTGATTTACTATAGCTATATTATTGTAGGTATTGTGTCATAGCTATATTATTATGTCTTTTGTATCATTTCCAATGATTATATTGCATAAGTATGCCTATGATTTTATTATTGTGGCTATTATACAATAGCTATAATATTGTGTCTTTTGTATTATAGCTATATTGTTGTATCTGTTGTATTATAGATACATTATTGTGTCTGTTGGACTATCTCTGTATTATTATGTCTGTTGTATCTTTTCCAATGGTTACATTGCATAAGCATGCATGCACTTCATATGCTTCCACATTTATCCTCAACTACAAGAATGAAAGGTGAAAGCTTCTTACATTGACTATGACTATATAGACCCTTCAAAACTTTCAGGGCTCCTATGAAGACTATATTGGTAAGGATGAAGAAGTTAAAGGTCTTCTGTCAGACATCACTCATCTTGTAGAGGACAATGGAGAAGAGTGTAAGGTAAGATGTATGCTAACTTCAGTACCAGGCACCAGATAGAAACTCTTTTTAACTTCATTACCAAGTACATTGATGATAGAAACTCTTTTTAACTTTAGTACTTGTGCATTAATGATAGAAACTCTTTTTAACTTCAGTACCTGTACATTGATGGTAGAAACTTTTTTAACTTCAGTACTTGTACATTGACGATATAAGCTCTTTTTCATTCAGCATATCATCCCATTAATGTGTAATACTTCTGAAAGATATTTTTTCATTTTCTAATTATTTAGCTTTACTGAAAATAATGTAAATATTCCACTCATGAAAGGTTCCAAGTAATATAAAAAAGTCTTATTCCTATTTTGCTCCAGATATCTGTGCCAGATATTTGTGTGCTGTAATGCGGTACAGTACTCTTAATGTGAATTTTTTCCATGATCCCACATATGATGAAAATGAGTTGTTTTAGAATTCAGCCTGTTTATGACAGTAGTCATAATATTGCACAAACCTTTATTCTCATTTCAGAAGTTGCTAGATATCTTTAAAGAGTACTCTTTCTTGTGGCAAGAAGATGTGAGTCAGACTTTCGAAAGCTTCCTGTCAGGAGAGCTGATGCCCAATCCCATGCGAACTGCTGCACATGCTCGTGCTGAAAAAATAACACAGCAGGCAAATGCTGGCAGAACATCACAAAGCTCAAGGTAAGTCATGGGCATTTTAATATACTAAATATGTCACCTGTATATTCTAAATTTTTTAATATACGAAATATGTTACCTGTATATTCTCAGTTTTTTAATATACTAAATATGTTACTATATAGTCTAGATTTTTTAATATACTTAATGTTACCTGCATATTTTTAGAATTTTGAATATACTAAATGTTACCTGTATATTCTCGACTTTTTAATATGTTAAATATGTTACCTGTATATTTTAGATTTTTTAATATGCTAAATATGTTACCTGTATATTCTAGATTTTTTAAATATATGCTTTACAGGTAAGTCTTGACATTTTAATACTAAATATGTTATCAGCGCATTCTAGATGTTTTAATATAATTAATATTTTACAGATGCGTCCTAATGATAAATATTTTACATGTATGTTCTGAATTTTTTTAATTTGTGCTATACATTTTGTAGCTAAGTCTTGGATTTTGTAATATGCTAATTGCAAGTACATTGTAAGACATATTTTTTTAATATGCTAAGTTAGATAGAAGTCCTAGATTTTTAGTGTTGTAATGTTAAAACACTATTCTCCTGACAACAACAAAAACATTTAATGAAGGGTTTTCTCTAACACATTTTCTAACATATTAATAAATATCTCTTATATCTATCTCTTTGATTGACTGTCTAGTTGACTATCTGTCTTTCTGTCTGTCTATCCATCCTTCTGTTTGTCTTGTCGTTCATGTGCCTAATTGAATATTTCCTTTTGTCAACTTTATTTAATACATTGATCACAGAGCATCCTCAGGAAAGAGTGTGGTTTCTGCAGAACTGTATGAAAATGCAGAGCGTACTTTCCTCACTCCAAAAGGAAAGATTGGCAATGAGAAAAATAATGTTCCCTCTCTTGATCAGTTTGACAAAGAGATTGACATCTACAAGGTATGGATAATACAGTTGCTTGTGTTGCTTGTTTTACATTGGCATGATTTTGTTTCTAACATATTAATAAATAAATAGCTCTATCTCTACCAATTTAATCTTCTTCAAACATTCTATCTTACTCTTTATGACCATTATATTAAATGCCTGTGCTCTCTGGAGCTTCAGCAAGGTCCTTGCAGCAAGTGGTCATGCTGACTTTGATAAAGGACAATATAAATTACAATTATTTATAATTTAATAATTATAATTAATATAAGTTACAATTATTGTTTGGTTTAATTTTAGCACATCACATCCTAAGGTCACTTAGAACTTTACAGTTATGGTTACTTAATAATCTCTCGCTTAGGACAGAGTGTGTTAATAGAAAAATCCATTTGACCAGATTTGGTCATGACCTCATTATAGATTTCTGCACAGGAGTCCAGCTCTGCAAATATTTGAATCTTTGTTGGGATGTTTGACCATTACGATAGACATAAGCTATTAGTAGTGTTAGCTTTTAAAGAGTAACATGCTGATATAGAAAAATTAACTTTTCAATTTAAACTCAGCTAGTCATAGAGTCTTTATAAGAACTGACAAAGTGCAGTATCTTTGTCAGTTCTTATTGATGGTGGCTTTAATCATGATATGGACTAGGTTTGGACTAATGGCAATGAATCAGAGAGTCACTAGAAGAGACTTAATTACAGACATAAATAAATACAAACAGCTAAAACTCAATACAGCCATATATCTGTACAGAGTATGTAAGACATGAATAAAGCTATAAATAATGCCACATGTATGTATGCCTAATAACAAATAAACATTAAGCCAAACAACTATAAATAACAACCAAAACACAAACTACTTGTGAGGCTGCCATTATCGACTTCTGCCAGCAGGAACTCCAAAACATCCATAGGAGTCACAAATCTATATTACAAATATTCAAACATAGATACATACAGTAAGACTGCAAACAAACATTGTAAGACTGCAAACAAACATTAAGGACGGACAACAGACATTTTTACATCAGACGAAAGGATGATAGCAGGTAAACAGGGATGATAGCAAGTAATATTTAAATGTAAATGTAAACAGATATATAGTCAACAAGAGACATAAGTGACTTCTTAACTAATGCCATAAATTTGTACACATAACATGCATACATTGTTAAAAACCTATACCAACAAT
The DNA here is from genome assembly GCA_028829895.1 of Sinotaia quadrata. Lineage (NCBI taxonomy): Eukaryota > Metazoa > Mollusca > Gastropoda > Architaenioglossa > Viviparidae > Sinotaia > Sinotaia quadrata. Next base: position 48,817,155 of record CM054179.1, read on the forward strand.
AAAAATCCAAATGATTGTGTTAAATGGCATACAATTTTTGGAAATGTTCTATCACAAATCTGTATACAGAAATGAAATATTGCCTCTCATACACTTGATTGAAAATGCCATGACTGCTTTCTCACAAATCTATACATTTGAACAGAAGTGTTTGCCTTTTCAGAAATCCATCCACTTGAATGGAAGAGTCTGCCTTGTCAAAAATCATTACATTCAAATGGTGTTGTCTGCTTAACACAAAACCATACGCTTGAACAGAAGTGTTTGCTTTATCACAAATCAATATACTTGATTGGAAGTATTGTCTTGTATTGTATTGTATTGCCAGATCCATACACTTGAATGGAAGTGTTGTCTGTCTTGTCAGACCCATACACTTGAATGGAAGTATTGTCTCTGTTATAGACAGCAAGAGATGAGATCCAATCACTGGATGACTACCACACTGTGGGGTGGCTTCGGGTTGACCTTCAGCCAATTAAGCAAGTGCTTACCACATATGCCAGTAAATGGATGTGGACTTTCACAAAATACCTATCTGACCAGGTGAGTAGGATAATTGTAATTTATGCACTTTGAGAAAATGCCTGTCTGACCAAGAGAATAGGATAATTGTAAATTATGGACTTCCACAAAATACCCGTCTGACTTGGTGAGTAGGATAATCATCATTTATGGAATTTCACAAGATGCCTATCTGACCAATAGAGTAGGATAATTGTAATTTATGGACTTTCACAAAATGCTTGTCTGACTTGGTGAGTAGGATAACTGTTATGGGGCTCTCACTAAATACAGTACCTTTCTGCCAAATGAATGTTTTTCTAATGAATGAAGGCTTGATGGAAACTAATTTTCTGCTCTTTTTGTTCTTTATTTCCTTTACTTTATTGTTTCATTTCTACTTTATCTGTGTTTCATTCTTGATTTGCATTTAACACTTCACTTTATATTATGATATATAAACAATGGCTGCATTTAAAAAAAAATAATTAAAGGGCAGTCTCAGAGTTTAAACATTTTTTCTTTTTGTTTGACTACATTAAAAACAAAAAATGCATTAAGTCTAGGATTTCAACATTGTTACATTTCTCCTACAACTGTGATAACTCTGTTACATGTTTGCATGTGTATTATTATTTATCTATCTAACAGTAAGTAACAGAAATATTTTCTTTCTCTGTTAACTTTATCTTTTATTAAGTTTTATTTCTTTTGCCAGGTAACAGCCATGCTTGATAAGCTGGACATGTTCCTAAAGCGGATTGAACCTGAGATTGAGAGCATCACGGGTGAGGAACGTGACACAGCAAGCTTTATGAAGATGATGAGACTTTTTAATGAGGCATGTTCACCCATATTGCCTTGACAACAATTGATTTATTATGTTTGCATATATGTTTGTTAAATTAGGGCTATATTAAAACTGTACCTTTTCTTGTATGCTTTCTTTTGACAGATTTTAAAAAACAGTATTAAGAAGACAAAGCATAAGAGATTAACAGATAGTTCTAAAATAAAAAATTTTTTCCTTCATATTGTTTATAATAGTGGTCACAAATACTTGTAGCTGAGATTTTAGTCAATACAGAATGGCTGGACGTTGTATATATGTTGTAGTCTGCAGTAATCAGAACAAAATTGCCAAATTACATAATGATTTGTAAAGTGTAGTCTGAATTACATTATGATTTGTAAAGTGTAGTCTGAATTACATTATGATTTGTAAAGTGCAGTCTGAATTACATTATGATTTGTAAAGTGTATTCTGAATTACATTATGATTTGTAAAGTGTATTCTGAATTACATTATGATTTGTAAAGTGTAGTCTGAATTACATTATGATTTGTAAAGTGTAGTCTGAATTACATTATGATTTGTAAAGTGTAGTCTATCAAAATGTCATGTTGCTTCATGTCACATGAATAATGCACTGTCAGTAAACCAACTTGAACTCTTTAACACAGAAACAACAATGTGGTTTCAATGATGAACTACAAAAGTTGACTATAAACTTATTTTTAAGTGAGCATGCTTTCTTTAAAATTTACACATCTTTAAAAGTATTTAATTATTTAATTGGATCTGAGAAATTTTCTGTTAAAAAATACATAAACTCTCATAAATTTCATGTTTAAAATTCTGAATAATTTTTTTGTGTATTTTATCTTCTGAACTTGCTGAAAAATAATGTATATATGTATGAGGGTTTTCACTCATTTTTTTTTCTTTTTTTGCACAAAGCATCAACCTAAAACTTCCAGGAAAAATTGTTATATATTACATTTAGTATATTTACAATTAGTATATATTACATTTCAAAAGCCATGGTATCTGTTTAATTAGTTCTTTTATTACTAAAGGTGTCAGCACAGCAATCTGAGATGGATGGTAAGTTTGCTGCCATGAATCGTACCGTACATTTGTTGAAGAAATATGAACAGATTCTTCCAGAGAAAACACAGTACCTGTTTTCTGCTGCTCCTGGTCGCTGGAACAATCTGAAGACCAAAGTGTCCCTGGCCAAGCAGAGATTGGGACCTCGCATCCAGGAAGAGTCTGCAAGCATTTCAAAGGTTACTTGTGTAAATTAATTTCTTCCAAAGTACTGCACATAAATTAGTTCCTTTTAAATTACTGTGTATAAATTAATTCCTTCCAAAGTACTGCACATAAATTAATGCCTTCTAAATTACTGTGTATAAATTAATTCCTTCCAAAGTACTGCACATAAATTAATGCCTTCTAAATTACTGTGTATAAATTAATTCCTTCCAAAGTACTGCACATAAATTAATGCCTTCTAAATTACTGTGTATAAATTAATTCCTTCCAAAGTACTGTGCATTAAATTAATTTCCTGTAAACTTTTGATTTTCCATCCAGTAGCAAAAATAAAAGAATAAATTATCATCTGCATATTTTATGTATTTTATTTCTTGTTTCTTTCAGTTTCAAGTGTTGATGTTGAATATTTTTAAGAACCTGAAGAATTGTTTTATATTGATTTAGTATTTTATGCCCATAATTTTCCTTCCTTGCTACAGGATCTTGAGACATTTGCTCAGAGGGTGCTTGCCTTGCAGAGTGACTTGGAGAGCTCAGATGTTTACAGCCGAGAATGCAACACAACTGAGGCTTACCTGCTGATAGACAACTTCAGCAAAAGACTTCTGGTGCTAGAAAATGAGGCCCAGGCAAGCAGCACCGAGATAATTACAAAATAAGATTTATATGGAGAATATGAATTATGCTGATCTGAATAAATACTCCAACATGAAGTCAATAAATGAAACTAACAAGCATTTAATTTCATAATGCATCATAGTATTTTTTTAATACCAGTCATTTCATTACTTATGACATGAAATACAGATTCCAGGTCTGGGAAAATATATGTGACTAAATACAAGATCATCTCTTTTTAATATGATAGTTCCTGTTAGTGGATTAAAACTAGCTTGACATATGTTCATGATATTAATAAGAAAATAAAAATAATCAAACAATGTAGATTTTGATAATTTAGAAAAAAGAAAGGTTAATAGCATTAGGGGTATTTAACCATTTATCTTTTTAGGAAATGTTATGATATTTAAAAAATGAAAGGTTACAAGTATTAGGGGTATTTAGCTATTTATCTAATATTGAAAGAAAGTGTATAATTATAATTTCCAGTGAAATGTATTTTGTTTTAGGACCTTGTTGAACTACAAGAGCTCCTGGAAACATCAATTGTCAACTTCACCATTCTTCCAACGTAAGTGTCGTACAAACTCTTCCTAACTATTTTTTCTGACTTATTCGTTTATTTTTTCATTTTGTTTGATGAATTTTTTAAACATTACATAAAATATAATTAGGTAGAGAATTAGACAGAGTGTTCGTAATTTTTGTTGTTGCTATTATGTGCAGATATTTACAATTTAGCCATGTGTGTATGTGTTTTGTTGTATGCATGTGTGTGTGCATATGTACACAGTTGGGTACCTTTTTTACACAATTTTCACCTAAGCCATTGACAAATTATGTACTCCTAGTACAAATCCTATACAAAAACATTGTTTATCTAGCTGTCGTCATGAACTCACCAACCTGAAGCAGTTGTGGGAAACTGTACGATTGATTGAAGAGCAGCAATCAGATTGGAAGCGGCACCGCTGGCAGAAAATGAATACGAAATTTCTGCGAGAAGAGACAAGCAAACAGCTGGAGATTGTGAAAGGGCTCCCTGAAGATGTTTTCACCTGGGACGTATACATGGGGCTTCATGAATCCATCACAACTATACAGGTAAACACACTTCTGGAATTTATTGGTATCATCATATTCATCACCGATATTCTATAGCCTGTTGATGTACACTAGCAAAGAGTATAAAAAGTGGATGGATGGTGGTAGTGCAATACAAAGACAGAAGCAAAATTCAGTTTGACAGATTAGAGTTTCTTTATGGGGCTTTGATCTAGAAGTGGATATGGGTTTCTTAAGTACTGAAGAGTAAAACTATTTCACTCTAAAAAAACTGAAGCTCCAGCCTAGAAGTACTGAAAATACTTAAAGCTTTTAGAGAGAAATATTAGTAAGACTCTCATGAAAAATAAAGTGTCAGAGATTTGTACAAATTTAATTGATAGTGCTCGGCACTAGGTTGTAAATTGAATTCAGTTACTTTTGATATTTCTCTGTTCTAAAATATAACGATGAACAAAACTGGAGGAATAAAGGAGAATTGAATTCAGCAATACCTGTCTCTGAAATGTTCACATCTATCTCCTAATTTTTTAGCATTCTTTTTCTTCCATATGAGGTCTAAAATTAAAAAAAATATTATTCACTTTTTATCCAAAGCATTTGGAACTTATTGTGTGGGTCATCAAGATTAACGCATGACACATGTACATCTTGCACATTATCAAAGCACACATCTATGTATTAACAATTTTCTGCTATTAAAAACTGTTGTGGATAACAATTTATTAGATGTTACAGGGTAAAAATTAACAAAAAAATTAACTACAATTACACTAAAATCAAGGTTGTGATATGATAAACATTTTTCTGCAGGTAAAGCTACTTTTAAATTGTTATTTACAGGCAAATTCTTTTACAATAAAATAGTTAATTGGTACAGTCTTTTTCTGTAAACACATTAAAAATGCACAGCTATAGAACTAGGAAGATGAATTAATTTTTTCCCCATGTAACAGGTCATAATTTTGGTAATGTCCCAAATTTGTGCTCATAAATGTACATTTGAATTTGCTCAGAAAGTTGCCATCGCATTAAAAACAAAAGGATCAAAGTTTATTGAAAAGTTAAGTATTGCATTTCATCATTACTGTATTATTAATATTAATGTAACAATATTTATGCTATTAATTTGTTAATTTTATCAACTTAATTTTGTATTTTAAAAAATTAATTTTTTCTTGTAATTTTTGCTTTGTGAAATATATATATATTTCACTGCAGAATTCAACGTGGGTTCTTTTTGGTGGATCTTCAAATCACTAAATCACTCTTTTTTTGGTGTTACTATTACCTGCATTTCATGAATAGATGAGTAGATATGGAGTGGGGGGAACTTTGTTTTGCAATAATAAAATGCTGTGAATAAAAATCTCATGCACTGAGAGTTAAAAAATTGGCCAGTAAATCATTGTGCAAATAAAAAGTTCTCAGAAGTTACTGAACAGCACATTTTATTTTACTTGACAGACCTGCCTCCCTCTTATAGATGACCTTAGTAACCCAGCAATGCGAACTCGGCATTGGAAACAGCTGGTGAGGGTGACTGGCGGTGCTTTCACCATTGATAATGACACTTTGAAACGCATGACCTTGAAAGAACTTCTCAGTTTGGGATTACAAAGTAATTTTCTATTTTCTTTCTTTACTCCTTTCTTTTCATTTTTTTCCTTTCGTTCCTTCAGTTTTTCTTTTTTCCTTTCTTCATTCTTTTCTTCTTTCTTTCCTTTCTCAAGTCTATATTTTCTCTTTCATTCTTTTTTACCTTCTTTCATAATTTCTTTCTTTTGTTATTTTAATATCACCTCTATTAATAGTTTCATTTTTTATGTTCATTGTTGTTAATCACATTTGATCAAATCAAGCATGTATGTGTTCTTAATCACATCTTTTCTTTCTTCCCTGATTTGTTCAGATGCCATGCTATATGTTGTGAATTGTTATGCTATATGCATGCAACTTGTTCACTTGCTATAATACCTTCACTAAATGCTATTCTAATCTACCTACAATAACTTTTTCAAAAGCTATTGTTACCACAGTAACACATTTTATCAAATAAAGCATGCGTGTGTTGTTAATCACTATTTCTTTACATAGAACATATTTTTTCACAGCTTTTCTCAAAGACACATTTTATTATTTTTAGAACTTACAATTTCACTGCTCTTCTTAAAAGCATAGCATATCTTATCTCTTTTAGAACATATAAATTCACTGCACCTAAGAGCATGTTATCACTTTAAAACACACAGTTTCACTGTACTTAAGGGCACATCACTTCAGAACATACTGCACTTAATGGCATGTAATCACTTTAAAACATACAATTTCATTGCACTTAAGGATATGTCATCACTTTAGAACATGCAATTTCACTGCATTTAAGTGTGTGTCATCACTTAGAACATACAGTTTCACTGCACTTAAGGGTGTGTCATCACTTTAGAACATACAGTTTCACTGCACTTAAGGGCATGTCTTATCACTTTTAGAACATGTTGATGATGTTCGAGCCATTGTACAAAGAGCTGTTAAGGACTTGGCCATTGAGATGTCACTCAAGACGTATGAAGAAGTGTGGTTGAGTAAGATTTTTGAACTTCGTGCCCACACTCAGACCAAGCTCCAGTCAACTGACTCATTGCAGGTTTGTTCTGGTGTGAAAAGTGCACATGTTCAGTTTTCATCATGCATCAGTTCACAAAGATGCTGATGTTGATACTGATGATAATGATGAAGAAATTATAATGTTCATGTTGATGAGGTTGATGAAGTTATAGTTCTGTGTTCAAAAATTTATTGATGACAGATACAAAGTTGATTTTATTGAGGATGATGATGATGTGCTTTGACAATTCATAGCTTTCACATACTAAAATATATTTCCTTCAATACTTATTGTCATGGGGAGGGAAGGCAAAAAATATTTTGTATTCATTGTTTACATCAATCGTCCAGTGTCAAGGTCACTGACCATGAAATAACAAAGTCGATATTTTTTATTTTGAAATGATAGGTTAGAGAGTGCAGGCAAAAATTCACATGTATTTCAAAACAATAGAAATTAGAACTATGCTTTATGTTTATGAATATATTTTGTAAATTATGCATGTGAAGTAAGATTCATGAATTTGTGTGAATGCAGTTATTTCATGTTGAGATATTTGAGTGTGAGGAGATTAAATTAGAAAGATTGACATATTGTATGATGTATTGTCATAACCAAGAGAAATATTTATTTAAACTAAATATGTTATATTTGTAATTATAAAGGATATATTTAACTAGAACTAAACGTGCTCTTTAGGATTAGAAATGCCTGAGGCTTTAATGTGAGTTTTTCATGTTGGCACATGCCAAGTGAGAGAGCTGTGAACTTAAGAAGACATGAGAGTTGTGCACTGAAAATGAGGATTCAGCAGATTTAGAGAAAATTCGAGATTACAGAGGGAGTACACAGTGTCGTGGACAAAGGGAGAAAATCTTTTATTTTCCCTTTACATTCTCTCTCATTGCCATGTTGACTATCCTAGTCATGAAGGCAAAGTGACTGGACATATTGTCAACTCAGTGAAAGTTCGCTGGACTTCGAGATTTTTTCCACTATTCTTGGCAAGACAAGTAAGCCAGGTATAGTGCATGATAAAACGGTCTACAGGACATTTTACCTGAGAAGAGTAAAAAGAAAACTTGATCCAGTCTATCTAGTGGGTGGAGCATTTTGCGTCGGAGCAGCTGTTCTGATGGAAGGGACAAAGGGTCATGCCATCGATGACACATCACTGTAATGGTGAACCGCAACATCAGCATTGTCGCAGTGTGATGATATTATACCATTTCCTTTTTGGCCTAACCTACTGAGAGGCAGGTCAACTCTGTGGGACAGAGTGCGACGATAACCCATCGATAACCCATCGCCATAATAGCGGCAGGGAGACCGTACATTTTTGACACTAGAAATTTGTGTTGAGGAACAATTTGTGTGAAAGCATAACAATAACAAACTGTTTGTGAGTAACTCATCATATCTTAAAATCCTCAGTGCACATAGGTAGATTCAGAATAGGAAACTTGAGATACTTTTGTTCAGAACATTAATTATTTATTTATCAACTGGTTGAACTTGAAAAATATTATTTGTAGAATTATTAGTCCTAGAACTTTTTAAAGAAAATTATTATTGTTGTTATGTCATGATTAGTTATTGATAGCAGGAGTTACCGCTCTGTGAGATAAATTGATTGTATCATTTATTCTTTTTTTATATATTTTATTTTCATCATTTATCATTTACTCCCACCCCAGAGTATATGTTCATGAATGTCTTGCAGCGGTTGGATTAACTATCACACAAAAGAGAACCCATAGTTAATTAAAACCTAGTATTTTACTTTAAACAATAAGCTTGACTTCTTTCAATTTGAAAGGACAAGTGTGGCTGGGTTTATCTCATCTCATTTCTATGTTGTATCGTTTTGTACTGTTCACCATTTTTTCCCATTCCACTTCGCATTCTTGCATACATACACATCAACAAATGTAACCCTGCATGCAGTATGAAATTAAACTCAAACCATACAAACATCTATGGTGTTTCTGTGTGTAGATTCTGCAACTCCATCCTTACAGTTTCCTACATGCTGTTGATAGCCACCCCCCCCACTTTCACAAGCGAGCAGGGTGTTGGTGACACTTATAAATGTTTTTCAGGGTTCTATTTCTGTTTTAAGTTGTGTTATTCAATGTTTAATGTTTGGAACTTTAAAATCAACAGTAAAATGTTGATGATGACTGTCTCCATATCATCCAGTTTTACTGTGTATGTTTTACAAAAGCAGAAAAGACTAAACATTTTAATTAAATTAATTACATGTCATGACAATTAGAGACAATTAAAAAAAATTCTGAATTTTAATTCAACTACTCCTCTACCTAATATTTATATATTTTACAAACAATCAACAATATCCAATAATTTCTGCATTATTTTTTTAAAATTTGTATTCATCTCAATGCAGGATAATCAATCAGAATATGCTCAGAGTGAAACTGGATTTCCTCAACAGCCGCTACCTCCAGGTCGAGCTGGTGGAACCCGTGCAACAAGCCGCATATCCAACCAGAGCTCTCACAGCAAGAACAAACGTAATTCTGTCTCATCCCTGCCTGCTTCTCTTCTCAACCTGGGAGAGGTGATTGAACATCAGTAGTTTAATAGTTATAATTTCTTAAACATAAACATAACCCTTTTGTCAAATCTCTGTATAATGATCAATAAATGGTCTGGAATTAACTGAATTATGCAGGTGGATGAGGTATTTATGATCAGTAATTGATCTGGAATTAACTGCATTATGCAGATGGATGTACTATTCATGATTAATAACTCTTAGTGAATTTTTATTAGCTGCTCAAAAGAATAGAAGAGATCTTTTCATTTTATTTAAATTTGTGTTTATGTTGCTGAAATATATTGATTTTATATGATGATGAAGTGATATTTTATTTCAATACATAATTTAATAATCTACTTATCTACATTTTATTTTAAAGACTTGGACTTCATATATGTTAACTAAATGACAAATAGCAAGTGAATTAAATGAACAAAGGTTACCTGACAATACTTGATCAATAAACAGGTATGATTGGTAAGTTTTTCATTCAATTAAGTAATTAAATTTATAGGAGAGACCTAAGAGGGATCCAATTATTAGTGGGAGTAATTTGAAGAGAGAACCGGTAGTTATAATGATCTTTAACATGATACTATTATCTATGGCCTTTATGACTTATTAAGAAAGAACTTGGCCAAAAGAAAAATAATTACATAATCCTTGATATGAGATCTATCTTTTATTAAATTAGGATAATATGATTTCTTTTACTATATGTCAAGTTCTAACAAGTGTTATTTAGAGAAAATAATTATTTACATTATTTTAATTTCCAAAGGATTCTGGTCATCTAATGTTGCTGACAAACACTGACCCAATTTTTGAAGAACTGGAACACCACCAGGTGACGTTGCAGGCCATGCAGAGTAACTCTGCAGCTGGATCTTTCTTGGACGAAGTCCTCAAATGGCAGAAGCGCCTACAGACAATTGAAGCAGTGCTGACAACTTGGCTTGAAGTACAGGAACAATGGATAGAACTAAAAGAGGTGCTAACATGCTACTGGCATTTTTGTGTGTGTGTGTGTGTGACTTTGCCTGTTAGAGGTGAAAGAGATGTTTATAATGTTAATGTCTTTGGCAGAATCTTTCATGATCCTTCAGATGTAGGCATTGCTCATGAGCTATTAAATTTTAAAAATGTAAGTCTGATCTTAGGAGCATAATGGATTGTTTTCAGAACTGAATTCAATTGCAACTGATGAAGATGCTTTTGACCCAAAGAAATATATAAACAAAATGCCTTAGGATGTATATTTAAAAGTATTTATCTCTTTCTCTAGCAAAAGATATCAATCTTTAACATTAAAACATGCCTCTGTATTTAGTTTATTTAGTGAAAGAAGTGTTTTGTTGAAAAGTGAAGCAAAATTTTAATTTAAATATATGTTTAATTGTTTGTTATACTTTAAATTATGTTTTAGAAGAAGAATGCTAAAAAATATTACACCTGCTTTCCAAAAATATAACACTGCTAAATGACAGGTTTACAGTGGAGCAGATGTCAGAGCAGCTTTAGCCAATGATTCCAACCGTTTTTCCATGGTAAACAAAGATTTCCGCCTACTGATGCGAGCAACAGAAAAAAATCCAAATGTTTTGCAGTGCTGTTCTCGCAAAAGTGAGTTTGAAATATATTTACCGTCACATTCTAAATGTTACTGCTTTCATATTGCTAAACGTTATTACTATAACAATCCATGTATGTTTGTGCCATCACATTGCTAAATTTTAATATTTTTATTTTCACATACTAAATGTTTATTTTTTCACATCACTCAATGTTTGTAGCTTGGTATCACTAAGCATTTATAACTTCACATCACTAAATGTTTGTACCTTCATATCATTAAACATTGTTACCTTCATATTAATAATTATTAAATGTGTGTACATTCATGTTAATGTTTGTACCTTCATAATACTAAATGTGTGTACATTCATAATACTAAATGTGTGTTCCTTCATAATACTAAATGTGTGTTCCTTCATAATACTAAATGTGTGTTCCTTCATAATACTAAATGTGTGTACCTTCATAAAATTAAATGTGTGTACGTTCATATTACTAAATGTGTGTACCTTCATAAAATTAAATGTGTGTACGTTCATATTACTAAATGTGTGTACCTTCATAATACTAAATGTGTGCACCTTCTTCTTACTAAGAATTTGTACCCTCATATTATTAAATGTTTGTACTTTCATATTACTAAATGGTTTTACTTTCATATCATTAAACATTTGTACCTTCATATTACTAAATGTTTGTTTCTTCATGCAAATAAACACTTGTATCTTCATATCGCAAGCCTTTTTACCTTCATATCATTAAACATTTGTACCATGACACAACTAAATGTTTATAGAACTGTTCCATGTTTGTAACTCTCTAGTACTAAATATTTGTACCTACACATTGCAAAACATTTTTCCTTCATTTTGCTGAACATTTGTTATGTCACTTAGCTAAACATTAATGTTTGCTATCCCATCACATACCAATACATTATCATGTACTTTCACATTGTTAATCATTTGTACCTTTGTATCATTAAATGTTTGTAGCTTCATATCACTAAATGATTTTACATCATTAAACTCTTTTATCATAGGTGCCTAACTCTTGATCTATGTAGCAAGTCTGGATATTATTTTTGGGCTCCAAAATTAATATTAACTTGTAGCCATTGCCATTTGTAACTGTCACATATGTTTTAGATTTTGTCTAGTATGTTTGTGTCTTAAATGTTTTCACATCAGTAAACAATTTATATCTTCACCTCTCTAAAATGTTTGTGACTTTAAATCATTAAACACCTTTACATCACTCAGCACACGTTTTCACAACACTACACATTTATAGTTTACACTGTCACAAAATTTAACATTTTATGCTCCTTAAATACACAACTAAGTTCATGCATGTTATTAACTTCATAATATTTATTAGACTGTAACAAAAGCAGGCCTCCAGAAAAAACCTATTAGTGACAATATTTCTACTAAATCAAATACCCTACCACCATAAGCATTAATTCAAGTACAAGAATGAGAAAACATTTTGTCCTTAAAGAGCATTCTTAAAGGAAAGTCTTAAAAGTTGATTTTCTTACATTTCTGAAGATTTTGGTAAAGTCTTAATATTGAATTGCAGACATTCTGAAGATTTTGGAACACATGAGCCACAGTCTGCAGATGTGTCGCAAATCTCTGCTCAGTCATCTGGAACGCCGCCGCCAGATCTTTCCAAGATTTTATTTTCTGTCTATGGAGGATGTGCTTCACATCATTTGCAATGGTATGGGTTAAATTTTAGTTAACAAACAAATGAATAGCTTCAACACTCAATCACTGATTCACATGTATAAGAGAATGATGTCAATCAGTGAGTCACATTAAGTTAGTGAATCATGTCAACTCAGTTTGTCACATTGTCAGTGAATCTTGAATATTAAATTTGAAAATCTACTGTTTGCACATAGATTGATTTTGCTTCTCTGTAAATTAAATCCAAGACATTAACCTTTTCCTATGTCTTTCTTCTTGTTGATTGCAAATATACTAAGTTCTTAGGATGTAGAAAATAAAATAAAATAAACTCTGTCTGCTGTATAATATTTTTTTCATTGTAGTCTTTTAAGCAGTTGAAAATATATTTAAGAGGAGAGTAGAGAATTTAAGTTAAAACAAATGTCTTTGTGTAAAGAAATATAAAGTTGTTCTTGAAGTGAGTATTATTTTCACTCACCTCCATCTGTTTTGATGTAGCTAATGACATCAGAGAAACACTTCACTGTACTTGAAATGATAACATCCTTTTCACAATTGTTTGAGAACCACTAGCAAAAGGATATTCGTAAAATGAACAGGCATTAGTAACTACTTTACCATGATTCAGGGTACATCATTTACTACTTGATGGATAGAGTTATTCTCAGTGTGCACAATGAAGAGAACCATTATCAAGCTTAAAAGTACAAATCTTTGAAGAACTGCAATAAAAAATAAGTATAAAAAATAAATATGCTTTTGATTAAACATGCCTACACACACACATACACACACACACACACACACACACAAACACACATACACACACATGCATATACACATGTGCACCAATAAAAAGTATGTAAAGATGTGTGATGTAAACATCATACCCGAATGCATTTACTGTTTCCAGGCTATGATTTGAACCAGGTAAACTTGTACATCAGCAAGTTGTTTGAACACCTGGGCAGCCTGGTCTTTGAGGAGGTTGATGACAATGAGAAGTACAGTTTTATCATAACAGGAGTTGACTCCACTTTGGGTGAGCGACTACATTTTCAACAGGTAAATACTTTTGAATTTGCAAAGTTTCATATCGTGCAGTATATCATATAAACAAGTAAAATAAAATGGTTACCAAATGAGTCAAGGATGACCAAAATGGTTGCATTGAAAAAGGCCTTTCTGCAGACATGGTAGACCCTAAATTAAAGAGTTAAAATGTGTGTGTATCAGTGTTTGATAGCATCAGAGCTTGCATTGATCATTTCATCATCATACATTCTCTGATCTGAAATACCCCAGTGGGACCCCACACCTCACATTGCATTCTGAGGGGAAGGTGGGAGGGCTGGCAGAAGGTGGTGAAAAGGTTGCATAAGTTTGGTGCACACCCTCAACCACCCTCCATCAGTGGGTTTGAGTTAAAATTTGTAATGGGCAGCACTTGTACACAGATGAATGAATGACTCTGTACAGGTGCTTACTAACTAAACATTTACTTCTTTTTCAGTTTCTAAGCTTCAAGTTTTTTAGAGTTATGTTTCATTACTCTTTACAACATTTTGTAGTCAGACATCATATTCAGAACAATGCTACTTCCTACTTTATAACAGGGGACAGTATCCTGTGCATAACATAATTATTTACCATAACTCATATCTAAGACTAATGATTTGGAGAAATCATTATTATATTCAGGTCATCATCCCATGAAATGGTCAAATAAAACTGGGTTTTGATCTTTGACAGCCTGTTGCTTGTGAAGGACAAATAGAAACATGGCTAACCACATTCCTAAACCAACTAAAAATGGCCCTACAGCAGCAGTTAGCCATGGCTATGGGTGTGGAGAAACCATCCCAGCTTGCTCTGGCTAATGACAGACAAAAGAAACCAAATGTTCCAACAAAACCTGGCTCTTCTCAGACCAAAAGAGGTAATAATAAATTCCTATTTGTTATTTAAAAATTACTGTTTGAAATTAAATTCCTATTTTTTAATTTTAAAATTACTCCTTGTTACCATTATTTTATATAAATGGGTACTGTAATACATAATACTAACAAACAATATATAAGAGTTAGTGTAATATATCTTTCATTCATGTAATCAAGATGTCATGGATACTATAATACCTATTCATAATGTAAAGATATAATTAAACTGTTATAATAACATGTCTGTTATTTAGTAATTGTTAATATTTGCTGATTTGTTTCATCAAGATGTAATAATTATAATTGTAACTGAGATGCAAATGAGCACTACTTACCAGGCAGATATATGTGTATAATCATGACTCAGCATTTATGTTAATTCCTCTTCAACAGATGGGAATGGTGTAAAGAGCCAGAGCCGTAACACAAGTAGACAGAGCCAGAGAGAGGCTCCAGTTGCTGTGGAAGCTGCCCCAGATGTACAGGAACCAGTGGACTATGCAGACCGGGATGATGGCGGACGGTCCTGGACTCTGGAGCATGTGTCCGAGGTTGTGTACCTGGCCACACAAATACAGATGTCTCAGCAAATTGCAGATTCTATTGCTGCTTTTGATGCTGGAGATAGCTCTGCTTTAGAGGTCAGTGGTGGTTAGTTGTATGGTGTCAATAGAGGTCAATGGTTAGCTACTAGGTGTGTGTAGAGGTTAATTATAGTGTTTTTGCTGAGGCCATTTGTTAGTTATAGTGTCAGAGACTGAATTTTTACTGCATACTAATGTGCAAAGTTATAATTTCATATACTTTATTATAAATGTTTATTTTTCTTTAATCTGCCTATATGTATAATTTAAATTATTACAGTTTCTTTTTAGACTATAATGTGAAAATAATCATGGGATAAAAGACAAGTATCTTTAATTAATTTCTTTTTTATTTTTGGAATGGGTTTGTGGAATTAACATGAAACTTCACAGTGTGAATTCTACTTCATAGGAAAAAAAAGTTGAGCAATTTAAAATTTAAATAATGCATGAACACATTTTCTCAATAGATGTACAAGGAATGTCATTTACTTAGACATTTATTGTTTTACTTTTAGAAAAAAACAACATAAAATGAAACATCTTTTACTAACAATTTCCTGTCATAATCTGAGCAATGTCTGTTATTTTGGAATTAAAATGTTTTCTTAAATTCGTATTTTTTCTCAAGATTTATTTGTTAAAGACATCCAGTAGGTTTAAATGGAATAGAATGTAAAGTGTTGATTAAGAGAAAGTCTTTTCAACTCATAATTCAGTAAATTATAGATCTCTTCAAGTAATCACATAATTGGTTTGTTTAGAATGCCCTTAACAAAGTTGATGCTGGAATCCAAGGCACAATCCTGCTCTTGAAAGGTCTTGAAGGAGAGAGAGAAATGCACAAAAGCAGGCAAGAGGAAAAAGAGGCAGAAGGTAAGCCGTAGAGTTTATTTGTTGACTTTTTAAAACGGTATTTTTCATTATGAATGCTTATTGTTTAATTTAGACATGCTCATTTCATTAGACAAAATCTGAAAAGAAAAATATTGGTTAAGATTGCAGTTACACAAATTAAATGCATTAAAAATTTTTGCACTTGTAACACATATAAGTGGGAAAGGCTTTGTTAACATTTATAGCACTGGTACATGGACAAGATGGATTTTATAACATTTATAGCATGGTATATGGACAAGAGGGGTATTACAACATTTATAGCATGGTACATGGACAAGAGGGATTTTACAACATTTATAGCATGGTACATGGACAAGAGGGATTTTACAACATTTATAGCATGGTACATGGACTAGAAAGATTTTGTAACATTTTAAGCATGGTGCATGGATGAGAAAAAAATTGTAATGGTTTTAGCACTGATTCTTGGATGAGAAAGGTTTGTAACAGTTTTAGCACTGATTCATGGATGAGAACAGTTTATAATGGCTTTTAGCAGTGATTCATGGATGAGAAAGATTTTTGTAACTTTTTAGCACTGGTTTATGGACAAGATTGGTTTTATGTCACTTTTAGGTATGTAATACACAAGTGGGAAAGGTTTTGTAGATTTTTAGCACTGGTCCATGGATAAGAGGGGCTACATAACATTTTTATGAATGCAATATATAGACAAAGTTTTATAACAATTTTAGCAACATAACATAAGTAAAATAAAGTTTTGTAATATTTTTAGCACTGGTTCATGCACGAGAGGATATCCAGGAGGGCATGCTGGAAATGCATGGTGCTGAGAGCATGATCTCACTGCAAAAAATGTCATCTCAGGAATCAAATGCTGAAGAGCCTTGGGCAGCACCACCAGAAAATGTCAGCACACCCCATGCATCTGCAAGTGATGGTAAGTCACTAGTTAAAGTATAGGTATTTTGACCAGAATCAGAAACAAAGATAGTGAGACACACGCAAATGATTTTCAGTCACAGTTATGGGTATCTTTTCTAAAATCAAAGATAATTAATGAGACACCTACTGAAGATAGATTTACTTTCAGAAAGATTGATATACAAATGGTGAATGACCAAATGTGATAGATTTACTTTCTGAAAGAATGGTACAGCTGGTGAGTGACCAAATGCAATAGACTTACTTTCAGAAAGAATGGTACAACTGGTGAGTGACCAATTTACCACTTTATTTATTAGAACAATTAAATTCATTCTCAGTTGTAGTTAATCAGTTAGTTAATTAATTTTCATGTTACTGCAAGATTATTGCTAGTTAGATTATTACTGAATTCAGAAGTTAGAATTAAATATATTATTTATCTGATATTATCAATAATAGTGGAATTGTTTTGTCACCAGTTTCATTACTTATTTTTCATTAGAAAAATCCTCAAAAGCAGCATATATAGACACGATGAACATCACCCTTCCTGCACTTAAGGAAAAAAACGAATATGATTTAATTGATGGGGGAAAAGAGGAGGAAGAAGATATGAAGTTGATGTTGTTCCCAAGTCAGATTCAGAAACTGACAAGTTTGCTTTCGCTGCTGTCTCACCTCAGAGATCTGCTGCAGCGTCTAATAGCTGCAACACCACAGCAACCACCATCCACATGTTTTGATTGGAAAAGCCAGTTGTTGTACGCATTCACTGAGGAAAACCATGGTGCATCAATCTCGGTGAGAATCAGCAAAACTGTGAGAAAATGCCAAATACTTATCATAGCTTCCAGTGTTGTACGTTTTTAGGTACTTTGCACATGTTTATCACATATCAAAATGCTTTGTATTAATGTGATCAAATGTGTATCATGCTTTTCATACACACACACAAACACAAATTTGTATCATCTATTTGACTGTCTGTCTATCTTGTGTAACTTTTGAAAATTACGTTTTCAAAAGATTACAAATTTATTACAAAAGATGAAAGTATTATTGGTGATATTTTAATTCGTAATATTTACAAACAATTGTTTTAATTCTTTTAAAGAGTCCATAGTGAAATAGTAATTAAAGTTTCTTTGGGCTCAAAATGCAATATCATTTAAAAATATGTATCAAATTATTATTTTTTTCATGCTTGTGTTTATATATATTCTCCAAGTCATTCATTGGTGCTCAAATTTAATTATTTCACTTAATAAATAATTTGCAAATTGATACTTTTTGTCACAGTGCATGAAGATGACATTTGAGTATGGCTTTGAGTATCAAGGGTCTTGCACAAGGGAAGTAATCACACCCCAGACAGAGCGCATGTTTGTGACTATGATTCAGGCCATGAGAGCTCACATGGGAGTCATGTGTGTTGGCCCTAAAGTAAGATAAATTCCCATGATTAAATTAAAAGGGTTAATTGGAATTGCTACTTAAAAAGTTAAATAAGAATTTTTAAATAAGAAACATTTTTCTGATAGCTTATCAAAGAAGTCATATGGGAATCATACATTTATAAGCTAAAGCCAAGGGCAAGCACTCTGCTGGGGAAGATAAATGATAAAGAGCTTACCCAGTAGAATGTTTCAAGAGTGACGATTCCTTAATCCATTATGAGTGAGGTACAGTTTGAGAAAGAGAAGGAAAGGTCTCTGAGAATCTGGTAATATTAAAAAAAAAAAAAGTGCTTTGTGTGATTCTGCTGCAGGCAGGGTTTTACATTCTCTATAGTGTCAGAAGATGCTGGGTTTGTGCCTTCTATTTTCATTTGATATTTTCGAGTCTGTTTCTTCATTAAATACTATATTTGTGTTGGCCAACTTTATTCTCATGTGTCCAGAAAGGATGGCAGATAATCTTACCTATGGATAATGAGTTTGGGCAGAAAAGATTAAATGGTTCAGCAAGAAAGGATTCAGGCATAAACAGTTAAAGTGTCTTCCTTCAAAGGAACAAAATCCTTTCCCTTACCATTGTCTCATACCAAATGAAGGGGGCATTGCCTCATGTTCTAGAAAATCATTAGAAAGTAATTGAAAAATAAAGGGGGCATTGTCTCATGTTCTAGAAAATCATTAGAAAGTAATGGAAAAATAATATCTGTAAAATATTTAGATTATAAAAATAAAACAGGGCAATACCATTAACAATCATTATATACAAATTACTTTTTATGCAATAATTGCCATTTTTGAAGAGTCTATGAAGTCTTTAATATTTCTAAATAAGATACATTTATTAAATAAATTAGGATAAGTTTTAAAAGAGCATACACATTTCATTTCATTTGTGTATATTGCTCTTTCTACTGTTTATGAATGTGATGATGTAGGGAGGGGCACACGGTATACAGTAATGATGACAGTAGACACAACATGATGATGACACCCACAGCCTGAGACAATGTACACTGTATTTGCATTTTCAAGACTTTATTTCATAGCCATACAGTCACCATCAAGTACACTGCAGCTTTTGATACTAAATCTTTCTCTCATTACTTGCTCATAGTTTAAGTTTCCCTATCAAGTCTTTCTGGTTCCACCTCCCTGACCAGACCCTGCCCACACACCCTAACATGCCATTACACTATAAAAAGCATTGTAGCAATGAGAGCCCTGGATGAAAATCAGGCACTGACTACTAAAACATGTGTTTCTGGCCTTAGCTCTGTTCCTTAAATGCCTGATTTATGTATTGATTTAAGTATCTGTTGAAACTATGTCAAGTAAGCTTTGAACATAACTCATCACTAGCCTCTATTTTACAAGATAAGGTACAAAATAAATTTAAAAAAAAACTTTATTGGTGTGGAAAAGCAGTCTCATACACTCAAACCATCCATGAAGCTAATACAGTAAATACAAAATATAATCATCTTATTAAATTATATGCTTTTTTTTTTTTTTACTACAATTCAGCAATGGATCAAACAGTATACATCTTTAAAATCATGAACTGACTGACTGATTTAGAGGGAGTACTTCCAGCTTGCACCAGTTTCATGTAGGGATGAAGTGGGGTGGGGAGAGGGTACTCTAAATTAAGTATCACTGAGTACATTGTGAATTATAAGTACAGCACTATATATATACATGACCTAGTAAGAATACAGGTCAGTGTACAGCATTGTTTGAAACAAGGCAAGTGTGCCCTTGACTTTGACCCAACTGGTCAATTATTATCACCCAATGATGTAATATTTGTAAAGTAGCACAAAGGCATGTGGTCAATGTCCTACACAGTGCTCTGCTCTCAGGGTCACTGACCTACCACATGAAGTTTTCATATTTTTGTTTATTTCATTGTGTTTTGTTTTTTTAAATAAAAAAAGCAAATCCTGATCATCCTTATTACTCCACATGTACATTGAACACTCACAAAAATAGCTGGTCTGTCTTTTAGAGTTGATTGCTTGAATAATGACAACTGTCTGTCTTTTAGAGTTGATCGCTTGAATAATGACAACTGTCTGTCTTTTAGAGTTGATCGCTTGAATAATGACATCTGTCTGTCTTTTAGAGTTGATTGCTTGAATAATGACAACTGTCTGTCTTTTAGAGTTGATCGCTTGAATAATGACAACTGTCTGTCTTTTAGAGTTGATTGCTTGAATAATGACAACTGTCTTTTAGAGTTGATCGCTTGAATAATGACATCTGTCTGTCTTTTAGAGTTGATCGCTTGAATAATGACAACTGTCTGTCTTTTAGAGTTGATCGCTTGAATAATGACATCTGTCTGTCTTTTAGAGTTGATCGCTTGAATAATGACAACTGTCTGTCTTTTAGAGTTGATTGCTTGAATAATGACAACTGTCTGTCTTTTAGAGTTGATCGCTTGAATAATGACAACTGTCTGTCTTTTAGAGTTGATCGCTTGAATAATGACAACTATCTGTCTTTTAGAGTTGATTGCTTGAATAATGACAACTGTCTGTCTTTTAGAGTTGATCGCTTGAATAATGACTACTATTTAACTGCAATAGTTGAAAAATGAACCCAATCTGTTATAGAAGATTGATTGAAGAAGAAAATAATTATAACTAAATCTTTAATCAAATCTTATGATAGTGGTGATTGATTTTTTTATTGCTTTCATTTCTGCAATACTTCAGGCTTTCAAGTTCATTTTTATCCACACTGTGAAATGTAGTTTAGGCAAGCACCCTTTAATTAGTAGATATTTTCTAATGGCATATGAAAAGTTTTTATTGTAAATAATATATTTTAAATGTATACTTGTAAAGATATTGCTAAGTTAAACTTTGGTTTGTGTGTAAGGATGTGTGATTCTTTATTCAGTATTGCATTTATGTATTTGTATTATAATTAATTCCTTAGGAGTGTGGCAAATTTCTGAAAGTGAGAGAACTTAGCTTGTGTCTGGGACGTCCCCTTTACATCTTTAACTGTACAGGATCTACAAGCTACCTACAACTGCAAGACATATTTCGAGGTCTAGCATCCACAGGTATAAACCTACAGGAATGTCTGTACTCAGGTCAACATAAAAACACTTTTGTTAATTTACCAGAAAACTGCTTGAAAGTTGACCATTTGATAGTAAAAATTATTTGAAGAATTTTGCTGATATTGTGATTTTAAAAAACACCTGAAAAAAAATAAATGAACAATGTTAAATGCTTATAATTTTTTTGAGTTGTTTTTAAAATTTTGAATAAATCAGTTTTGTATTTAACTGAAATAATGAAAACTGCATCTCTAATTTATTTGCAAAGGCTGTTGGGTTTCTGTCAATGATGTGACTCACCTTCAGCCTCCAGTGGTCTCCATCTTTGCCCAGCTCATGTCCACTGTCATGGCTGCTCTTCAGCAGAAGAAAGTTGCTGTTCACTTGCAGTCTGAAGATATCCAGCTCAGCCCACATGCTGCAGTCTTTGCTCTTGTGGACTCGGCTGTTCCAGTCACTGTCTGTGATCCTGAAAAACAGCTACTATATCCATCAGCCATTAGTAAACTTCCAGAAAATATCCAGAGCCAGTTCCGCACTGTGTCCATAATGAATCTGGATTTTCATTTGGCTATTGAGGTCATGCTTTTCAGCCAAGGTTATTTATTTTCTCAGAAATGGATTTTGTTTAATCAATTAAAATTTGAATTTACAAATTTTGATTTAACTCTACTGTAAAACCAACAACAAAATTTATATAGAGAATGATGATAAAAGTCATCATGTTTGTTGTTCACAAATTAAAAAAAAATTGATAAGCTGACTTTGGTTTTTCAGATGTCAAGCAATACTTTTTAAAATAAATATTTAGAGATGAAAAAAGTTACATTTTTGTTTCAAATTACATTTATTAATGACCTCAGTGTAGTTTTACTATTAAAACATGCGCTTATTCACAGGATTTGTTCATGGTCGTGAACTTGCATGGAAAACAAACCAGCTGTACACCATGTGTCGTCAGATGTTTGGAACCAACACCTATATCAGCGACAAAGCTATGCTAGGTGAGTTGATAATATCAATAAGAAAGCTATGCTAGGTGAGTTGATAATATCAATAAGAAAGCTATGATAGGTGAGTTGATAATATCAATAAGAAAGCTATGCTAGGTGAGTTGATAATATCAATAAGAAAGCTATGCTAGGTGAGTTGATAATATCAATAAGAAAGCTATGCTAGGTGAGTTGATAATATCAATAACAAAGCTGTGCTAGGTGAGTTGATAATATCAATAAGAAAGCTATGCTAGGTGAGTTGATAATATCAATAAGAAAGCTATGCTAGGTGAGTTGATAATATCAATAAGAAAGCTATGCTAGGTGAGTTGATAATATCAATAAGAAAGCTATGCTAGGTGAGTTGATAATGTCAATAACAAAGCCTTGTTTAGTGAGTGTAAAATAGATCAAAAACAAAGCCATGCTTAGTCAGTTTATAATGTTACTTTTAGAACCCTGTTTAGCAATTTTATAATATATTCTTAGAGTCCTGTTTAGTAGTTTTATAACACATTATTAAAGTCCTATTTAGTGAGTTTACAACATGTACTATTAGAGAGCCCTGGTAATTAGTTTATAATGTCTCTATTAGAGTTCTGTTAATAGATTTTTAACATATCACTATTAGAGAGCACCGGGTAGTGAGTTTATAATGTCTCTATTAGAGTTCTATTAATAGATGTTAACCTATCACTTTTAGAAAGCCCTGGTAGTGAGTTTATGAGTTTATAATGTTTCTATTAGAGTTCTATTAGTAGATTTTTAATATATCACAGCTAGAGAGCCTGGGTAGTGAGTTTATGACAGTTAGATAGTTTTGTTTAGTAAGTTTATAACATGTCACTGTTAGAACCTAATTTAGTGAGTTTATGACATGTCACTGTTAGAGCCTCATTTAGTAAGTTTATAACACGTCACTGTTAGAGCCTCATTTAGTGAGTTTATGACACGTCACTGTTAGAGCCCCATTTAGTGAGTTTATAATAATTTGTTAAACTTTAATTGCCTGCCTCAGAACATTCATAATATAGTCCTTCTCTTTTTCATCTATCAAACCTCTACAAGTAACTATATAAAACTTACTGGATTTACAGCTGAAGAACGAAGTGGCAGTTACTATGGGTGGAGTCTTCACTCATTAAAAGGGGTGGTGGCTGAGGCTGGAGCTCACATGGCTGAGAAAACTGTATCTAGTGGGAGAGGTAAGACTTATATCTAGATAAGGCTGTAAGATTTGTGTCTAATGAGAGATGGAAGAATTGTGACTAGTGAGATAGAACTGTGTCTTGCAGATAAGAGAGTAAGACTTGTATCTAGAGAGAGAGAGAGGTCTTTCTTGTGTCTAGTGAGAGAGATAAGAATTGTGTCTTGCAAGGGAGGTAAGACTTATGTCTAGTGAGAGAGGTAAGACTTGTGTCTAGTGAGAGAGAGGTTGAGACTTGTATCTAGTGAGAGAGGTAAGATTTGTATCTAGATAATGCTGTAAAACTTGTGTCTAGTGAGAGACTTAAGAGAGAGGTAAGACTTGTGTTTAGTGAGAGACTAAGAACTGTCTTGCAAGAGAGGTAAGAATTATGAAAGGTGAAGAAAGGTGAGAATTGTATCAGAGATAGAAAGAAATATAAGAATTTTGTTTAATGAGAGAGGTACAAAAACTGTTGAATGAGGAAAGTAAGAATTCTTTCAAGTGAGAAAATTAAGAATTGTATCTAGTGAGAGAGGTAAGAATGCTGTCTTGTAAGAGGTAAGAGGTAAGAATAGTAACCAATGAGGGTGATTTATTATTCTTTTAATTTTATTCTTAATTTAATTGTGTATAGAGATCAGGAAGGATCATGAAGATGCTGAGAAATATGAGCAAGAGCAATCAGAAAAAATCATAGGTAAAAATCTATTGCAGGTATTTGGATACTTGTACCTGGGATTGTAAAGGTAGAAATATTAAAGGATTGATAATAAAATAAATTAATGCTGATAGGTTAAAACACTGATGACAGTTGTACTTTGACTATTCATTCTAATTGTTAATGTTTGATTGGTGTGTAAGTTTAGTTTTTATTTATTTTCTTTGCACATTACATGATTTGAACAACATTAATCAAACAAACCCTGTACACCAAGTGAATTCTGAAGCAGGTGTTACACTGTTTTGCTCAATACAATGTTATACATTAGTGCAGGGTTATGCAGAACCCTAGGGTTCCATTGTAAGAGGTCACTAGGAGTTCTCTGAGAGATCATGATTGAAAAAATAAGCATCATAGATCTAGTAATTTTTATGCAGGAGTTTCCTGAGACCTGAAAATTATTTCAAGGGTTGAGAAAATCTGCACTAGTGATTATGTATAATTTAGAAAATCCAAAAGTAGTGGCCAAAGTTGACTTTTTTGAACAAAGGAAATGAAAATAAAGATTAATTATTATTTTATAAAATCTTACATCTGATATCATCTGTAGACATGATATGAGTTTAAGTGTTAATTAATTTTAAAAGACATTAAATCTCAGAAGAAAAGTTTGGACATCTTTTTTTTCATTATTCACAACACCATAAATTTATTAATTTAAATTTGAACTTTTATCTGGGATTGGTTTAAAAGAATGTGGATGTGTGCCACAGATACTGATGCCACAAAGAAAGTCTTGGAGGAAAGTGCCCTTGTCACAGCTATTCGTGACACCTTCATGCCCAGAATGGGTTTGCGTGATTCCAGCATTTT
Organism: Sinotaia quadrata; assembly: GCA_028829895.1. Lineage (NCBI taxonomy): Eukaryota > Metazoa > Mollusca > Gastropoda > Architaenioglossa > Viviparidae > Sinotaia > Sinotaia quadrata. Next base: position 48,842,422 of record CM054179.1, read on the forward strand.
TGCTACAATTGTTCAGGACTTATGGCCAGACGTTGATGTTCCAATGGTGTTTGGTGGTGATGTTGAAGTGGAGGCCAAAGTTAAACACTCTGACTCCTTCATTACCATCAAATCTGAACTTCACATGAAATCTTCCAAGAGCTTTGACTCTCAGAGGTCTTTAAAAGGTAAAGAATTAGCAAGAAATGAACACATTTCCTTGATTGACTGTTTTTAGTTTCTGTTTGCTGATATAGATGGGTTTCAATAGAAGATGAAAAGAAATTTTAAAAAAACAACTTGAATAATGGTAATTGGGATGAAAACCTATCTGGACAAGGTCTCCATAGCTGGATATTTTTTAACTTGACCATTGATTATATATAATTATGCCAGTTTTACTTTTGGTGCTTTAGTGTCTTTTCCATTTCTTGTTTACTTGTTGGTTTGACTTGGTCTGATTTATTGTAATTTGATGTATAGGTCTGATTTATTGTGGGTTTGATTTGTTAATAGGTCTGACTGGTAGGTCTCATTTCTTTTAGGTCTGACTTGTAGCTTTGATTTGTTATAGATCTGACAGGTAGGTTTGATTATTTGTAGGTCTTACTTATAGGTAGGATTTGTTGTAGGTCTGACTTGTAGTCCTGACTGGTAAGTTTATTTGTTGTAGGTCTATCTTGTAGGTCTGATTTGTTGTAGGTCTGACTGGTGTCTGATTTGTTGTAGGTCTGACTGGTGTCTGATTTGTTATAGATATGACTGGTAGGTTTGATTTGTTGTGGCCTGACTAGTATGTCTGATTTATTGTAGGTCTGACTGTTAGGTTTGATTTGTTGTAGGTATGATTTGTTTGGTGTGTATCAAGCTTGTAGGTCTTATCTGTTATTGGTCTGACCTGTTGGTCTCAAGTGTTATGAATCTCTTTATTAGTTTAGTTGTTGATATTTTTGCCAGTCTATCAGTGGAGGTGTCTGAACACCTTTAGCTTTTTGTTGTTGTTGTGTAGCTGGTTATTATTGCTAACTGGTTTCTGTGGATTACTGTAATTTCTGTGTTCTGTCATATAATGTAAATAAAAGTGCTGTTTATTCATTAGCGCAGGTTGTGCTTTCTGTTTGCTTTCTGCTGGGTCCCTATAGTTTTTTTTATTCATCATACAATCAAATGAACTGGGATATTGTTTCCCGAAACTGGGTAGGAACCTCCTTTTCATGGGAGTGGCAATGATTCCATTTGAAGAGTCTAGATCAGGTGTGTTTGTACTGTTTGCAGTTGCTTGTTTAATTTCTGTTTGAATTTGTTTCTTTGTTATGATTGAGCTGCCTTTGAACTAATATGTACTAGTGTAAATCCCCCTAGACACCATTGTCATTGCTTGACACTGTATGGCTTAATTTTCTGCTGCAGTAATTGGTAAATCATTATATTGTACACTCATCACTAGAAAGTGAACATTTAATAGTAGTCACTGTAATGCTTATTTAATAGTTAATCTAAATTTAAGAATTTTTCAGTTTACTTAGTGTGTTTGCTTTTCTGTCTACATTTTCTCTAAACAATATTCATTATTTCTCTATCTACTCTTCTGTTTGTCTGTTTAACTGTCTAACAATCCATTCATCCATCTTTCCAACCATCCATCAGTCTACAAGGTGTCTCTAAAAGACATATTGAACCATAATGACACTGTTGCTATCTATTGATCTTGTGAATGTAAAAGTTGTTATGAAAAGAGTTTACATTTATGATTAATTATTGCATACTTCCTTTTTACAATGTTATTATTGAAGTGAATGGAGATCCAGAATGGTAGTACCCGGGTCATAAACATAGAGACAATACTGACGAACGACGATGATGGACAGCAGTCATGATAACAGATTTGACAACGCCTGGTTGCTGTTACATTGTCTTTATTTGCAGATAGACACGCTCTCACTCAAACCATACACACTCTTTATATCATGGGAGAGGCCTTCCCTGAAGCCCATGGTTCCAGAAAATGGAAATCTAGTGTGGAAAGGCTTCTAAAAATAACTTCTGTGTTTCTTTACTTACTTTCAACTATCAATTATAGCTATATACCTAAAAAATACATAATAATTCAAATATACAGTGAAACTACTATAATTATACTTTAATATACAAATCTTTTCATATATATAATCTGAAGAATTAAACCTTTAATAAAATAAAATCTGTGTTGGCGGGCTTCAGGAAAAGCATTCACACCCACATAAATTACAAAATACACAAATACAATAACATTATTCATCACATAAAAATACATCAATTAAAAATATAAACTATCTCCTTTCTAACTATATAAATATCAACTTCAATTACTAACTACCTAAAACAGTATATAACAATAAAAGCATGCACTCTAACACAGCTAACGCCAATATAGTGCGCAATTTGAAACAAAGGGAGTGGTCATGACCCATTTTACAACAGAGCCGTGATCCTACTTGTAAAAAAGAAAAGGAAGCGTGGGGATGCGGCTGTACACATACACACACGATGATGACACACACAAATACCAAAACTAACAGGGATACATTATCTTTGCAGAAAACTTACTTTCAAGAGTTTCAGAATTGTTTGCCTTCCATGTTTATATGTCTGTATGTCAAGTGAACCATTCTGAGACTTAGTGACCCCTATTTTCATCTTAAATGTTAATGTTACAGTTGTAATTGATGTAGATTAAGGTATTCAACTGTTGTTCATGCTATTGAAGCATAATTGTAGTATCTAAGTTTTAATATTAAGTGTCATGCTGTTAATCAGTTTTTGATATCTTCTACTCTTTGTTTGTCTTTGTATGTTTAAAATTTTTAAAAAATTACTTTATAAAATGTGTTTTGGAGGATATTCAAATTTTGTTTTAATTAATTTATTAAAACCTGAGAGGCCAGAGGTTGTCCTTGTATCACTAATGCTATAAATTACTTTATAAGATTTAAACTGCCATGTATCTCTGGATTAATATTTTTTGACATTTTTTAAAAATTAAATTTTTCTTCTCTCATCTGTTTATGGGTAAGTTTTTATTTATTTTCTGTGTTTATAATTTCTATGTTGGGTATTTGTGTTGTATAATTACCTATAAGTAATATAGCATAGCTCAAAGAATGAATAAAAAAACAACAACACAAATCCAAGAACAGAGAAAACAAAGCAAATTGATGATAATAAAGTGTAAGTCATGCATGTGCATGTCTGTGTGGGTGTAAGAGTGAAATTGATCGGTTGGGGTATGCATTCAAAATAGCAAATTAACAGAATTGCAGTATTTATTTATTTCTACATATGCAGCTAATAAATGTCAGTTTCTTATCTCTCTCAATATATGTTTGATTTGACACATTTACTAACAGTTTAACTCTCAGTCTGGAAACTAACTGCATGCTGTAACACACATGTAACAAATTGCATTTTTGTATGTGTAATGAAAATTCTCTTGGATGAAAGTGGTTTCTACAAGCATTATGTTAGTGTTGTATGTGTAATGAAAATTCATGGATGAAAGTGCCTTCTACAAACATTATATTAGTGTTGTATCAGCTTATCTGGGCAAGAATCATTAATAAATTAAAGAATAAAAAATGTCATACCTTTGAAACTGATAAACTTAATGGTTATCTTGATAGGATTAAATGTGTTATGCTAAAGACCTCAGTATGAGCATAAAATAATTTTTTCCACTTCTAATAATGAATTAATTTGTTACTCACAAAAGTATTTTACATTATAAATGTTAACAAGGAGTATTGATAATAATGATAGAATCTGGTTGGATGGCTGGTTGTCTCTTTTAACAAACAAATTAGATACAATAATCTTTTTGAGGCATTTATAAATCTCATGGGGTTTCATAAATCCAAACAGACAAACATTAACATTCTAATTTATGTAGAACATTTATACAAACTGGGGTTGAGGAGTAGGGTGGCAGAGTGTGAGATTTATATTGAAATAGATACCATCCAAGAGAGACACTCTTGCTTAAGACTTTCTATTAGTCATCTGCTCAGAATTTGTCAGTCACAAATTGATACCAATTTCTCCAGATGCAATCTTGGTAAATTACTGTGCATGGAACATAAGCATAAACATATGCATATACAACTGAGAAAGTAATCGTGTTCATCTACAATGTAAAATCTCATCAGTAATCTGGGACTTGCAGAAAAGTCAAGTTCAAATTATAATCTAAGAAAGCTAGAGTTCTATTCTGAAAAACATCATATAATTATAAATAAAATGGTTGTTTTAAACTCCACAGTATCTGTGTGTGTCTTAAGTGACTGTGTGCAAGTAAATGCTATTCTTTGTAAATTTGCATGAATATGTGCACATAAAGTGATTGCTTGTGAGTGTTTGAGCATGTGAACATGAGACTCTGCACTTCAGCATGTTTTCATGTGAGTGTGCTTATAATGTGTGTCTTTTATATGTATATGTGAGTTATATGTGCATTATTAAGATACAACTGTCAATAGGATAGCATCTTGGTCAGAATGTATTGTGATTTTGCTTATTAAAATACTTTGAACTTATGAATATATATTAAATATTTCACCAGTAATATTTATGAATACATATTAAATCTTTCATCAGTAATAATTATATTTCAAAACTTATATAATGTAACTAGAGGACTTGTGTCTTTTTATCTTATATTTATTTAATAATTATTAAAATAAAAATGATACAAAACAGTAGGACAATAATGAATAAATTTTTATGAGTAAATATTTTTTTATGAATACATGAACATTTTTTCAAGTGACAGTTATCAGGCATTACCTTTGCATAAATTTGTTAGCAAAAAAAAAATGTTTAGACTTTAATCCTGCATATTCCTCTACAGATTCCTTGATTCTGAACACGCCAGTTGTACCAATGCTGCATGCAAACACAGAACACTTCAGCACAATACTGGACAATGCTGGAAAGCAAGTGCTGGAGAATATGCAAGATGCTATCGCTGTGGCAACTGGAGACCTTGGGCTGTTGCCAGGTGCAGCCTTTCAGGCACGTGTCATGCAGTTGGCACAACTTAACTCTGCACACCAGTCTGTAAGTTGACTCTAAATGGTTAAAGTATCACTGGGTAATTACAGAAACACTAGATAGATAAAATGACATGGTACTTTCATGTATGATGAGATGGTTAAAATAGCACTGCATGGTTAAGTATCACTGATAGTTACAAAACCACTAGGTGATTAGAGTGACATATGACTTTTTGTATGATGAGATGGTTAAAATAGCATTGGATGCTGGATAGTTAAGTATGATTAGATGGTTACAATAATACTGGAGTACTAAGCATGATTAAATGGTTAAAATATCACTGGATAATTAAAGTAGCATTGCATTTGTTAAAATAGCACTGCTAAAGTTAAAGTAGCACTAGGTAGGTAAGTATGATTAGTTGGTTAAAGTAGCACTTGATAGTTGAAATTGATTGATAGTTCAAATAGCACAGAATGGTTAAAATAGTTCTGGATAGTTAATGTTACACTAGATAGTTAAAGCTGCTTAAAAAGTTTAGTAATAATGGGCTAAGAGTCTTTTGGTATTTATTTGAAAACTGCTGAGAGACTGTAAAACCCAACACCTCTTATCCATGAGAATAATAATTAAAAAATATAAATTTCTTGTACAGTAGCAGTAATCTTTGGGCATCTGGAAATTTTTAAAGACTGTCAAGATAGTTCGTGCAAATTTGCAACCCATGTAGCCATGGAACTGTTAAACACTATACATTGATTTATGCTGATTAAATGAAATTAATTTAATGTGAATATATTTTTTAAATGTACATGGATGTAATCTTTGCACCAAACTGAACAGAGTTAATTATTATTAATGCCAATCACAGAGTAATTGCTACTGATATCGTTTATCCATACTGGAGACCACTTTTTTTTTTGTTTCTTTCACTTATTTTTGTATCTGTAGATTCTTGTGGTGGGACCACCAGGCTGTGGTAAGAGTGAGTGCATTAAGACCTATGCAGTAGCTGAACGAGAACGAGGGAAGATAATCAATGTTCAGAGTGTCTTCACCAAAGCCGTGGAGTCACAGGAACTCATGGGATATGTGGACCCCAAAACTAAGTAAGCATACACATTAACTGTGTGTCTTACTGTACTATTTGCCAATTAAGAGACACACAATATATGTTGAGATACAAACATACATGTTTCCTCTGAAATAACAGTTTACTGTTACAAGATATCAAGCAAATACAAGAAAACATCTATTTAAATAAAATAGTCACTGCAATGTATAAATAAATGAATGAGTTACATTGTGAAACATGATTACCAAGGTCTACCAAACGAGACCTTTTGCACCCTGTAAACTATTTGCCTAATATTACCTAACATAAAAGCAGACATTTGACTAATGTCTATTTGTTTTTGAAAGGGAGTGGAAAGAGGGGTTGCTGACGGCTTTACTCCACAAGTTCTGTATCCAACCACCCAACATCAACTATGACATCATGGCTAAACCCACCATGAAGATTATGCAACTAGATGGAGCAGTAAGAGTAACACAGACATAATTAGTAACAATTTAAACTAATTAATCTCCTTTTCAACATGGCTAATAAGTACAAATTTAATTCATTATTTCGACATAGCAAATTGGATTCACTAATCTCAGTTTTACTGTGACCACCCCATTCCTGTGACAGTGGAAGAATTTTAACCTTTGGGAGAAACAGTTTCCATGACTGTTCATTAAAAAAATATAAAAGATAGTTTTTCATTAAAAAAGATAAATACATGTATTATCTCAAATCCACTTTGATCAACATTAATAACCTTATGAACAAATTCAGTTGTTTGTTGTCAGAAAAGCATCTTTTTTCAGACTTGCATGAATGCACAGATATGTCAGAAAAAAGCAATTCCTAGACTCATATACATGCACAAATATGTCAGATAAGCAATTCCTAGACTCTCATTCATGCACAAATATCATACAATCAATTCCTAAACTCTCACTCAATCGTGAATATGCCAGGCAAGCAATTCTAGACTCTCACTCTAACATAAATATGTCAGACAAGCAATTCCTAGATTCTCACTCATACATAAATATATCAAACAAGCAATTCCTTCTAAAAACTCAGGCATGCACAGATATTCATGAGAAAAGACATCATTTTGTATTCTCACACATGCACAGACAATGTCAGAAAAGCAATTCCTAGATTCTCAATCATGCACAGATGTCAGAAAAGCAGCTCCAAGATTCAATCATTCACTGATATACCATAACACTACCAGAATGAAACTTCTGTGATTTCTCAGTATTGAAATAAATACTATACAGAATGGAACAAGATCACTGAAACAATGAATGCATGCTCTTATGTACAGTGTGACCCCCACCAGATGGAGCTACTCTTCTCAATACTGAACCACTCTGGATCAGTAGTTCTAGCAAACAATGAGCGGCTCACCATTCCAGCAACTCTTCGTTTTATCTGGGAGGTACAAGTTCACTCTTTGACATATTTTTCTAATTTAAAGACATAAAGGTGTGATGTGTGGAAATTACCTAAGTAAACTGTTTCATGAGATCCAAGAGCCTGTCAGGACCATTTTTTTGCCATTCAATTCATCTCACTTGATTAAATTTGAGGTATTAAGTTTAATTTCTGCAGTGACTGGATTATTTTTTTGTTTGTTAAAATAACTGTAAATTTAGTTCTCAATCATTTTTAATAAGCAAGTTTTGTATACATTTCAAGCATGGATACCATAGACTTATCCAGTAAACACTTTATAATTTTGGTATTCCCACTATATTATGAATTATTGTAACCACATCTTTGATAGAATATTCAATAGTGTAAACATATTATAATCTTGATATTTCCACTAAATTATGAATTATTTTAGCCACATCTTTGATAAAACATTTAATAGTGCTTACTTAAAAAGCATAAAATATTGCTTAGTGTTAGTTTATACAGAGCATTAAAATATTTTATGATTATTATTTTTGAAATAATATGTATTGTTTTATAAATAACCTTTACTTAAGATTTTTTAAATCATACTTATTATTTTATTTGTAAAGAAATGTACTAAAATACAACTGTATGTGTGTTTGTGCATGTTTATGTGTATGTATGTGTGTGTGTGTGTGTGTGTTTGTGCTCATATGTAGATGGAATCATTGGAGTCCATGAGCCCCTCTCTGTTGGCAAGTGTGGGAGTTCTTGTTATGAATGAAAATGATGTTGGCTGGAAGCTCATGCTTGTGCAGTGGCTGGAACATCGAAATCAAGCTGACCGTGACCTGCTGATCTCACTGTGCGACACGTACATTGAAAGAATTGTGGACTATGTGACTGCTTGTACCCAGCCCATTATTTTCAGCACAAAACAGAACAGTAGCAGTTACCCAAAGTACAAACGGCATATCAATCATTCTACCATCAACATGTTGCACACCTTTCTTGTCTTGTTAGAGGTTAGTATTTAAGCAAAAGTTCATTAAGATTTTAAATTTGTTCTGGGATAAATACATACTTTTAGATGGTAAAGTCCAGATGTATTATGCATCTGGGATATTGCTCAAGATAAGGTTCACATAATTTATGATTTTTCTAATAGAGTAGCTGTATTCACTGGTAAACATTTTTACTTTAATATATAGCAAGTACAGAAATTTAAAACTGACTGAAGAAAAGGTTACATGCACTAAATTTACTGTGAACAGATGTATAAACAGTACACTCTAATTGCAGTGAGTAAATTCCATGAATATGTGTTATACTGTTAAGCAAACAGTGTAAGAAACAATTTATCAATTCATTGTTAGGATGAGATGTGTTAAGCAAACAGAGTAAGAAACACTTTATCAATTCTTTGTTAGGATGAAATGTGTGGCATTAATTTAGGCACATTATTTGCATTATCATTTGGTTGCCATCCTGTATCCAGGATTTGATTGAATGCAGTAGATCATATTTTTAAAATGAGATTATGATACAGAATGAAAGAAATTGTTGATTTTTAATTTCAACATCAAATGACCCCTTTCTCAAGTTTGCATTTTCTGAATTAATGTTTAAAACACAAATGTAACTGTATCAGTTATGCAAACCTTTCATTGAAAATAGGCACTCGTAAGCTCCTTCACAGATCTGAGCGATGTGGAGTATGAGCGCTACTTTAGCTATGCAGCAGTGTGGGCCTTTGGTGGCACTTTGAATATTGAGCATCGAGAGTCTTTCAGTAACTGGTGGCGATCCCAGTTTGATCAGCATATTGATTACCCAGAGGATGGAACGGTACGTACTCCATTCTGGGTATCTTGTACCTACTTTTTTAATCTGTGTAATTACTGAAAGAAAAATTAATTATTTAATTGGCATAAGTGTAAATACTGAAAGAAACATTAATTATTTAATTGGCATAAGTGTAAATACTGAAAGAAAAATTAATTATTTAATTGGCATAAGTGTAAATACTGAAAGAAAAAGTAATTATTTAATTGGCATAATTGTAAATACTGAAAGAAAAATTAATTATTTAATTGGCATATGTATGAGTACTGAAAGAAATGTTAATTAATTATTTAATTGGAATATGGGTATATACTGAAAGAATCATTAATTTTTTAATTGTCGTATGTATAAATATTGAAAGAATCATTAATTATTTAATTAGTAATTTTGTATGTAGTGAAAAACATTCTAATTATCAGAGGGTATGGGGCAAAAATGAAATTTGTTACATCTTTGTATAATTATTGGCAGGCAAGAAAGGCAGTTTCTTTTTGTCTTCTCTCATGTCATTCAGTTGAAACAACACTTATTTATTTTCTTCTCTGTATATGACTACAACTATTATTGTTTTGATCTAACTTATTTATGACAAACACAAATGGCATTTATGGCATCATTGTCATCATCATCTCTGTGATAATTATTACTACTTTACTTTATTACTTAATGTTATTACTTTACACTTTTGCTTTACCCTATTACTTACACTATTATTTTATATTATTACTTTACATACTTTACACTATTGCTTACACTATTATTTTATAATATTACTTTACATTACTTTACAATATTACTTAACATTATGACTTAATATTATTACTTAACACTTTTACCTTACACTTTACACTATTACATACATTACTATGTATGCAGGTTTTTGATTACGTAGTAGACAATGAGAGCCATGATTTCTGCAAGTGGTCAGACCTTGTTCCTTCATACACAGGCACACCCCACAAGGGGATTCCTTATGATGCTTTTGTACACACTCTTCATACAGAGGTAAGAAAAAGAAATTATCTAAAAAGTGAGGTTCACCCTAAGATAAAAAAATAAATAGAATATTTAGATTAGTTTAAACTCATTCGGTACATTCAGATTTTTTAAAAAGTCATTTTTAAAATATTTGTTGTTATATTGAATAGAAGCTTATATATTAGAGGCTACTTAATTAAAAATACTCCAGCTCTTAAATATAACTTTAATTAACTAAATTTTTGAATGAACTGTATTCCTTAAATAATGAAAGACAGTTAGAACTTCATTCCTATTGGAATTAAGTAGTGTTCACTTATATCTGAATGAATTAGGCAGGTTCTACTGTATTTTGTTACACACATTTTCTATTTTTTTTTTAAGTTTGAAAAAATATTATTTAAATATATAACTACAAAAGTAACACTGACTTTTTATTTAAGTTTGAAAAGAGTTATTTAATATAACTACAAAAATATCATTGGTTTTTATTTCCACAGCAAATTCTGCACTTGCTTGGTGTTCTGACAGATGCAAATCGTCCTGTGATGCTAGTTGGCGAGAACGGTTGCGGTAAAACGGCAATAGTGAATGAGCGTATTCGCACTGTTTGTTCAGGAGAGGTTGCAGAGGTTTTGTCACTGACAGTTTATGCCAATAGGTAATAAGAAATGAGATTACTGATATAATTTCAAAGCTATTATGGACATCAAGATTTCCTACATAGCACTATTATGGACATCAAGTTTTCCTACATAACACTATTCTATTTAGAAGCACAGTAAGAAAGTTTCCTTTTCCACATAACGTGTATAATAAGGAAGTTTTTAAAAAGCCAGCATTAATTCTGACATTGATTTTGATATGAATTGAGAGATATGATATTTTTGTTATACGCTTTTGCAGAGCACTGTTTATTTGGCTTTCACTGGAGATCATATTATCTTTCAAATGTCACAGATTCACAAATGCACGCTTGCTGTTTGAACGACTTGATGAACGTCTGGAATGGAAACATGGCCGTACCCATGTACCAAAGGGCAGCAAGCGCCTTCTCTGTTTGGTGGATGACATTAATCTCTCACAGGTAAGACATGTTCCTTTCACTATGTCAAAAAAATTTTCTTTGCAAATTACCATAAAATTAATCTGTAATTAAATCAAAATCACTTTTGCAGTATTTTTCTATTAATTTTTTAATTTATTTGATGATATAGGTTAGTATTGAAAAGTGTAATTCCCACTTTTATGTTAAAGTTCCTACATTTTCAATTGTACTATAAGGTTGATCAATTTGGCCACCAAACTGCCTGTGAGTTGGTGCGTGAACACCTTGATGATGGTGGTTTCTACAGTCCAGACACACACACCTGGCGTTATGTTAAGAATGTCACCTACGTCACAACTCTCAACCCCTGCACAACTGCTGATACACCCAAACCCAGCCAACGCCTACTGAGACACTTTGCTATATTTGGGTGTCCATATCCTGGGTATGAGTCTGAGGAATAAATAATTATTTATATTTCATCATAATTTTAAGCCACATAGCTTTCAAGGAACACCCAATAACCTTTAGTTCTTTAGGTCATCTTTTTCAAAAATATTGAAAGTAAACCAAACTTTAATTTTTCGTTTATATACTTTATTTAAAAAATGTGAATCCAAATTTAAAGTATATTGTCAATTCATATTCAAGACTACATTTTTAATCAGTGGAATGCAACATTAAATGGTTGTTTTTATAATTTTCATTTTAATTATCACTTAAGAACTAAGTGTTTGGTCAATAACAGAACTATGAAAACATGCTGACAGTCTTGTTCTAGTACTCCATTTTTAATCTATGGATAATCAGCAGTAAATTATCTTTGTAATCATAATTTGTCATTGTTACTTGAGAAATCTCTGTATGGTCAATAACAGGGACAAAGAACTTCAAACTATATTCTCCACACTCCTGGGGACACACTTTCTTACCCCTGAAACGTCTGGAGGGAGTTCTTCAAGTACAGGTCACCACTTGAGTATGCAAGATGAAAAGGTGAGAAGAAAGATCTGGACTTTGTTCAAAATGAAACAAATTCATGTCGTTAATACACAATAACATGTATTAACATTACATATGTGCCTGAAATGAAATTCTAAAAAAAATAATATCTGAAAATGTGATCATACAAGACTTTACCAGCAGTAAATGATATGTTGTTCAATAGTTAAAATACTTTTATCCGTAATAAACTTATGCTATGTGCATCAATATTCGCTTCAATTTCAGTTCTTTTAATTTGCACTTTGTAATTAGTATTTACATACACAAATGTTGCAGGTGCAGAGCCGTATCAAAGGAGAGGAAATAATGCGACGTGTAGTACAGTCACTTGTGTATGTCACTGTAGAATTGCACAATCGATTGCGCACAATGTTTCTTCTGACTGCACAGCGATGTCACTACATCTTTACAGCAAGAGACCTGTCCAGCATCTTCAGGTTAATAATAAAGCAAGAATTCTGCCTTAATGGAAAGACTTGTTTTGTTAGGTTTATATTTCTGTCAACTGTAAATCAAATATAACAAATTTGTAAAATATTTACTTTTAGTGAAACAGGCTTTCACATATTATAAATGAATTATACCAGACAAAACTATAATACAGATGAACCATGAATTATTTTGTTTTAAATGCCTTCAGTTTTTAAGCAATTCAATGCTTAAAGTATTATGATTATTTTTCATTTTCTTATATCCAGAAATGTCTGCCTTTCTTTACAACCTGCATGTGACAAGCGGAGCCTGTTACTGCTATGGCAACATGAATGCCACTGGATCTATGGTCGTCGCATGGTGAATGATGTAGATGTCAGACGTTTCCGTCAGGCCTTTGTCACAGCTGTCCGTAAACAGTTCATTGATGATGACCAGGTATACAAGCACTTAAGTTTGAAATCCAATGACAATTAATAGGTATATGAGCAATTATTTCTAATCTGAAGTTAAAGGTTTTAATTTCTGTTGCACAGTAAAACAATTTTTAATTAAATCTCCTGTCAACAATATAAACAGATGCAATCTTTTTAAGTGAAATAATCTCCTTTGGTGTGGTTGGTGGTTAGGAGATAAAAGCATTAGGTTTTCACGTAGAGTTCTTATGGATTCAAATGGATTCTTATTGATTGGGTTCCTTCTTGATCAATCTCACCCATTCTTTGGCTGATGTTGAACTTGGCAGTCATGATTGTAAACACTTATTATTAATTATTATTAATTATTATTACTTATTATTATTAATTAAAAGCCCCAAATGCAAAAAATTGTGTTACAAAAACCAACATTCATCAGATTTTTTTGTTGAAATTATGAAATAAATATAATGTCTAACTTTAAAACAAATTTCAGAACAGTTCCAGAATTAACCTTTTCCTTTTGAGGTAAGATGACTGTTCCAGAAAATAAAAAGTTTAAATTTGATTGATTTTGCAATAAACAAAGTCTCATTACAAACTTAATTTAATTAATAAAAAAAACCTGTTTTTAGATTCAAACCATTGTTCGGCCTCGCATGCCACTCTTTTCCAATTTAATGGAGCAAGACAGCGGTGTGGTGACAGCTGGAATGATAGATGCACGCGCTAGTGCAAATGTTACAGAAGAAGATTCAAGAACAGACCTTTATCGGCCAGCCCGTGAGCTGAACACAGTGACAGAATTATTACAAAAAGGAGTGGAAGAGTACAACAAAATACATCCAAGAATCAAACTGGCATTGTATAAGGTGGAGAATGTAGCTGAATGCTGCGTAGTTCTACTGTGAAAGTTGTTTATTTGTCAAGTGTGCAAGAAATGTTTTATTTACTCTTTTAAAATAATGTTGTCAACCATATTTAGTTCTGTAAAGTGACAGAAATTCTCTTAATTATATTTAATTTGTTTAATGAGTATAATTGTTTTCTTCAGTGTTACATGTATAGAATATAATCCTTTAGTAATAATTATACAATATGATCCTTTACTAATAATTTTGTTTCATCTCTGAGCTGCATGAAAATATAATAGTTTATCAAGTAACCTATAGCAACAAGTAAATAGCTTAAGCATAAAAGTAAAAGTTAAATAAAATCTATTTTTATTCTTAATTTATCCCTTTAATTCATGATTAAGGAAAATATACTTTCACTGCCTTTGTTAATGACTTGGAAATAAGAAATGGTGATTATGCATTTTATTTCCTTTTATTTGAAAGCTAGCTTTATAAGTAATAACCAATCAACATTATGTTCTTCAAGAAAACACAAGTTTAAATGATAACTTTAAAATAAAATGCAACTCTGAAATAGCATGTACTTAACCAGAACATTTACATTATGTTTTTAAAAATATGTGTTCATAAAACCTATCTGTCTGTCTGTCTGTCTGTCTATCTTCATAACTATTTCTAAATCCTATATATTTCTATATTCATTATTAATATTTATATACACTGTTAATATTTAGATACGTTTTTAGTATTGAGATATATCTTTAGCATTTAGATGTCATCATTATAGTATTTACTACAATAACAAGAAATATTTTGCAGCTAATCCCATATAATATATGGAGACTTAAGCACAAGTACTTTGTTTTTAGATTGCTGGACTTGATTACAAGTGTGACAGTTTGTATTTTGATTTTAGATTGCTGGATTTGATTACAAGTGTGGCAGTTTGTATTTTGTTTTTAGATTGCTGGACTTGAGTATAAGTGTGACAGTTTGTATTCTGTTTCTAGAGTGAGGTGTACTTGAGTACAAATGTGACAGTTTGAAATTTGTTTATAGATTGGTTGATTTGAGTACAAGAGTGACAGTTTCCATTTTGTTTTTATAGTGTGGTGTACTGTTTGAATTTTGTTTTAAAGTGTGGTGGATGTACAGTTGTGGCTGTTTGAATTTTGTTTTAAAGTGTGGTGGATGTACAGTTGTGACAGTTTACATTTTGTTTTTAGAGTGTGGTGGAACTAGTATGTCGTCTGGCTCGAACCATTGCATCTCCTCATGAAAGTGCAAACATGGTGCTTGTGGCTGAGGGCTGCCCAGGAAGAGCATCTGTGCTGGTCAAACTTGCAGCACATCTGTGTGGATTCTTGGTCTTCCAGCCAAGCCCTATTCCTAGCACCAGCTCGTTCACTTTCAGAATGGACCAGTTCAAATCGGACCTTGTGACTGCATACACTCGTGCAGGCACGAAGGTAAAGTGTTTTATGTTTTTTTTAATTTTAAAAAATATTTCTTTTCGAGTAAACTTAGGTACATCTTTAGCCATAAAAAAGGAAAAAAGTAGAGGAAACTATATTTGGAGCAATGTTCTTATGAAACTGTCATTTGAGAGACACCCCCCAAGAAATCTTAGCAGAAAATGAACACTTCTTTTGAGAAACCACTTCTCCAAAGAGTTTATAGCAGTTTTAGATTTTAGTGTATGCTGGTGAATTTTAAAATAATTCTCCTCATTTCTTTGTGTAATTTCTAAAAGTGTAAAAATAATAAAATTTTTAAATGCATTTCATATACTCTAAGTACTTGTCAATGCCAAGATGTTGTACACATTTCATGTTGTGACTTCTGATAACTTCATTTATTTATTAAAGGGAGAGAAGCTTGTTTTGTTGATCCATGAAGAGGATATGCTACACGATGACTTGCTGGTCTTCGTAACAGAGTTTATCGTGTCCTGTAGCATATCACCCCTCTTCACACAGGAAGAACAGACAACCATCATCAATTCGATTCGCACTGAGGTCACACAGGCTGGATTGACCTACACACGAGATGTTGCTTGGAATTTCTTCTTGAGGTTTGTGTCATTATTTTCACAAATACATTGACTAAACATTGTGCAAAGTCAAAGGACGTTGAAGGTAACTTAGACATAGCATTTTATTCATTGGCCATTCAGGCAAAGCTGGTTATTGAGACTGCACATTTTATCAACTTATCTATATAATTATATGCTGATGGTTGTGTCAATTTGTGCCATTTGGGCAAGGTTCAAAGAATATGTCAAACTTTGTAAGTCTCCTGAGATCCCTCACCTGCTAAGTGTGTCTATGCATTGCACATAGAATAATAAGAGAACATAATTATATTGGCTTGAGAGAATCTATGCTAACTGCTTTACCATGTGAACCTCTCTTCAAGATACATCACAAAGAAAATAGAAAGTTTTGAAGTTTGCAGTATTAAATTATAAATAATCTTACAGCCTTCATATTTTTATGACTAATCTTGGTTTTGTTGAAAATTTACAAAAAAATAATTTGTTTCAAAAAAGAGATTTATGCTAATTGGTAAAAATAAAATGAACTCTTAACCATTATGCAAGTGGTTGTACAATTTTACAATTTATTTTTAAAAAGAATTTTATAATAAATTTCACAACACTGATGCTTATGAAGTAATTTTAGACTAATATTTGTACATTAAACCTAAAAATAAAAATAAAATAATAGTCACACCTTTTCCTTTGTGAACTTGACTTGATTCATTGCTCTTTTCCAGAACTGTACGCAATAACTGTCGCATGTGCCTCATTATGAGCAGTACGGATGCCAAATTTCAACACCTGTGCCGCCAGTATCCTTCTTTCACCAAAAACATAAACTTCCTGTGGTTCCCTCACTGGTCCAAGTCACAACTCATTGAACATGCATTGCACCTTCTGAAAGGTAAGGCACAAGCCATCACCATCACAGTCATAAATTAAAAAAATATATCTGTTTTACAATTGCCACAAATATTAAAATGTATCTGATTGTTTTACATCTAAAAATGTTTGTTGTGTGATTATCATAAATATACAACAACTTTTGAACAATTCAAGGAAATTTTAAAATGTCATTTTGTTAGATTTTTATAAATCTAAATAAAGTTATTAGTGTATGATTTATATAAATCTGAAAATGTCAATCAAAGGACTGTCATAAATTGAAATCTCTGACATAAATCGAAAATGTCTGTCATAAAACTATCATTAGGATTATAATAAATTTTAAATTCTTGCTTATAAATTTGTAACTGTAGCTGTTGTGCTGTGGAGTGTGTACATTTAGAATACTTATTATAACTTACGTTTTTCTTTATTTTCTATACTCTCACTGAGTACAATGGCAAATGGCAGGTGCAGTCGTTATAAATTATTATTTTTCTCCTTTTTACTGTTATTTTAAAACGAATATTGTTGAATGTGTGAGTTAAACATGCATATGATGCAATTCCACAGTTATTGTGATTGATAGAGTATGCGGTTCTTGAACATGTGCCTGATTTAAATTTCAAATATTGATATTGGTCTGTTTTTCCACTTGAATTTGGATTGTTTAGTAAGCATCTTATTGAATATTTTTGCATATAAATAAGTTGTGGGGTTCCTTGCAGGATAAATGCATTGCACTATAATATTACTATTTTGAGAGGTTTCAAGATTTTGGGATTATTTTTGTGTTTGCACAGTAAACTAACCAAAAAGGCTGAAAAGAAATCCCTTTGTTTGAGATTTTATTATGCTTAGTATTTCTTATGCATAATGTGCTGTAGAGAATTATTAATCTGCATCAAATTTTAATCATTCATTTAGACAGGAGCAACAGACATTAACTTATACCAAACTGGCTCATCTTAATTACTGTTACTTTGAAGCAGTAAATAATATAATTTTGTAGCTATTGTGCTGCTGAAGGATAACAATTGAAGAGTAAATAATATAATTTTGTAGCTATTGTGCTGCTGAAGGATAACAATTATTTTGCCATTGAAGGTGTTGAGTGGATGACAGATATCCAAAAAGAAAATGTGGCTCACATGTTGACTTCCATGCATCTTGTTCTTCGCCATCAGGATGGTGGTGAGAAGACGTGTGGGGAATACAGACACATCACCAATACTACATTCGAAAAGTTTGTAGAGAAGTAAGTAGAAATAGTGTTTAGTTTCTTATATTTTAAAAACATTTTCTTGAATTATTTCTTAAACCAGCTCTGCATTGACTATTTCTGGTGAATTTACATATGGCTTTGTAGAGAAAGATGCTGTATATCATTTGTTGATTGGACCAGTTAATGAATTCAGTTAAATCTTCATGAATTATATTTCCTGGATGCTAAGTGACAGTATTAAGTAGTCAAAAATATTGTCAAAAAGAAGTCAGCATTAATAAAATCTCTTCGATATTTGCTTGATCTGTCAGTATTATTTTGAATTACATTATGATCCAATGACATGAAAAAGAACTACTCATTTTAAAATAGATCTTAGCACTTAACAAACATGAACTGCAAAGTAACAAAATAAAACGTTATTGTGAAACATGTTTTTATTTACACACTCACAACAGAGAAATAAATTGAGCAATTTAAAAGGGATCCAGAGTAAGTGAGTAATTTATTTGCCCATGACATTTTTGGTTTTTAGTTTTTGACAAAGCACACATTCATCTATATAAATAATAGCGATTGTGTAGGTAAAATGAGGATTTAACTGCTAGCAAGAAAATATCTGATTACGAGGATATTAGTGGTAGGATCATAGTGAAAGCTAATTTGGTTGATCAGATTTTAATGGTAGCCTTCCATAGCTGGTTATTTCTTGATCAGATTTTAATGGTAGCCTTCCATAGCTGGCTATTTCCTGATCAGATTTTAATGGTAGCCTTCCATAGCTGGCTATTTCTTGATCAGATTTTAATGGTAGCCTTCCATAGCTGGCTATTTCCTGATCAGATTTTAATGGTAGCCTTCCATAGCTGGCTATTTCTTGATCAAATATTAATGGTAGCCTTCCTTTCACAGTGATATAATTCTGTTGATCAAATATTAATGATTTCTTACATAACAAGTTATTTCTGGGTGATCAAATATTAATGGTAACCATACATAGCAAGCTAATTCTTGGTGATCAAATATTAATGGTAGACATACATAGCAAGTTTTTTTCTGGGCGATCAAATATTAATGGACTGTTTCATTGCAAGTTATTTTTTGTTGATGAGATTTTAATGACAGACATTCATAGCAAGCTATTTTTGGGTGAACATATATTAATGATATACTTACAAAGGCAAATTATATATGTGGATATGGGTAGGCATATATGAAAACAGAATGCCTAACTGCTATTTTTGAGTCTAGAAAAAAGAAAAATTAACTTTATGCTGTTTTCTGAATGCTATTTCTTTACATGTTCATTTTTTTTCTTCAATATACATTGATTTCTTTAGATGGAAGATGTTTAATATTTATGAGAAAATTTACCAGTCATGTTTATTGTCTTAGCCATAATTGATATAATATATAAATAGACACTGCTGCTAAATTATGACTTTTCTCTGTATTTCATTTAAAATATTTATTTTCTCTTTTGATTTATTTTAAATTTAGATTCATAACCCTGGCCAACGAACGTCATCTTGAGATTGAACAAACACACAAAGTGGTTACGAAGACTCTGGGTCAAATTCAACATGAGAATGAGATGGCACTCAAACTCAAGAAACAGCTTGATCATGAAATGGTTGTCCTTGAAGAACGCAAAGCTGTGAGTAGTCTCTATTTTTTCAAAAGTATTCATTGATTTAAGCAGAACACAGTTGCATATTTATGAAAATAATTTAACAAAAGTTAATTTAATGATTACTTAATAATGCTGATTCAGCAAATCTGAAATATCAAGTCTGACTGTGTTAACTTGGAATTCTCCAGATGAGTATTATTTCTAATAAAATATTATCTAGGAAGTGATTTTATTTTAATTTTGTTGCTGCAATGTTTCAGTTTAAATATTTTTTTAAAGTTTTGTTCTTTTTTTTTTTTTTCTTTGCTGTAAGATGTGGTTTACTTGTGTTCTAATGATATTCTCTTAATTGTCCTGTAAAGATATGTTGTTAATTGTGCTGTAAAGACGTGCTTTTATTGTTCTGTAAGATGTGCATTAATTGTGCTATAAAGATATGCTGTTATGTGCTATAAAGATATGTTTTTAATTGTGCTATATAGATATGTTTTTAATTGTGCTATAAAGATATGTTTTTAATTGTGCTTAATGCTGTGCATTTAAGATTTGCTTTTATTTGTGCAGTAAAGATATGCTTTTAATTCCTTATGATTTATTTCAGGGTACCATAAAAATCCTATCACAGATAGGTCAGGACACAGCAATCACAGAGCAACAGATCAAAGTGGTGAAGAACCAACTGGAGAAAATGGACAGATTGAAGAAAGCAAGTTCTGGGTTTATTTATGTACTTAGAACTGGAAATGCTGGGTTTATTTATGTACTTAGTAGTTGAGCTGGAAAAATATAGTGATTGAAGAAAGCAAATGCTGGGTTTATTTTTTTGTTGTTGTTCTTAGATCTTAAGTTGGAAAAAAATACTGGGCCACAGTAAGCATTTGTTTCACCATTGAAATATTTATTGCACAACTTATACCCATAGACTTTGTTATAAATAGTTTTGCCAATATTTTTAAAAGTACAAATAAGAGAAAAGAGAAATATAAACAACAATACAAGTTGTAATGACAAACTGCACACCAAGCACTTGTAACAGTTTTTCTTTTTTTACTTTTGAACAGCTAATAAAAGTGAACAGTTTTTCTTTTTTTACTTTTGAACAGCTAATAAAAGTGAACAGTTTTTGATGAGCACTTATGGGATGACAGTTTAGCAGTGAAGTATTAATGAACAAAAAATGCTTAATTGCAGCACAAGTTTTTCTACTGATAAAGCAAAGGGCAATTGATCTTTATGAAACAAGTTTATGTATTAGGAAGCTTCTTGTGGAGAGTTCATTTACATAATCTTGTAAAGGTTTATCCTCAGCGTACAAGAGAAAAATAAATAAAGCAATAAAATTTAAAAGATCATATCAATACAGTTATCTTCCTTCTTTCTTATTCTGCAAACCCTATATATGTATTAGTATTCTGATGAGATCACTTGAATTCATTTATATAACACTATAATATATAATACTATATAATATTTAATTCTTCAGGGTGTATAAATGACAAATTTGTGCTGTATCACAATGATCAAATCTCATTTCAGCTGCTACCAGAGTACCAAGTGGCTCACGAAAGAGCAGTCTTTAAAGCTATTGGGATTGTGGGAGACACTAAAAAAGTAGTGAAAGAAATGGACAAAGAAAAGCTAGCAGAGTTACGTTCCACATCTAAACCCTCCATCGAAGCAGAGGACCTAATGGCTGCCATCATTATGATCTGTTAGTGTATTCGTAATATCTAATCAGAAAAATTATATATCAAAAGAATACTCCAATCAGACATAGATAAATAACATCAAGATGAAATTTAAAAGAAATAGTGGCTATTTATTTTTCACACTTTTATGATAAGATGTTATACAATAAAACATTCTCTGTTCAAAAGAATGGTCTTACTAAATAAATCTCATATAATACCTATACAAAAGAATTTCATGTTAATACCTATACAAATTAATTTTACAGTCGTTCTTTGAATGGCACTAGCTCATAAAGTTGTACATTAATGTCTACATATGTAAATGTTTACACTCATTCCATTTGAATGGTCCTACCTAATAAAGTCTCACATAAATATATAATTATGTAGATTTTTACATTTATTCCTACGAATGGCCTACCATATACACTTGCACATTAATATCTACATATGCAAATTTATATTTTAATTCTAATAAATGGCCCTAACTTATGAAGTCTTACATTAATATGTATACACTGAGTCTGAATGTGTACAGTTTATACAGTCACTCTCTGCAAGTCTGAATGTGAAGAGTCTGATTGTGTGGAGTTCAAGCAGCCATTCACTGGGTCTTATTGTGTAGAGTTCATGCAGTCACTCTCAGAGTCTGAGTGTAAAGAGCTCATGAATGCAGTCACTCTATTTAAATCTGAGTGTAGAGTTCAGACAGTCATTAATGTAAGTCTGAATGTGTAAAATCTGATTGCATAGAAATCTGTGTAGTGTCTGAAAAAAATTCTTGAGTCCATACATAGACTGAGTGTATAGACTGAGTATGTAGAGTTAATAAATCTTTATGCTGCATAAAATGATGTTATCAAGGAGGGAAATGATAACAGCTGAGAATTTAGTGAATTTTACGGCAAATTTCAAACAATAATTTTGTGAGGTTTTACTGCATCAGTAAAGAATATTCCAAAATATTATAAACCAGAACCATGATGCATAACAGTTTTAAAATTCACAGTATGGGGTAAAGAGATCATACAAGTAACCCAATTTGTTCACTTGTAAACTAGCATATTGTTTTGATGGGTGAATGGGTACCTCTAGGTACCTCCTAATAACAATTAAAATATTCAATAACAAAAGCAAACAATCATTTTTCACATTTCTCATTTCAGAAAACATCATTCTAATGATAATAGTTTGTTTCTAGTGTGAAGCTGTTACTTAAGCAAATTCTTATAAATTTAATCATGTATGTTTTAATTTTATTTTACATAGGGGTACACTGACATTACTTTTTAAAATGTAGTCAAAGCTATGCATTTATGGAGCTAAATTTCTTACAATATTTTCTTTTATTTTTCAAAAGTATAACATTATTTGGAGGAATAATTTATGTAAATAACTTTTTTACTGTTTAGTGAAGTCACCCACAGCTGATCTGACATGGCAGAAAGGTGCTAAAAGACAAATGGCCAACCTAGACAGGTAAAGAAAGGAGAAATGTTTTTATTTTTAAATCTGAAATTTCCACGCAAATATATTATTACCAGAAAAAGTTAGTTCTAAAGATTTTCATTACCCACGTACTCTGGAATACACAGTAATTAATAAACTAACTGAATATTAGTAAATATTTATAATTTTTGTTTCATTTGCTTTATGAAGCTTTCTTTTTATATATATAGATTTATTGATGAGGATTTGATGACATTTGATGATAACCAGCTTCCAGAATCAACTCTAAGTTTGGTGGAACCATACCTCAAGAAGCCATCATTTGATCCCAGAATTATGGAGCAAAAAACTGGAAACCCAGCCTGCGGTTCTCTATGTCGCTGGGTTCATGGTGTTGTAAGGTAAGATCTGATTTTTAATTAGGGGTAATAAATAAGTCAATAGTTGTTTGTAGGCAGAATGGGTAAAATACATGAATTTCAAAAGTTTACTGGTAACATACAAATGAAGAAAAATAATCAAACATTTCTTATAAATACTTATTTCAAGTAGTACGTTTCTTTAAAGGTAGTTTGATAGAGATTGCTTTATTCCAACATATTACGGAATAGGTCAGATATTTTCTTTTCAAGTTCACACAATACTGCACTAAGTTACTGAAAGGGATTCAGGCTAACCATGGAAAATACATAAGTTGGTCTTATACATGGGAGAAACTCAGAAAATCTGAAAAATATTTTTTAGAGGACTGTTGGACACCGTTGCAATTTTATTTTTCTTAGGACAAAGTTAAAAGACTTCCCCACAATAATTGCTGGGTTTTACAGGTGTAAATGTTGCTTTTTGTTTTGACAGAGAACAATTTTTCCTTCCTGCAAGATTTCAGCTGTCTGAAAAGAGGTTCACTGAATTATTAGATCTAAATCTATAGCTTATTACCCTATTGCTGCAAGTACATGCATTTAGAAAATAAATGGTAATCATTTCAGTAAAAATCATTGAAATATTGTGATTTAAATATATAGTCATATTGGTACATTGTTATATGTACATGCATTTAGATAGTTCACATAAATGATAATAACTTAAATAAAAAACATTCTGCCATATGCTGTAGTGCACTTTGTGGAATATTGAGTTATGAATCTGAAAACTCTAATCTTTCAGGTACCATCGAATGATGCTTAGTAAGGTAAAACCACTTCACCAGAAGGTTGAGGAGACAACTCTTGCAGTAGACAGTGCACAGCATAAAATGAACACATTAGACAACAAACGGAAGGTAAAATATAATCTCTACCACTACATTTCTTATTACTCCTATATTTTCTCATTAGAAAAGTAAATGTGCCAAACTTTAATTTCTTAAATATAATATCCCAATAAAAGTCAAATCTAAACTTAGTTACATACCTGTCAAGTTGTACAGGTTACCTGTAGTTTGTATGTTTTTTCTCTGTTTTTATCATTGTTTGGCCATATAACTGTTTTGTACATAAATTGATGTTTTCTTTTTAATATTTTTTAAAATTTCAAATATGTATATATATCCTGGGCATCTTGACATTTTTAAAAAAAAGAGAATTCAGTGAGATCAGGATTGACTGAAACAATCAAAACATACTCAAAACTTGTGCTTTTCTATTCTGATCTATAAAATTATTTTTGATAGCTATATTGGTTAAAGGAAAAGGGAAGTAACTCATTAAGCCGAATGTTTCTCATTTTAGTTTTACCATTTTCACTTTCTTTTAAAAAATCCCACTTATTCCTAAAATCCCAGAATGTATACCATTTCATGATTCTTAAAACATTTAAAAATGTACTCTCTGTTTTATGCCTTTGTATCATTTTGTTTGAGAACAAACTTGTGGGTCGGTTTTTTGGTTTGTATAATGCCAAAGGTATAAATCTTAAGTCTAAATTACACTATAATAAAGTCCACACCTTATTAGTGAGAAAGTCTTACAGTAAGAATAAAGAGTAACATTTGCTGTATAGTTAAAAACCACTTGCAACATTTATATAATTTGTAACATTTGTAACATTTGGAAAGGACATAAGTGCATATAGTGTGTGGAACAAAAAACAAAAACAAAATAAAATAAAGTTTCAGAAATGTAAATATATTTAAAATTAGTTCTTGTATTGCAAATGTTGATCTTATAATAATATATGAATACATGTTTTATTTCAGGTTAATGTTTTTGCTTTTTTTTAAAGATTTTTATTAGTGTGGTGTACAGGTTTTATCTCATGGGGTTGGCAGGAAGAGAACTACCAAACACCAAACAAAAAATACAAGTTTTTTTCTAAGTCCATACAACTAAATTTGCAAAAAATTTAAGTTTCCAACTATTTTAGAAACACAGTTAATAGGTCAGTTTTATACACTCATATTAATGTATTACAGTAATGTATAGAGGATATATGCTACAATGAATGCCTTAAATATATCTTTGAAATTAAATTATTTCTTTTCTATACAGTGTGAAAGCTTAAAAGTTTGCATTATTATAGTGTGTAGTATGTATACTAACTGTGAATGTCACAAATTATATAAGTGCTGCACTGAAATTAATTTTTATTTATCATTGTGAAAATGGAAATGAATGCATTAATATCCAAACATTTTTCAGGCTCTGGAAGTTCGTCTGGCTGACCTGGCTCATGGGTTTGAAGAAGCCACTATTGACAAAAATGAACAAGAAGAAAAAACAACTAAGATGAAGAAAATCTTAGATACTGCAGCACAACTCCGAAAAGTGAGTGTGCTATTGTAAAACCAGAAATTTGTTATCATTGTTTTTAGATGTTATGTGTGTGCATGTATGCATGTATGTGTACATAAGAGTATGTATGTGCTTGTATGCATGCATATATGCGCATGTGAGAGTGTATATGCATGAATGTATAGGAGTGCTTGCATGCATTGTGAGTGTATGATTGTGCATATAAGCTTGTGTGTGTATGTTGTGTATGTGCATGTATGTATGCATATGTATTTTTTTTAATGAGAGTATAATATGATTGTGTGTGCATGCATGCGTGTGTGTGTGTGTGTGTGTGTGTGTGTGTGTGTGTATGTGTGTGTGTGTGTGTGTGTGTGTGTGTGTGTGTGTGTGTGTGTGCGCATGTGTGATGTCAAATGTAGTAGTTAACTGTTTACTTCATGTGACTTCTTTGCTGACTACTTAAGGGCCTGAATTTACAATGAAAAGCTTTCATGACTAGAAACAGTTTTAAACATTAATATTATCCTGATGGCTAATTACTTTCTTGCAATGCATATATAAACTTTAAAGTAACTGCAAATAAGCTAACACTGTATACATAAATATTTTAGAATCTTTCTTTGTACTTCAACTAGATTTTGCAAGGAGAGCGACAAAGGTGTCAACAGATTTTTGATTCACACGGCCGCCGCCTGGTGGCTATTCCAGGAGGCTGTGCAATGGCAGCAGGTCTAGCAACATACCTAGGGCCATATCATCACAATTTCCGTCGCATCATATTAACAATACATTGGCCAAACTGTCTTCGTGAACGAGGCATTCCACTTGTCATTGACTCTGTGGATGTTTTGAGAGGTACATTAGAAAGAAATGTTATCAGTAATAAGTACATTTCAGTGAAACATTAAATTAAGAATGCTAAATGCCTGCTGAGCTAGTTAAGAAGTCTTTACTGGGACGGTAACACACATAGAAAGTAGAAAAGATGTATTCTTGTATGTTTAGTTTGGTTTTATACTAGCTTTCATTAAATGGTAAAATTAAGGTTAAAATAATGGATATATTTTTAATCAGTCTTTGAAAATAGATGTCTAAAAATTATTCTATTCGAGATAGGTCAGCAGCTAAATAAATGTATTGATCAATTCATCTACAAGACCTAACTTTGTCTGTTATGTTTTCAGGCCGTGTTATTGACTGGTCAGTTGATTTTCTGAAAACTGCTTCGGGAGCCAGCTCAGTAAATGTGGACTTCACATCACTCTTGCATTTTGAACAGGAGAATGCTGATTCTGTACAGGTAAGACTTGTCATTCTATTCTTGTCCAGGTAATCATATATGTAAAGCATTTTATCATTCTCTACATGTGCAGGTAAGTTGATAGGTAAGGTTTTTGATCATTCTTATTCATAAGGTAAGCTTACAAGTTAAAACTCTTTGTCACTCTCTCCATGTATATTAGGCATACAGTTACAAATCTTTCTTACCCTTAGAGATGAGTATAGAGCATACAGTTACAAATCTTTCTTACCATGTAGAGATGAGTATAGAGCATACAGTTACAAATCTTTCTTACCATGTAGAGATGAGTATAAAACTTACAGTTACAAATCTTTCTTACCATGTAGAGATGAGCATAGATATGCTAAAGCCCAAATAGTAAGAAAGGAAAGTCAGTTTTGCAAACAAGCTGCATTTTAAAATTCCTTTTTCTCAGTTTTTTATCTCATCAAAAAGCTTGGTGTTTTTGAATGCATTCAGCAGAATCCCTTATACAGTCTGAAAGGACAACAGTCTAGTCTAAAATAAAGA
The DNA here is from genome assembly GCA_028829895.1 of Sinotaia quadrata. NCBI lineage: Eukaryota > Metazoa > Mollusca > Gastropoda > Architaenioglossa > Viviparidae > Sinotaia > Sinotaia quadrata. The sequence goes on from CM054179.1 coordinate 48,869,943, forward strand.
ATTTTCACTTCCATATGATTAAGTGCTTATTTTTTAACATCTGCATTTTTGTTGAATAGATAGGGGACACACAGATCCTACAAGACAAGAAGAGAGATGGAAGCAGCAAGCTGCCCGATCATCAAGCTGATGTACTACAGAATAACCAAGAAGAACTACAGTCAGACAAAGATAATGGAGAGAAATATGGAGAGGATGGTCATGAACAAGGTGAAATTGATGGGGGTTCAGAAAAAGATGACAAAGAAAAACCCATTGAAGAAGGAGAAGGTTAGTTGAAAGATATCTTCTACTCAATGTTAGAAGTGTTTAAATACCAGTTTTAGATGGAACACATTACACATACAGATAAAACGTAGACATACATTTTAAAATGAAATAAAATAAAATAATTAAATGAAAAACCTATTACAAAAGAGTTGTATGTTGATGGGAATTTGGGGAGTTGTAATATTTAACTTAATTCATGATCAGTTAGTAAAAAAAATTGGACTTGCACGTCACAATGAAGACCAGAAGTAGTAATAATTATCAGATTAATTCAAAAGAAGAAACTGGAAACAAAAACAAACAATTTCTAGCCATATTCAAGAATGTTCGACATATCTGCAAACTGTTTTTTGTACAACTCTAGTTGTAGAAATCTATTAACTATTACTACTTTTAAGATCTTCATCAACCTACAACTCACAAATTCATTTGACCTACTTACTTACAAATTGATCACGAATTCAGTAAACTGTTACAACTCTTAAGATCTTCATTAGACCTACTCACTCACAAATTTGGTGGGAATGGAGAGTTTTGGGACCTTGGACATGGATTTGTACAATATATATTTAAAAGCTTATTTTTCAAGTGATTAAATGTTATTTTATACATGCCATAAAATTATTGCATTATACTCAAGATGACTTTCAAGCATTGATGAATACTAAAGTGAATACTAAATCTCTAATGCTTTACAAAACTCACATAAAGAAACTGTGTTAAGTTTACTCCACCTTTTTCAACAAAACACAACTCTTAAGTTGAACAAGCTGACAACACTAAAGGGACACAAACAAGAGGGTACAACACTGATTTAAATTAAAATATAATTGTATGTATACTATCTGTGATATAGTTCTATAAGTTAATAACACATAATAATCTGTTTTTGACACATATAATTTATATCAAATTAATATTAATATGGCTGAAATTAATTCAGTAGTAAATATAGTTTATATCTGTATTATCATATATTTCTCCTCCAGTAATTGTATGTACTTTGACAAATATTGATAGAGCCCACAGCCAGAAGTCCAACATCAGATGATGGGAAGAAAGTCAGTGGAATAGTAGGGCAGGTCTCTGATGGAGAAGCAGATTATGAGACACAGTCAGAATTTACTGAGAGTTCATCCCCAATTCTCACAACTTCACAGTATATCCGGTATGTTCGCAGTCTCATCAAACTGCTGGTAGGCGAGCCAACTCTTAATGAATGGATTAGGAAAGGTATGTTGATTTTCTTATCATTTTCTTTTCTGTTTTCAAGAAATGCAATCATCTTTAGTCATTTAATTTTTAAAGACAAAGGCTAACAATCTTATAGTATACAACACAAATATAAAATATGGGAAAGTTCTGAAAAAATATAATTATTTTCATTAATTATTGGGAGACTTTGGATTCACAAATTTAAATCTTTCCTTGAAAATTAACACATATTTACCTTATGTGGAAGAGTAAATTTGCCTATCCTATTTCCAAATTTAATTGTTATATAAATTGTTAAATGTCAAAGTGACCTGAACTTGGGCACTGCTTATCCTGATATTTTTTAAGTGTCAAAGTTCGAAGTAAACAACTCAGGTGGAGAATATGCTAGAAAATTGTTAATGCAATACAAACCAGTTCGAATTGGATGCTAAGTTTGGTCTCAAGAATACACAAAGATTATTTCAAATGTTCCTTGTGTGTTGAGTAAATGCACACTAAATTTCAAGAATATTCCTCCTGATGTGCTTGATAACACATGCAATTCAGGATGACTCTACAATGTGCTTGGAGAGCAAGTTGAAGATTCTGGAACAGTTGTGTAGAATGTCTCTAGAAGGAATAGGTGAGACCTCACTTAAATAAGAAAGACAGTGACTTGTTGCAAACCACGTGATTGTGAACACATGCCAGCAACAGCCGCCATCTTTGAAAAGGTTATGTACATTGACTTTCATTATTTCTATGAAACTCTACTCTCATTTCCATGATGATATCCATGAACTTGATTATATATTTATGTTAATTGACTGCTAATGTTTATGCTAGGATAAATTGAATGATTGTCCAGTGCTAATTGAACATTGTTGTGAAGTGATGTAAATGTCAACAATCTTTTGATTTTATTCTTATGTTGTATATTTGATTGTTGATTTAATAAATTTATTGTTACATTTTTCGACCTTCTTACACAAATTGATTACCATCTGTTGGAGAAGAAAGTGGGGGCTAGCTAAATATAGATTAAAAGCAGGTTTATTTTCTCCTTTAGTAAGAAGTTTTCCAGCTATGGAAATATTGTTTGAAGGTAAAAGTTTGTCGTTAATGTTGTTGAAGAGAAAACATTCACCGTACCTGCATGTCTGCCAAGTGAGAGAGACATGTGGTGTCTTCTGGAGAATTATTAATAACATAAATTAAGATTCTCATCACTTGTAAATCAGTTATGGGTGATTAATTAACAATAATAATCTTTACCAATAACTAGTGTAATGTAGGCATCACACCTTCATTAAATTCTGACGTTGTACTCTCAAATACACACTGGAATATTAAAATATACAATTACTTGCATTAACATTTGAAATAAGACATGCTGATTGAAAATAAAGTTTATAAAAATATAATTCTTTTTATTAATCTCTTACAAACTTTGGTCTCTGGCAGATAGAAAAAGCTTCCTGATTTATTAGAGTATATAAATATTTTAATTAATAATAGTATAATAATTTCTATCATTCTTATTTATGAAAGACTTTGGAAGTCAATGAACTGATTTTCAAGATTAATTTATAACATTTAATTTCTTTCATTAATCTTTGACATTAGGTATTGAAAGTTTGAAAATGCCTATTCAAATATTAACCTTTGCTAAACTTGGATCACAACAGATTAATTTTTGAAAGTAAGATATAAAAATGTGAACACTTCTGTTAATTTTTGTCAGGCTTTGTATATCAGTAGACAAATACTGCAACTGTTTATAAACAATATGTACACATTTACTTGCATGATTTTTGACAGGCTTTTAATTAATTCTTGTGGAAAAAAGCAAAATCCACCATGATGTAATCAAAGTATAATAACTTTTATTAATTTTTAACAGACTTTGGGCCCCGGCAGATTGAAAATGCAGCAATCTTATGCTCTTCTTGGCAAAGACCATCACTGATGTTTGACCCAAATGGAGAGGGGGAAGTTTGGTTGGGTCGACTCAACAAAATGATGAATGAACGGAAACTTGTTCTGTTGGATATGGAGAACAGGTGATCAGATCTTCACCTTTATTCTTAATTGAACCAATATTTCATTTATATTTATTTTCAGTTGAATGTTTGCATTATTCAGATAATAACCCTTCAATACTATTGATATATACTATATATTCAAACCTAATAATATATGTTATAGATCTAAGCCTAATAATATATATCAGTATGGTCCAACCACAGTCCCACTGACCAGGTGTCCCATGTAAAATGTGGCCTGCACTGTAACACAAAAAAAATTCTTTAATTATATGATATAATTAAACTTTTTTTTATCATGACTAGCCTGCAAACTTGAAATTTTTGGGTTCAGTGTAATATATAGTTGATTAAAATCTATTGACATATAATGTAGATTTAAAACTGTTAATATATACTAATGATTAAAACTGTTAATTTATACTGATGATAAAAACTGTTAATATATACTAATGATTAAAACTGTTAATATATACTAATGATTAAAACTGTTAATATATACTATCATTTGGAAAATAACTAGGAATATGATATAAAGTGCACAGAGTATAGCAATGACAGATTTCACAGTTATTGCAATAAACTACACTGATATGAATAATTGTATTTTCTTTCCTATAGTTACTTAGTATTCCATAAGAAAGCACTTCTACATTGTTTCCTGATTATTCATAAGCAAACGTACAAAAACAGTCTAATGATTTCCACACTTCTCCCTCTTTTCTGTTTTCATTATTCCTCATTGTCAGGGTTCCTGTGTGTTACTATCATTCACATGGAATACTTGTCATCATAAGGGTTCCTGTGTGTTATTATCATTCACATGGAATATTTGTCATCATAAGGGTTCCTGAGTGTTATTACAATTCACATGGAATATTTATCATTATAGGAACTCTCATGTATTATTACCATTCACATGGAGTTTTCATCATTTTAAGGTTTTCATATACGATTACTATTATTTTGGAGTATTCATCATTTTAACATTCTCACATATGATTATGATTATTTAGGAGTATTCATCCTTTTAATGTTCCCACATATGATTACCATTATTTTGGAGTATTCAGCATTTTAAGGGGTTTCATATATGATTACCATTGACTTGGAGTAGTCATGATTTGAAGGTTCTTGCATATGATTGCCATTTAAATAGAGTATTCTTCATTTTTAAGGGTTCTCATGTAAGATTACCGTATACAAATAACACGGAATATTCTTTATTTTTAAAGTTCTCATGTATGATTATCTTTTACTGGGAGTGTTCTTCATTTTAAGGTTCTCATGTACTATTGCCTTTTACATGGAGTGTTCTTCATTGTAAGGTTCTCATGTATGATTATCTTTTAAATGCAACACTAGAAGACATTCAGTTCTACAGCACCTGAATTGCAGCCAAGTGGAAAATTACGACTGCCCTTGAATTTTCTTGTCGTTTTGTAATTTGCACAATGATGTCACCTAGCATAAATCTGTGTAAAATGTTCTGATGATCATCCTTACCTTAAGTGTTTGGGGGCTAGATTTCATTTTAGCTCTAGGGTACCATTTAAAGGCTGACTTTGAAAGTTTGCTGAATGGCTGCTTTGTTCTTAGAATTCTTTCATATTGTCATTCAGTCTTCATGTTTCAATATATTTCTCAAATTGCAATTCACTTGAATCACAGATTTTAAAAATATCATTAACTTAAGAAGCACTTTGTTAGGAAACAGGAAGCAGTTTGCTAAATTTTTTAGCATTTTGCTAAATTTTCATAGAAAATAATACATTTGTGTCCCTGTTTTTTGTAGTTTGCTTTTCTTCTAACTCTTGGAAGCTGTTAGCTTTTTATAGTGTATACTAATAAATTTTACTGATTATTATACTAATATATTTTTTCTCTTCACTTCTAGATGTAGCATGATGCAAAACGTAGATCCACTTAGAATCTTGAGTTTAATGCACACTCTTTGCAAAGGTGTAAGATTGCACAAAACACCCAACTGTGAAATGTAGTTTTATTTTTCAACTCTGTATATAGCCCTCTGAAAACTGTAATGTAATTTATTTACCTCTATTAGAATACAGTTGATAGCAGTTTAAATATTTCTCCTCTGAACAGGGACATCAGAAAGAAATGCTAAATAGTTCTGGTGTGAAATTGCTTGTCTGGAGTAATCACTTTTTTTATTAGGGCCAATAAAATTGTCTTTGGGTAAACTGTTGTAGGCATTACTTTGAGAACGAAGTAAATTAAAAGAAAGTTTGACAAATGTTTAATGGTTTCTCTTGCATCTGTAAGAAATCCCCATTTCTTGTTTAATTCATTTTAGGAGGACCAAATTTAGTGTCCATTTCACAATTGTGTAATTCATTTTAGGAGTACCAAATTTAGTGTCCCATTTCACAATTGTGTAATTCATTTTAGGAGTACCAAATTTAGTGTCCCATTTCACAATTGTGTAATTCATTTTAGGAGTACCAAATTTAGTGTCCCATTTCACAATTGTGTAATTCATTTTAGGAGTACCAAATTTAGTGTCCCATTTCACAATTGGGTGATGTTGATCATTGAGGATTGTAAACACTTGCTTTCATTGAGTCTTAAACATGTTGCTTATTGGTATGTGGTGCATGTTTACGCATTTTATGTTCGCTGTGTGCTACTGCTGATTGATGCCATTTCACTTGGGGAATTGACAACTGTGTATTTGCACCTCTGTGGAATTTGTACCATGCCGATGCATACATACCTGTAACCTGTGTATGACTGCCTGTACAGATGGTAAGTGGTGTGGTATTTGTGCTTATAGATAAATAGATAGACATACAGACAACTATTATTATTCTATTTTTTTTTATTACAAGATAATAAAATATCATACCTGTCATCCACTTTTCTATGTTCGCAACTGAAAAGTTGTTCGGGTTTTTGGTGGTATTTTGTTGTTTATTTGTTTACATTTAGGTCTTACTTCTGACTTTCAGTTATAATCCTGGAAATCTGAGTCATATATACTCAAATGTTTACTGCAGGCACAAAAGAAGACAAAAAGAAGGTTGATATTTTTCTTTAACAGACATTCACAATTTATCCCTTACTGTTGATGGTAAACATTTGCTATAAAATATTGGGAAAAGTTTTTATCATAAAATACAGAGGTGACAGGTATGAATTTTAATATTAAATTTTCCTCATTTTAATATTCAGTTAACATTAATATTACTTAATTATTAGTTGTTAGTTTCTTTTTTTACATATCTAAGATATTATTTCTTCTGATTTAGATTATCATCATTTCAGTTTGCAAAGATTGTTGTTATGAGCACATTGCATTCAGTAGAGATCTGCATTGTCTATCAAAAAGTTGCTTAATTTGCAGTCTTACTCTCTAGATTCTGATTTCTAGAAGAAAATATATAGTCTAATTACTCTAATAGAAACATGTCTGAAATATGAAATTCCTCTGTAAGTAAAAGAACTACCAAATTAATCATTTATTGTAGATAAAAGCACCACCAAATTAATCATTTACTGTAGATAAAAGCACCACCAAATTAATCATTCATTGTAAATAAAAGCACCACCAAATTAATCCTTTGTTACAGATGAAAGCACCACCAAATTAATCCTTTTTTACAGATGAAAGCACCACCAAATTAATCCTTTGTTACAGATGAAAGCACCACCAAATTAATCCTTTGTTACAGATGAAAGCACCACCAAATTAATCCTTTATTACAGATAAAAGCACTACCAAGTTACACATTATTGAATATGGACAAAGTTGAGATGCAAAATTCTGCTGACACTCTTACTAAAGTTCTGTTTATATTTAATAGGACTGACCCGCATATTATACTGACACTTGAAAGGGCCATAACCAAAGGAAAACCAGTTATTCTGAAGAACTGTGAGGAGGTCATTGATAATTTTATCACTCCTCTCATCCACCATCGGAATACTGCAAACTTCAAGGATCAAGATGAGGGTATGTGAGCAACAACAACAGCAAAGTTTGATGAATCTTCTTATTGATAGTTGTATAGATAGTTAAATAAAAGAAGTTTGTTTACACTTTTTATGACCTATCATTTGTGGTCTAAAATGTTTAAATGCTCATCTTTCAGAATATATTTTTAATTGTCAGATTATAGTCTAAGAAACTTATACACAATTGAATAGGAAATGTTGGTTAAAAAGTTTACTACCCATTTTCTTTAGAATTTTTTTTATTTATTAGCAGCACTGCCACAGAGCAGTATTAATTCCCTTTCAGTATTTTTTTCCATTTGTTTGCTTACATTTTTTTACTGATTAACCCAGAATCATGTGGCAGTATTAATTCCTTTTGGTAATTTAATCCTTTTGTTTTCTATCAAAATTTTTATTGATTAGTCTCAAAATCTTATAGTAGTATTATCTCCCTTGGTAATTTAGTTCCCCTGCTTTTCTTTAAAATATTTTAGCCACTTTCTAAATATAAAAACAGAGGAATAATATTTCTCTTCTTGTTTTCATTTCCTCATTTTCTTCATTTTTTTCTGTTTTAAATAACTAGAAAATTAAAAATTGTATGTTTGAATGAAATGAGAAAACTATATGACAAATAATATATATACTGATATGTCTAGCATAAACTATTAAGTTATTTCTATATTTCTGTGTCAGAACCAAGGATGATTTTGTTTTGTGGACGACGGACACTTTGTCACCAAGATTTCCGCTTTTATCTGTCTACAAATATTGCTAAGCCTCACTTCAGCTCAGTCATTGCATCCACGACTACTCTCATTAACTTTGGTATTTCCACTGATACATTCACTGAGGATTTGCTCTCACGGGTATTTGCACGTATCCGACCCAACCTGTATAAGGAAAGAATTTCTGGTTTGCGAAATTTACAGCTATTGAAAGACACTTTGTACAACTTTTCACAAGTCCTCAATAATCGTGTTCTTGCATCAGGACATGAAGCTATGCTGAACAGTCCAAAATCTTTACAATTTGTGGCCAGCATCACTGAAGCACGTCTTCAGGTTAGCACACCTCCTTTATTTTATAAAAGAAATTTAAGGATTGGATTATCAGCAAATTAAATACATTGGAAGAGGGTTAATTGGATTTGTCATGTGGATCATATTTAGTTTTTTGTAATGTATCACTGTTTAATGTAGGAATCTTTGCTACTATTGGCAGGACATGCGTGACTCATGAAAAAATGAATATGGAGTTATTGTTGCCAAATGATTTCCATTCAAGCTATAGAAGTAGTGTTATATGTATTAGGTAGCTATAAATCATTCATTCATATCATAGATTATTTAGCCATCTATAATTTTTGATTTGTTGATTACTTTGTCATTTTTTTCCTCTTGTTTAAAAACTACTCATAATTAAGCCAGGCATACAAGTAAAAAAATTCTTATTGATGTGCTTGTTTTCTACAGACAACATGATCTTAATGTTAGAGACAGCAGTAATTTAACATTAATAATAAAGAACGTTTGAAAAAGTCTTACTGATTTAGTCACAGACTCATCAAATTATACATTTATCTTTGACAGACTAGTAGACATGACTATATTACACAATTATCACTGACAGAGTATCAAAAATTAGCAGATTACATATGCATCACTGAGAGACAAGTAAACTTGATCAAATTACACATCACTGAGAGATTAGAACATATGACCAAATTACACATTTATCACTGAGAGATTAGCACACATGACCAAATTACACATCACTGAGAGACTAGCAAACATGACCAAATTATACATCACTGAGAGTGAGAGACAAGCACACATGACCAAATTACACATCACTGAGAGACAAGCACACATGACCAAATTACACATCACTGAGAGACAAGCACACATGACCAAATTACACATCACTGTGAGACAAAGCAAACAACCAAATTACACATCACTGAGAGACTAGCAAATATGACCAAATTACACATCACTGAGAGACAAGCACACATGACCAAATTACACATCACTGAGAGACAAGCACACATGACCAAATTACACATCACTGAGAGACAAGCACACATGACCAAATTACACATCACTGTGAGACAAAGCACACAACCAAATTACACATCACTGAGAGACTAGCAAATATGACCAAATTACACATCACTGAGAGACAAGCACACATGACCAAATTACACATCACTGAGAGACAAGCACACATGACCAAATTACACATCACTGAGAGACAAGCACACATGACCAAATTACACATCACTGAGAGACAAGCACACATGACCAAATTACACATCACTGAGAGACAAGCACACATGACCCAATTACATATCAATGAGATATTACAAATATGACCAAATTACATATCACCGAGAGACTAGCAATCTTGATGAAATTACATATAACTGAGATACTAGCATTTATGATGAAATTATTTATTTATTTCTGAGAGACTAGCACACATAACCAATTTACACATTTACCACACTGTGACTAGCAAACATGATTAAATTACTTATTTATTTCTGAGACACTAGCAAACATGGCCACATTACTTATTTATTTCTGAGACTAGAAAACATGACTAAATTACTTATTTATTTCTGAGACTAGAAAACAGCCAAATTATACATTTATCACAGAGTGATTGCCAATTTAACCAACACATATATCACAGAATATAAGGATTATAAAAATTAAAGTAATTTATTTTTAATCTTAAAATTTATTTCAGTGTTGATTTCTAAATTTTAAATGTGACAATCCAAACAATATCTAATTCTGCTAATAATAATAATAATAATAATAAAGATAGGAAAATAATAAAGATCTAATAATCAGGAACACCATAAAGGCAATAAAATAATCTGACTTTTTTCTTTTAGAAACAAATTTAAGGAATGTATAATGATGTATTATATGCATTTAGCAGTCTCAGATCTCAAGACATATTAACCATTTCATGTTTAGCTTGCAGATGAACTTGGTAAGACTCAGAACATCCTTAATGACCTTGACATTTTGAGAGATGAGTTGTACCCAATAGCACGTCGTGGAGCCATGCTGTATGCAGTATTGCGGTCATTGGCTAGCATACGACATGAATACCAGTTCACCCTAAACTACTTCCTTCAGCTGTTTGATGAGGCAGTAGGTGGTGAACTGCCTGTAGAATTTGAGCAAAACGAGGAAGGTGTATGTATTTAATTTATTTTGTTTTTAATGAAAACAAATGGAATTTTAAAACTTCTAATGCTGTGTTTAATTTGGACCACAGGTGTCTGCATTATGTGCTGACCATAACTGTGAAATTACTTTTACACCAGTACATAACCATAGCATATAAACTCTTACACCTATACATAACCATGACATATAAACTCTTACACCAGTACATATCCATGACATATTAACTCTTACATCAGTACATAACCATGGAATATAAACTCTTATACCAGTACTTATCCATAGCATATAAACTCTTAAACCAGCACATAACCAGGGCATATAAACTCTTAAACCAGCACATAACCAGGGCATATAAACTCTTAAACCAGCACATAACCAGGGCATATAAACACTTAAACCAGTACAAAACCATTACACAAACTTTTACACAAGTGCATAATCATGGCCTATAAACCTTTACAGCAGTACATAACCATCACACAAACTTTTACACCAGTACATAATCATGGCATGTAAATGTTCATACCAGTACCTAACCAAGATATGTAAACTATTACACCAGTACATAACCAGGGCACATAAACTCTTACACCAGTACATAACCAGGACATATAAATACTTTCACCAGTACATAACCATGTCACGTAAACTCTTACACCAGTACATAACCAGGGCATATAAACTCTTTCATCAGTACATAACCAGGGCATGTAAACTCTTTCATCAGTACATAACCAGGGCATATAAACTCTTTCATCAGTACATAACCAGGGCTTACAAACATCACCTCCAGCCTCCCCGCTTTGTCTCCTCTTATTTATAGACATAATCTGAGTCTGATCTCATACATTTTCTACATTGCGTTTTAATAATTTTAGATGCAGGGATTTTGATACATGTAAGTTTCGTGTTAAGAGGATTTAGATTTGGAATTAGAGTCTAGCATATTTATATTTCTTAAAATGATGCAATCTTTTGTCAGACAATGCAATATTTATTTCACATTTCTTTTTGTCTTTATACATAGACCATTTTGTGTCATATTTATTTATAAATCCATTTTGTTTGACTTGATCTGTGATCTGTTCTCACAATGATTTGGAAGTCATAGATGCTGTATTGCCATACTGTTTCATTATGCTCAGGCTAAAAATAGATAGCTCAACAGTGAATAGTTCTGTGATAAAGTCAAAAACATTCCTAGTACATCTAAGAGGATTGTGGATGCCTATGCAGGCTGTAATATATAAGCCTGCTTTCCCCTTGCACTGCAGTTAATTTTTGTTTCATTTATGCATCTCTGAGTCTTTCAGATTTGCTGTTTTTCTGTTTGTTTCTTGTAGCAGTGATGTCTAAATAACTAATGCCTTGGTGTGTTTCTAAAGTGAATACACTTTAAAAATTCTTCCTTTGTAACCAGCAACCAGCGAGATTGTCCTTACAAAGTTGTTCATTTTTTTTAGTTAATTAAGTAAGAAATATTTTTTTCACCCAAACATTATGGAGAAATATGTTGCTGAATATACGTACAGAAAAATATTTAATCATTTTAAGTTGCCCTCAAATAATATGAGTGAATATTACCAGTATAAGGAATAGCCTGTAAATTTAAAAAAAATATAATATTTCAATTACTGGAAGCTGGAGCAGTTCTTTATCTTGATCAATATTTATATTTTTCACAGGGATTTGAGGAGGAGGAGAGTGTGAGTGAAGGCAAGAAGGCACCACAAAGACCTGGCAGCATTTCTTCACAGATGTCTGGCACAGAACCTGCAGGTAGTCATTCTCTTCCATCCTCTCACAAACCATTCTGAGCCTTTAAACCATTTTATCTCAGTTGTTTTCTCTTGAACCTATTTTGTAATAATTTTTCCTCATTTATTTTCTCTCAATATTTCTCTCAAACTTTTCCTCTTGACCTAGACTGTTAATCTTTTCTATCAAACATTTTCTCTTTACAGTTTGACTTTCTTTTAACCATGTGGTCCTAGTCTGAAAAAATTGGCTATCCTGACTTAGTTTGGGTTATTTTTTAAGTGAAAGAGAAATGCATTTATTGCAAGATTTGATCAGTAATAGGTATATGAATGTGACTTAGTAATTAATTAACAATTAAATTAAAATTTAATATGCTTATATATGCTGTTCTTGAAAATAATAATGGTCAGTACAAAAAAAATCCCAGAGAATTTTATTTGTTTAATTTATTTCATTTGCTGGGATTATATACATGTTGTTTTTGAAAATAATAATGGTCAGTACACCCTCCACCCGTGAATTTTATTTGTTTAATTTATTTCATTTGCTGGGATTATCTGCATGTTGTTCTTGAAAATGGTCATTACAAAAAAACACCCAGTGAATTTTATTTGTTTAATTTATTTCATTTGCTGGGATGATATATGTTTAATAAAAGTTTCTATGAAACTTCTAGTCAGAATATTAATTAGTGAAAATGGTTTCCTGGCACAGAGCAATATAATACCAAAAAATAAATACAAGATCAAAGATAAAAATACAAAAGATTTTTTGAATGTGGAATTTATTATTGAAAAATAATTGTAAACTATATTATTTAATTTTATCATCTCAGATTAAAATTTTAAAAAAACTCACTTCAGCTGTAGAGAAGTTTCATTACATAGGAAAAAAGTATTATAAAAATCTATTGTTTTATTATAATTTCATCATTTTTGTTTAAAATAATGTAAAAGTGTGTTTGGCACATTTATTTTCATTTGTAAAGTAAAGCATTGCAACTTTAAATTTTATATATGTATTATATGCATTTTTTTAAAATGTCAGTTTCAATTTCTCAATTTTACTGCAGGTAATGAAGGAATGAATGAGACAGGAACAATTCCTGAGGAGGAGAGCAAACAACAGTTTGATGGCACAGAAGGTCATTATTTAATTAAGGGAATTACAAGATTTTATTTTCTTAAAAATTAACATTCTGCAGTTATTTTGCCACAGTCACTAGTTTCTTCTTTGTATTTTTATAATTGACATTTTATAAATATTCTTAATAAATGAAGTATGGTTTCTGGCACCATTACTCTGTGTACATTAAATATGGACTCACACCCGTAGTCTGTGTACATTAAATATGATCCAATAGTCTGTGTACATTAAATATGATCTCTGGCACCAATAGTCTGTGTACATTAAATAAGATCTCTGGCACCAGTAGTCTGTGTACATTAAATAAGGTCTCTGGCACCAGTAGTCTGTGTACATTAAATAAGGTCTCTGGCACCAATAGTCTGTGTACATTAAGTAAGGTCTCTGGCACCAATAGTCTGTGTACATTAAATAAGGTCTCTGGCATCAGTAGTCTGTGTACATTAAATATAGTCTCTGGCACCAGTAGTCTGTGTACATTAAATAAGGACTCAGACTTCAGTATTCTGGGTACATTAAATATGTTCTGAGGCACCAGTACTCTATGTACATTAAATATGGACTCAAGACTTCAGATTTTCTTTTTACATGAAATGTGGATTCAGACACCATTATTCTTTGTACATAAAATGTGGTCTTTGACACCAGCATTCTTTCTGTATGAATCCAAACAAGGATTTTCAAATGCCCCAAAACATACTTTATTTTGTTATTTAATTTGAGGATTATTCCAAGACTTAAAGATGAATGAAACCCAAAGTAAAATTATTTTAAAAAATTGAACCATTGATTATATTATATAAGCTACAAAGAAAGAATATTTCATTCAAAGGTGAGAGACTAATACTGATGACTCGCAAATGTCCTCATGTCAACAGTCACTTTTACTGGCAAACATTGCAACGTCTAAAACTGTTTTGGCAGCTAAAATTAGAGCAATGTGACATTGTGTCTTTGGTGCACAGTACTTTCTGTGTGTCTTGTAAATTTCACATAAAGACTATGTATAGTTTCATGCAGTGCTTATCCACGGTACCCTTTCCCCAGTTGCCCTGGATAACTAACAGTTCTCAGCACTTGAAACCTCAACTGCATGCACATATAAGTAAAATTTAGTTGATAAGAGAAAAACTCTAGTAAATAATAATTTTCCATTTGTATTTGTCTTTTTTAAATAGAAGATTCTGAAAAAAAAATAAACAATTTTTTTGTGTGTTCTTTTTTACAGCTGGAGAGAGTACAAGTGCCAGTACCGGAGCTGCCCAAAGACTTGTCTACGGTTCTGATTCTGAGGAGCTTCCACCAATAGAACTGCCTGATACCATTCAGTTACCAACACCAGGGGTGGAGTACTCCAGTCTTTCCACAAATAATATTAAACAGCTCATGGACTCTGTCACAAGTCTTTTTTACCATCGCACCCTTCAGTAAGTCATCATCATTCATTTATAAACTAGTTTGTACAGAAAGAATAGGGAAGAGATTTTACTGTATTTGGATTGCAGAGTAACCATGGTGATAGCAAATTCTGCAGTATTGGACTGTGTAATTTGGAAATACTTTATCACTGTATTTGGATTGCAGAGTAACCATGCTGATAGCAAATTCTGCAGTATTAGACTGTGGAATTTGGAAATACTTTATCACTGTATTTGGATTGCAGAGTAACCATGCTGATAGCAAATTCTGCAGTATTAGACTGTGGAATTTGGAAATACTTTATCACTGTATTTGGATTGCAGAGTATCCATGATGATAGCAAATTCCGCAGTATTGGACTGTGGAATTTGGAAATACTTTATCACGGTATTCTTGACATATCATTATTTGGAAGGTGGATTATAAAGGTTGCAAATTATGCATGCAGATAGCAGAAACACATTGCAAAATATAACCACGACCATTCCTCTAGATAACCATGTAACAATGCCTCTCAACATTATTCAAACATTACCATGCTTCATATGCAATATATTATTCACCACTGAATACACCATTGAATTGTAATGATGTCCTATTGTCAGAGAATGCACATTCCTAATATGTTGAAGACTAATATATTAAGGGTACAGAGAGTAAAGTCAAGAAAAAAATGAATCAACAAACACCACCAATTTGACAGTTTTTTCTCACCTATGTAGTATGTAAATGATTTAGACTAAAACAGCATGACCCAGTTAATATGTAAATGATTTAGACTAAAACAGCATGACCCAGTTAATACTTTTCTTAGTTGACAAATTTTTAACTCACCAAACTGTAAAGAAATAAATTTATGAATTGTAGAAGTTTGCTGGAAGAAGACCACCTGTTGTTAAGATCCTTGCTGTGTCTAAACATCCAGAGTGAAAATGGTGAAATCTTCTCCCCAGAAGAGCTTTCCCTTTTCATACAGGGTAAGACAACTCTCTCACATGCCTTCCTTTTAAAAGATTTTCAGTTGTACACTTGATTAAGTTGATATAATAGTGTAGAATACAAATCTTTTATATTGTGATTTTCACTTTTAAATTTATCATTTCACATTGAAATAAATTTAATTTTAATCATCAGTCTTGTCTTTTTAAAAAAAAAAAAAAGCTTTGAAGGGCAGGTCTAAAAAAAATAACAATAAAACATAAATATAATTTAATAAAATAAACTAAAATAATGATTGCTAAATAGAAAGTGCTGAAATAGATTATAATTTATTTTAAATTAAACACAGGAGATTTCTTGCAGTAAACAGACAGTTTTCACTAATAAATAATTTAAATAAATTTAATCTTGAACATAAAATTTCACAAAGGACTTTTGCATTTTTTACCTTCAGGAAATCCTGGCTTAGGTGTACAACTGACATTGTCAGACTTTGGCAGCAGTGATAGCCCACCATCTTGGCTTCCAGATGAGAAATGGGAGGACATCATGGCTCTGTCAGTCCTACCAGGTCCACTTGATTCACTTTGTGCAAGTTTTGCTGCAGCTTCTGAATCATGGCAAGAGTGGTACAATGCTCCATACCCAGAGCAGGAACCACTGCCACTTGCACAGACTGCAGCCATTGAGGGCCAAGAAAATAAAGGTGTGATTTTGAAGAATTTAGCATTAATCACACCATACAATGATTGAATATAAGACCTTAAGCCATTCATTGAACTCCATCATCTTCTCACTTCTGCAAGTGCTTCGCACAAATGTGATGTACCACTTTTATTCTGCTCATGTGAACAGTATTTCTGAAATACATACATTTACATTCAGTGGAGTTATCCCCCAAATTTTTGATTTTGGAATAGAGGGCTTTTGAATTACAAAACTTAAGAGATTTATATCTTAAGAACTGTTATTTGAATCCTGGAAAAATAGACATCTGCTCAGAAATGCTTAAACTACAAAGGTGAAAAGCAATGGTTTGAAAGTAATTACTGCTGGTTATGGGTGAATAAAATAAGCATGTGTGAAATGGACTCCAAGGACATTACCAGACGACTCCAGTTATGTGAATGGATGTGCTAGTGTCAATGATTATTAAATGAAAATGATATTAAATATGAATTAATTACCACTCCACTTCCAATCCGTCTACAATCATACACTAGGTCCACGACAGGGTCTTTGTCTTCTGCAGTCTGGGAGTGACTAGGTCAAGCCCTGGGGTACGTCATTAATTACGTCTCCCACCCCAAGTGTTACCCGTCCAGATAACCGACTCCTAACTGAACGAATCTATTCTTCAGTCTCAGCCGTTACCAGGCCCTCACAATTTCTCCCCTATTTAGGTGACAGACTTGCTCTAAGAAATGTGTCGCGACTGTCTTTGTCAAAACGTAATTTACGTCAATTTTACGAGCCCCCACTGTCCCCTATTACACATTTGCCTCAGATTACGTAATTGAGTGAGCAAGTTATAAAATTTAACAAAATTTATTAAATATAAAAGAATGATAACAAATTAAGTTACGAAGTTTCAAATGGTTTCACATAGGCAAAAATCCGAGATTCGCAGATCTCACAAGAAAAATAACATGTTACTTTAGCAAAGAGTATTCCCTCCTGTCTGTCTCTTATAACAAATATATTTTTAGTAATTCTTAATTTAAAGAAAAATGGATGACAAATTAAGGTTACAAGAATTTGAAAATTAGAGATTAAATTAGAATTTCTCTTTCACCCTTCAGAAACACGTTATAGAAAAAAAAGATTATTATAGCAACATTCATAAGAATTAGAAGACAGGAAGAACAATACAAGAATTAACAAAATCACAGAACATTTACAGGTTTTCACGAGACAAAACAAGGATTTAGATCACCTGATAATTTGCGTGCTCCCGGCCAATATGTATATCCATAAATTACAGCTTGCTGGAACAGTTCAGAATTACCACAGGTCCTTAGTGTCACGAAAGTTCGAATTTCACGCACTGTCCCGAATTTATCACAAAATTCCAGTCCAGAAATGACAACCAACGTAGATTAACACATCAGCGCTCCAGGTCGTTCTGGTTTGACACGTGCGCTCACCCCTCGACAGGTAAGTATTCGTAACCTCGTCCTGATCGCCCCGTTTACATCGGTTGTGGCCAGAGATGAATTTCTCGGTCGCCCTTCATTCAGATTTCTCTTCCACTTGTGCGTCACAGTAGCGTCAGTAGACTCCAGTAACTTCACGGTAGCAGTTTACCGTAGTGTCGCCGTAGCGTAGCGTCCTTCAGCTGTAAATATACAAGTAATTGTTTGCCACGCATCAGTCTCGTGAATTTAAATATACTAAACCTGCAATTTTAACATCAGTTCTCATTCAAATTCTTTTCACATTCGTTACTTCCTTCTTGCTAGAAAAATACAGTTATAGGTTTACAATATTAATTAAATAAAATCTATAAGTGCAAATGAAAAGATAAAATTTATCTAAGTACAAAACTTAAGTTTTTACCATCTCAGACAATCTGGCTTGCTTTTAATCGTGGAAGGACGCGAACACGAGATCCCTTGGTTTGTAACAGAATGAGCTCACAGCCCCGAGCCGGACTATTTAAACTATCGCAAGATTTTCTCGTACTAATCTGCCCTGAGGATAGACTTCTTTACTCTCTGCGGTCTATTGTTCTATAGTGTCGCTTCAGTGCGTCTGCAGAAAGGCTGGCTTGTTAGTACATGCGGTCTAGCTTTTAGAAGTTGCCCGATCTGAGATCGCTGGTCGCTTTTCCCTGACGTCATACGTCTCTGTTACGTAATCGTAAGTGTCTTCCCTTCTCACGCGTCTGCGTGTACCTGACTGTAGTGGTTCGTCTGCCTTTGGATCTCCGACTCTATTGTGAGACCAAAGCGTTCCCCGTCTTTAGAAGTATCGTCGTCATTGTCTGCCTAGAGATGCGAGAGTGTTCTGGTAGCTTATCTACCCCTGGTTAGGTGTCCACCCCCCCCCACACCCTGGTTAAGTCAGTTCGCTTCTAACCGACGTAAACATGTGTTCTTTTGTCCTGGCTGCCTAAGACAGTTACTTCAAAGACTTGTTTTCTCATGAAAGAATTCTCTTATCATGGGAAAACTCTTTTAAATATTAAGAAAAGAAAAATTAAAAAATTTCAAATTTAATATTTTTACAGTTTGCAATTTCTGCGCCACATTCTCCCCTTCTTTTAGATAGTGAATCGGTTTTTTTTCACTATCTCCTAAATACTGCGGAGAAATGCAATACGTGAACAATTTCTTTTATTCATCGTTGGTCGTGACTGGCGGTTCGTCGTCAGGCACTCGTGACAGGTAATCGGCGCCGATATTATCTACTCCGCGGATTACTTGTATGTGGTATCGATACTGTTGGAGAAATAGTGACCAGCGGGTGAGTCTTCCGTTACTCCTTGTAGAGCTTGCGATATACGCTAACGGTTGGTGGTCAGTCTGGATTACAAATTTCTTGCCATACAGATAGGCTTGGAATTTTTGTATGCCCCAGATTATTGCTAGGCACTCCTTCTCTGAGGTAGAATAATTTTGCTCGGCCGCGTTCAATCGCCGGCTGGCGTATGCGATAGGGTGTGTGGTACCGTCATGCTCTTGTAGGAGTATGGCCCCTAACCCTTTGTTGCTAGCGTCCGTTCGCAAAATAAATTCTTTGTTGACATCTGGTAGATGTAACACGGGTTGTTGTGCTAGACATTTTTTTAGTTGTTCAAATGCCTCTTCACAACCTTGAGTCCAGACAACGTTGGTGGGCTGATTTTTCTTCGTCAAGTCGCTAAGAGGTGCAGCTATGTCGCTAAAATTAGGGACAAATTTTCTATAATATCCTGCTAGTCCTAGGAAGGATTTGACGTTAGTCTTTGTCAGCGGACGTGTCATCTCAGTTAGCTTTTGTACTTTGTTTGCCTCAGGCCACAGCAGTCCATGTCCGACTGTGTGTCCTAAATATTCTAATTTGTGGTAGGCAATGAGACATTTTGAAGGCCGTGCGGTCAGATTACACTCGCGTAATCGTGCGCATAGTTTTTCAAGCACTTCAATATGCTCAACAAACGTTTCAGTTGCGATCAACACATCGTCCATGAAATTGTGTATTGAACGCTCTTGTAGGGGTTCCAGTAGTAGTCGCATCATTTTTGTAAATGCGGCGGGCGCGGTCAATATGCCGAACGGCATGACGTTCCACTGAAACTGTCCCTCAGGCGTACTGAATGCTAGTTTCGGTTTGTCTCGATCACGAACCGGAAGTTGCCAGTAGCCTTTCGAAAGGTCAAGCTTACTAAATAATTTAGCTCGGCTTAGCTGTGCAAACAATTTTTCACTTTCCGGCATCGGTTCGGCAGAAAATATAACATGTTTGTTCAGTTGCCGATAGTCGACACAAAACCGGTGTGTTCCGTCTTTTTTGTGTACTAGTACTATAGGTGCGCTGTATGGAGAATCAGCCTTTTTGATAACTCCAATTTCTAACATCTGTTGTATTTCCGCTTTCACTGCCTCTTGTTTTGCATATGGTAGTACATACGGTTTTACTCGCACTGGTACTTCGTCAGTGGTGGGAACCGAAAATTCGCATAATTTCGTCCGACCGGGTACGTCTGAAAATACATCTGCGTATTTCTCAAGCAGGGTTTGAACTGCTCTTTTTTCGTCATGCATTAATTCAACGTTCACGAGTACGTCACTTACGCCTTCTTTCTGTGTAAGCCCTATGTGCGGCACTGTTTCAGCCTCCGGGACTGATGTTTCGTCATCCTCGATGACAACCGTGGCTACCAAATGTGCTGGCCTTTCTTTGTATTGCTTTAGTAAGTTTGCGTGGAAAACTTTTTCTTTGTTTCCCTGTTGGATACGGAAGTTGCATCCACTGAGTTTCTCAGTTACCTTGTAAGGTCCTTGCCATGCTACCTCGAGTTTATTTCTGTGTACGGGCAATAGTAACAGCACCTGTGATCCGACATCGATAGTGGTTTCTCGTGTCTTTTTGTTGTATTGCGTGGCCTGCCTACGTTTCGCTACGCGGGTGTTTTCGGCTGCAATCTGACAGCTAAGATCTATCTTGTTGGCCAGATCAATTACATATTGATATGTGCTTTTTACGGTCTCTGTCAAACTATCATTGGTCCAGTATTGTCGCAATATGGACATCGGCCCTCGTACTGTGCGTCCAAATAAAAGTTCGAAGGGAGAGAACAGTGACGAGTCTTGGGGTACCTCTCTGAGTGCGAATAATAATGCCGGTAGATACTTATCCCAGTCACGCTGTTTCTCTATACATAGCTTCTTTAATGAGCTAGTCAATACGCCGTTCAGACGTTCAACCAGTCCATTACATTGTGGGTGATACGGTGTTGTCATAATCTGCTTAACCTGTATCATTCTATTTATTTCTTTCATTAGTTCACTCACGAACTGCGTTCCTCTATCAGACAATATTTCTTCTGGGAATCCGACCCGAGAAAAAATGCAGAACAACGCGTTTGCAACCGCTTGTGTACTAATTGAGGTCAACGGGATCGCTTCGGGGTAGCGAGTGGCGTAATCTATCACGGTCAGAATCCATCTGTGCCCTCGCCCCGACGGCGGTTTTATTTCCCCGATGAGGTCAACAGCTACTCTCTTGAATGGCGTGTCGATTACAGGGGTTTCCCCTAACGGTACAAGTCTTTCCGTCTTCCTGTTCGTTCGCTGGCAGACGTCACATGACTTGGTGTACCTGTCAACGTCGCCCGTCATACCCGGCCAATAGAACTCGGCGGATACACGTGCTAGCGTTTTCGCGGCCCCTAAGTGTCCAGCTACAGGCGAGTCGTGAGCTATTCTAAGCACCTCCCCCCTTAGCTTCATAGGTACCACTAGTTGGCTGTTCTTAGCCCCACTCACCCCCGTGCATTGGCGAATGAGTGTCCCTTTCTTCCATAGAAATTGGATCGTATGTCCCGATTTTTTGGAAGTGTACGCCCCTTCGAGTTCTGCCTTCTTTCGACAGCGCTCGATCGACGCGTCCTCTAATTGCGCAGCCCGAAGCGAGTTTGACCCACTGACCAACCCGCTGGCCGTGTCCTCCCCTTCAGTTGGCAACCCGACACCCCCTTCCGGCAGCTCGACTCCTGTCGGCTGCGAAAGTGTGTCGCGATCTCTGTTTTTCGCATTTTCCAGGTCAGCGTTCGGCTGGGTGGGGGTGGCACTCCCTGCGTCCCCTTCACCCTCCTGCTTGCTTCCCATGCGTGTTTGTCGGTGTGTTTTCACGGCACAAACTTCAGAGATGTCGGCTGTGTTTACATTACCTTGTAGTATGTATTCACAACCCATGATTGCTTGTGTCACACAACCCTTTAAGCAAACGGCTTGTACCCGTCCCGTTACATATTTTGACTCAATATGTACGAAAGCAATCGGCACGGTTCGTCTGGTCCCATCTGCCAACGTGATCGTGCGTTTTTCGTCTGTATAATCTTGTTCATGCACTAGACTTGGATCAACTACTAATCCTATTGTACACCCTGTGTCATGCAAGATTCTCACCTTACGTCCATTAATTTTCGCGGAGAAACGTGGTGCTCCGAATGGTTCAATCGCGCTGATTACTGATCGACAATCGCGTTTAATGTGGCCCTTCTTTCCGCATTGAAAACATTTTATGGGTTCTTTTTTCTTTTCCTCTGACTGTGTTGTCTGAGGTTGTTTCCCCTGTGGATGTGGTGTAGGTGGACGAGTGTCTAGTTTCGACTGCCCTTCTGTTTTAACCTTATCGTCACTAACCGGCTGTTGTTGCGGTTTGTTCTGTGGTTGTGGCGGTCGCGAGGTTGTATGTGACGGTTTAACTTGTGTTCCTTTACCCGGTGCTATCTGTGTACCGTGTGCATCTTCATACTCGTCAGCCCTTTCTGTCCATCTGTCCAGTGTGTTGGCTTTCTTTTCTTTTGTGTATGCAATTAATGCGGGAGGTGACAAGTTTATCAATACATCCTTCACAAAGTGATCCTTAACACTCTCTACCTCATCCGTGTCTGTGTTTTCTGCTTCTAACCAGCGGTCTAACAAATATCTTAGCCTTTCCGCAGCTTGCTTGAAGCTTTCTTTTTCGTCTCTACGGAAGGTTTTGAATTTCTGTTTATAGACATCGCTTGAGCCTTGAAAGTATCGCAGTAATGCCGTTTTGTATGTGTTATACGGTTCATCGGTTACCTCCATTCGTTCTATTACTACGGTATCCTGTCCCTTCATACAATACGATAGTTGGCTTAACCATTGCGAGTTCGGAAGTCCTGTTAAAATAGCTTTCTTTTCAAATAGGCTAACATATTCGTCTATTTGGTCCTCCTTTTTATTAAAGGGATGAAATTGTACTTTAACATTGATTTCGCGTGATTGCGTCCTCCTTTCCTCCGGAAATATGTCCTCAGGTGACACGTTTTGTTCCCTTACTAGGATTTCTTTTATCTCTAGTTCTTTCAGTCTCAATCTTTCCTTCACCTTCGTTTCCCTTTCTCTCTCCTCTCTCTCCTTCTCTCTCTCTTTCGTTTCCCACTCCTCTCTCTCTCTCTCTCTCTCCGTTCCATTGCTTCTCTCTCCTCCCTTCTCTCCTTCGCTTCTCTCTCTTCTCTCTCGGCCTTCCTTTCTTCCTTCGCCTCTCTCTCTCTCTCTTTCCATTCTTTCTCTTTCTCGGCTACGAATATCTTAGCGTACTCATTTTCATTCTCGCCATATTCGCGTGCCAGAGCTTTCCCTTCTTTCACCCACGCCATGCGTATTTCACTCGTAATCCCTGCGCTAGCCATTCTGACTTTCGTAACGTTCGGATGCTATTTAATCTACGCGCTCCCGTTACACGATTACAAATGTTATTGTCCTATTGATTCTACCTATCGACTGACCAGATATGTCTGAGAAGGTTTACAGTGTACAAAATGCGTTTTGAAAAATTTTTACACTAGTATTTCAACTCTATATCTTTACATATCAATCAATATCAAATATTATCTCAATCATAATATTTATGCATCAATATTTCAATAGTACAATACGCCAAGCGTACATAAAGTGGACAACACAACGATACAATGATACGAAGAATTTACAATACTTTACAACAATGAAAAGTTTAAGAAAGATAAAGTATAGAAAAGAATAGATTTCCTAGACCTACGCCTTAGTGATTCCCTAGCTAGTTTTCCCGTCTAAGTTTTCCCTAGGTTCTACGTTCACCCGTCAATTAAGTGAATGTACATCGCCGGTACGAGCCTCCAGTTATGTGAAATGGACTCCAAGGACATTACCAGACGACTCCAGTTATGTGAATGGATGTGCTAGTGTCAATGATTATTAAATGAAAATGATATTAAATATGAATTAATTACCACTCCACTTCCAATCCGTCTACAATCATACACTAGGTCCACGACAGGGTCTTTGTCTTCTGCAGTCTGGGAGTGACTAGGTCAAGCCCTGGGGTACGTCATTAATTACGTCTCCCACCCCAAGTGTTACCCGTCCAGATAACCGACTCCTAACTGAACGAATCTATTCTTCAGTCTCAGCCGTTACCAGGCCCTCACAATTTCTCCCCTATTTAGGTGACAGACTTGCTCTAAGAAATGTGTCGCGACTGTCTTTGTCAAAACGTAATTTACGTCAATTTTACGAGCCCCCACTGTCCCCTATTACACATTTGCCTCAGATTACGTAATTGAGTGAGCAAGTTATAAAATTTAACAAAATTTATTAAATATAAAAGAATGATAACAAATTAAGTTACGAAGTTTCAAATGGTTTCACATAGGCAAAAATCCGAGATTCGCAGATCTCACAAGAAAAATAACATGTTACTTTAGCAAAGAGTATTCCCTCCTGTCTGTCTCTTATAACAAATATATTTTTAGTAATTCTTAATTTAAAGAAAAATGGATGACAAATTAAGGTTACAAGAATTTGAAAATTAGAGATTAAATTAGAATTTCTCTTTCACCCTTCAGAAACACGTTATAGAAAAAAAAGATTATTATAGCAACATTCATAAGAATTAGAAGACAGGAAGAACAATACAAGAATTAACAAAATCACAGAACATTTACAGGTTTTCACAAGACAAAACAAGGATTTAGATCACCTGATAATTTGCGTGCTCCCGGCCAATATGTATATCCATAAATTACAGCTTGCTGGAACAGTTCAGAATTACCACAGGTCCTTAGTGTCACGAAAGTTCGAATTTCACGCACTGTCCCGAATTTATCACAAAATTCCAGTCCAGAAATGACAACCAACGTAGATTAACACATCAGCGCTCCAGGTCGTTCTGGTTTGACACGTGCGCTCACCCCTCGACAGGTAAGTATTCGTAACCTCGTCCTGATCGCCCCGTTTACATCGGTTGTGGCCAGAGATGAATTTCTCGGTCGCCCTTCATTCAGATTTCTCTTCCACTTGTGCGTCACAGTAGCGTCAGTAGACTCCAGTAACTTCACGGTAGCAGTTTACCGTAGTGTCGCCGTAGCGTAGCGTCCTTCAGCTGTAAATATACAAGTAATTGTTTGCCACGCATCAGTCTCGTGAATTTAAATATACTAAACCTGCAATTTTAACATCAGTTCTCATTCAAATTCTTTTCACATTCGTTACTTCCTTCTTGCTAGAAAAATACAGTTATAGGTTTACAATATTAATTAAATAAAATCTATAAGTGCAAATGAAAAGATAAAATTTATCTAAGTACAAAACTTAAGTTTTTACCATCTCAGACAATCTGGCTTGCTTTTAATCGTGGAAGGACGCGAACACGAGATCCCTTGGTTTGTAACAGAATGAGCTCACAGCCCCGAGCCGGACTATTTAAACTATCGCAAGATTTTCTCGTACTAATCTGCCCTGAGGATAGACTTCTTTACTCTCTGCGGTCTATTGTTCTATAGTGTCGCTTCAGTGCGTCTGCAGAAAGGCTGGCTTGTTAGTACATGCGGTCTAGCTTTTAGAAGTTGCCCGATCTGAGATCGCTGGTCGCTTTTCCCTGACGTCATACGTCTCTGTTACGTAATCGTAAGTGTCTTCCCTTCTCACGCGTCTGCGTGTACCTGACTGTAGTGGTTCGTCTGCCTTTGGATCTCCGACTCTATTGTGAGACCAAAGCGTTCCCCGTCTTTAGAAGTATCGTCGTCATTGTCTGCCTAGAGATGCGAGAGTGTTCTGGTAGCTTATCTACCCCTGGTTAGGTGTCCACCCCCCCCCCACACCCTGGTTAAGTCAGTTCGCTTCTAACCGACGTAAACATGTGTTCTTTTGTCCTGGCTGCCTAAGACAGTTACTTCAAAGACTTGTTTTCTCATGAAAGAATTCTCTTATCATGGGAAAACTCTTTTAAATATTAAGAAAAGAAAAATTAAAAAATTTCAAATTTAATATTTTTACAGTTTGCAATTTCTGCGCCACAGCATGTAACTAATCTCCCAATGTATGATTTGTCGGTAAACAAGTACTGTCAAAAAGATACATTAAATAAAGCAACATAATAATTTTATAAAACTAGGAATTACTTATAGCTATAGCATGAAACTTACACATAACCCAGCAGGGGTAAAATTATAACCAACCCACCCACCCCTCCAAGAAAGCAAATAACACAGAAACAAAATTTTGGTGAAGTATGCTTATTCTACTTGGCATAAGTTGAATCAATGTCCTTTGGGCAGAATCACTAGTAATTGCTTAGAAGTTTCCTGAAATCACTAATGCTATAAAATTTCAAGAACATTCTTTTCATTTACAGAACCAGGAGTTCATGATTCAACACAAGAGGCAAACATAAACACTCCAGACCTTGGGCCATTGAGTGAATTTCATCAACTTCTCATTCTGCGAATGCTACGTCCAGACCGCATTCCTAAAGCTTTGGCACAATACACCGAAAAGCACCTCAGCTTGAATGACCCTAAGGAAGATAATTCAGGCATTGCAGAAGTGTTACTAAATGCAAGAAAACACTTTGGTGTTTTGTTGTTATATCCTGCAAGCTCAGCAAATCCGAAGATGGTCCCAGAGTCGAGGTTAAAGTTGACTGTTAATCCTGTTGAGATCTTAATGGACATTACAAAGGTTGGATTTAATTTCTGAATGTCATCATCTGATTTATTATTTGTACTCATCCATTAAATCAAATGAAGTGATCTTTAACTTTAAATTTACTTTCCTCAAACGGAGAGCACTTTACTTTTAGGTTATCCCTTTAAAAAAATTTTTTAAAATTTTATTAATAATAAACATGCATTGAAGCCTGTTTTTTTTTCAAAATGATGGTACTTTAAATGAAAATATCATACATACTTACCAATATAAAATATTTTCATCTCATTTCTGTTTTGGCAAGCTGCAGAAATTAAATAGCTTTTTAATGTGTTTGCAGATATTACCTACACAGGTATGAAAGCTATGCACTCTTTGTAGCATAGACACCTTATAAAAGCTACACTTTTAAAACCATTGTCTAGGTGCACAAAAAACAGCCCACATGTGCAATGGATTTCACTTTAGTTTTTGTTGTATATAAAATTTACTTGTTTTACACAGACCATGGGTATCACCATGAACAGAGTTGCGATTGGTGATGGGTGTGAGTTTGTGGTGGAAGATGCAGTTCATACTGCTTACAAGAATGATAACTGGGTCCTAATAGAGGGATTGCATCTAGCACCACCTTCCCTTTTCATCACTCTGCGGCAGCAGTTGCAGCGCATTGCCAAGAGTAGAGGTGAGTTTTTATGAATCCTTTGTGTTCACCTGAAAACAACAAAAAGCCACTAGAGCAGGGATGCACAAACTTTTTAGGCCAGAGGGCCAAATTTCCAATTGATAATGCATGGAGGGCTGCCACAAGCTACATGGATGGCTTAGTAGAAAAAACAACACAAATAATGAAATAATGTGCTTTACATTCATAATAATGGTAACATCTGAAAGTCCTCCAGGGGCTGCATAGAGCCCTGTCTCGGGCCGCAGTTTGTGCACCCCTTTACTAGAGTAAATCACTCTTAAGAATTTAAAATTTAGTTCAGTTTAGAACCAACTTAAAGGATAATTCTCCTTAATATTTATAACATTTTGTCTTAGAATTTACTTGAAGTTCTAGCAAATTTAGAAGCCAAAGACAGGTTATGTACAGGGTTCACTTTAAAACAGTTGAAAATCTTACCCAGCAGTTGTTTTCCCAATTGTCCACTTGAAGTCAGAACCCATGAGTGAAAATACTGGGAAAGAATCAAGCCAGTGTGATGTGGTTGTGGGTCATTTGCATAAGTCTGTTTACTTATAGTCTTGAGTGCTCAAACTATGCTGAAACATACACAATCTCACTTGTACTTATAGGACAAGTAAATCATCAGAGTTAATGGGCATAGTAGAAATGATAGGCAAGATGAGTTTGGCTAATTAACTGAGTTCCCAAAGAGTTACGTCCCTTACTCTAACATCATAGAAGTGATGCACTCTGATTTATTTATAAACGTATACATCATTGCTTAATAACAAAAAAATATTACAGTTTTAACATAATAAATGACCCTCTCACACAAAATCACCAAGCACAGAAACAAGCTCTAGGAGAGAAAGATAAATGAAGTCTTACTACAAATATCAGTAGCTCTAGGAGAGAAAGATAAATGAAGTCTTACTACAAATATCAGTAGCTCTATGAGAGATAGATAAATGAAGTCTTACTGCAAATATCAGTAGCTCTAGGAGAGAAAGATAAATGAAGTCTTACTACAAATATCAGTAGCTCTATGAGAAATAGATAAATCAATAATTAGCTGATGCAAGAGGGTAGACAACAAAATACTCCTATTCTGCTTCACAGTGACAGCAGACATAAGTAACAGATGCAATTAAGAACAAAACTAGGATAACAGCACAGATAATAGATAATAAAAAACCAAAGAGAATTTTTGCCTTATCTAATTATTGGAGAGATAGAGATTGGATGGTAGGACCACAGTAGCCAGACCTCATAAACTGGTGTGGGAGATGGCTGATATCTGGCAGAAAATAAGGCAAGCAAAATTGTCTAACCCTGTACCACGTACTGTCATAGATAAGGGAGACAACCTCCTGCTGAATAATATTTTTTGTTGTTGTCTCCCAAATTATTTGAGGGAGTGAACTGTATATAGCCTGCTCTTGGCTTATATGTATGTTGGAAATGTAGGTATCTCCTCCAATATTTTCTCAAGTTGAATTATGGGTAAAATATATATTTAATCCGCTATACTGACTAGCAAAACAAACAGTCACTCAATTGTTATATTAAAATATGTCTAATACTCACTTTTAAGAAAACCATATCACTTCTCCAGACAATAACAATCAAGTAAAAAAGAAAGACTCTGACCTCATGGATGAACATTAGTGTGGATCTGTGGGTGTGTGAAAAATCACCTATTGTGTTTGTCTTCCCTTTGCAGTGGTTGTTGTAACATTTGTTAGGGTTGTGTTCAAAGTGGGAGCTTGTTAGGAATTTAGTTATGAAAAGCATCATTTGAATATTTACTGCATATTCTGAAAAGTACGGAACAACTATAGATTTCCAACATGAACTGATGTCCATTCTACAAATATTGATGATAATCAAACAACTATTTACCTGTATATAAGTCTTAGAGATATACATTCTACATTGTTAGTGGCACCAATTTAAATCACAATTTCTCTAAAGGTATTAAATTTCTGTAAAACATTTGTCTGTAGCATAGGGTTTAACTCCTTTGAAAATATAAACAATTCCTTATATCTTCTTTTTAAAATAGCATATTCCATTTTTTCCACAATTAAGTTATAATTTTAACAAAAATTACATCTTAATTGTTTAGCCACTGTCACCGAACCCCAAACTGGGGCCAGTCATTTCTGTGCTTGGATGACCTGTGAACTGGACAACACAATACCCAGTCAGCTGATTCAACATCTGCACAAAGTGTCTTGGTCTCACATTATTTCTTTGGGAAAACCAGCCCTTAGCCAATCAACTGACCTACCCTTGCACCCAGCAGACAGCTATGTAACACCACAGGCATACCTCCTTGAAGGTGGGTTGGAAACACACATTTTAATTTTTATTAGTCATGGTAGTCTAAGGTCAAGGTTAGAGACAGAATAATACACATGGATGTCAGAAATAATTAGGAGCAAATCAAGTGAACTCCATTAACTCTTGCAAAACTAATTGTGAAATAAAGTTCTGAGGTATGACATTTTACATAAAGATTGAATTTTATAATAAATTTGGGAGAATCACACAGCATGGATGCATAATCAATTACCAACTTTGCATGAGTTCAGCTTTCACTAAAGTATTTATAGATGGTGTTTTGTCTTTGGTATTTATTTCCTTAATGCATCCAGTAATTTCAATTATGTTTTGTCACTTAAGCACTGTTTTGTCTTTAGTATTTATTTCCTTATTAATGCATCCAGTAATTTCAGTTATGTTTTGTTACTTAAACACTGTTTTGTCTTTAGTATTTATTTTCTTAGTGCATCTATTGATCTGTTACTTTTTATCACTTATTAAACTCATCAGTTCATTCATTATGCTCTGTCCATTTCATAGCAACTCTCTCTTCTCTAGGCATGATTGAATAAGGCTTAGGGGTGAACCATCTATCTACCTGTCGGTGATCTTAGGTTTGGGCAGTCATGTAATTTTGGGGCATGGTTCTGTCTAAGCTGCATGGTGTGAAAAAAGTGAATGTGGCACATATCAGCATCTATAGTCATCCATCCATCCCTATGTCACGTACATGTTTTTTTTTTGCTAATATTTTTTAAATAAAATTTCATATTCTAGGTATTGTTTTGTCCCTGAGCCAAGTTCCACACCAAGTATGGGAGGAGGTTCAAATGAGATCTAACCTGATCAAAGCACTGGCCTATGCAATGGCTGTCATACAGGGGGTGCTTGTGTCTCGCCAACTCTTTGGGAGTACAGGGCTGACCAGATGGTATCCCTTTGGGTCTGTTCAGATTGTGAATGCAATCTGGTATATCCTGGAAGCACCATTAAATTCCCAGGAGGGAGCAGAGCCAAGCCTGGATGAACTGTGCTATGGTGTGGGACAGGTAAAAAAAAATGCATTATCATAAGATATTGGACATTTGGCACAAACACTATGTATTGTAATTCTGTAAATCATTATGTGATCAGCACTTTAAAGGCAAAACATTGTTATAGTATTTTTTACTTGTCCAGTTGATTCATATACTTTGCTCTCTCTTTCCACACTTAGAAATAACATAGTGATGCTAACCATAACTACTGCATTTTCAGAATGAAAAGGATTGAGTGAGAGTGAGTTTGCTTTATCTTGAAATAATTTGTTTCTAAATCACCTATATTTATCAGCTAGTTGTGTGTTAATAATCAGTGAAACAGTTTTGTTTTCAGATTATTTATGTTTTCAACTTGTATACTGTGTATATTTGTGTGGATTTTTTTTATATATGAAATGTATTAACAAAAATTAAATGCCACAGAAAAGTACTTGTTAAAATGTACCCTTTTATGTTTCCATGACATTAGTTGATGTATGGGTCCATGCTCTGCAATGAATCAGACATTGTTTATGTCAACACCTTAATCAGAGAAATCCTGCAGTCTGTGTATCGTGATCCAGCTTCTGAAATCCATCTGGGAACAGAGCAAATTCCTACCCCACCAGCCAATGTTGGTAAGGTGCCTAGCATAAAAGATAAAGTGAAGAGAAATCCATTTGATGCATGGATGTTTATAATTATCAAATAAATAATATATTTTAAATATCCTACTTTGTTGAAATGTTATTTTGAGAGGAAAAGCCAGCAAATAATTATTAAAAAATATTTAAGTTCTCTTTGCTACATGAAAACACCACTTTCACAACAGAAACCCGGTAGCAGTCAGGGTAAACAATAACATGGAATGGCTTAATACTTTAGACCGGAAAGTGGATAAGACATAGTATAAGATTCTTTTGTAAAGAATGCTGTGATTTTGTTCTTCTGAAATTTATTATACATAATCAGAATTAATGTAGCTTATCTTTTTGTTTGATCTTGTTTCATCATTTTCTCATCTTTTTCTGCAGAATTTGTTTATGTTCACAAATTAGGTATGCAGACTACTATGAGAAAGATGTAGAGTGAGAAACTGTTTAATTTCCAAAGGTGGGGAGAAATGAATGGGTATTAGAAGACAAAGAAAAGTGAGTTTGATTACAAAGTCCATTTTATAATAGTGGACTTGGACTTTGATTGAACATCATTTATGTTAAAATATCCACAAAGGAACTAACATTATCTGTAATCTGATTTCACGTTGATTTATGACCTGATTTCAGATTGATTATTGAATTAATTTTTGGCTAAATATATTTACATATGCTTCACAGATATAAACAGCTAGTATTTCAGTTTTCTACATTTAAGAGTAGAAAATTATTTTTAATGGTGTAATACTTTAACTATCTGATATTATTCTCACCACCCATGAGCTATGTCGGAAAGGATTATTTCTTGAACTAATGGCATTTTCTTTTCAAAACTGATAGGTATATCATAGCTATAGTAAATATGCCTTGTTTGTTTTGATCACTTTTGTAAAATCACATTTTGATCACCTTAGTCCAATCACATTGTCTTTCTATGAAGTAGCAAAATCAGATGAGTAAAATTCATTTCAGCAGTATGTATACTTGAAATTATATTAATGTATGGCTATAATCTATGCACTAAATTCACATCTGTATAATTCAGGAGTAAGAAAATCATTAAGCTCAGTCGAGCTTTTAAGATCTCCATATTAATGATTAAATTTGTAATTACTAAATAACTAATTTGATACCATATCTGCATGTGCTTTGTGAAATATTTAGTATTGAAAATTAATAACTTTAAAAAAAAAAAAAGACTTGCTTCAAACGTTTGGGTATTGAAATAGTTTGTGATAAGTATAAACTGAGCTATTGAAAAATCAGTGAGTAGTACTGATGTCACACCAGGAACCCTTCCTGGGTAGTGGAACTCGAATAAGAAGTGGACACAATGGACACATTTTAAATTAATGTGGAGAATTTGAATTATTGGTAACTTTGTTTCTTAAATACATTTCATGATGTTAATGTAAAAGGAAATGTATGAAAATTACTAACTCTAAATGTAGAAATAGTGCAATAAAGAAATGTATGAAAATTACTAACTCTAAATGTAGAAATAGTGCAATAAAGAAATGTATGAAAATTACTAACTCTAAATGTAGAAATAGTGCAATAAAGAAAGGTATGAAAATTACTAACTCTAAATGTAGAAATAGTGCAATAAAGTCATGCTTCATGGCAGCTCACACTTGCTGTGGAGACACTTCTTTTCAAGAAATAACTCTTCCTTTAAAATATATAATCTAAAATTTTCCAATAAATGTTCAAAAAAAGCATGTAATTTGGTGATTTGTGGCCATTCTCTGAAATATAAATTCTTGAAGTGGCTGACTTTGATGCCTGAGAACACATTAAGGTGTGTCACATATAAGAAGGAAAGAACATGTGATGATGATTTAATTGAAATAGGCTGCAGGAAACAGATAGATTTTTTTAAAAATGTATGGAAAGATCAAACTTTCAACACAATGGTGCTTCAGTCCTTGAACTGCAATACTTTTCATACTCTCCTTAATTCACATTATTTTCAGCACCAAAAGACTATGCAGACTGGTTCCAGAGGACGGGCAGTAAGAACATGACCACAGGTGCTCTGCAGCTCAGCAGTAGAATTGAACAACAAGCCAATGAAGCCAGGTAGCACATATATATATATATATATATATATATATATAATACCAATGTTTACAATGTGAAATAGAGATAATTATATAAATAATACAATATAATGCACAGTTGTTGAATTATTTATTTACTGTCGAAGGGTGTGTGTTAAGGGATCTCAGTATAAAGTGTAGTCAATGAAAAAATGCTTAAGACCACTGTGCACACCTTTCACTCTTTCTATTTCTTTATTGTAAAGGACATGCCTTGTAAAGGACTCATACCTGAATTATCTCTATTTATTTTCTAAATGCTTTTAACTGTGAGTTTGTACTGTATACTTTAATAGTGACAGTATTTCACTTACACTTATATTCTTATCATATTTTTTTTCAACAATTTCAGTGCCTTCTGCTTCACAGAAAACTTATTTTGCATGTATGAAACCCAGAACATGGAGGATGGTGATGTTCAGACTGTAATGACCAAGACCGCTTCCTTAGATTTGAACAAATTGCGCTCTGCCTTGGAGTTGTGCCTGGAGAAACTACCCCCTATGCTGGAACTAGGGCAAGTCCCACTGCTTGTGATGCAAGAGTTCAGTTTTCCTTACCACAGGCCATCTATCATCAGCATGAGTTCTGCTTCTAGTGACCTGATGCCTGAAAGCATTGGATATGTTCTTCTTCAGGTATAGTCTCACAGTGACAGTAGTAATGATTGCACTTGTCATATTGTATTTTAAAAAAATTATTTCATATAGCTACATAAAATATATATTTTGTTTGAGGTGAAAATGAGAAAATAAATCACTAGAAGTTCCACTTCACAATTAAAAGCTTTAAATATGGATACATTGTGTTTAAGTCTTAGTCAGACAAAGAACATTAACAGTTTCTTTAAACTTATTTGTATATTTATTTGCAATCCTGAATATCATAACACGTCTTCGAATTAATATTGATATAATTTTTAAAATTGGTTTAATATTAAACAATATATAAATATATTTTACAAATATGCTGCAGTTCTGAATCCTACATCAGGATTATCCAGTCTTATAGGCCAAGGACTTGGACACATTGTTTATAGTTGTGGGACATGTGACCCCCCCTAGTTTCACCGTCAGACAGATACTATATTTTTTCTTTATGAAATTAGGATGGTTGGGGGAGAGTTTGCTTTCTCTGTTTCAAAAAATAGTCCTTAATTCTCTATGTCTGATAGCATTAGAAGTGAATTTTAAAAAATTCTAATTATATTGTTTTAATTAATAGCTATAAAAATAAAATTGCTAAGTATAATGATTAGTAGAACATTTTCTCTTGGTATATTTCATTACATATTCTGACCTGGCCACTGGTCATTGTGCAGTTATTATAACCTGTTTGCAACTGTTCCTATTATTTTTATCTTATGTTTTGTTCAGGAGTGTTTGTGGATGAATGCCCTTTTGTGCTACATAAGGCAGCAAATTTCAGAACTACAGTCCTCTCTGTTGGGTGGGCCCATGGCACTGCCCAAACCTCACCTGTCCACAGTTTATAGCCTTCAGGAAGAGATGGTCCCTATTTCCTGGATCCATCCTAACTGTCAGCCATGTACCCATTCTCTGATGTCTTGGCTAGATGGTGAGATTTGTTTTACAGTTATATAATAAAAATAATTTAAATATGATTATTTCTGCTTAAATAAATATAAACGCCCCAAAATATTTGATATACATTATTTTCTAATTCACTGGTGTGTGAGTCATGGTCCAGCAACATCAGAATTCACTGAAGTGGGAATATATGATATGAACATCTCAGTGATAATTATAATATAAATTATTATAATTATAAATATAATTATAATATAATAATTATAATAATAGATAGTCCAAATTCATCATAATCATCAAAGTCAT
This sequence comes from Sinotaia quadrata, assembly GCA_028829895.1. NCBI lineage: Eukaryota > Metazoa > Mollusca > Gastropoda > Architaenioglossa > Viviparidae > Sinotaia > Sinotaia quadrata. The sequence continues at coordinate 48,905,667 of CM054179.1, forward strand.
TGGCTAATTCAAATATATAAGAGAATTAATGTACAAAATATTCTTCTCAGATTTCCTGAGTTCTTAGATGGCAAGTTCCTGAAACAACTGTACATGGTAAAATCTACAAACTAAATAGTGCTGGTCAAAATCTACTAACTAAATAGTGCTGGTTAAAATTTACTAACCAAACAGTACTGGTTAAAATCAAGTAACCAAGCAGTAATGGTTAATCACAAAGTATTAGTCATGAAATTACACCCCTTTCAAAATTGTTTTCCACATTAGTTCACCATGAATTTGTCACCACTAGAGACAGGATTCACATCCTCTTTTAAAGCAGTCATCTTGTCTCATGATTCAAATTTAAGGGTTAACAGCAATAAGCAGTGTTTTGTGTTACATATTAACATGTTTAAAGAAGTATTATATGATATACAAATAAATATTTAGAACACATTATCATTACACAGATTTGGTTAATCGACACAAACAGCTGCATGGTTGGGTGAAGAAACGAATGGTTCCTGTTTTTGATAAGAACAAAGAAATGTCAAACCCCACCATTGCACGTGGCCGGCTGACCTCCCTATGGCTTGGAGGACTAGTAAACCCACAGGCTTTGCTCACATCCATCAGACAAGAAAAGGCTGTTGTGGCTCGTACAGATATTGATCAGGTTAATATGATGAATTTTGGATTGTGCTTAATGATAAAATATTCAGAAATGAACCAAATATATATATACAGAGAGAGAGAGAGACGCACACACACACTGGGCATGAATAGAATAGTCAGAATATAGAGTAGTCTGTTGCTGAATGTAATATGTAATATATATATATTATATATATATTAAATTTCTGGTGGAGTAATACTAATAGTCAATATTTACAGTAATTTGTTGAGAAGCAATCAACACTTTACTTCTGCATTTTCAGTTTTACTTTTTCTGCATACATTTATCCAGGACAAGAGAGATTTATAATATTTCTACAATGTCTTTTTTATCAGTTGGTTTTATCATGATTGTCAAAATGTCAGTGAGAAAACATTTGAGGCAATTTTTGAGGTAATAAATATTATTGTTTAACTATTATTGCAATTGGAAAAAAAACTATGCACAGTTGCCAGTAAGTGAGCATGAATTTCAGCTAAGATGATGCAATTCAAAGGCTGTTATTCAACATGCATAATGAGTCAAACAAACCCTCATTTTATTCAGTAGTTTTGTCATTTTAAGGAAGAGTAAGATGGTTCATTCCAAAGGCTGTTATAAACTGTGCATATGACAGTCAAACATTATCTCAATTTATGAAGCCATTTTGTGAATGTGTAATAAATTTCATCAAAGAAATATGGGTTTCTAGATATACTGTTTTCATATAAAGTATTGTAAAATGCAGATATTATTACAAAAGTACTGAATGTCTAAATAACACATAACTATAATGTGTATTTACTAAAATCCTGAGGTGTTTGTGATAATGCATACTTATAGGATAATGTAAATCGACTAGATTTTGAGTATCAAGAATGATGATTATTATTGTAGCATAAACTGATTAGAAAGTTGGAATGACTATAATGATATAAAATTATAAGTGTAATAACTTTGGATGCATTTATTGATGCCTGTTGTATTTCAGATTGACTTTTGCTGCAAGGTGATCAACAGTCAGAACATTGCAGAATTTGAAATGGATGAGGGGGGACTCTTTATCAATGACGTCTATTTGCAGGGAGCTGATTGGAACTACCAGTATGACAGGCTTGCTGAGTCAAGGTCAGAACTATGTTCATATTTATCTTTTATTAAATTTATTTGTTTATATTTTAAAGTGGAATGATATCTTACTTAGAAGTTATGTTCTTGATGTCAATGCATAAAACCAATTTAACATACAGTAAAAATTGTGGTTATAAAAAGTACAGCACACCCATTTGATGAATGGTGAGGCATAACTTCTCTCAATAAGTCCAACAAAGCCAATTTTTTCTTAAGCATTGGGTATTTCTTCAGTTAAACATGAAATTAAATACACCTAGTTGTCTTGTGTTTTGGCTCCATTGAATTTTGAACAATACATAAGTATTGTTAGATACTAGAATCAAACATGATGAAATGTGTATAGGGGCCAATTAAATTATGAACAATACTTACTTAGCAATTAATATTAAAATCACACAGCTGACACTGTGACAAGCACCAACTGAGGGAATGACCAGATTCTTGAAGGGGAGGTTACTGCCCACTTCAGATGATGGGCATAATTGCCAACAGTACTTTTATTGTTGATTCTGTTTGTTGTTGCTTTGTTTGCTTTATGCTGTATAGTTGAATTTGTTTAAATTAAATGTGTAAGATGTGACTCTACCTTATTTGGTGTTTTAAGTTAAATGTGTAAGATGTGACTCTACCTTATTTGGTGTAAACTTAAAAGGCCCCTTCTACAATTTTTGGGGAGAGGTCAAATAATGATTAGTTTAATGTTCATATTCATAATTGTTTTTTCTTGATTGTGATTATTTTGTAACAGCATTTTACTTATGACAGAAAAATATCATGACTGTATGTCACAATTTCCAGAAATCCATGTGTAATATCACAATCTACCTCTTCTATGTCACTCAGAGATGTAACGCTTGCTTATATAACTCTGTGTGTTGAGTATCACTCAGTGGTTTAATGCTTGCTTATCTAAATCTGTGTGCTGAGTATCACTCAGTGGTTTAATGCTTGCTTATCTAAATCTCTGTGTTGAGTATCACTCAGTGGTTTAATGCATGCATATATCTACTAAATCTTTTTCTTTTATCACTCAGCTGCTTAACTGGCACAGACCAACAAACGTCTGTGTTGTGTCACTCAAAGAATTAGTTCATGCATATATCTAACTAAATGTGTGTTTCTTAACACTCAAATATTTAGTGGGCACATGCCTATGTCTGTGTTGTGACACTCGAAGTCTTAATATGTACATATTGTCCCTTAAAGACTTACTCTGTAACTTTATAGATGTAAATGTGGTCTTCACTCAGAGACTTTACAGATACACATGTATGTCTTCAGGTCTGCTTTGTGCCACATTCCATGTCTTTATGTGTATCCCATCATCAAAAGTGATTTTGAAAAGGAAACTTCCCAAAATGTTCCAAGTCCATCAGCATCGGGTCATGGATCTAATAGGCGTACCACTCCAGGACTCCTATCTGAACAGGAAATGCAGGACAGGAGAGACAAAAAAGCACTGGGAATATACAACTGCCCAGTCTACATGAACAGGGTAACATTTTAAAGAATTGTTTTTGAATAATAAATCAAAATTTATTTTTACTTGAAAGCTTTCTTTAGATAATTTCTTCTCAATCAGTCAGTTTGAAACAATGTTGAGGTTGATTTATGACTTTGTCGAAGTTAACTTATTACACAAATGAATTTAAGAAATTTAAACACATTTTAAAATGAGAAATATTTATTGGTGTACACTTAAAATGGAAACTTTTAAAGAAATTTAAAAAGAATAATTAATTTTGCATAAAAATAATTTAATTTGACAGAATTAGAATTCAAAGTAATCTGCACAATCCACTGATAATATTATTTAAAGTCTTTAAATCATAGGCAACACCCAGAAATTTGTTTGGGGAGTATGAGTTTGGGGCAGGGGATTTGGCACAACATGATTATTTTTCCATTAAAAGTTATGGGGAGAGAGAAATTATGTTTGTCAGTTAATTCTGATTGGGAAGGGAGAGAATTTTACCTAGTGAATGTAACAAGTTATCTGTTTTAATGAAATATAATTTTACTGATTTCAGAGTCGTCAAGTTCTTGTTTGCTCTTTGCCAGTAAATTGTCCAAGCTCAGAGGAGAAGTGGATCTTGTCTAGTGCTGCCTTCATTTTAGACAGAGGTAACAAGGCAGTTAGGTCACTTTTTTACTTTAGATCTTGTCTATGTTGCCTTCATTTTAGACAAAGGTAACAAGGCAGTTAGGTCACTTTTTTACTTTAGATCTTGTCTAGTGCTGCCTTCATTTTACATAGGGGCAATTAAAGTCACTGTTACTGTGGACAGAGGTAACAAGGCAGTTACAGTCATTTTCTGATTATAATTATAGACTTTGTCTGCTAGTGCTTTACTGTAGATAGATAAAACAAGGCAATTACAATCATTTTCAGATTATCCTAGTATTGCCTTCCTTTTTTAAATAGAAGTAACATGACAATTAAAACAATTTCTAGATTATAGTCTCGTCTAGCATCATTTTCATTTTAGAACAATGTAATAAGCCTTATGAAGATACTTTATTATTTTATACACAAAATGAGAATTGTTATTAATATTTATATAACTCAAACCCATTTAATGCTGTGTTAGAATTCAAAACAAAAGCAAACTTTGAAACAGCTATGAATAATCCCCCACCGACGGAGTGCAGGTGAGGGTGTGCGCCAAACTGGTGTGACCGGTTTCACCCCCTTCTGCCAGCCCTCTTGCCCTCCACCTTGGGACGCAATGTAAGACTGTGGGTTCCCCCAGAAACATCCCAAGACTGAGAATATCTTAGGATAAAAGTCTAATACAGTTTTGGGGTGAGACAGCGAAAAAAGGAAAAAAACCAGCTATGAATTGAGCATGTTGCAATTTGCTAACACTGACCCAGATCTATCTTATTAGCAGTTTATTCACATACAATTAAACTTTCTTCCCTTCCTTGCTGAGTTTAGTTTTAGAGATGCATTTTCTTATTTCTTTTGATGCTATTTTTTAAATTGATTTGGATCACACATTTTAGTGAGGAGTCTTCAAAATCACTGATTAGAGTGAAAAGCATTAGACTAAGTGAGTGTGATGTGAAGCTACTGTTGTTGTTGTTGTTGTAGTGATCACTTCTTTTCCCCCACAGGAATTGTGTGGAAACTTTTCATCTTCTTGATGTTCTCAGTTTCTGTAGAGTTCCTGTGGGGTCTTCCTCCTTACTCTGTTCTAGGAGGGTAGTAATGTTAAAAAAAAAAAATGTGGAAGATTTATGGAAGTTATGGAATTAGTTTTCCACTTGCCTGTCATTGCCTACAGTTCACCTACATGCCCTATTAGTGTGTCAGTTATTGTATGCACTGTTTTTCCTAGGAATTGTGTTAACATATGTATAGAAATTTTTTTTTAAAAATGTGAGGAAGCTATTTGTAACTTCCTTTAAGTTTGTGGTCTTCTTTTTTATTACTTATTGTGTAATGGTGTGTGTGTGGTGGGTTTTATTAATATTTATTTTTATAGAACGACAATTACTTTCCATTCATGTTTTTAAGTCACACATAATTTATCTCAAAGTAATTATTTTTTAGGTTTGACTCCGAATTTCAAAGTGAGTCATTGTTCAGAATGGTAATTCAAAGAAATCATTAATTGCAAATTTTCTTTAGAATTCAAGTGAAGTTAAGGACTTGTCAGTAATAATAATAATAATACTGAAAACAATGACCTTTTTAGCATCCAAATTTTACCTCAAATATTCTAAGCACTTTACATTATGAAATGTACAATTCTTACAGTTGACAGATGTAAATATGATAAACAGAGAAACAGATTATGACAGTAAGACTATTTAACTATTCCAATGTAGGTCACAAAATGCATTGTAGCCGGTAAAGATTGTCAAATACAAAACTGACATAAATTCTTTCAAGATTGGAAAAGTATTTTGAAATATATTTTCATAGTTACATTTGTGTTAAAAATTATTTTCTGTATATTTTTAAGGGAATTTGTAGAGACATTAATTTTATATCATCTTAGTTTAAAAGTTTCTAGAAAGTGGTACTTAAACACATTCAGTAATAATAAGCAGAACTGTACATTTCATTTCAGCATTGTTCTTTGTCACTTTTCTTTTATATGATCGGATGACCAATACTTTATGTGGCTAATAATTTTTTGCCATTTTATTAGATTTGATGGCTAATGCTTGACATTACCAATGCTAGATGCCACAAAACTATACTCGTTCTTTTCAAAATAGTGTCACTTACAGACTAAATATATTAAAAACTACTGATAACAGTCAGTTAAGAGTATGATTGACATAAGATATAAAAATATAGAATTCATAGTCAATGATTTAATTCCTAATTCCTTCAAAAAAATGACTGCTGACTTAAAAGTTATAACAAAGAAATGAATAGATTTTTCCATTCACCAAAGATGCAAGTCTTCCAACCAGTTAAGTCTGTGGAATGAAATTTTCTGCTTTCAGAAGATTTTTAACTCTGGCAAAGTAGGCATTCCTATTAATAGTTTTCTCCATCTTGTATGTTCGGTACCTACCCACCACTACACAGGCATTCAGTAATGTCCAATAATATGTTGTAAAATAATACACACACTTGACAAAACTATGGAATGCTTTATTAAGAGGTAAACAATAGGTTAGGAATATGGGTTATCTTATATTTGAGGTACACAAGTTAATATTATTGGTTGTAATGTCAGAGATACAAGTAGATTTGCAGTATGTGATGTCTTATATTTCAGGTACACAAGTTAATATTATTGGTTGTAATGTCAGAGGTACAAGTAGATTTGCAGTATATGATGTCTTATATTTGAGGCACACAGGTTAATATTATTGGTTGTAATGTCAGAGGTACAAGTAGATTTGCAGTGTATGATGTCTTATATTCAAAGGGTAGTGCATTTTAACAGTATAGAATGCCTTAAAAATATACAGAATGCGTTTTCACTAAGGAATGTCATGTTCAGAATACTCTAGATTATCACAGGATGTGTTATAATAGTTAATAACAAATCCGTGTTACAGAATTAACATTATGGAAGTTTTCTAAACTGTACAAACATTATGGAAATAGATTTTTAAAAAAAACTATATGATTTCACAAGCACCAAAAGTACTTAACAAACAACAGTTATTATTCATTGGTTGAGTGGCATCTTTAATTGAACAGTATAATTTCTCAAAGATATACAATCGCTTTTCAATTAATTTTTTACTTAAGAGATTTACACAAAATATTAATTTTATTTTTTTCTTTACATTTCTAAACTAAAAGGTTTGCCAGAGGGGGCTACTAAGAAATCTCGTTCATATCAACTCCTTCAGCGATTGCCAATGATGCAGCTTATGGAAGGTGAAGAAGAGGAAGATTTCCCTGAAGAGGAGGAGGAGGAGCCCGAAGAAAATGATACTACGGGAGAGGAACCACAGCCAGAAACAGGATCTGAAGTTTCAATGCGTTCACAGCGTTCACAGCTTTCATACAAACGTATGTCGCCTCAAGCACCGCCTTTGCCAGTTGGGCTAGGATTGACCCGAGAACCAGCAATGATAACTAGCAAAGGCAACAACAAAGGTAGTGATGAATCATTGTCAAGTTCTCATGGAAGAGTGGAACCACCACTTGTGAGCTCCAGACCAACATCAGCTGCCACAGCAGGAAGTCAACCGACTTCGACATCAAGAGCACCAAGACCGCCATCAGCACCTCGTGCTGCCAGCGCCAAGTCTCAGACTGGGAACAGGCCTGCATCCATTGCAAGTGATAAGAACGTTCATAGGCAAGAGTTTGAAAGATCAAAAACCCCAGGGCAAGAAAGGGAAGCGGTCGAGGGGAGAAGAGAAGACCCCCAGCTGTCCCCTAAAAACGCAACCCATGGGGAAGAGATAGAAAATGAAGAAGACAAAGGAGATAGCAAATTGCAGGCTGACGAAGACTTGTCTGAGTATTCAGAATCAGAAGAAAGCCAGCAGGAGAGTGAAGAGAAAGCTGACAATGAAATTTCTGAGAAAAAATCACGATCTTTGTCACCTCCCCCAGCAAAAGCTACTATTGCCAGTGATCAACCTCATAACACCTCCCAGCCTCTAGAAAGATCTTCTAGGCGTGATTCAGGCACATCTAGAAGAAGATCTCACAACTCCATTGAAGCTAAACCAGAAGAAGAAAAGACCAGCCAGAGATCTCACAATTCAAATGAAGGAAAACCAGCAGAAGAAAAGTCCAGCCAGAGATCTCACAACTCAAATGAAGGTAAACCAGCAGAAGAAAAATCCAGTCTAAGATCTCAGAAGTCCAGTGAAGAAGAACCAAGAGAAGAGAAGTCTGAACTGTCAACATCACGTGTCCTCACTAACTCTCCAGTCCAGAAATACGTTAGTGGACAAGATGCCACAGAAAATACAGAAGTTAAATCAAAAGCACAGAATGATGTCACCGACAATGACGACTTTTACTAGATTATTGTCACAGTGACCATTGGAAGCCTCTTTCGTACAGTGCTCTTAAACTACTTTAATACTTTATTGGTAGATGGACTCTTTTCAAAACTACCATCATAGCATTATATTGATAGCTAGAACCTGAAAATATCATCAGAACATCTCTACTGGCTTCCATTTTTGTTCTGAGAAATTTGCTTTTCTATTCTTCCATGAAGAGGACACATATTTTTGACGAGTCAAGAAAGTTTTCAAATGGTATTACATAAATTAGGTCCTGTATCTCTACCAGTTTTAAGACAGTTATGATGCATTTGTTCAGCCCTGAAGACAATGTAGGAATATCTCTGTGCCAAATAAAAGTAGACAGTCCAAAGTGCAGAATCATAGACACCATGAATGCAGTGTATTTTGTAACTCTTGCCATGTTTTATTGTATATTTTATAGAACATGGCTGAGTGCCCACACACATAGCTGATTTCCTCAGAGACCATAAATTTTTCTCAAAACACTGAAACACGTAGAGAATTTGTTTTTAGTGCTGTATAATAAGTTATTGTTAACTTCACACATGTACTCATCATACCCATTACATCCATTCACAATCTGAGTTTATTGTAAACCAGTTTCACTGTATGTCAATAAATATGTAAATAGTATGGGTTTCAAAATGTACTTTTAATTTAAGGTAAAATTTATTAACCATGAATCTTTGTCTTTTCTTTTAACCACTATTTATCATATTAAAAATAATAATGTTTTATTAAGAGAGTTACAACAAAACTGAACATGAATCAATTCATTTCAAAATTATGTGAATATTGTCAAATGTTAATTACTTTTTAATTTAGAAAACTTTAAAGATATATGTTGTTTGATGTTGTTTGGTTTTTAAGTTCACCAGTGTTATATCTATTCTGTAAATTATAAAGTATTTAGGTTGCTTTTAAGATGTATCATTTTGTTTTATTTGTTTAAAAATATATATTTTGTTCAATGTTATTTGTTATAAAACTTATATATTGTGAACTCAGATGTGACTCTTATGTCCATTTTTGTTGTATCATTGATATTCAATCCAAAATATTTATAATTTTTTTGTTTTTGTTAGCTCCATAATTTTCATCTGTGACACTCCATGATTTTCATCCATGACATAATTAATTATTAATGCAAAATTTCTGGTTACTTTTTAGATAAAATTCCTATGCTTTTAAAAATAATCTCTCTCTGTCTGTCTCTCTCTCTATTTAATCCCCTTTTGCTGTGATACATTTAATATTTATTTATTTTAAAGGAAATGCTTCTGCAGCCTTGTAAGATTTTACTTTATGATCAGTATTATCAGATTTTCTGTTCAATCATAAACTAATTAAATATCTACTTTTGAAGTGACTTGAACTGCTGACATAGAGTGATGGTTGAATTTTATTGTCACCCAAAGCATTTCTGTGAAGAAATTTTGTATTAGTTTTTCACACAAGATTTATTTTGACCTACATGGATATTTGTAAAGACAGCATTGTTCTTTTTCATATAACATTTAATCTCTACCTTAAATGTATTTTTAAAATACAGCATTGTTCTTTTTAACAGTATGTTGATTTAAAAGCATTAAAACATGTACAATGTAATATTTTTCATACAGCTTTAAGAATTTTAAAATGTTTGTAGCATTAAGAATATTAAAATGTATTATTTTACAATATGTACAGTATTAAAGTACAACAGTTGCTATGCAGTATTAAATGTTTTAATGTAATAAATGTAGTTTTTTTAACAGCACTAAGAACATAATAATGTTTTGTAATTACTGAGTTAAAAAGTAGACTACTGCGTGGGGAATATTTGTAAAAGGTTTTCAACATTAATTTTCTTTTAATAAAATATATTCACATCAACGTTTACTTGTACAATGTGTTTAATGGGACTGTTTCAGATTATGAAGAATTCAATGGAAATTGCATGTTATGTTAACAATATTCATCGTTCAGTTATGGATTTGTTTCCAAGGATAATAATAGAACATTAAGGATGTTGTTCAGTTCTTTTATGTAAAATTGTTGGAGGCCTCTGCCTAGTTGCACTTATGTGTGATCATTTTATTAAGTAAATACAGAACTTAAAAATGAATTTTTACTTATTTCATAATTTTGAAGAATTGTGATATATCTCACTGATTTGTGTTTTGCAAATTAAAGTTTATGAAAAAATATTCTTAAGATCATTATTTGTTTAAATGTGTTCATATTTATAGTGCGTTAAGTCATACCTACAATGTGTATTTTGTATTTCAGAGGAAATTTAAATGAGAGCATAATTTATGTTAATCAAGATCACACATTAATTATTATACCAGACATGATTTAAATTAATGAAGTCTACACATTAATATATTGGACATGATTTAAATTAATCCAAGACTACACATTGATATACCCAACATGATTCAGTGAATCAAAACTATAAATTAATAAAATGCACCCAACATGATTCAGTGAATCAAGACTAAAATTAATACAATACTTAACATGATTATTGAAACAAGACTATAAAGTAATATGCCCACTGTGATTTTATATAAAGGCCACTTATTCCCTGTACAGTATAATCAGGGAACAAATGCTGTTTCCAGTCTATTCATCTTTAACTCCATTCTCTCTTACATTCAAGTCTCAACTTTCAGTTTCCTGCAATTGTATTTATTAGCCCGATACGGGCACAGAGCATAATAAATACAGCATATCAATTTTATAAGTGCATTCAAGAGAAACAATGTCAAGTGTTTAGCATACTAATATACGAGCATCATAGTTCAAAATATTTTAGAAATAATAGTCTGTTCACATAATACATCTCTACATAAAACACAAGTATAACATATCAATAGCAAAATGCACAAATTATTTCTAAGTCCATTCTCTCTCAATCAGTTAACTCATCATTAAGCTAATGGCCACCTTTCAGGATAGACTTCTTGCCACTCCAAATTCAAGTGATTAGACAATAGAATCCTCTACAGCTGGTAAACTTTTGATCTGAGCCCATTAGCTGGTCTCGTTCCAGTATATCATAACCACTGGATAATAAAAACTACTCGTCTAGTTGGAACTGGTTTGGATTGCATCAGCAATTACTAGCATATTCTCAACTTGAGTTGTTTACTCCAACTCTGACACTTCCAAAATACCATCATACGGAGTGCCCAAGGTCACATTGACAATGAAGGTCTAGAAATAGGGATAGGCAAATTTACTCCGCCACAGACTGCAATCAGGAGCTACACGTTAAGGGAAGTTTGAGCTGGCTAGTGGGAGTTGCGACAGTGCCCGAGTTGTGTGTGTGTGTGTGTGTGTGTGTGTGTGTGTGTGTGTGTGTGTGTGTGTGAGAGAGAGAGAAAGAGAGAGGGAGAGAGATTGATAATTCTACATTTTTAACACTTAGAATCATTATTATTATTACTGCTGTTGTTTTTACTATAATGACGATCTAAGAAAGATTTTTGATTACTTTTATTAGTTGGTAAATTAATATTCGACAACAGTTGATGTACACGTTCGGTGAAAGAGCGCACGGAACGGGCTTATGGTGAGTATTGATATTGTAACTACTTACATGAAGACAAGCTCGTGACGTAATCATCTAGCTCAGCTGACCGCGTACACAGAAAGAATTAGAAACGATTTCCTCGTCTTTTGCATCTGTACAGACTTCCTGTAAAATGGAGATAAAAGAAACGCGTGTAAATACACACTCAACTTATTTAGAGTTTCTGTTTAATGAGAGTTGAAAGATACAAGTGTAATGAATTTAAATACATTCTCAACTTATTAGATTTCCTGTGAAATGGAGTTAGAAGACCCAAGTGTAATTTAGTGTGTGTGTGTGTGTGTGTGTGTGTGTGAGTGAGTGCGTGCGTGTGTGTGTATGTGTGTGTGTGTGTGTGGTGTGAGTGCGTGCGTGTGTGTGTGTGTGAGTGTGTACGTGTGTGTGCGTGTATGTGTGCGTGTGTGAGTACGTGCGTGTGTGTGTGTGTGTATGTGTGTGTGTGTGATGTCTGAAAGTCAGAGAAATAAACGCGTATATAAACGTAGAAGTCTTTGACAAGTCGCATAGTGACTGCCAGCAACAACCTCACCTTCTGAAACCATATCAGGAAAATTTTTACCATTTCCTTCTTTTCAAACTGTCCTAAAATTACTCAAATCTAGGATACTTTTGTATTAATTCTTATTATTTTCTTAATTGGGATGTGAAACAATACAGGCTTTGTGCATGCGTGACACGGAAGATCACTTTCACCCTATCATAGTTTGCCACAGCCGCCATCTTCCTGTTGGCAACATACTCAGTGGCGTGTAGTCTCCAGTCTTTGATGACGACCAAACGTCGTACATCGATAAGTTAACGAAATGTGAGGTAAGTGAATGGAGTCCATAAACTCGTCTTATCACCGAGTCACAAAACGTTCGTGGCTGTATTGTTTTGCACAAATTATTCACATGTAGCTTAACTTACTCGAGCAAGATTAGTTGAGATTATTTGCGAAATGAAAGTGATAAACTATCAAGCCAGATTTGCCTGCTCTTATGTTCCGATCACGTGTACACCATGCCTCAAACTTCACCGTGAAGTGTGACACTGTAAATAGAAGGCACTAGCAAATGTGACATAATAAATATGCCTTGGCACAAACTTGCAAAGTATGATATTGTGACTAGGTTAATAGTGCACACTTGCAATGTATGATATTGTGACTAGATTAATGGTGTACACTTCCAATGTATGATATTGTGACTAGATTAATGGTGTACACTTCCAATGTATGATATTGTGACTAGATTAATGGTGTACACTTCCAATGTATGATATTGTGACTAGATTAATGGTGTACACTGGCAAAATATGATGTTATAATATTCAATGGTATAGACGTGCCGGAAAGAGATTATAACGGGTTTACTAGCATAAACCTGCATCCGAAAGTGTGACATTGTAAATAGTACGCTAGTACAGACTTGCGAAGTGTTGCATTGTAAATAGTACACTAGTACAGACTTGCAAAGTGTGAAATTGTAAATAGTACGCTAATACAGACCTACAAAGTGTGGCATTGTAAATAGTACGCTAGTACAGACCTGCTAAGTGTGGCATTATAAAGAGTATGCTAATACAGATTTCAAAATGAGACATTGTATAAATAATGATAAAGTGCAGACATGCACAGTGTGACATTGTAAATAATATATCAATACAGACATTGCAAACTGTGACATTATAAATAGATTCAGTATATAGATTGCAAACTGTGACATTGTAAATAGTGTCAATACAGACACGCAAACTGTGACTTCGTAAATAATGTATCAGTACTGACATTGCAAACTATGACACTGCAAATGTATCATTACAGGGATGCAACATGCAACTAGTCCACAAGTAGATAACTTCAAACTGTGACACTGTAACTAGTCCATAAGTAGAGAACTGCAAATTTTGACATTGTAACTAGTCCACTAGTAGAGAACTTCAAACTGTGACATTGTAACTAATCCACTAGTAGAGAACTGCAAATATTGACATTGTAACTACTAGTCCACTAGTAGAGAACTGCAAACTTTGACATTGTAACTAGTCCACTAGTAGAGAACTGCAAGCTGTGACATTGTAACTAGTAGTAGAGAACTGCAAAGAGTGATATTGTAACTAGTAGTAGAGAACTGCAAAGAGTGATATTGTAACTATTAGTAGAGAACTGCAAAGAGTGATATTGTAACTAGTAGTCGAGAAGTGCAAAGAGTGATATTTAACTAGTAGTAGAGAACTGCAAAGAGTGATACACTAAATAGCACATTAGCACAATTTTACGCAGTGTGATATTGCGGCCACTGTATTGATAGGCCTATAATCTCGTAAACTGTGATATTGCAGCTATTGTATTGATAGGCCTATAATCTCGTAAACTGTGATATTGCGGCCACTGTATTGATAGGTCTATAATCTCGTAAACTGTGATATCGTCAAGAGTTCAGTAACATATGCAGACAAAGTATAGAGTGTACTATTGCTCTTGTTTGGTTTTTCAGTATCGGTTTCACTTCCCAGTTTAATCCAGTGTACTCTAAAACAACAGCCGTTTAATACTTTTGAATCACAAAATCACTGAACTATGGCCGATCAAACGGTGTCGGCGGTTGAAGAAGAGACGTCGGGTTTGGCTCTCAGACCTGAAGACGGTTCAACCGGCAACGTTCAGGACGACGATTTAGAAAAAGATTTACCATCACCCGGGGTAGATGTTCACGCCCTATTTGGAATTCCCAAAGCAAAGAGATCGAGTGAAAAATCTGATGTGCAGGAAGAAATCGAGGGTATGTACTGTATGAAAAGCTTTTGTGTTAAACGGAAAATATGTATGTTTACATCACTGTACTTCTTTTGTATATTTCTTATGGTATATATATTTGTGTCACAATGAGAAGTCGATATATATATATTTTTTTTTCAGATTTGAACATAAAAATAGTAGTTATTTCCGTGTCACCTTTCTAATAGAAATTTCATGTAAATGATTCAAAACAGCATTACGAAATATTTCAACATACAATGTCCGAAATTTCATGTAAATGATTCAAAACAGCATTACGAAATATTTCAACATACAATGTCCGAAATTTCATGTAAATGATTCAAAACAGCATTACGAAATATTTCAACATACAACGTCCAAAATTTTATGCAATTGATTCAAAACAGCATTACGAAATATTTCAACATACAACGTCCGAAGGCTGAACGAGGGTTATCAATGCTCTAGTAGTAAACAGTATTATTAGTCCCAGTGTGCATGTATGTATGTATGAATGCATGTGTGCCCATATGTAAATAAATGTAAGAGGCTGTGCGCGCGCGTCTCTGTGTGTGTGTTTGCTTTTTGTATAAGAGAGAGAGATACATGGAGGAGGAAAGGAGACATGAAATGTGTTTGACTGTGCGCTTGTATGTTGGCAAAGTAGATCTTTGCATATATATGTGTAGTGGAGAGAGCTAGGGGATAAAAGGGACAGAGGAAATATATGTTTGTGTGTGTGTGCGTGCGTGTGTGTAAATGTGTATGTATGTGAGTACAGTATGTGTTTGTGTGTGTGTGTGTGTGTGTGTGTGTTTGAGAGAGAGAGAGAGTAGGAATATAGAAGAAAAAATATGTGAATGTGTTCAGAGAGACAAAGGCAGGCAAGCGGACAAAGACAACGACTTTGAGGGAGAAAGTGTTATGTGAGCAATAGAAAGTGGATCTATATGTATGACTGTGTTGCGTGTGCATGTGTGTGTGTGTGCGTGAGCGCGCGCCAGAGAGAAGCAGACCGATAAATCGATTAAGAGACAGCATGCATATTTGCTATTTACATGTGTGTGTGTGTGCGTGTATGTGTGTGTGTGTGTGAAGTACGCGTATGTGCGTGTGTTCTGCATGCGTGTGTCATTACTATTTCGGAACAAATCTCAAAAATGTATGCGTGTGAACCTTTGTAAGCAATCCCCTGTATACATTTGCAATGTTCTCGATTTAGCAAGACAATAGTAGAAAGCCCATTATGAGTTGTGCGTGGGTGTTTTTTCTTCCCCGCCCCCTCCCTCACCGCTGACATTTCCACGCAGAAGCCGCAGTAGACATGTTATCGTTAGATATTCTCGGTCTTGAGTTGCTTCTGGCGGGAATTCCTCTCCTCACTGTTTTCTGGAGAGGGGAGATGGCTGGTGTTGAGTTGGTGGTGGTATTTAGTCGCATGTCTTTGTAGTTGTGAAGTTCTAGATTTTTTTTTCTCTTCCTGTTCAGTTGTGCTCACATTCAGAGATGTGTTCTGTGTCTTGTGTCTGTAGTGTTGAGCATCATAACTTGTAGAATTTTGTAGCATTTGTTTGTAGCATTGGAAGTTGTGTTGTCTATGGTTGATGGCTGTTGCTGTTGATTTCCAGTGTTGTTGTAGTATGTTTAATGCCGTCTGGTGAAAAAAAAAACGCGGCGTTGTATAGAGATTGCAGTTCTCTCCCTTGTTAAGGACATGTCTAGCCGGCCAAGGCGAGCTTTAGTCCGGAAATCCGTGGGCTAAAGCTCTGGTGAATGTTCTTGCCCCTCTAGATGTTTGAGTGGGACAGTGGGTGGGAGGGGGTGTCTTACAGATCCCAGACTAGATGTTCAACATCATGTCCTCCTTACTGGTGGTGTTGTCGTTGTTGTTGCTGGCGCTGTCGTTGTGGCTGTCTCCGGTGTCCGTTGGGATGCATGAAGGTGGGCGCTGGCGGCCAGTATAGGTAGTCGAGGAGAACACACACACACACACACACACACACACACACACACACACACACATAGTTCTACTATTTGACCGAGCACCGGAGAACTATTTGTGTGTGTGTGTTAATTTCTACAAAATATTCTGAAAAGGCAGAGAACCACGAAAGATGAAAGATAGTACACAAATACGGGGTTGGGTGGGGTAAAAAATAAATATGTTTAGACTTTGTTTTGTTTTGTTTTATTTCACCAAAAGTGATTCATTTCTATTTAGACGGTTACCTTTTCTCTTGTTTAAACATTCCAACAGACACAGACTCGTACGACAACCTCTCAGACAGTGACGACGAAGAGGAGTTCCAAGAAGGCGAATACATACTCGTTGGTAAATAGAAAGGGGGGTGTTAAAACGTATTTATTGGTAAATAGAAAGGGGGTGTTAAAACTTATTTGTTGGTAAATAGAAAGGGGGGTGTTAAAACGTATTTATTGGTAAATAGAAAGGGGGTGTTAAAACGTATTTGTTGGTAAATAGAAAGGGGGTGTTAAAACGTATTTGTTGGTAAATAGAAAGGGGGGTGTTAAAACTTATTTGTTGGTAAATAGAAAGGGGGGTGTTAAAACTTATTTGTTGGTAAATAGAAAGGGGGGTGTTAAAACTTATTTGTTGGTAAATAGAAAGGGGGTGTTAAAACTTATTTGTTGGTAAATAGAAAGGGGGGTGTTAAAACTTATTTGTTGGTAAATAGAAAGGGGGGTGTTAAAACTTATTTGTTGGTAAATAGAAAGGGGGTGTTAAAACTTATTTGTTGGTAAATAGAAAGGGGGTGTTAAAACTTATTTGTTGGTAAATAGAAAGGGGTGTTGAAACTTATTTGTTGGTAAATAGAAAGGGGGTGTTAAAACGTATTTGTTGCATAAGTAATACTGGTTATCAATGATAATTTGTTGCCATAAATAACAAATATATAAAATGATCTGTTGTCACTATTAAGTAATATGTGTTCTTAAAGTTGACATCAGCGTTTGCTAAAAGCAACATGGATTGTCGGCAATGATTGGCAGCTGTTAATAATATGTAATATCAATACTGATTTTTTATAACAAAAGGAAAGTCACTGATTTATTGTCATTATTAAATAATATGTATTGTCAACACTGAAGCTAAAGCAACATTAGAGCATCAGTAATGGGCTGTTGCTATTATTAAGTAAAATATGATATCAATATTAATTTACTTCCATTATTAAGTAAAATGTGATATCAATATTAATTTGCTTCCATTATTAAGTAAAATGTGATATCAATATTAATTTGCTTCCATTATTAAGGAAAATGTTATATCAATATTAATTTACTTCCATTATTAAGTAAAATGTGATATCAATATTAATTTGCTTCCATTATTAAGTAAAATGTGATATTAATATTAATTTGCTTCCATTATTAAGTAAAATGCTATATCAATATTGATTTGTTGCCCTTAGTAGCATGGGTTATCTGTTATGGTTTATTACCACATTAGCATAATATATCAATGGTAATTTCTTAACCAGAGTAACAAGCGTTATTAGTCATGATTTATCACCACTCTATAGTATATCTAAAATAATTTCTTATCCAGATATCAGTCATGATTTATCACCACTGCATAGCATATATAAAAATAATTTCTTACCAAAAGTAACAAGGGATATCACCACTCTATAGTATATCTAAATTATTTTTTTAGCCGCCATTCATTCCAAATGTTGTTAATTTAACACAGACCTCCACAATTCATTGCTCGTATTGTTAGTAGTAAACATTTTGCCCAGCTTAAAGAAACGTTCACTTGATCAACTGTTACATGCAGCATTTTGAATTTTCATGAAGCAATGGTCTATTTTTCAACGTTTAAAAGTAGCTTTGTTCAGATTGTTAATGTTGTATAGTACTGTGTTCAGATGACAGCGAAGTCGCGCTGTTCACGTTAATGTAAGGTACTGTCTGTGTTCAGATGACAGCGAAGTCGCGCTGTTCACGTTAATGTAAGGTACTGTCTGTGTTCAGATGACAGCGAAGTCGCGCTGTTCACGTTAATGTAAGGTACTGTCTGTGTTCAGATGACAAGCGAAGTCGCGCTGTTCACGTTAATGTAAGGTACTGTCTGTGTTCAGATGACAGCGAAGTCGCGCTGTTCACGTTAATGTAAGGTACTGTCTGTGTTTAGACGACAGCGAAGAGTTCTCAGAGATTAAGACAGAAGTACTCGCTGAAGAAGCTGGATTTCATCGTCAAGCCCTTCTTCCAGTCTTTCGAGCGTGCACGCCGGCTGTGAGTTTTTTCCTATTAGTGCTAAAGTGACATTATATTTGTCATCTGCATGTTAGTAATACCTACTGAAGTGACGCTATGTTTGCCAGATAGCAAGTATTATTTGACAAAGTGACGCACTATTTGTCAATTAGCATAATAGCACTACGTACTAAAGTGACGCTATGTTTGCCAGATAGCAAGTATTATTTGACAAAGTGACGCAATATTTGTCAATTAGCATATTAGTAATAGCACTACGTACTGAAGTGACGTTATGTTTGCCAGATAGCAAGTTAGTATTATATACTATAGTGACGCAACATGTTTTAGTGTGTATATATAAAGTGACATTTTGTCAACAAAGATGCAAACGAATATCAGTATCTGCTATCTACTAAAATGACGCAGTATTTGTCAGCAATCATGTGAATAATATGTACTAAAATGACGCAGCATTTGTCAGATAGCATGCATGCGAATAATGTGTACTAAAATGACGCAGTATTTGTCAGATAGCAAGCATTTGAATAATATGTAGGCTACTAAAACGACACAATATTTGTCAAATAGCATGTGTGATGGGCAGTTTAACAGATTAGCTACCCAACCCCTAATCTATTTAATTCCACCTGTACAGGCCTTTGTAATTTGCAGATGGAGAAACTCGGTCATACCGCAGAGACATTAACCATTAATTAATTTAGTTCTGCCTGTCTCTGAGCGTTACCAGTTCAGAACTCCTTGCATAAGATAGTGTAGAAATTCTGGCCCACACACACTCTCCCTCAGCTCATGGGAACACATCGAAAATATGCTATTGTCTGACATTTTAACACAATTAAAATTAAGCCCCCACCCACTAAGCATGCGTATCTCCTTCCTTGTCTAAATACAGAAGTGGAAGTATAATTAACAAATAACAAAATTTATTCAACACAATGAAAGTTAAATAAGAAGTAATTGGTACACAATAAATAGTAGTCACAAAGGCAGGTTAATTGAGAAGAAATGTTCATTCAACTTGAGTTAATGATTAAATCAACATAATCTGCTACTGAAATCTGGATTGTTATTAAGCAATAGTTCAAAGTCTCTTGAAATGTTTATGACCAAGTAGAGTTCATTAAGCAGGTTCCCATATCTCTCTTGAGGAGTGCAAATGTTACGTGAATTTTTAATCTGACTCCTTATAAGTTACTAATGATTGCAGATACAAATAAGAGTAATAAATGGAAAGGTTATGTCACAGAGGTATATTAAGGAAGTACTAATTTTAGAAGTCAATCACCTGATATACTGTTTATCTGAAGGATGGAGTTGTCTTCCTTTTTGCAGGGGTGATCTTTGACACATGTGTATGTGACACTGACATGTAGGCAGTTGGATGGCAATGTTACATCATATGCTGTACTGTCACACAACTGGTGGTGTAACAGTGAAAACTTGATTGAAGGCTTTAATGAAGAGCTTGATGAAACTGATGAATGGAAGAATATAGAATGTAGAACATAGAATCAGAACATAGAATGCAGACTGTAGACCAGAAGAATGAAGTAAAAGTAGAATCAGACTGCAGAAATGATGAGTAGAAGTAGACTGGAATAAACAAAGGCTTCACAGCACTGTGGAAAAAACAAATGCTGCAGGCATGAGCCTGCATTGTGTATATGAAATAAACTAGGCCTCCCATCCCTTATTTTTCTCTCAGATATATTCAGACACACATTGTATCTGCAAACCAATACATTGTTCAGCCACAAAAATATACAGAAATATAATTAATGGATTTCTCTAAATGAAGAAGAAACATACAATTAGAATCTTCCACATGGAGCTGAAATGAAAAAATCTATTTATGATAAATACACAATGAAGAAATCTATATATGATAAATACACAATGAAGAAATCTATATATGATAAATACACAGTGAAGAAATCTATATATGATAAGTACACAATTTCATCAAGAGAAAGTTCTCATTCCAAATGTACAGTTTGGAGGATTTCCTAAAAATGGAGAATACAATTATACAATCTTTATTTAACAATTTTTAATTACAACAAGATTCTTAGAGCATCACAGTTCAACTCTAGAATAAAGAGAAAAAATTCTACTAAGCATTTCAGAGTAAAAAGAATGTTAGTTCTCTAATTTTCTAAGTGCACAAATATATTATCTATTCCAAAACACCCATATGTGCTGTTTACTGACTCAAACCTCAAAATCAGGATGTGTTGTTAGACAGTGTCTATTCTCAAATTTGGGATAGCTTATATATGCACACATCTTTACTTTCTATTGTTATAAATGGGAGAAAAGATCATTTTAAATGACTGGCCCATGTAAGGGCCTCAATACATGTTCCTATTATTTTCTTTTCTCAAGAGGGGGAACATCTGTTTCTTCAAAAAGATATGCACTTGGACTGACAGTCCTAGAAATTTCTCGAAGACAATGCTGGCCATCTCAGGGCCAGTGTTTTCAAGTTTAAGTTACTTAAGAGACGTGATTTCCCTTTACACAGGGGAAGTAATGGCTGCAGATCATTGGTATCTGCTCATGCATGACTGAGGGCCTATAGCAGGGGTGCACATATTTTTTAGGCCAGAGGGCCAAATTTCCAATTGATAGTGCGTGGAGGGCCGCCACATAAATGGCTTAGTAGAAAAAAAACCCACAAATAATGAAATAATGTGCTTTACATTCGTAATACGGGTAACATCCAAAAGTCCTCTGGGGCCGCATAGACTGCACATCTGCTGGCTCTGCTATGTAGTGCCAATTACACAATCATATAGATATCACTAGATTGGACTGTTCAACTCTTAATTAGCACTTTAACAGTTATTTTGTATCCTAATTCAATGATGGTTCAAAAAGAAATCTCAAAAGATAAAAGTGATAGACAATTAAAATTAAAAAAATTAAATAATTAATAAAAATATAATAAGTAATCATTGCTGTCATTTGCGTTTCAGGTGTTACAGTATGCACGTGAATAATATGCACTAAAATAACACAACAGTGTCAGATAGCATGCATCTGAATAATATGTATTAAACTGATGCAGTATTTGTTAGATAGCATGTTAATAATATATACTAAAATGACTGAGTTTAAGCCAGAGTTCTTTTCTCTTTAGTACGAGCGATGGATCGAAGAGAACAAAGGCATTGTTCCAGAAGAGGAACTTGCTGCAAGAATGTCACAGCTGAAATTGTATCGCAAGGTGCTGGAACTGTATGGAACTGACGCCGAGTGGTCAGCACTCTCACACGACCAGCAAGTGGAGCGAGACAATGAAGCACTACAAGTGTCGCAGGAGGCAAAAGCCATGGGGCAGTTACCAGAGGTGGTCGCTGAGGCATCGGTAAGTGGCAGCTTTTATGTGATTTAATTGGTCAGAGTATTACAACTGTTAATGACCCATAGGCTGTTTAACCTTTAACCTATGACACCATATGTTGAATTCCCAAGGATGATGCAAAAAAAAAAGATAACAAAACATCAACTTCGCAATATAATCTGCCAGTGCACAAACACCACCAAGTTGTTGCATAGACTTATACAAAATTAAAGAATAAAGGAATAAATGACTAATATAATTCTTAAGCGGTACTTTAGCCATTCACTAGCCGATACTGAACTACGATCATAGGACGTTACTCTGACTTGGTTGGCGTGTAAAGCACAAACGTCGATCAAACGTCCAACATCTCTACCATACTGATTTACAACATAAGCATTCTTTCTTTTACCTTTTCTCTGGTATCCAACGTAATTTATTCTGTTGTTCTCCAGATGGCCGCTGCTAGGAGACCGTCAGATGAATCAAGCGCTCCTGACAGCGTGCAAGAACACTGAACAAGGTCAACAGAGTTATCGGTCGTTGAGCGAGCGATGTGAAATGATGAGGATTCATCGCCATTCTTATTTTTCTCACTTGTTCATGAAACTCTGTGACAAAGTGCTTAATGCAAAGAGCGTAGAGTGCCCAAATTCATGCACTATTTGCTTCTGTCTGTGTGTGGACAAAATTATGTCATTGTTTACTTGGGTGTACTTAAAAGAAACTAAACACACGAGTGGGTAATCAAAATTCTAAAGTGAACTTTAAAATTTTAAGGTTTCAAAAATTAAATAAAATGTTCGAATCTTCTAACTGAGACGATCATTAGGACCAGAAGAACTATGATAACGCAAGCGCTTAAAATGTACAATAAAGAAAGAAAGCAAGGAAAGAAATAAAACAAACAAAATAAATTTAGCAAAACGAATGACAAACGAAATTAAGTACAAAATATATGCTAAATATTCTCCGTGGCAATCCATTCTTTAGCATGTGTGCGTGAATCTTGCAAGAATGCTGTAAAAGAAATTATAAACTCCTAGACATATCTAATGACGCTATTTCCATATTGTGAAATAAAACTGAGTCACAAAAAAATTGTTTGTAAGTTGTCTAAGTTTTTTCAACTAATTTAGAACACTTTTGCACAGCTAAATTCGAAAATGGCATCCGTTTTTGTTTTTTTTTTTTTTTTTTACCAGGTCATGTGTTTGTGCTAATTCGATTTTAAAAAGTCCGATCTTATAATCTACTAAACATTTAATGACGTTATTTTCATACTGTGAAGTAATCTGCTAAACATCCATCTAATGATGTCATTTTCATACTATTAAGCGTCTGCTAAACGTCTATCTAAAGACGCCATTTTCATATTGTGAAGTAAGCTGCTAAACATCCATCTAAAGACGTCATTTTCATATTGTTAAGTACGCTGCTAAACATCCATCTAATGACATAATTGTCCTACTGTGAAATAAATTGCTAAACATCTACTTAATGATGCCAACTTCATACTGAAGCACAACGCTTATTTTCTCTAAACACTTAAGTCACTTTCGTGCAGTCAATTGCTAAACATTTAAGTTACAACTCTAGTGCTGTACAACAGTCATTAATTAGTTCATTACCATGACATTAATTAGTTATTATGAATGTCACATGAATGTGACAAGGTAAAAAAAACTTGAAAATGACAAACAAACAATCTGTACATGCACAGTGTTTACTTAAATAATGCAACTATGAATGGTGGTAACGTGTAACATTCACATACCCATACGCTGAGCAAACTACATTATGCTAACTCCTCCAAAACCTAACCTCAGCCTCCCAACCTCACCTCTCGCCACCATCCCCAATAAATAAATTAAATTAGAAATAAACATATAAATTGAAAGCAAAAATTTAAACTGTAGTAGCATTAAAAGTAAGTGAAGTTTAATATATTCACCAAAAAATGTGTATTTTAAAAAAAAATTCCCCGCATTTGAAACACAGTGTTAGCCTAGGTAAATATGCATTTTTCTTTGTTATGCCGATCTGTGCGTATATTTTTGTGTCTGTCCAGGTGTGATTTTAAATTTCCCTTCAAAATGAATGAATAATTTTTAATTCTTTTTAAAAATGAGCAATTCTGTTTTCTTAAAAATACCCCCCCCCCTAACCTTGTGTTCTAATTGCTAAGTTTATTTATGTTGGCTTTCTTATTAGATTAAGAGTTTGTATTGCTTTACTTTCTAATACTTACGCTTCTGCTAAACTACTTTTTAGACATCTGTGAATTATTTTTGCACTGTTATAATTCATGCTGAATGATATGGTTTGGATTTCTTATTAGAAATAAGATTTTGTATAGCTTCACTTTTTTTAATACTTTATGAGTGATAAATGTATTTTAGACACACATCAATTATTATTGCCATGGCAAACTTTCTATACCGTTCAACTGTCAGAACAATTAACTCCTGTTGCTTTTGTTAGACCTCATGGTTGGGTTCAGCTTTGTTCATAAAGTTACACTTACTGTCAAGTAAAAATCGCCGGTCCTTTAAATCTGCATACAGAAATATTTAACCTGTTTTGCTGTATTATACTGCAAGGTTAAGTCTTTTAACACCCTACATAAATATTAATTCGTATTGCCGTGTTATACTGCAAGGTTAAGTCTTTTGACACCCTACATAAATATTAATTCGTATTGCCGTGCTTGTATTTCTGGAACTGTGAAATTAGTTGAACTTTTATTTTAATTTGTATCGTCATGTTATAATTCAGGTCAAGATAAATCTTAATATTTATTACCAAATTAATCCGAGTAAAATAAAGCTGTATACAGCATTGGATTTTGTAACACTTGTAAACATATAGCTTCAACGTACTGCTAAGCTGGCTATACATATAGTTAATTCATATTTGTGTGTTATGCAAAAGTGTTGTAAAGCTGTGTAAAGAATTTAATAATTTTTGCTTGTATGTTGTACTTCACATTTTGTCATTAACAACAATTATTAAATTTTACATCATTGTCATGTTATATATCAAAGTACTTTAAAATTTCCTACACACTCTACATAGATTTAAACTCTTATGATATAGCTTTGTGTGTTAATTCCTACATTACCATTTTATTAAACAATCTGCAGAATATTTGTGAACGGGCATTAGACAAAACATTGGTTAAATATAATTATCACTATTTATCAACCAATATTTCTGACTTATTTCCTGCTACACATATTTATCATATTTATATTACTCAAGAGGGATAACTCTTCCCAATAGCAGTGCCGATATAACTTGAACAATGGCTCCCCACCCCTTCATCAAGGCCCTGTCTTAGTTTCATATATGGTTAATGATGTAAAAAAAACCCAACACAATGATGAATACAAATCTGATTAATGATCTACAAATTAACTGACAAAATAAATATGATTAACAATCATTAACTTTACAGAAAACAAGCAACTCAAAGTTAACTATAAATGTAATTTTAAAAAAAGAAATAATAATAAAGATTTAAGAATGCGAATCAAGTCATATCATTAAATGCAACAGTTGTATTAGCCTTATTAAAATAAATGGGGTCCAGTGAGCCTTGCAAACGTGAACAAGACTGGTAAACACGTAACAGTTTATAAAATTATTGATCAGCTACAATAAATCAATCAATAAATAAATACAATAAATTCCAATGTGCTCACTTAAGATGTATCATAAAATCATCATACAAATTTAACATTATGTTTTTTTTAGATTTACTAAAGTCTCAACAAAGAAGACACATGAAGGCTACAACATTCCTACAGTCATTCATACAAAGAATTCTGCAAGATGATAAACATTTAATGCTGTTCTGACGCGTAAACCAAGTCTTCCACATTATTACGTCACACATTACAAGAACTCTAATCAGCTATTAATGAAACGTGATACTGACTACTCGACAGATTTACAGAGAATCTGACAAACTACTCATCAGCTATTGATGAAACAAACACTGGCTACTCGACAGATTTACAGAAAATCTGACAAACTCCAAGCCAGCAATTACTAAAATATAGTACTGACTACAGATTTACAGAAAATATCTGACAAACTCCGAACCAGATGTTAATCAAACATAATATTGACTTGGAAATGATGAAACTCACGATGCCTAATAATTACACTATTCCTTACTCACATTACACAGTAGCACCCTTAATTTAGTCCACCCCTATTATATGGTTGTGGGGTTCTATACTAAGTCAAAACAATGCACACAGCAACAACTAACCAGCTTTCGTTAAGCCCTATAAACGAAAATGTACTGATTCCACTACTAAAAAAAAAACCAAAAAAAAAAACCACACCTGGCATCCTGGAATTTCTGGTTCTGTCTTCAATGAAAATCAGTCCACAAAAACACAAAAGTCCACACAGGTTGGAAATTCGAGTTGTCTTATGAATAAGGGTCTTGACCGTTATCTGTACAATCGTTTGTGCAGTTAAGAGTTGTCAGCTGTGCATTGAGTTGTCTGTCAATGTTACAATGTTGTCTTCCCACGTCACTGTCATCACCATATGACACAGCTACAGCCTGTAAGGAGTCGGGGCTAGCGAGCTAAGGTCGAATAGATTTGGAGCCCCCCTAACTTTCATTCATCTTTAAAACATATTTCCCTGTCAGACTGGTGAGAGTGGACGCTAATATATCCAACCATTAACTCCTCTTCCATGCTGAGGCAAAGATCCTGACACCACTAGCGTGGTCTAGGTCTGTGGTAAGTCAGGTAGTAATAATATCCCAGATATCTAGCCAAGACTAACCACGTGATTGCCCCTGTCATGCCAAGAATACTCTCAGAGCGAGAACAACTGCTGGCTGAGCAGCAATGCCTAGAACCACTCTCCCAAATCGCCAATGGTTACAAATGTCTTTTATGCCGAGAAAGAATCTATCACGTATCGGTAATCCACTGATGCTCCTCCTGCCTCAACGAGTCACCGATGTTTCAGGCCATTGCCAACACGATCCTCTTAACAGAGCACAAATTGACGGGAAAAGCCCACAACCTGCGTTATACGCCTGTCTGATCGGGACACGAGGGTCGCCTCACCGCTCATCGTCATCTATAGTGGTCACAGCTTGGCAAGTCTAAAAGACAAATATCACTAAACTCTTATCCCTACCAAAGTGGACACTAACTAATGAACACTTAAAGACGCGTTTCGTCACTGTACTGATTCCTTCATGCTACCATTACTTTTTCCTTGTAAAGCTTTTCTTTTTCCTTGTAAAGTTTTATCCCTAAGTTCCCGATACTCGTGTTGTCTCTGTCAGGTTGGGATTGGGGGATCTCATCGTACACGTTCGTAATTGTAATGTTTTAAACGTTGTCAACTGTAAATATTCGTGACACCCGACACCGCGGAAGTGTGAGTGTACATGTGGTTGGCCACAAAAGGGTTTTAATTACTTTTACACCTTTAAAAATGCTCTCGCCACACCCTCTACGTACAGTCACACTGTCTGATGGTTGTCTCCACACACAATCACACTTAGGCCCCTATCTGACGGTTGTCTCCACGCACAGTCACACTGTCTGACGGTTGTCTCCACTACATAATGCATTGTACATTTTAAAGTCCTCAGCACGCAATACATTTTACATTTCAAAGCCCCCATTACATAATACATTATACAATTATCACTATGTAATATATTGTACATTTTAAAATCCCCACTACGTAATACATTTTACATTTTAAAATCTCCACTAATATATTGTACATTTTAAAATCATCACTACGTAATATATTGTACATTTTAAAATCCCCACTGAGTAATACAGTGTACATTTTGAAATCCCCACTGAGTAATACAGTGTACATTTTAAAATCCCCACTGAGTAATACAGTGTACATTTTAAAATCCCCACTGAGTAAAACAGTGTACATTTTAAAATCCCCACTACGTAATATATTGTAAATTTTAAAATCCCCACTACGTAATATATTGTAAATTTTAAAATCCCCACTACGTAATATATTGTACATTTTATAAACTGTGTGTGTGCACACGCGCGCATAAAATAATTTTATTTCCGGGTTTTTAAAAAAAAAAAAATCATGAAAACACTTGTTAGATAGTTTTGTATATGCAACGAGGGAAGTGGCAACAGTTCAGAATCGTATTCAGTAATTCGACTACGTCAAACTGTCAAGATTGAAATGTCACCTATAGAATGCTGTCCTGCAGGGAATTAAAAAATATATTTTGAGAGAGAGAGAGAGTGTGTGTGTGTGTTTCTCTTACACTCACCACAGACTCGCGGTGCGTCTGAGGTGGAGGGCAGGAGGGCTGGCGGAAGGGGATGAAACAGGTCGCACCTATTTGGCGCACACCCTCAACTGCCCTCCGTCGGTGGGAGGGGAGGGGGGAAAAGCCGCCTTTCCCTAATATTTTGAGAGCAACATATACTTAAATTATATAACAGCAAAACGTCGTAGAAAAGAGATTGAGAGATACACATACGTCATAAATGATTTTTAAAAATAAACATTTTTTTCGCTCTTAAGTTTATTAGTTAAAAATAGAACAACTTCAAGACATCGCGGATTATCAGAAATCAACGTAGGTTAGTTTTAACTACGTGCAAGCGTTGAATGTTGCAATGAAACAGTAGTAAATTCTTGTTATTCCCCCTTGCAGTCTTAGCCTGAGGAACTGTATCCACCATAGGACTTATTATTGATACAATAAGGCCTTAAGGCATAAATAAAGAGGAACAAGTCTGAAATCGTTATAATGTTTATTGTGATTTGGAGGAATGCAGGTTACCAGTCAGTATTATATTATATCAAGGTACTTGTTGGAGTAAACAAGAAGTGCAACCAGATATGTACAGTTTAGCAAATGGGCGTGCCTCAAAATTAGTCAATGTATAAAAAAAAAGTGACAGTGACATATCAACCACGGTGCCACTAGCCAGTCTAGCCAAAGTCGGAACATGCGATAGCCTCACTTTTAGCCACTCTAGCCCAAGTCGGAACATGTGTCATAGCTGCACCTTTTACTCATTATGACAGTATGCGCTAATTGACAGTCTGGAGAAAATTCTGTTGGAAATTATTCACTCTGTGACGGCTGTATTGACCGCTTATTGTCTGTAATAATTGCTCTGGAGTCTCGCGCTTTTAACTGTACCCGCTCAATGAAGAGCAAAAGTTTGTCTGACTGAAAGAGTGCTGCCAGGCAGGCAACGTTGAGAAATTTAACGCGGTCAGTAGAAAGCTATTTATAGCTCAGCCGAAAGCGTCCGGTAGCTCCTGCCGCTCGCTGAAGTGCAGTGTCAAAACATGGCGTCTGGTGTTTTGAGTCGTCTGCTTCCGTGCGGTGTTTTACACACAAACCAGAAAAGTATTCTCCGCCATGCGGGAGCATGCATTAATTTCGTTAGGTAAGTTTTAATGCTTATTATTCTTGATATATACATTTTTTAAATTAAAAATCAGCTATTTAAAAAATACTATTGCTTGTGCTTGTGCCGAAACAGATCTGTTATAAAAGGTGAAGGCCACCCTTTGAAGCAGACGATGTATCAGCACTTATTACTAAGAACTTGAGGCAATGCATATAGATGTTCCTTAGTAACCTGCGTGCTTTTTATGGAAATTGCTATTTACAGTTTTAAATGTATTCTATTATGAACAGAATTAATTTGATTATTTAAATTCTTAAGTGTAAAACAGCATCACTGCAATAGGAATTGTTTACAACCAACCTTGAACTTGGCATGCTAACGTCCTTTCGACTTGTCAGCTTCCTTGAACTTGATCCCGATGATCAACAAACAAATTTTGTTTGTGAAGTAAATGCTCGAATGGCTTTCCTTTCAGCTTTTTGTATAATGGTTTCATTCCCCTTGAAATTCAACAACCCCGCTCCGGGTCGAGCTCAGACATCCCCTTGTTCAGTCTACTCGATGTTCGGCCTACAGATTTCGATACTTATTAATTTTCAAGAAATATTTCGGTTTCCATTCTTTATTGACGAAAGCAACCAGAGAAGTTAGACGACGATGTAAAGGGAGCATTAGTTTTCATATATTTACGTGTTGGTGCATATCGCAGCAGATTATTTTTGTTGTATCGGCAAGACAGATAAGTGTCATGATTTGAGTTGCGATTTGCTTGGCGTTATTTTGCAAAGTAAGAGCTAATGATGGTGAATGCAATTTTACGATTAGCAACTTATGTCAAAATGCAAAATGACAAATTTCATTCCTAATTGCCCATAAATTATAGTGCACACAAAAATCATTCCAACCGACCGGTGTTACTTCCCCAGAAAATACGCTGATGCAAACCTCTCCAGAGACGGTCGCTCTCAAGACCCCTCTCTGGAACACACACACACACACACACACACACACACACACACACACACACACACACACACACACACACACACTCTCACACGCATTGGTTCATCTATTTCATTAAGTGACCAGTCAGTTTCACACCTCTGAACCTTTGCATAGCAGGTAAATTGAACAGTCTTAAACGCACTCAGAAATACATATTCGCTTCCCTCGTTACCTTCAAGTGATAATTGAAATAAATGCATACAAGCAATTATAACACATTAGAAATCTGTAGAAATAGGATAAGGTAATGGAAGAGTGGTCTAAGTTTCAAATGTCACGCAGCTTTTGCCTTTGTTATTTTGTATATATTTTTAACCATCCATCCATCCTTACAGCGCCTGCATATCCGTCAAGTGAGAGAGACGAATAGTGTCTTCTGGAGAATTATTAATAACATAAATTAAGATTCTCATCACTTGTAATTAGTTATGGATTATTAATTAATAATAATAATAATAATAACATTAACTAGGTGGCGTTGGCGTCACAGTAGATGTGTGCGTGATTTGCTCATTGGTCATATAATAAGTGTCTCGCCTAAGAGTTGCATTATTTGTATACCTTGTTATCTACCTTCTCCTAAAACTAGTAACTAATGATGAGAACTATAAATGACATTTGTGTTTCAGAGGTGCAGGAAAAGTATGGATGCCGGATAAAGAATTTTATGATAGGTTCAAAGGGCCGGTTATGTATCCCACTGAAGAGATGGCTGGCTGGAAACTACCACCTTTTAATGGTTACGTCTTACTTACTTACAGCATAGTTTGGCTATAGTTTATCATCACTTTACCATGATTATTCTGTCTTACTTACTTACAGCATAGTTTGGCTATAGTTTATCATCACTTTACCATGATTATTCTGTCTTACTTACTTACAGCATAGTTTGGCTATAGTTTATCATCACTTTACCATGATTATTCTGTCACTGTAGTATTTATTATGTGCTATATTTTGCTGTTCCCATTTTATTTAGCTAGTATTTGTTTGTGTACGTGGGGTACGTGGGGTTTTGTGTATTGTATGTAATTGCTTGCTCATGTGAGTGTACATTTCTACAGTTGCTGTCGTCCAGATGTCACATTCATCCCTTGGAATTAAATGTGGAAATAATTTACAAATATTTAGAATTGTTTGGTTTTCTCTACTGAATGCTTAGTGAACTTTCGAGTCCTGCCAAGTGAAATTTGTTTTTCACACTGAGTGCATTCGGTCATTCGCAGAGCCACCCACTTATCTGTCCAGGTATTTGAGTCGAATTCTCATTGCACGTAACCTTTGCACATTATCACATTGATGGATTACTTATTCAAAAGGTGTAGGATACTATTTCTTATTTTCTGGGGGTGTGGTGGAGAGCAAAATGTGTCTCTTTTCTAGCTCAAGTATTAGCATGTGATAGAAGAAAAAAAAACAGGAGAGATTTACTTTTAATCGACGTATTGTATTTACTAAGCTCTGTAAATGTATTAGTGTTGCTCACTGTTTTAAGATGTCTCCTTTGTGCTCCATAAGAGCTTTAACATTTTAGCCGAGGTGAATATGACTTTCACATATACATGGTTGTGATGAGTGTGGCTTTCGGTTTCTGTTCTTGTGTTGTGTATGATCTTGAATTTACTTCCATGCTGAAGAGGATCTTGAACGCATTTCTTGCACTGTAATTTCTTCACACAGAGAAGGCGCTGGTGCAAGAGAAAGTAGTGCAAAACATTACACTTAACTTTGGACCACAACACCCGGCTGCTCATGGGGTGCTGAGACTTGTGCTGACACTGGATGGAGAGGTGAAGATAAGGGGATTTTTTTTCTCTTACTATGCAGAAAGAATCAAGAGGATAAATACATTACATTAATTGTATAAACGATATATACTGGATGGAGAGGTGACGACAAGGTTTTCTCTTTTCACGCTCAAAGAATTAAGAGTATTGAGGATAGGTATTAAGGGTATAAAGATTAGACACTGGAAGTAGATGTAAAAACAAAGTTTTCTGCTACCATGCAAAAGGAATCAAAACAATTAAGGGTATTCAGGGTATAAGGGGTGGACAGCTGTTCCATGTCATCAGAATAAAATACGTTAATATGAACAATGATTTGTAAAAGCGGTGGCCTAGCTACCTGTATACAGTGTGTTCATTTCTAAAGTGACGTTAATGGCATTTACTGTTTACAGTTCTAAAGTGACGAAATGACATTCATTGTCTACTTTTCTAAATTGACGTATATATCACGAATTTTAAGAACTAATTTAAAGTTAGATTTTATTCTTTCTCATGCTCTCTGTCTCTGTCTGTCTTTCTGTCTGTTTCTCCCTCCGTCTCTCTCTCTCTATATATCTCCCTCCCTCTCTCTCTCTCTCCAATATATATATATATATATATATCAAGAGTTTTAAGAACAGATATAAAGCTCACTTTATTCTTTCTTATGCAGTATATATATATTACGAATTTTATGAACAATTATAAAACTTTTATTTTATTTCTTCTCATGATAAGCTTCATTTCGACAATTGTGAGACCTAAAGCAATCATCAGTCCTCAGAAATCTACACCCACGTAATTTTTTAAAAAATCAGTCTTAAAATTCTTCTCAGTTCAATGAAATTCTTTTCAGAATCTATCAGGCTACAAAATTTTACACGAAGCCAAAGTAATGAGTAGAGACAATCAAAGACTTACATTAATTTTACAATTCGTGTCTTCTGAAGCTAAATTCTAGTTCATTCATTCATTCATTTGTTTGTTCGTTCGTTCGTTCGTTTCTAATCAGGAGTATGATAACATACTTGTTTCAAAGAAAGGAAAAGAAAGAATCTAAATATTACTCTTTTTTAAAGTGTCACGTGATCTGCTCACTAGCCAATATAGGTGCATTGACTTCAAGGCGTGCACTCTTGATAACACTCAGTAAGATAACTGCCACAAACGTTCATTTAATTCTACCCTAATAGGAAATTATTCAGCTTTTCATACTACATAAGTCACGTCTCTCTCCAGGCACAAGCCAAATAGGGCATGGAATAGGAATAAAAACTGGGCTGAATGGAAATGATTCTGCATTGTGTGGTTAAAGAGAATTGATTCTTGATGTGTGTGTGTGTGTGTGTGTGTGTGTGTGTGTGTGTGTGTGTGTGTGTGTGTGTGCGTGTATGTGTGTGTGTGTGTGTGTGTGTGTGTGTGTGTGTGTGTGTGTGTGTGTGTGTGTGTTTATACATATATATGTAATCATCTGAGAATCACTTGAGCATTAAATTTTAGCAAATCTCTCATCATTATTTTACCATTCTAGTTATGATGCCAGCGCCACCTTGTTAAATGGTTATGATTATATTAATTAAAGAGGCGGGTTGGTCTCAGTAGTCTATGCACAGGTGGAATCAACTCTCTACCCTATCCTAATAACGGTATAACATTTCTCCAACCATTAAATGTAGTAATAACTATGTCACATTTATCGAACCATTAAATGTAGTAATAATGATGTCACATATATCGAGCCATTAAATGTAGTAATAATGATGTCACATATATCGAGCCATTAAATGTAGTAATAAAGATGTCACTATTTCGAGCCATTAAATGTAGTAATAATGATGTCACATATATCGAGCCATTAAATGTAGTAATAATGATGTCACATATATCGAGCCATTAGATGTAGTAATAATGATGTCACATATATCGAGCCATTAAATGTAGTAATAATGATGTCACATATATAGAGCCATTAAATGATGTAATAATGATGTCGCATATATCGAGCCATTAAATGTAGTAATAATGATGTCACATATATAGAGCAATTAAATGATGTAATAATGATGTCACATATATCGAGCCATTAAATGTAGTAATAATGATGTCACATATATAGAGCCATTAAAATGAAAATAACAGTACTACATCATTTATTCATTCATTAAGTTTTTCTCTTTTTAGACCGTTGAGCGTGCAGATCCGCACATTGGATTGCTGCACCGTGGCACGGAGAAACTCATCGAGTACAAAACTTATTTGCAGGTCAGTGTTGGATTTTGAGTTATCTGACTTTCCCATTCGCCAGTTAGACATCTTTCACTATCCGTCTGTTTCACCTCCATCATTGCCAACTCTTCTCTCCATTCAGATACTGGTCGATTGCTATAGTTGAGTTGTTTAGAGTTTCTCTACAAACCTTTACATTTTTGCTCCTTTGTAGCTAAAAACTCTAGCCATACTCACAATAGATTAAAACATCGCTTCCGCTATTGCTAAGGAGTCAGGATAATAGAATGCAGAAGATTAGACATATTAAACAATGCGCATAATGTATTGAAAGTTCATGAGTAATGATCCAACAATATAATGTATTGAAAGTTCAAGAGCAATGATCCAAGTGAATTTCACTTGTCCGTTTGTTTATGGCTATATGACTGGCTAGAATTAATTCGGCATGATTGAGAATCTTGTTTTTTTTCTACCTTATCATCCAGCTCAGAATCTTGGGTAACATTTTACGTAGATCTCCAAATCAGAATCTTGGGTAACGTTTTACGTAGATCTCCAAATCAGAATCTTCACGAACTCTATTACTTTCCCATTTTGAGGCACTACGGTTTGACGTATAGTGTGTGGCTTGGCATGCCGCAAGAGAAGCAATAAGTGCCTATATTCTTGGACTATAAGGACCGACGATTTTTTTTTTCATCTAAAACAAACAAGTATAATCAAATTAGGTTTAAAAGCAGTAATAAAATATTTATTCTTAAAAGGAAATCTCCTGTATGAAACAAAAGGAACATGCTGTTTTTAGTGATGATTTGATGAAGATGACGATGCTGAGAATTTCTTTCAGGCTTTGCCCTACTTTGATCGCTTGGATTACGTGTCAATGATGTGCAATGAATTGGGCTACACTCTGGCCATCGAGAAATTGCTCAACATTGAAATTCCACCGCGCGCAAAATGGATCCGTAGTAAGTGTTACAACTGCTATTGACTGACTGATAAGTTTAAAAGAATTCCGGTATAACCTCGCTTATTTTTTAAAGATCTAAGATCTATCTATCTATCTATCTATCTATCTGTCTGTCTGCCTGTCTGACCGGTCTGTCTTCCTGCCTGTCTGTTTGTCTGCCTGTCTGTCTATCTATCTATCTGATGGTGTTTATAAATATATATTTCTCGTTTTATTTCCTAGCCATGTTTTGTGAAGTGACACGATTACTGAACCACATTTTAGCCATTGGATCTCATGCTCTTGATATTGGCGCTATGACACCATTTTTTTGGCTCTTTGAAGAGCGTGAAAAGGTATGGTCCACTGAAATGAATTATTTTTAAAAATCTAT
This sequence comes from Sinotaia quadrata, assembly GCA_028829895.1. Classification (NCBI taxonomy): domain Eukaryota; kingdom Metazoa; phylum Mollusca; class Gastropoda; order Architaenioglossa; family Viviparidae; genus Sinotaia; species Sinotaia quadrata. The sequence continues at coordinate 48,941,587 of CM054179.1, forward strand.
ATTAAGTTTATTTTACAATTTTACCTTTAGTATGTCATCCACTGTACTGGTTCCAGTTTGATAATTCTCTCTATATCTGTCTATATTGTTAGTTCTTTATATCTGTAGATTATGCATATGTAGATGTATTACATATAATGCCACTAGATATATGTGGCATGTCTACCCACCTTCTCATGCTTTTATTAAGTTATTGAAAGTTAAAAATATCATAACTCATAATAACATTTTAAATATAATATTGTTAATAATAGTAATTTAAATAGTAATAATAGTTTGACTTTGTTACTTTAAATCTTTCTAAAAAAAAAGTATTTGCAGCTTGAAGTTTTTAGTTTTGACATTTTAATTAGACTTGACTTCGAACTAGTTATGTAGTTTCTGGTCACGCTTGTCGTGTGCTCTGGCAAACGTGAGTGTACCTAAAGCCTTAATGTCTGTATGAGAGGAGTGTGTCCCTCAGCCGGTATACACTGGGACTGGATATGAAAAGTAAAGAGTAAACTTAAATATGGGCAATAGACGGTAGAATACTTAAAATGGTGTGTTAGATAAAGCCAAAAGTAGACTGCCATTTTGGGCCATACAAATGTCTCCTTTTAGTGAAGACATTTTATTTTCCCAGACTGAATACTTATATCTGTGGTCTTGTGGGATTTCTTGGATTTTATAATCCAGTGACTCATTGCCAGCAAATGTCGGTATCATGTTTTTTCTAGCCTACCATTATCAAAACTAATCATTCTTTTCATTCTCCAGCTTACTTATGTGCTTACTTTTATATATATAGTTTTTATTCATAAATATTAATCAAGATTTCTTAGCGAGAGTGAGTGAGTTTCATGCACGAAGACCAGACATTGTAGTTCTCAATAAGTCCAACAGAACAGTATCAATCATTGATGTTGCTGTTCCAAGTGATAGAAACATAAAAACAAAAGAAAGAGAAAAAATAGAAAAATACCAAGACCTCAGATTAGAAATCCAGAGACTGTGGATTGTAAAAGCAGAAGTGATACCTAAAGTGATAGGAGCCTTGGGGAACATAACATCTGAATTGGAAGGCTACCTGAATAAACTCCCTAGAAACCACAGAATCGCTCCACTACTCAAAGCAGCGCTCCTCGGAAGTGCCCACATCCTCCGTAAAACCTTGGATCTCCCAGAATCTTGGTAAGATTCCAAGACCTTGGATCACAACCGACAGTCAAACAGAAGTCGTGGAAAGAGGCTGAATAATAATAATAATAATAATAATAATAATCATCATCATCATCAAGTGGCGTTGGCGTCACAATATGTATATATTCATCTGCATACAGAAGCACCGATGCATAGATAGATAGAGACAGACAGACATATAGATGGATAGACAGACATAGTTAACGTAAATTATAATGCTTTATAAATCTTCAGATTATACATTGAAAATATTTTTTTTGATGGATAAATACAGGGATCTTTCATTTTATTCTTTAAGAATGATATTTTAATTTTAAGGCATTTTAATTTCTGTGTTTCACTGCCTGCTTTTTTACGCACGGATGTGGTACAGCTTTGTGAATTTTATGAACGCACCACTGGCGCAAGAATGCACGCGGCGTACATCAGACCTGGGGGCGTGGCACAGGTGAAAATCTTTTCGCGTTTGTATGCTGTGTGTGTACTTACATTCTTCCAAACTATATATTATAGTTATCTTATAAATATTTTGTCCTGTTATAATTTTCCTAATGTATTTTTGTTTTGAATTATAAATCCTCTTTTCTTTCATTTCTTGAGAAGTCATTTCAGTGCAGTAATATTTTTAAAAAATGAGAATCCGAAAGTCTAGTCTACAAATAAATGGCTCCCATAAAACATTCTATCTGTCTGTGCGTCCGTCCATCCATCATTCTATTTGCATCACAGGACTTGCCATTGGGTCTCCTGGACGACATGTATGAGTTTTTGACCAAGTTTGGACAGCGGCTGGATGAGGTCGACGGACTTCTGACTGAAAACCGGATCTGGAAAGCGCGCACAATAGACATTGGAATTATCTCTGCAGAGGAAGCGCTCAATTACGGCATGAGGTCAGCTGAGTTTGTGATAATCAACTTGTCGTTTCAACTGAAGAGTTATGTATGCCGGAGTTCTATTTTAGTGCTCGACAGCTGTTAACTCTGGCAGTGCATTGCAAACTGTCAGCTTATGATCTATAAGATATATTTCATTAGACAAGTTTAGCATAAAATATATCTTAAAATGTCCCTGATGTTTATGACTGATTATTACTGTTATCAGTAGGATCTGTAGCTCGATCAGTAATACATAATTATGATTGTTATCAGTAGAATCTATAGCTCAATCAGTAACTATATAATTATGATTGTTATCAGTGGATCTGTAGCTCGATCAGTAACTATATAATTATGATTGTTATCAGTAGGATCTGTAGCTCGATCAGTAACTATATAATTATGATTGTTATCAGTAGGATCTGTAGCTCGATCAGTAACTATATAATTATGATTGTTATCTGTAGGATCTGTAGCTCAATCAGTAACTATATAATTATGATTGTTATCAGTAGGATCTGTAGCTCGATCAGTAACTATATAATTATGATTGTTATCAGTGGATCTGTAGCTCGATCAGTAACTATATAATTATGATTGTTATCAGTAGAATATGTAGCTCGATCAGTAACTATAACTTCTTGCGAATTTTACAAAGCGAAAAAAAAAAACACTATTCCTTGCAAATTTTACAAAGTGAAGTTTGTTGTTGTTGTTGTTGCGAATCTCATAAGGCGAAAGTAAAAAATGGGTATGGGATGGAGAATAAAAGAGAAACGTTTATGTTGATTTATTTGCCTATAGAAAGAAAAATAGTTCATATTTATTAGTCTTTCACAGCGGACCCATGCTCAGGGGCTCAGGGATCATGTGGGATCTTCGTAAGGTCCAGCCTTACGACGCATATGGTGAAGTCGACTTTGATGTCCCCATTGGAAGAAATGGAGATTGCTATGACAGGTAGAGAAATAGTATAGTATGGATGGATGGATGGATGGATTTCTCCTTTTGATTGTCTTATATTGACGACTTCAAATATCTTTAAGATATTTTAAGCTAATTTATATAAAAGATATTTTGTGTTAATTTAGATAAAGACATCTTAAACTAATATATGTCAAAGATATCTTAAACTAATATATGTCAAAGATATCTTAAACTAATTTCTTCAAAATTATCTGAAGGTAATTTATGTTAAAGATAACTTAAGGTAATTTAATGTCAAAGATAACTTAAGGTAATTTATGTCAAAAATATCTTAAAGTCAATTTATGTTGAAGATTTCTTAAGCTAATAATTGTCATAGATTTCTTAAGATGATTATATAAAAGATATCATAAGCTATTTTATGTCAAAGATAAATGAAGCAAATTTATGTCAAAAATATCTTAAGATAAGTTATGCCGAAGATATCTTAAGTTAATATATGTAAAATCTGTCTTAAGCTAATAAATATTATAGATGTCTTAAGCTGATTAATAAAAGAATCTTAAGCTGATTTAAGTCAAAGTTATATTAAACTGATTAAAAAGATATCTTAAGCTAATTTATTTCAAAGATATCTCAAGCTAATTTATGTCAACAATATCTTAAGGCAATTAATGTCACAGATATCTTAAACTGATTATATAAAAGAATCTTAAACTGCTTAAGTCAAAGATATATTAAGTTGATTTATGTCAAAGACATCTTAAGCTAATTTATTTCAAAGATATCTCAAGCTAATTTATGTCAACAATATCTTCAGGCAATTAATGTCACAGATTTCTTGAGCTGATTATATAAAAGAATCTTAAGCTAATTGATTTCATAATATCTGTCAGGTATCTTGTTCGAATGGAGGAAATGCGCCAGAGCTGCCGCATTATTCACCAGTGCATGAACAAGATGCCAAAAGGGGAGATAAAAATTGATGACTACAAAATCTGTCCACCAAAACGTGCCGAAATGAAGGTTTGCATTGCACAGATATGGTTAATATCACTAGCTAATGGCATTACTTCAAAGAATAGGAATATTTTACCGGCTTTGATGGCATTACTTCACAGAATAGGAATATTTTACTGGCTGATGGTATTATTTCACAGAATAGAATACTTTCATCGGCAGATGACATTATTTAACAAAATAGGATTATTTAACCGACTGGTGGCATTACTTTATAGACTAGGTCTATTTCACTGACTAGTGGCGTTACTTCACAGACTAGTTTTTTTTTCATATTCTAGTGACATTAATCTACAGATTAGTTTGTTTTTTGCCTCTGACTAGGAGGATTACTTTACAGACTAAGTTTGTTTCACTGGCTACAAGCATTCTTTTACCGACAGAGATTATTTCGCCAGAAGCATAACACCACAAAATATTTCATATAATTAATTTCCTGTGGCTTAGCACTAGTTCACAAGCATTATAGATTTATTTAATGAACCAGTAGCATTACTTCATAGGTTGTTGCTTTATTCAAACAGAAGTATTACATAACCTACTAATCAATTACATAACAAATTAATCATTTAGTAACATTGCCTCATAATTAATGTCCTTCCTTCATCTAGTAGTATTACAAAATAGGTTGGATTCATTAATCCATATGTAGTGTTACACATCAGACTGGATTCAGTTAATCAGCTAATAGATTTTTTTTCGCAGAATGTTTTTTTCTACAACTAATAGTGATATATAACAGATTGGATTCCTTTAATTATAGCAAATTGGATTCCTATTAGCATTATAGAGCAAACTTGATTCTTTAATCTGATCAGCTAATAGCATTACACAGCAAACACAGATTCTTTTATTTAATCAGTCAATAGCATTACATAGTAAACTGCATTCCATTCGGGACATTTTTCAGTCGACACTACCTCTCACCAGTCCTGAGTGTCGAGCTGAACATTCCAGTGAACCGAGAAGAACTTAAAATCCTAGAGCAAGAAGGCCTCACAAAGTGTTTCACTTTATTTGTAAAATAATTTGTGTTACGTATTAAATTGGTACTACTCGAGACACGGAAGTAGCTTCAGACTGATGCAAAAATGGCTGTATATACATTTATCTCTTACTGAATCTCAATATCTTTCTGACTTATAAACGTTTTGCATGATGAATTAAGGTTGCAAGATAAAGTAAGATAGCATGAAGAATTAAGATAACAAGGTAAAGTAATACAGAATGAATTAAGATAGCAAGATAGAGTAAGATAGCATGAAACAAGATAGAGGAATATTGTCTATTGACTCACGGCAACATTATTTTCTACAGGATTCCATGGAGGCACTGATCCACCACTTTAAACTGTACACAGAAGGCTTCCAAGTGCCTCCAGGATCCACCTACACTGCCATTGAAGGCCCAAAGGTAATGCAATTCGGAGGAAAATCTTGCGTGAAAACAAACTATACATGGCAAGCATAGTAATCACTTGCCATTCGATGAAAACAAACTATACATGGCTTAAGACAAGCATAGCAATAATGCACCTGTTATCACTGTGCCATTCGATGAAAACAAACTCTACATGGCTTAAGACAAGCATAGCAATGCACCTGTTATCACTGTGCCATTCGATAAAAACATTCGCCTACAAACACAGCGCCTAATAAGTTGTTAACTTATTTTCTCTCTTTCTCTGTATGGCATTGCTCTTAAATTTGTTGTGGTGTTCATATAAGATTCTAAATGATCTTAGAGAATCATGAATTCAAATATAGATCTGTGTTTTTAAAGATTTTCGAATTACGCTTAGTTCTATGTTCTTAGATATTTTTTAATTTTGTGTTCTTAGAGATTTTCGAATTAAGTATAGGTCTGTGTTCTTAGAGAATTCAAGAAAGACATCTTAATTTGTCCGAACATAATCCAGAAACTTTCGGACATCATGGCAATTTATGTTCAAATTAATAATAATAATAAAAAAAAGATCTGGCTTGACTAGAAAGAGATTAACAGTTATTTCCCTTGTATTTCCCTGCACCCCTATCAAACGTTTGTAGTTTTATTTAAACTAAGCAAACTGACGTCATATTAATGTGTACAAATGAACATATAAGTAACCATTTGATGCTGTAGTATTACTCGTAATATAAATTCCTTTTAAAATATATGACCTTGGGACTTAGTAACATTGACGTGTCTTTACAATAACATCGCTCATTCAGTCGCACAACATGTTTGCTTTATAGCAATCTGGCAAAATTAGAGTAATAAATTTTCTATTCTTTTATGGTTAGCAAACTGTGTTTTTGTTTAATCAAACTTAGATTTAAATTAAAATTATAATTTTTAAACCTTCTCGCACTTCTATGAGCATATAACACGATGATAATTTCTGTAGACTTTTTTCTTTCTGCTCTTAGGGTGAATTTGGTGTCTACCTCATTTCGGATGGCACCAACAAACCTTACCGCTGTAAGATCAAGGCACCTGGATTTGCTCACCTGGTACACAAATTATTTATAAATGAATTTCTTAATCATCCACTTTCCTGTTGTTTTGATAAGTTTACATGTATAATTTTCATCTATTCTGTCCTTTAACTGTCCTGATTCTTACACAGAATGTATCAAATTCATTCCAATAATGTGTCAAAAAGTTGATTTTGTTTTGATCTTGAAATGAAGGGGTTAATATCTGCCGGTGTGATCGAGTTCCTAGAAATGTCCCTATGCGTCATCATAGCATGTTCATGAAGCAAATACTAAATAAATTGCTGTCTTCTTCATAAATGATTAATTTATGTGTAGTTTAATTTACTGTCAAACGAATGAAATAAACAACAATTTCTACAGATCTGCAGCAGACTCTCTCTATATATATGTAAAAGGTTAAGTTATTGCTGTTTATTATGTTTTTTTGTTGATTGATTAACTTATGGAATCAATGGTTCCAGCGACAGTTTAAAATATAGATGAATAAACTCTAGCAATGAATGATGTATATGTGACGTCAGTCAAGGCAGACATCTCAATATCTCAAGACTCGACATCAATAACATAGGAAGAGCGTTCTACACAAGACCTAAAATAAATTACTGATTTGTGAGCAATGAATGTGCACATTTTTGTCTATGTTGCAGGCTGGCCTGAATCGTTTAGCTAAGAAACACATGCTGGCTGATGTTGTTGCTATTATTGGTATGTAATGATTAATGTTGCTATCATTCGTATGTAATGGATAATGTTGCTATCATTGGTTTCTAATGGTTAATGTTGCTATCATTGGTATGTAATGGTTAATGTTACTATTATTGGTATGTAATGATTAATGTTGCTATCATTCGTATATAATGGATAATGTTGCTATCATTGGTTTCTAATGGTTAATGTTGCTATCACTGGTATGTACTGATTAATGTTGCTACCACTGGTAAGTAATATTAATGTTGCTGTCATTGGTATGTACTGATTAATGTTGCTTAATGTTTCCTTCTTATTCTCCTTCTCCTCCATCTTTCTCTCTTCCTCCTCTTAAATATAATCCCTGTATTTATTTACTTTTCTATTTTTAAAAAAACAAAACCTTGTCAGTAGCATTAGAGGAAAACAATCTGACAGGTAAAAAGTTGAAATATGCAATTTATACCAAACTCAATTTTGTATCTATGCAGGTACCCTGGACATTGTGTTTGGTGAAGTTGACCGCTGATAGGACCTACCCATGGCGTTCATTAGATATCTTGAGGGGAAATCCACCAAATAATAATCCTCTAAATGTCTGCAAGACACAAGTCCTTCAGCAAATATTACACATTGTTTGAAATCATGCATGCCAGGTACCTGCAGAAATAAACAAACTTTAATTGGAGAGCTACATCAGAAACTCTCTGCAGAAATGTATATATCAAATATTTAGCCTAAAAAACCGTCTGATTTGAGGATGGATTAATTTACATCTCAGATTAGAAACGATATGCAGTTAAAATATTTTATAACTGACAGATATTATGAAATAAATGTGAACTTGCCGTAGTTATGAATATTATGAATAAGATCTGAATTGGTATTTCTGCCAAATGTAAATATCTGAACTTTTTCGTGTATTTATTTACGTCTAAGAACGCCTTTCGGGACATTTTAAGAAAATGGCGTATCTTAATGTTTGTAGATTTCATTGCTCAAATATTAATTTATTAGTTACTTGAAAATGATATAGCTAGCTTTTTGTCAGTATGATTGTATGAGTGAATTTATGGGCAGTACACGACAGATATATCTTCACCAGTATTTGACTACCAAATGCTGTGTTAATTTCCCATTAGTACTCTGCTATGAATTTGTTTGTATTAATGCTGACTGATTTAGATCGGTATCTTTCCCGACCACCTTAACGTGATGCTTTTATCAAGAAATGGTGTTAAGCTATTGTACATTCACTTTTATTTCTCAACCGTGAAGCTATGATAACAAGAACCTAAATAATACTTACATGTAAACTGAACAGAAGTAACGAACTTTCAATCTTTGAAACTGACATTAGACGCTTCACTAGAATTGAGCAGTTTATATAGTAAATGTATTCCAAACTTGAAATACATGTTCTAATTTTTTTAAATCAAAATGTTTGTATATGATGAAAACAACATCAAAGCATTGAATTTATTTAATTGATATTTTATAATAAATTTTTTAATTTTTGAAGAAAGGTTTTTATCAGTTTTTGTTTTAATTGTTCATCTTTCAAATCCCTCTCAACAATATGGATTCTCATAGCGAGATCCAAGACAAACACGATCGCTATTCAAGGACTATAACTTGTTGGCGAGTACAATTAACACATTTGAATTACCTCCCTTTCAACGTTCCGGATCTTTATAATAGAAGCAAAAGACAGAGATTTAATGTCTAATATTTACTAAGAGACCATAATTTAGTTCGGTGTTTCTAACTCGTGTTTAATTCGTCGATTCGTGTAATTTCAATTGTGTTTAGTGAGCATGATTTGGGTTTTCAGTTTACATGTAACTGTAGCTATTTTTAGCTGACTATTATTTGCAAGGACAAAAGACGTCAAGCCCAGTTTTCACTGCATTCTGAACATTTCTGTTGAATCTTCCCGCTGCTTATAATGAAACATTACTGCAATATATAACTTGAGAAAAGAATGGCAGGGTACAGTGATGTGTGTCAATAAAGTCAAACAAACTACAAGCACTGGATAAAAGGAAAAACATCACTGCAACCCCCACCCCCCCTTTTTCTAAAGAACTTTTTTAAGAACGAAAAATGACAAGAGTACAGTGATGTGGACTCAAACAGACTACCAACATTAGATAAGAAGAAAAATAGTATTGCAACATTTTTATAGAACTTGGATGAAGAATGACGAGAGTGTAATGATGCTTGTCAGTAGAGTCAAACAAACTACAAACAGGCACTAAATAACAAGAAAAACGGTAACAAACAGGCACTAAATAACAAGAGAAACAGTAACAAACAAACACTAAATAACAAGAAAAACAGTAACAAACAAGCACTAAATAACAAGAAAATCAGTAAAAAAGAAAAAAGCACGACTTAACAAGAGAAACAGTAACAAACAAGCAGTTAATAACACACACAAAAAAAATAGTTACAAACAAACACTAAATAAGAATAGTACATTAACAAACACGAGATAACAAGAAAATAAAGTACAGCGATGAGTATCAGTGGCGTCAAACAGATACAAACAAGTATAAGTACTAATGTCTGTTAATCTCACATATAAACAACAACCCGCGCGCGCGCGCACGCACGCACGCACACACAAACACACATCATTTAAAACTGCTATTTGAAAAATCGATTCACTTTGAACTCCATATGTCGGTGATCAGTATCATTGTATTACGTTAACGGTCACAAAAATTCTCTCTCTCTTATTTTCTCGATCTGTCCTTCCCATTCCTTCGCAATTCATTTATCTAGGTTAGTGGGTCAGTAGACTGTAAGCGCTTGTCTTCAGTATAGGGCCACGCCTGTATGTTATTCTTAACTAACTGATTTTATTTTAGTGCCTAAATCCAGGCTATTTCTCTATAAATATGTGTTTGCAATTACTATCAATTCCTGAACATAACTTTTTGTTATTTCCATAGAGTTTATTGTCTAACTTAAAACAAGATGGTTGATATGTTGTTTTTAAAAAAAATAAAAAATAATCAACGTTCTACATTCGCCTCTTTTCTGTTCTAATGCATTACTATATCCCCCTTTCTGTTCTAATGCATTACTATATCCCCCTTTCTGTTCTAATGCATTACTATATCCTCCTTTCTGTTCTAATGCATTACTATATCCCCCTTTCTGTTCTAATGCATTACTATATCCCCCTTTCTGTTCTAATGCATTATTATATCCTCCTTCGTCTAGTAATGAATTATTATATCCATTATATCCAAATTTATCTAAGTTCATGTGCACATCTAGATTTCAGAACTGCAGGCGATATGCAAGTCTAGATTTCAATGAACTGCAGGCGATATGCAAGTCTAGATTTCAAAGAATTTCAGATAAAGCACAGATATATATTTCTAAAGAACTGCAGATAAAGTAAAGATATAGATTCTTAAATAACTGCAGAAATATAGATTCCTAAAGATAGCGATAGTTAAGATAATGAAATAAAGCCTTCAACACAGTCAGTATGCAAATAAATATCAAGTGAATACTTGTGTCAAAACAATTCATACTTCCGTACGTTCATTTTGTGGCGACAGAGACTTTGATGGCGCGTCACTCTAAATAATTTTTACTGAACACCAAGAGGTTGTCTCGTGTGCTCGATGCAGTGGAGTTGCGCTCTTTGCTGGACTGATTCCCGCAAAGACAATGCTGCAGACCACATCATGACTAGTTAAATCTGTTGGTGTGCGGCTGTTGTACGTCTATGTCGACCTATATCTCTTTCCCCACCCGCCCCCTTTCCCGAGTGAACAAAAATAATGCTGAATGCTAGTGTGTTGTACGTTTTCTTTATCGATAGTCTCCACTTTACCTGGCAGGATCATGCTGCTGTCAGTGCAATGGCGTGCTGTTAATTTGTCACGTGACCATCGACACTCTCTTCTACACCACCCTTCTTCCCCGATTGGGACCAGAAGACCCGCACGACTACAACACGGTTTCAGGGCGTGCGGAGTCTCTCCGGTTCAACATGATCCTATAAGGGTCATTTTTACCGCATCAAGTGTTCTCACACAGTAACTATTACCCAGTATTCAAATGCTACTGGTTGCGCCTTTGAAGCGAGATGTGTGAAATCTTTAGTCTTCACCATTTCAAAACTGTCAGGCGTCTCAGGTGATACTCCTGACTGACCTAGATATTAGCGCGTCCCGTGCAATAGGTCTACCGAGATCGACCTTAACCCCGTACTACTTTCACAGTTGTCGTAACACTCTTATTTACCCACAACAGGAAACGCTTTGTAAAACTTTTATTTACCCACAACAGGAAACGCTTTGTAGCACTTTTATTTAACAGGAAACGATTGAAATGTCGGTAATGACGTATGTAGTGATACCATCAGTGCCATTTACTAAAAATAACTTCTAGCACGTCATGAAAGTGCACGGCTGAGACCTAGGATTTTGACATAATTTTATTATTGTTAGCTTGTGTGGTCAGGAGTGACTGGTCGCGATGACGTCTTGAGTGACGTGTTGCTGGAGAAAGTGTGCGCTCTGTCCTCGATTGTTTGTTAATCGTCCTGCGGCGGGTGTTCGCCAGGGCTCGCACGGAGTTCTCAAAGCATAGAAATAGAATGGAAAATCACCGCGATCTTTTCTAGTGCCGGAGAAAAGTAGGCGGAGTTTTCAAATAGATAGGAAAAATACTGTGACCTTTTCCAGAGGTGGAGAAAAATACACGAAGTTTTCAAATCTAGAGAGGCATTAATTCGTTAAAATAGCCTAATTTGGTACTATTATTTTTATTTAGTACTAATTTTCATATTTAATTGCCTGATCGTAAGTTTACTTTCATAATAATTATGAGTGCTATTTATCGATCGCTCATTGCAGTATGACGTATGCAGAATTGAATAGTAGACCAGATGCTCTGTTCGGGTATGGGATAAAATAGCTATCATTCAGTAAAAGCGTACTGCACTATTTAGCTACAAGGAAAACTACGACTTCAACTACTTATGACAACTTCTGAGAAAGTACTACTGTGCTGGCACTACCACGTGCTACCAACCTACAGAGGAAAATGCGCGAACAGCGTAACACTTGGTGTGCACGCATATGCGAGTACCATGTAACACAGCTATCATATGTGTGTGTGTGTGTGTCTGTACCATATTTTATATCAGTTAGTGAGCGACAGAAAGGTACGTATGTGGATCTGTACCATATTTTATATCAGTTAGTGAGTGACAGAAAGGTGCGTATGTAGATTTGTACCATATTTATATCAGTTAGTGAGCTACAGAAAGGTGAGTATATGGATCTGTACCATATTTTATATAAGTGAGATATAGAAATGTGCGTATGTCGGTCTGTACCATATTTTATGCCAGTGAGACTGGTTGCAGGATTAGTAGTACACCCTAGCCTAGTGAAGGAAAGTGACTACACTGGACAGTTTCAAACAATCACTCTAGCCAATGGTGTAAAAGATAAAGTACTCATTGTGATGGTAGACATAGCAAGTATATATGTGGATGTATTCAGGTTGTATATTTACTAATAGTTCTGATTTTCTTTCCCAGTTCCTTACTGGTCTATAAATAAGTCACGTGGTCTGTCATAGCAGAACCAGCTTAAAATATATCTACAGCATAATGGCGTTTTTAAGAGTAGAAGAAAAGCCTTTATGTATTACACCGAAAAGAGTAGTACACAGCTACCCACAGTTTTGACTTTATTGTTTTAAAATAAGTTTGCTGCCTTGCAATCAGATGTATTTCAGTGTTCATTAACACAATGTTTTATTCCCTGCTCAATATTACAAAATGTACATGCATTGTTATTGTGTTCTGACGTAATAAGAAGAGGCCACAAAATCAATGGTTCATTGCTATATCGAAAGCAATTTTAATGCATTTATTGTTAGATGATCTTTACACAGAGTGTCTAAATAATTGTTAATTTAAATAACTGATCAATGATTTCAAGTCTAAGAAAGCAACTAAAATAGAGTTTTACAGAGATAATTATTAATTTGTAAATAACCGATGAACTATTTCATTATTAAGAAACTAACTAAAATACTCTGTTACACACTGTCTAAATAATTATTAATTTAAATAACTGCTCAACGATTTCATGACTGTTTCAGCTTAAATACAGTTTTACAGAGTCTAAGTAATTATTAATTTAAATAACTGATCAACGATTTCATAAGAATGCAACTTAAAACAAATCAGAATGCATGGCATTACAAGTCTATAATTTTATTAGGTGGTGACGGACTGATGCAGATACTAACTGTAAGATTAATGTAGCGAGGAATAAACTTATTCTTGTGAATGAAAGTGTGGTGAAGTAAATTTTCCTGTCCCTATTTTTAATCTTTTTCATTGTATTTGTCATATATATTTGATTGTTGATTTAATAAATTTAAATTATTGACCTTCTTACACATATTGTTAACCTTATGTTGGAGAAGAAAGTGGGTGGATGGGGGCTCGCCAAATATATATTAAAGATGGATTTATCTTCTCCTTTAGTAAGAAGTTTACCACTTACGGAATATTGTGTGACGGTAAATGTTTGTCTTTAATGTAGAAGAGAAAAACGTTTACAGCGCCCGCATATCCACCAAGTAAGAGAGACGAGTGGTGTCTGCTGGAGAATTATTAATAACATAAAGTAAGAGTCACATCACTTGTAATTAATTTTGGATGATTAATTAGATAATAATAGTAATAACCATTAACTATGTGGCATTGGCGTCAAAGCTAGTGACATTGTCTGAAGGAGTTTGGCTGTGGTGAATGCCAGTGACATTGTCTGGATGCGTTTGGCAGCGCATAATGCAAGAGACTGTAACAGGAGAAGTTTGGCAGTGCAGATTGCCAGTGACGTTGACTGGAAGAGTTTGGCAGTGCTGAATGCCAGTGATGTTGAAGTGGAAGTTTAACAGTGCGGTATACCAGTGATGTTGACTTGAGAAGTTCGACATTTGAATGCCAGTGACGTTGATTGGGAAGTTTGACAGTGAAAAATGACAGTGACACTGATTTAGGGAGTATGGCAGTGCGGAATGCCAATGACATTGGACTAGGGGAGGTTGGCAGTGCGGAATGCTAGTGACGTCAGGCACCAGTGTGCTGGGTGCTGGGTAGAGGTCGTGCCAGTATGGAAGACAGCGATGGGGTTGGATTGTGGCGTTCACGTCTCTTTTTACTGGGCCACATATTTATAAATCTGAACTTCGACTCCATGGTACTTTCCAGCAGGAACATGAACTGGCCTCAAGGTGATGAATAGCTAGGTGGAAAACAAATTCGTTAGCGAGTTCTATATGCTTTGACTCGTGGGCAACGTTCCCTCAAATGTTTTCCGGTGCGCGCGGAACTGGCGTTTGTTTGAGCAGCCTCATTTCCGCGTGAGCAAAACATTGCGAAGCATTTTGTAATTGTAAATTGTAACTACTCATTACATATTGTAATGTTGTCTTTTTATTAAAGAGGATGTATGGCTTAGCAATCACGTCTAGTTTTTATACTTTATCGCAATGAAAATGTTATGCTATGATTACGAACATACCCAAAACTTGTGCGTGGCATTTTCTAATGAGTTGCTCGTGAGCGCTTTAGGGAGAACGTTGCTCGTGAGCGCTTTAGGGAGAACGTTGCTCGTGAGCGCTTTAGAGAGAACGTTGCTCGTGAGCGCTTTAGAGAGAACGTTGCTCGTGAGTACAGCGTTCCATATGGTTGTTGAATCCAACACAGCAGCTCGTCACGGGCAGGCTTGAATGACACGCGCCTACGCCCGTCACGCTAAGGAAGGGTACAGGAAATCTAGCAATGCACATTAAAGCTCTGTTTTCAGGTGTTAACTATCGGTCGCGAGCACCCGAGACTCACTTACATCCTGTATTGCTTAATAAAGAATCGAATCAGGCCTGACTGACCTCCGACCTTATCTCAATTTTCAACCAATAAACAAAAAAATAGCTTCAATCTTATTTATATTTTAATAGTCACTTGCGTACCCTTATCTGGTTGCAGTTTCAAATGAAACCGGATACTGGTGGTGGGAATAATAACTTCAAAACAACCGAATTGAGAAATAATAATATGCCCACCACGAGATACTTAATGTGTGAAGAAAAATTCTATAGCTTGTAATTTATGTAAGTAGCTTATAATTTATGTAAGTAGCTTATAATTTATGTAAGTAGCTTATAATTTATGTAAGTAGCTTGACCTTGATCTCTTTCTAAGCCTGCCTTACAAAAACAAATTCAGCCACAGCAGTAGTTCAATCCTTTTCTTTATTTATCAGCCACAGCAGTAGTTCAATCCTTTACTTTATTTATCAGCCGCTGTTTCGCCAGCCTCACTCAATTTATTTGTTTATTTTCGGGTTTTATTTATTCATTTATTATTGTTATTTGTTAATTTACTTTTTCTTTGGGGGTTGGAGGGGATTATGTGTATTACTATATATCCCCTCACCCCCCCCCTTTCTCCTCCTCCTACACATACTACACAATAGGAAAATTATTTTCACTTATTGATTTACAAAACCAACATTTAAATATTTAAACTTCTATTATATCGACCAACATTCAGTTAAATAAAAACCAGGATTTCACCGCTATAATACACATATATGCATGCATATATATATATATGCCTATACTACCTTAAGGATTTCAGCTTAAACAAGAGTTACACTCATCCCCTACACAAAAAGCAACCTATAATTCAAATAAATTTATAGTATAATCCCCAACACATCCACAAAAAACCCTATATTTTTTTACAAAACAAAATAAGTATTCCGGAAAAATACATTACAAAAATTTTCAACTATCACGCATTTTTACGAACTACTCACAACTATAAATCAAAACCATCCTTTAAAAACTATATAGAAACCAAAATAGACAACCCTAATCTAGCCTCACACGCCCCCCCCCCCCAAAGTAATAAAAATAAATGAAACCTCCTCAGCCAAAGTAATATTATTTATTATTAAAAATAACATAACAAACAAATTAACAGTTATAGCCTCTAACCTCAAAAGAACCCTCAATAAATATTTATACTGTAAAATTAAACCCAATACAGACATCAAAAACCCTATAACATAAACTAAAGTAAATAATCTCTTATAATAAAACCATACACGATAAGAGAATCGACCACTTCAAATTTATTTTCAAGACAAATTTTCGCCAAGAAATGACTTTACCTAAAAATCCAAAATATTATCCCACGATCAATGTAGAATAAACTCACCAAAAAATAATAAATAAAATAAAAAAAACTGCCCAATTCTAGCAAAATACAGAACAGCTACCAATCCATGTTAAAATTAAAAAAAATCCCAACAAAAAATCTAAACGCAATTTCATTTATAGGACAATAAACAAATGCCCACATAGCACTGTTATTTCTAAAAGGTAAAATAAAAAGAATTAAAATAGATTATACTAAACCAATCACACCTCACAACTCATTAGGAATAGATCGCAAAATAGTCTAGGCAAATAAAAAATACCACTCAGTGTGAATGTGAACAGGGGTAACCAAAGGATTCGCAGAAATAAAATCTCTGGATCCCTTAGCAACTGCGGAAAAAACACAAAACCAAAAATAAAAACAAAACAATAAAATAACAAACTCCACTAAATCCTTATATGTTTAGTAAACATGGAAAGAAACTTTCTAAGTATCACTCTTAATTCCTAGCATATTATTAGATCCAGTCTCGTGCAAAAATAATAAATGAAGCACAGTCATTGCTGCAATAAAATACGGCAAAATAAAATGAATCGTAAAAAAACCCGCATCAAAGTAGCATTATCAATAGCAAACCCACCTCAGATCCACTCAACCAATATTTTCCCGACATAAGGAATCGCAGGTAATAAACTAGTAATCACAGAAACACCTAAAAATGTCACCTGTCACCCCATGGCAATACATAGCCTGGAAACGCAACAGCCATTGTCAAAAATAAGAATAATCACCAATATTTCATGTATGGTAATTTACATACGTAATACACAAGCGACCTCTTTATATCTTAATTTATTTTTATACGCACAGTGATCGTTTAATAAAATATTAGCACTGGAAGCTAAAGATTAGGTTAAAATGTCTATGGTCTGATAAATGACGGTGGTAATTTAAGTTCTATGTACATAAAATGCCCATAAAAAAAAAACACCAATATATTTAATCCTAACTGACCAAGACGACCAGGAATATTATAACCTTCAGACCGAGATGGGACTCCCCATGAATGAATAACACAAACTGAAGTAATTAAATATACGCACATCCATTCCTATAGGAAGCACAACACGATGATCAAATTCTAGTAAACGAAAATTATCCAAACTTAAATCATCAGTTGAAACTATATATGAGTCAAATTCAACATTCAAGAAATCAGAACACATACCTTCAGTATCATTGATGGCCAACATCTTTTACACTTAAACCACAATCTCCAACCTCAACTAATAAATATAATAACCACAATGAAGGTAAAGCTAAAAAAAAACCTCAACTAATAAATACAATAACCACAATGAAGGTAAAGCTAAAAAACCCTCAACTAATAAATACAATAACCACAATGAAGGTAAAGCTAAAAAACCCTCAACTAATAAATATAATAACCACAATGAAGGTAAGGCTAAAAAAACCCTCAACTAATAATATAATAACCACAATGAAGGTAAAGCTAAAAAACCCTCAACTAATAAATATAATAACCACAATGAGGATAAAGCTAAAAATAACCAAAATCACCGCCGGGGAACAACTGCCCAAGCAGTCTAAATTTCCTGCGCGACAACTCAACCTATTTATCATCAATGATAAATCAGCATAACCAACAAATCTAATAATTATAAGTAAAATTATTATTGCATGATCATGAAAAAAATCAACTCCTCTATAACAGGAGATACTGCATCTTGAAATCTTAATTGCCCTCAAAAACTCATCTTAACTCATAATTAAAGCACCAGCTTCAGATGGGTTATGAAAATCAGCAGGTAAAATATTATCCCACTCTAGTGAAGTCTCCAAATGTAAACGTCACACAACACCACTCTGTGACATTAACGCATCTCAAACAATCACCTTAAAATATAATACAGCAACAAATGAAATTATTGACCCTATAGAAGAAATAACATTTATTTAACATACCAGGATAATCAGAGTATCGTCACGGCATTCCCTACAAAAATGCTGTGGGGAAAAAGGTAACATTAACACCAATAGATATAATATAACAATGAACCTTGGCTCATCGCTCATGCAAAGTCAGACCAGTCAACAAAGGAAGCCAATAATTCAAAGTACCAAAGCAAGCACAGCCCCACAAACAAGACATAGTGAAAATGTGCAACAACATATGTGTCATAAAGCAGGATATCAAGAGAAGAATTAGACAACATAATTCCAGTTAACCCACCAACAGTAAATAAAAAAATAAACCCAAACGCCCAAAGTAATGGGCGTCTCATACTTAATCTTAACACCATGAATAGTGTTA
Organism: Sinotaia quadrata; assembly: GCA_028829895.1. Taxonomy (NCBI): domain Eukaryota; kingdom Metazoa; phylum Mollusca; class Gastropoda; order Architaenioglossa; family Viviparidae; genus Sinotaia; species Sinotaia quadrata. Next base: position 48,960,325 of record CM054179.1, read on the forward strand.
ATTAACTAAAAATAGCAATACCAGTAGGCACAGCAATAATTATAGTAGTGTGAGTGTAAGGTAAGCTAAAGAGAAACAACTTTCGTCCATGTATTGTACACTATAACTGTAACGACGTCGCCGCCTGATACAGTCCTGGCAATGCAGTTATGCCTCAGACTACTGGTAATGAGACCAAAGGGGATCGGATGCTCGCTTTACCCGAAATGAACAAAACGGCTATCGTATGAACATCCGGAACTCGACACTGCATCAAACCTTAGTGGTGAAAGTGGATATCTAGCAGAAATGTCATAAATGCATGTAACTGTAGCTCTTTTCTAAAGGGGAGGAAGGTTAGGGGGTGGTAACTCGATCACTGTGAAGATAAATGGAACTGCGCCCTTTGTTTGTCACACGACATTTATTACAAAAATATCCCTTTGAGAAATGTTGGCTATGGTCGGTCACTGGTTATGTATTGCAGAACAACGTTAACTAGTGGATGTTAACGGGATATGCACAATACGTTAGGATTTGGTCAGGGGGTGTCGCTATAACATTAGGATTTTGTCAGGGAAATCACTGTAACGTTAGGATTTGGTCAAGAGTGTCACTCTAATGGTGTGATCTGGTCAGATTGTTACTGTAATGTTGTGATCGGTCAGGACTGTCCCTGTAACTATATTATAATTTAGTCAGGAGTGTCACCTGTAACGTTAGAATTTGTTCAGTATTGTCCCTGTAACGTCAGAATTTGGTCAGTAGTGTCACTGTAACATTAGAATTTGGTCATGATTGTTGCTGTCACGTTAGAATTTGGGCAGGAGTTTCACTGCTTGCTTGTATTTTATTTGCTTATATTTGTTGCTGGTATCCATGAAGGATTTTGTTGTGCTGAAACTTGCTTCTGGGATTTTGTTAAAAATGTCTGATTTGATTGCTGTTCTCGGTTCTGTTATCTGATGTCAAAATACAGCTAAATCTTAGGTCTTGAATTTGATATCGCCATATCTTATGTCAAAATACAGCTAAATCTTTTATCGATGTGGCCTGAAAATTACGCGTTTGACAGATTATGTTAGTGTAATAAATTAAAAATTTTACGGGAAAGTACGCTGCATGTGATTTTTTAAAAATATATGTAAAATTCTTAACTGATAGCAGTTATTAAGGAAATGGTTCCATTGTAATTTATATGCTTGGGTACAATCTTTAAATACCTCCAAACATCAAATATCAAGACCCTAGAACTCAATACTTTAACGTGAATAAATCAATTAGGTCTCACAATTAACAATTCAAACACGAAAATCCTAGACCTCAACTCTTTATCGTCAGTACACGAAACCTCAAGACTTAAACCTAAAACCTTACCGCACCGCACTACTGTATCTCATGCCCCTTGTATTACACATTGTATAGTTTGTCAGCGAAAAATATACAACTTATATTACACATTGTATAGTTAGTCAGCGAAAAATATACAACTTGTATTAAACGTATAGTTTTTCAGAGAAAAATATACAACTTGTTTTAAACATTGTATAGTTTTTCAGAGAAAAATATACAACTTGTATTACACATTGTATAGTCAGTCTATCAGCGAAAAATACACAACTTGTATTACACATTATATAATTTGTCAGAGAAAAATATACAACTTGTTTTACAGATTGCATAATTTGTCAGAGAAAAATATACAACTTGTATTACAGATTAATTATAGCTTGCATGTGTGAACATTGTTTAACATAATTGTCTTATTTTTTTGTGTGAAGAATTTACACTTTTAAACAGATTGTATTAATGTATCCGTGATGAATATACACTTTTACAAAAAATACAGATTGTAGTAATTTGTGTAAAATATGTTCTTGCTATACAGATTGTACTAATGTGTTTGAAGAATATTTACTATTTATACAAATTACAGTAGTTTCTGAAGAAAATACATTTTATACTTATTGTATTAATTTGTGTGAAGTATACACATGTAGTGTAGACTTGCTACATGTAGTACCTATAAAGATTCGTTTATAAGATTACTTGCATTTTGTGTCTGAGCAACATAATATTTATACTTGCTCAACATTTGAATGTAATTTATTAAAAACTTACTCTTGTTAGTACGGTAGTGTACTTTGTGGGTGATTAATATATTAATTTTAACACATTCGTTATATTTTATTTAGTGTAGAGACATTACATAGATTTTAAAGAATATATGCAATCAGGATGAATTAGTGCATTACTTTTTTTAAAAAAAATTAACAATAATCTAACAGACTTAAACATCGCCATAAAAATTATATCGGTTTTGACGTCAACATCGACATAAAAATTGTATCCCATCAGCTTTCACGTTGATGCCCTCATAACAATTATATCAGTTTTCACGTTGCAACTGGATGACCGCTAAGCAGGACAACACTGAAGACAACAATACATGAATGGTAGTTGTTGTCACGAGAGTTTGTATTACAAGTAATAGTGGAAGGGAAACTCGTACCTAAAGTATTAAAACAGATTCACAATGTGAGACTACCTGTAAGTACGAACGCAAATAGAAATTTTTAGTGTCGCGACACGTCACGCTTCATGTGACACCACCCCTACAACGCATAAGGGTTTTAAATCATATCATGCATTGCTGGAAATGGCAGTCACATTTCATTTTATGGAGATGATAATATGTTTTTTTTATAAAAAAAATTATGCCTGTACACTGATGTTTGGCGTTAACTATTGAAACGAAGCTTTATTATAAATACACTGCATGAAGCTGGAGACGAGATTTAGAGTCTTAAATGCAATATCACTACACTACACTACTCTACACTACACTACACTATCTACATACCTATCTATCTATCTATCTATCTATCTATCTATCCACCTACCTATCTATCTATCTATCTACCTATCTATCTACATGCCTATCTATCTATCTATCTATCTATCTATCTATCTATCTGGGTAATTGGTCCATGACCAATTTGAACATGTAAATGCCGAATACTTCAAGAAGTGTTATTCTTCCGTCTTAGACTAATATCTGAGTTATTACGTGTGCATACCCCTACCCCAGTCTTGCCAATCAATGGGTCACGTGAACCGTCTGTTTATCCAGTCCGTATATTTGTCAACCATGAGTTCAAGAAATTTATGTTTGATTAGTTCTGGGAATTTGATTTTGTCAAATTTTTCAAATTGCCTCTCTGTCTGGGTTGGTAGTAACTGCCATATGGTGTATCTGATAAAAAGTTTGAAACAATCCTTAAATTTATTTGATTTTCTTAAAAATATTTGTTTCCTTTTAGAACCACACTTGTGTATGATGCTGTCATATATATATATATATAACACTGGGCCTCATGGGTGTGTCTGTCCATGTCTGCTTCTTATTCAGGGCCTTGACAAAATCACTCCAATCTCCTGTCCCTAATCCCGGCCCTTTTTTTTTTAGGGAGACGTTCAAGCCCTACACGGCTGCTATCTGTGCCATTGCCTGCCCTAATCTAGGCCCTCTCTTAGAGAGAGAAGAAAGAGCCCCCCCCCCCTCTATGCTATTGCATTCCATTCTACCTTTCCAGTCCCTCCCTCCGTTGTAACCTTTGCCTTTTGAACACAAAATCTTTTCATCACATGTACGTAGATTTCCACCACCCGCTCAGTCTCATGGCGGCGACTTACACCCCTATAACTCGGTGACGCTGCATTTTGTACCAGTCTCCCAACGAACGTCCAGACCACGCACTTCCTGATTGCAGACTTCACACACCGGGCTCTTAGGGCCACAGCTGAAACAGCCTGTGACACGCGATGATTCCATCTCCGAACTGGTAAACTGTCCGAGTGGAAAGCACCTTTCAGCGTTGACCGATGTCATTTAAACGGACTGATAATATTTGTTCCACTATGGCAGTGAGGCTATGGTGCATTTTTTTCTTTCTCTTATTGTATTGCGAATCAATTTGCTACGAGTGCCTTCTTTCCTGACCGCGAGCTCAAGTTTGGCAGATCACAGTTCCTGAGTCGAGGGTGTCGTAACGAGGGTCTTAATTTTACTGTCTACTGTAGCAGCCCTACATCAGACGGCAACATTCGTTGGCTCACCTGCAGTGCCATCTCAGCTCTAGTCCCAGCGCGGACAGGAGCAAGGACAAGTAAAGCGAATTTAACATTCTTTACTTTAGCCGTTAGTTAATAAACAGACAAATAAACATATATTTAAGTCATTACGCGTAACTCTAACCCAGTCATAATTACAGCTTGATTTTTGAAAAAACCCAATGTTTATTATTTCTCTTGTTGTTCATGAATATAAAGCATATTTATTGCATAAAGATGCTATTGCTAAGTACTGATCATACAGTTGTATTTATATAATTCATACATTTATTTTTAATTTAAGCTCATCAGAGTTTTGTGGGTGGAGTTTTACCCTTCTAATCGTGCTTTGGTAGCGACACTTTTACGGATACATTATACAGGTAACTCATTTTACACTACAAAACACTTTTTATAACATTTTTGCGTAAAGAATATTTCTTAAGGTATAAGATGATGTGGATTCAATGGATTACATGTACAAATAAATGACTGATGTGCTGGTGTACAGATAAATGGTTGATGAATTATATATACAGCTGAATGACTGATGGATAGCTTTACTTACTGCATGTTTAGATGAATGACTGATAAATTATAACAGAATAAATATTGATTGAGTAAATATACAAGAGAATAACTGTTGAATACTATTAAATATATGAATCATTGATAAACTGCGTGTATAGTTGAATAATTGATAAATTATGTGTATAGGTGATGACTGGTGAACTAGATATACACATGAATTGTAATTTCATGCTAATGACTAATTAACTTCATCTGTAAGCCGTAAGCCATGACCCGTTGAGCATCAAGGCACAAATAAATGAGCGTTGTAATACATGCACAAATAAATGAGCGTTGAAGTACATGAACAAATAAAGGAGCGTTGAAGTACATGAACAAATAAATGAGCGTTGAAGTACATAAACAAATAAATAATAAGCATTGAATTACATGCATAAATAAATGAGCTTGAAGTACATGCACAAATCATTGACTAATGAACTGTATGCACAACTAAATGACTGTTGAAATTTATGCACTACTAAATGACTGTTGAAATAGATTCAGGTGGAAAGGACCCAAGAACTAAACGCAAAAAAGAAAGGCAGATAATTTTTCTGAATCCATCATACTAATAACTGCAACAAGAACTCTCTAACATCCCATTAATTACCACAGTGTATTAAATAATGTTTACTATTCTGTAATATTAAAAACGCCACTTAGTTAATGGATATTATTATTATTTATTAATTAACCATCCAAAACTAATTACAAGTGAGGAGAATCTTACTTTATTTTATTAATGATCCTCCAACAGACACCACTCGACTCTCTCCTTTGCCGGATATATGGGCACTGTAAACGTTTTTTTCTCTTCCACAGAATCAAACAGCATTTACAGTTACACAATGTTTCCGTGAGTGATAAACTTCATACTGAAGGAGAAGAAAAATCCGTCTTTAATATATATATTGAGCGAGCCAACATCCACCATCTTTCTTTCTCCTTCATAAGGTTATCAATATGCGTAAGAAGGTCAAGAAATGTAACAATAAATTTATTAAATCAACAATCAAATATACGTATGACAAATACAATAAAATAGATTACTTGAATATTTACTGCGATCCGATTGGTGCACAATGGACAGAGAAGAATAGCGTAGCAGCATGGGTGGAGTTCACACGGTTTAACTGGTTGAACTGTACACATTGTCGAGATGGGTGATAGTTTTAAGTCCAACAATATTATCCACAAGTTAGTAAAAAATGAAGATTTCACACGATATACTTATTTTCAGAAGGAAAAGAAAACATCCTAGTAATTTTGGCCACTTGTTCAAGGCGGCGAAAGTCATTTGACGATGTACTCACTTTCGTTGACAAATTCTGAGAGCAACCACTACAAGAAACAGCTCTGCTTGAGTTTAATTTTAGTGAACAGAATTCAACACAAGCAAAATTAAAATTCTTTGTGATTGTTTTCTTCTTTCTTCATACTGGGGATTACCTATAGTATATTACTACTGTTACTACTCCTTTTACTACTTCTAGTATTTATAGTACTATTGCTACTTCTAGCATATATTAGTATTATTAATTTACTACTCAGTTTTACCACTATAATTACTACTCCTTCTATTACTATTATTCCTAATTATTTTAACTTCTGCTCCAGCTACTGCTTATGATTTTAAGGTGATGTTGTGACGTAGACAACGTTTAATCAGTTGATATGTAATGCAACGATTCTAAGTGCTTCGACAGAACATAATTACCAAACAAGTGCGACGTAAATTGGTCGGTCTTTAAGGACAGGAAATCAACTATCAATGAGCTACATCAATAGCATAAGTAAGTCATTCATTGGTTTATGATAGGAAATCAACTATCAATGGGCTAACATCAATGGCATAAATATTTCAGTGTTTTAGGACAGGAACTCAACTATCATCGGGCTAACGAGTGACGTAAATAAGACACTGTTTAAGAACAGAAACTCAACTGTCACTGGGCTAATATCAAGGGCATAAATAAGTGTTTTAGGACTAGATCTAGACTTTCATTGGGCTAATAGAAATGACATAAAATAATTAAATATACAATTTTAAATGTTGTGTAATGCTGTTGCACAGTTAAACTGGAGAATACGAAATGTTTGCTGGAATTAGTGCTGACGTTGGCCAAGTTCCATGCTCCTTAGATAGCTATAGTTGGGTACGCCTGTCAGTAGTTTTTAAAGGTAATGACTGTACACTGAATGCCACAAAGTTTGTGTCACTGTCAGTGCTATTAGCTCATTACTGCCTGCCACATACATTTATGAATACTGACAGGCTATAAAACTCTGACTCTGGCACAGCTGTTTGCTCTGCAGTGCCAGGCACACACATTCATTAATACTGACATAAACAGCTGTAGGCACACACATTTATTAATACTGACATAAACAGCTGTTCGCTCTGCAGTGTCAGGCACACACATTTATTAATACTGACATAAACAGCTGTTCGCTCTGCAGTGTCAGGCACACACATTTATTAATACTGACATAAATAGCTGCGATACTGTTCATAGTGACGGTAGTCTTTAGTCTAAGAACAGACTGAAGAGTGAGAAAGTATATTTGGGTGTAATTAAAATGAGCTACAATAGGTTAATTCAAGGAAAATATCTGACGTCTTAATATTAATTTAAGTTCACAAGCGATTCATACCTATTCTTTGGTGTGTGTGATTTCTCTTTACTTAAGTTGCTTAAATACCAAGTAAAATAAACTGCCAAAATACATGTTGTCATGACAATTTCTCCTTCTGCTGTAACAGGGAGGCGACTCCCCCCTCCCCTCCCCCCGATTAAGCGACTTTAACAGATATTGTGCATTCTTTGCACCTGAAGTATTTGTAAATAGATCTAGTGGTTACTTCACACGAGATTGCATGGCTATCAATTCACTTCGAGCGCATAAATAATAAATTCATATTGTTAGTTCGCCCTCCAAGATATTGCTGGCTGAGTTCTCTGTAAATGCTGTCTACACACTTTATTCACATGATCGCTACTTCTGCGTTTATTTCGACTCAGAGGCGACGAATGAATGTATGAAACTCCCGGATTGCATTGAATGCAACCGGATCACAGCATAATTCAATGGGCCTCATCGTGTGACGTCACCAGTGCGTCAACCCAATGCCCCATTTCTTTTATTTATTTCTTTTCCCTTTTTTTTCATTTCTTTATCAAGGCAACCATTATTATTGTATACATGTCTTGCAATTTTATCTGTTTTGAGACCCATGCTTATACTACTGGCGAGCACATAGAAGGGCTGATTTCCCGCCAAAATTTCCCGATTAATTAAAATGCCTGATCATTATTTTAAATTGTAAAAATTGTTAGCAGCCATATCGAGTTTCATTCTCTATTTTACAGTTCTGCAAACTACTCCTGCTGTGTTTGTGTGCCCCATATGTCTGCATGTCTTTATTCTGACGTATGTTTTAAAATAAAGGGGACATAACCCATGAAAATAAAAATTAAAAGTTATGAAGATTTATTTACATTATTACTTACATCTTTTTCAAATAATCAAAATCTGAGCACTCTTCATATTGTATTTCATAAGTCGTTAATTAATTTTTCCCCAGAAAATGAAAAGAAAGCAGAGATACTTTCCAAAATGAAAGTTACGAGACTTATCATTTCAGTAATTTGACAAAATGAGATTCCTTGCTAGTCTTCTAATACTTTCTCTCTCTGTTTAATTGTACTTAATAATAATAATAATTTAATTGAATAATAATTGTTAAACATCAGGAGTATTTATTAATATTTATCATTAATTATACTGGACTTCTGTGACAGTTGTTTTTATTTTATTCACAATTCTTTTTTTGTACTTCAAGTTTGCAAACATTCCAGAATCCGCGATAGAAATAAGAATAACGTACATTGTAAATATTGCGAAATCCACGATAGAGATAAGTATAACGTACATTATAAATATTGCGAAATCCACGATAGAAATAAGAATAACGTACATTATAAATATTGCCTAAATCCACGATAGAAATAAGAATAACGCACATTACAAATATTACTAAATCCACGATAGAAATAAGAATAACGCACATTACAAATATTACTAAATCCACGATATTTTCTTTAATGTATCAGAATCCGCTTGTAGCAATAGACATAAAAACTTTGTTGTTCTTTTCTTCTGGGATATGACAAACTGAATTCCGTTTAGGTGTAATAATTACCTGGAAGGTGGCCAACTGAATTCGTTTTAAGTTCAATAATTCCCCTCCCCCACCCCTAACTCGAAAAGGAAACACCCGGAGTTATGTTTTCTGTATGTTAAAAGTGCTTTAGGGTTGATGTTTACAGTCTGTTTCGAAGACGGACCCTTCCACCCTAGTATTTACTTGGATGCCTTTCCTCACTCATACACCCCCACCCTCCCCAGTAAGGTGATTTATCTTACAGTTTTCTTTGCCAAGATGGATGAGTGTCTATTAACTAATACGGTATACTAACCTTCTCACACTGCTTTCGCCTGTACCCCTCCTTTTATTTGCTTGAGAGTGTGCCACCTACCCATCCTTTCCATGCTATAGCATAACGCAGGCAACAATAAAATAGAGAAAAAAACATTGTCGCTGTTCAGTTACAACGTATACATAGGGCTGCGTCACAGTCATCTGTAACTTCGCTGTAGTGAATACGGATTCGATAGCACAATTAATCTCCCCTGTTTCTGAAATAATTGTCTTTGACCGCAGTCTTATTGTACAACCCCCACCCCACTCCCCACCGAACACACTTGTGGCTTACGATACAAACGATGGAAAAGAAAATTAGTTTTATTATTTTTCAACTAGGTATATTCTTCTTTATTACTGCTACTACTGCTAAACAGGTAACATTATATCTTATGCCTGTTGCTTTCTCCTCCAGACTTAACTCATTCTCCTAGGCTCATTTGTCTCCCCCTGAACGAATCTTAATAGATATTTTTAATTTGTCTCCTCTCTTAACTTATACATTGCATTTGTCTCCCCAATCGGTGTGAAACTAGCAGGACACGTGATAGATAAATGATAAATATGGTAATGAGAGGATGTGTAAGTAGGGCACGTAGCCTCGTTTACATTATTTTGCAGTTCAAGTGCGTGCACGTGCACTATTACTCGTGACGATCTGCGCATTATGAAATGAGAGCCTAAGTATTTCATTTTGCAACAGGGTGTATGGAATATAGGGTAGTGCTTGAATGAAAAGGAGATGGGTGGAAGGTGGTGACTGTGCCATAAATTGGATTCAACGTGTCATACGAATCAATAAAAAAAAAGTAATAATCGATTGCTAATTATTCGCCATGGACTTCGAGGTGAAAACTTTTAAGTGGCTAGCCTACGCATTCATACATTGATAACAACCTGCCTACTGTTTTCAGTTATATTTTAAAAACATATAGAACTTTTAATCCTGTGTTGTTAATTCGCTAATCTCGCCCCGGCACTCCTCTTACATAAAGATTATGATATGGTTATGAAATACTTCTCTAATTATTAAATTATCACAGTTACAGATTAACTGTTACCCAGGGAACGAATATTCTATATTCTATAAATAAATTTATATATTCTATAAAGGGTGAGATGAGAGAGTGAAGAGAAATACATGGAGGAGAAGTTTATGCTCACTCCCGCCAACACCTATATACATACCTTTGTTTCTATTTTTAAAATTATGTTAGTGGCCAAACAAATTTGTGTAAGCAATGGGCAACAGGAAATTGTAATTTTCAGAATATGGACTGGACGAGTTGCTCATTTTTGTGGGTAAACACGGTAATTAATTGTAACTTGTCAGTGACTTCAGACTGTTGGGATACATATAGGTGTACAAACCATGCTGGACTGTCCATTGAGTTAGTATTATTTCATGCACTCAGTGGACTGAGCACAAATTGCCGTAGCTAGAATTATCTAGAGTTATTTCATGTACTCAGTGGACTGGGCACAAATTGCCGTACCTAGAATTATTTAGAGTTATTTCATGTACTCAGTGGATTGGGCACAAATTGCCGTACCTAGAATTATCTAGAGTTATTTCATGTACTCAGTGGACTGGGGACAAATTGCCGTACCTAGAATTATCTAGAGTTATTTCATGTACTCAATGGACTGGGCATAAATTGCTGTACCTAGAGGTGTCTCGAGTTATTTCATGTACAGTACTTTAGTGGACTGCAAATAAATTGTCGTACACAGAATTACCTAGAGCTCCCTATAGTTGTTTTATGTAACTCGTGGACTACATTTATGAGTCTTTGTTTGACAGCATCTAAACCCGGAAGCGTTACGCGAAGGATATTACGTCACGCTAAGAAACGAACTTGACTTCCAAAGATGGAATTGAATACAGTAGTTCAGGTAAAGTATACTATGCTTACACGTTATGTTGGCTTGCGTTGGATTGATTGTTCATACTATTTAGAAAAAATATTATTTCTTGTTTTGTTTTACAACGACCGTTACGGGTAAATACAAAAATAATAAAAATTAAAAATATAAAAATTAAATCATTGTCAGTCTGTGCAATATAGGTATGCAAAGAGAATATTAACTAGTGTATTAGTTTTGAATTTTGTAATTGCAACAAATTATGTATCTTCAGATACTTTATGAGTATTTGTGTGTATCGAATTTATTTGAGAGACATTGAGCAGTTAAGACGTGTTATGGTACTTTAAATTTCTGTTATAGTATTGTTTTAATGCTCTGTTTTAAATGAAATAGTCATCTGAATTGATTGTTATTGAAAACACGCAATTTGTGCACGCGAGTAAGAATCCAAAACAAACTGCCAAAAAGATGGAACATCAGAAACTCTTTGCACAGGGAGATAAAATTATTGACGTTACTAATGAAGGTTTAGATAGGTTGATATTAGGTGCATTCGTTAGTAGGCTTCTGTAACTAGATTTACATCACTAGAGTGACTTTACTATACTGACATTACTAGCTGTTGGTTGACATTACTAGTTCAGATATAGCTGGGTTGATGTTTCTAGCTTGACATTATTAGGATGACATAAGTAATTCGTGTATTGCAGATGACTGTTTCATTTAAAACAGAGCATTAAAACAATACTATAACAGAACTTTACAGTAAAATTCCTAATTCCTAATTATATTAGATGAACAACAAAGGCAAATGAGATAATTATTCATTTCTAAAATATCTGATTATCTATCAGTCTAAACAAACAAAATCTTGATTTGTAAAATACCTAATTATCATAAATGAACAACAAATGCAACATCTCTTTAACTGTAAAAATCCAAATTTTCTGGGATGGACAATAGCCACTGTAAAATAAGTAATTATTTTAAGGACCATCAAAATTAAGAGTTTTAATTATACCTAAGTACTTTGGATAGATAATAAGTACTATAACTTGGAACTTATAAATGTACAATAAATATATTGAACACATACAACTGTAAAAAGAACCAAATAAATACTTTTATATGTAATTAATATAAATAATTAAAATACCCATACATGTTTACACACACAAACATCATATACTCTCTCCACACACACACACACACACACACACACACATCCAGAAAAAATAATGATCTCTCTCTTCTTTTTTAAAGAACGGGAATGCGTCATTGCATGGAGTCGGTCCCCATGTTGCCAGTCAGGGTGGGAAGAAGCCCGCCAACAAGAAAAAGGGGAAGCCTGACCTGGATGACCTTAAGCATGAGTTGGTGATGGATGAGCACAAGATTCCCCTCGAAGAGCTTTACCAAAGACTGGAAACCGACCCAGTTCGGGTATGACACTCGGGACAGTATGTCGAGATGACAATGACTTCTTTACCAAAGACTGTAAACCGACCCAGTTCGGGTATGACATTCGGGACAAGTTTGGGTATGACATTCGGGACAAGTTCGGGTATGACATTCGGGACATTATGTTGACATGACAATGACTTCTTTACCAAAATCTGGAAGCCGACCCAGTTCAGGTATGACATTCGGGACAGTATGTCGACATGACAATGACTTCTTTACCAAAAACTGGAAGCCGACCCAGAGGAGTTTAGTGGACATCCTTGTGTATCGTTCGGCAAATATTTTAAGTTCAGAGTTCAAGTATCTATTCATCAGTGCAAGACCTAATGAATTATAAACTAGTCAGCCATGGATTTCTGACAAAGTAAATAAATGACTGGAAACCACTCTGCTGTTTTCAATGTGACAATTACGTTATGGTCATTATACGAACTTAATGTTTCTGTTAATTAATGGTTATACCACTAGCTTGAATTAGTCGACAGTATGTGAATGCATTATTATAATTATCATTACAAACTTTTACTTATTCAGGGCTTGTTATTATTATTTTGGGGGGAGGGGGAGATGTGCAGTGTTTCACCTTTTCTTTTCTTTTCTTTTCTTTGTTTCTTTCTTGTTTTCTTATTTATTCTATTTTGCTTTTTGTTTTATTCTTTTATCTTTTCTTTCTTCTTACCTACTCTTTTCTTTTACCTTTTTATTATTCTCTTTCCTTTCTTCTTTTCTTTCTTTCTTCTCCTTCCTTGTTTCTTTTCTTTTTTTCTCTTTTCTCTTCACGTTTCTGTCTTTTTCTCCTATTTTTTTTTCTTTTTCTTATCTTCTTTAAAAAAAAAAGACCATATACTTAATGTTGTTTCTCCTCTCTAAATCTCATTTAACAGTATTGCTATATCATCACAGAATCCTTATCTTCTTTACGCCTTAAAAAATGTACAGTTTGTTTAATACTTCATAAGTATCTTCTTTCTTGAATTCGTTTTATAATAAAGTAATCGCCCTGCGACCCTAGTGACAGTTTTCAACTACAAAAATCCTATCATCTATATACTAAGTTTAGATCAGTATAAAACTTTCCCTTTAATCCTGTCTGGAATATCAGTAAAAGGCGACGTTTCTATCGTCGACCAAACGCGTCAAGATTTAGGCGCGTATAATAAATCAACATAAAGCAATATCGTAAGCTAGTGTTTGCTTTAGAGGCTACAAAAAGATACGTTAATTTTAGATTACTATAAAGGCCACTTTTCAACGATGGATAAGTGGAGTCCTGATACTTAGCAAAAAATATTTCAAGTAAAATTAAGTATTCGTTATTACATTTTTATCCTGCACTATGTAATGAATAAATTGCAGAACGTTATAGTCACATGACCAACAGTTGCATTTAATTTCAATAGGGCTTAACTCCAGAGAAGGCGAGAGAATTCTTGTTGCGAGACGGACGGAACGAGTTGACACCACCCAAAACCACTCCACAATGGGTGAAATTTTGTCAAAAGCTGTTCGGTGGTTTTTCTGCACTAATATGGATTGGTTCCATTTTGTGTTTTATTGCATATGGCATCCAATTGTCGGCCAATGATGACCCGCCTGGAGACAATGTAAGTATAATGAACATAAGTATAAAAAATAGCTTATCCTAATATAGGTCAATGATGACCCACCTGGAGACAATGTAAGTATTAATGAAATTAATTATAAAAAATAGCTTATTCCTAATATCGGTCAATAATGAAACAGTGAATGTAGCATTAGTCACAGTGCTGATACATAGAAAATTACCTGTGCAGACACCTGTACAAAGTGTAATAGCTGATACAGTAAAATGTCCCAGCATGGTCAATGTAGTGGAAAGTCACAGCGTTATTGTAACAAAATGACGCAGTCATTTAACCGCACTGTCAATGTAATGAGATTTAGCAGCACTGCCAGAGTAATTATGCTGTAGTGAGGAGTGACAGTCAAAGTAGTGAAGTCATGTAACAGGACTGTCAATGTAGCAAAGTCGCGTAGCAAAAAGCCAATTTCCACTCCAGTACATATACAAGAGTTCAATAGTCTGCATTACAAGTTCCCCTTGGGAGAGCATTGCTTTCCCTCAAAACCATATTTGCTTCGTTCAAAATACTTTTCCAAAGAAGTGGTGACCTCTAGTGGTACTGTCTGATTATAACTACTACTAATCAGGGACTGAATGGCTGCTCTTCTCTCTAGCTTTCACTTCCGGGAGGACCTGACGTCCAGGAATGTGTCACATTTCATTTTAAACATAGTAGTTTGTTAACAGAAACATGAAAAATCAAACTTGCTTTTTTAAACTTAAAAAAAAGAAATAAAATACATCCGCTAATAATAATCTAAGGACCAAATGAAGATGAATGTAGGTAACCATGGGAATAAGCTAAAAGATAATGATATATTAAGAAAATAAATAAATACTTGAATAAATGAATATAAACAAACAATAAAACAAATAAACAAATCAGATTTCCAATGCCTGCACACGATAATATGACTGCAAAATGCTCAGTAGATTTAAGCAGAACCAAATTCCGGACTGTGTCTGCTGAAAGTATAATGCTCCGTAGATTTAAGCAGAACCAAATTCCGGACTGTGTCTGCTGTAAGTATAATGCTGTCTCGTCATAATTCTGTTCAGAGAGATATGGGGATGCTGTATGTAGGCCCTCTCATACGTCAGAAGTCACTAGTGTGTGATCTCGTGTATTCAAAGGGAGATTTTGCATATTGTATTTATATCACTGAAATAAAAACTGAAATAACAATATGATTACGAGTTATTAACTTCTTAAACTGTGAATTTTACATTTCTTATTATGAAATTATCTATCTATCTATCTATCTATCTATCTATCTATCTATCTATCTATCTATCTATCTATCTATCTATCTATCTATCTATCTATCTATCTATCTATCTATCTATCTATCTATCTATCTATGTTAGATATAGATATGGATTTTATTGATAATTTTCTCCTGATCTGAAAGAAGATTATTATTATAGAAAGAATTTTAAATGTCATATTAAAAGCTAAATATTGCTATATTATTAATTAAATGCAAATTTAAAATTCTTTCTTTCTCAGAAAAATTATAAAAATTACTTCCCTTTAATGCATTGATAAAAATATAAACCTGAATAGTAACGAACTACTTTCTTTCCTTTACAGTAAAACAGAAAATAGGGGAACTAAAGAGAAAATATTGTTACTAAAACATCCACCCTCTCCAAATAAATAAATAATTAATAGATTAAGGTTAAAATTAAAAGCCCGCAAACTATAAATTAAAATTTTAATAACGTTAAATCACCCAAATGAATGAGAACGTAATTTAATTATCTGCTGAATCAATTTAATTATTAATTTATCTACCCATCGATTAACTTGTCAGTAATAAATAGCTGAAAGAGGTGAGTTGATCTTAAATATGAGAGAAAATCTTATAACGATATAGTAAATCCTTGGATCTTGACTGAATCTACATTGTAAATACCTTTTAAGGACATATTTAGCTTTCCTAATTCCACATGATTCATATAGACATATTTGTCTCTCTTGATTATACATAGTAAAATGTCTTTTAAGGACAGATTTAGCTTTCCTAATTCCATGAATCCTGATTCATATAGACATATTTGTCTCTCTTGATTATACATAGTAAAATGCCTTGTAAGGACAGATTTGTTTTGATTTATTTTCATTTTTTCGTATTTTTCTAGCTCTACTTGGGTATCGTCCTGGCTGCTGTCGTTGTTGTGACGGGGTGTTTTTCATATTACCAAGAAGCACAATCAAGTCGTATTATGGATTCCTTCAAGAACATGATGCCACAGGTAGGCAAAATCAGAAGCAAAGAAAATAATTTCTGTGTTAGATGTTGAATCTCTCCCGAGCAATGTTTGTGTTTGTGTCAACGCACATAAGTGACGACCATATAAGTAACGACGTTTGATGGGTTTGTGTACAGAAGTCAGCATACATATTTGATGGGTGTGTACATAAGTCAGCATACATATTTGATGGGTGTGTACAGAAATCAGCACACATATTTCATGGGTGTGTACAGAAGTCAGTACACATATTTGATGGGTGTGTACAGAAGTCAGCATACATATTTGATGGGTGTATACAGAAGTCAGCATACATGTGTGATGCGTCTCTGTACATAAGTCGACACACACGTTAGATGGGTTTGTGTACAGAAGTCAACACTCGCACGTTTCAAACTTTGATTCTTGCTTATTTATATCAATTACAGTCGATTACCTATTTAATCTACTTGTCTACCTATCAGTGATGTCTTTCAGTTTGCAGTGGCAATTCGCGGTGGTGAGAAAGTGGACATCAGCGTTGAAGACGTGGTACTAGGGGACATAATCGATTGTAAATACGGGGATCGTGTGCCGGCAGATATACGTGTTATTTCCGCCCATGGCTTCAAGGTGGACAACTCTTCTTTGACTGGAGAGTCGGAACCTCAGACTCGCACCCCCGAATTCACGCACGAGAATCCCTTGGAAACGCGAAACCTGGCTTTCCTGTCAACAAACATTATCGAAGGTGACATAGACATCTGTTTGTTTACTATGGCTGTATATATCACACTTTTGTTTACTATGGCTATATGTATCACACTTTTGTTTACTACGGCTGTATATATCACACTTTTGTTTACTATGGCTGTATATATCACACTTTTGTTTACTATGGCTGTATATATCACACTTTTGTTTACTATGGCTGTATGTATCACACTTTTGTTTACTATGGCTATATGTATCACACTTTTGTTTACTATGGCTGTATATATCACACTTTTGTTTACTATGGCTATATGTATCACACTTTTGTTTACTATGGCTGTATATATCACACTTTTGTTTACTATAGCTGTATATATCACACTTTTGTTTACTATGGCTGTATATATCACACTTTTGTTTACTATGGCTGTATATATCACACTTTTGTTTACTATGGCTATATGTATCACACTTTTGTTTACTATGGCTGTATATATCACACTTTTGTTTACTATGGCTATATGTATCACACTTTTGTTTACTATGGCTGTATGTATCACACTTTTGTTTACTATGGCTGTATGTATCACACTTTTGTTTACTATGGTTGTATGTATCACACTTTTGTTTACTATGGCTGTATATATCACACTTTTGTTTACTATGGTTGTATGTATCACACTTTTGTTTACTATGGCTGTATGTATCACACTTTTGTTTACTATGGCTGTATGTATCACACTTTTGTTTACTATGGCTGTATGTATCACACTTTTGTTTACTATGGCTGTATGTATCACACTTTTGTTTACTATGGTTGTATGTATCACACTTTTGTTTGTACATATGATTTTTGGGTGAGCGTCGAGGATGGGAACGGAAATTTACAACAGAAAAGTCACAAAATTTGCTAAGGAAAATATCACGGAGGAAAAGCAAATCACAAGGGGGAAAGTTTCACGAAAAGAAAATACAGAAATAAATTCAAAGAAAAAATACAAATTAAATGTGCATGTTTGTACGTGTGCGTTTATTTATGTATATTATGTGCGCATGTATGTGTAAGTACGCGTTTTATGTATGTGCGTTATGTAAGTAATATATTATGAATACATGTATGCAATATGTTATACAGGCCTGCGTGTATTATGTATAAAGGGATTATGTATGTGTTAAGTATGAATGCATTTGTGTTCCTTAAGTAGGTTTGTGTGAGTGTGGGAGGCATCAATCTAGGTCTGTATTGCAGATGACGTCTTAACAAGAATGGAGATTTTAGTGTGCATTTTCCTTTCTGTTTGTGAGTGTGTACATTTTCCATCCTATGTGCGAGTGGGTACAACTTTTCTTCTATCCCTACAGGCACGTGTCGGGGTGTGGTTATCCGGACAGGAAACAACACTGTGATGGGCCGCATTGCCAACCTCGCTTCCGGTTTGGAAGTCGGAGACACCCCAATTGCGAAGGAAATCGCTCACTTTATCCACATCATTTGTGGCTTCGCTGTTGTAATTGGACTTGTCTTCTTCATCATCGCTTTCATCCTCGGATATTACTGGCTGGATGCTGTCATTTTTCTCATCGGAATAATTGTTGCCAACGTGCCAGAAGGTCTCCTGGCTACAGTTCCAGTGAGTTGGCTCTAAATTGTAAAGAACGTCCAGCGTCCATTTCTTTTTCACCAGATTTATCTTGTTTTAATTTGTTTGTGTTTATCGCGTGTCTCACTGGATTACATTATTGCTGATTAGAAATTCTAAAAGTACTAAAGAAACAACTATTTCTAAAAGCAGTTACTAATTTTGCATGCAGAAGACTGATACATTTCAGTGCCTTATAAACAAAGCGCTATTATTTTGTTGGATCTTGTACACCTTTCTATCAAATTCAAGTTCTGATATATTTTAAAGCAGATGTATCCACTTCTACCATTTCTACCACTAATGCACTTTTACTCCCAGTTCTCTACCAATACCATTGCACAACAAAACGATTGCATTTGTCATGCAGTTGAGTAACACACCGGTTGTATAACAAAAGGACTGCATTTCTGTTACAGGTGTGTCTGACCCTGACTGCCAAGCGGATGGCTCGTAAATGTTGCTTGGTGAAGAACCTGGAGGCTGTGGAGACGCTGGGCTCGACATCGACCATCTGCTCTGATAAGACGGGCACTCTGACCCAGAACCGCATGACTGTTGCCCACTACTGGTTGGACAATAATATTATTGAGGCTGACACGAGCGAATACCAATCTAGTTAGTATAAGTATTGACCTTTCTACACCCTATTAGTTGCAGTTCAGGGGAGATAATGGAGGCAGGCATGTATAAGTGAGCTTCACTTTGAATTCCAAGTTTCAACAACAAGCTGGAAAACCACACTCACATACAATAATAGATAACTTGCAGACATACCAAAAATGTGGTATCTTTTAAATTGATTCCCTATCACGAACACAATTGTGTATTGCTCTAAATCTTTTCAGACAAAATTATCCACTATACAGGATTAGGATACAAAGTGAAATCAGGACAGATTATTAGCCATTTACTGTAAATGGACGATCTAAAGCTGTACAGTAAAAATGAACATTACATCATTTCGCTGATCAGGTTTGTCAACATTTGCAGTGAAGAGATTAACAAGAAGTTTGGAACTTGTAAAGCAATGTTCACATCGTTTTAGTTTAAAAAAAATAACGTATATAAAGTACGCCCTAAACTGTTTTATAAAAGAAAACAAAAACTAATTCTTCTGCACTGGTCCATTTTTATTCCTGCAGCCTAAAACTGAAATGGAGTAAAATATATTCTATTGCATCAACTCTTGTAAATATATTTTCCACAGATGCTATTTATGGCCGCAACGATCCCACTTGGTTGGCGCTTACTCAAATCGTCATGTTGTGTAATAGAGCAGAGTTCAAAGCAGGCCAAGAGAATATATCTATCCTGAGACGGTAAGAACTATTAGCAGACATTAATATTTATTCACTCTTTATCTGTAATGAATTCTATCATTGAGCCACAGGTATTTACATATCTGTAATGAAATACGTAACTAAATGTAAAGAGTTACTAGTAGCTAGCTATATTTATTCAGGTAATGATTCAAGCTATGATGTTTAGTTAATAACTATAAAGAGTTACTAGTATATAGCTATATTTATTCACATAATGACTATTAAGAGTTCTTAGATTCTAGCTATGATTTTTTAGTTAATAACTCTAAAGTGTTACTATGATTTTTTTCTAAGTTAATATTTTACTAGCATTCACTAAAATTTATTCATTTAATAACTTCAAAATGCTACTAGCATCTAGTTATGTTTATTTACTTAATAAATGAAAAATTCATTAGCATCTAGTCGTTTATTCAGTTAATAACTTTAAAGAGCTATTAGCATCTAGTCGTTTATTCAGTTAATAACTTTAAAGAGCTATTAGCATCTAGTTGTTTATCCACTTAATAACTTTAAAGAACTATTAGCATGCAACATAAGATAAAACTGGCGGTGTACACGTTCTGGTGCTGTACGGGCACAGATGAAAGATACTTGTGAACTGATTCCATAATTGAACGTGCAAGCTATATGTGTTTTAGCAGAAGACTAAAGGTTACAGGTGTAAATGTCACGTGATGTGCCTTTCATTTATGTAAGATAGACAGAACTCACGGTTCTGTTTCCAAATATGCGAATTCTAATGTCTGTTCAGAAGTGCTTTTTGTTTCCATTACTTTCCTCTGTAATTGTGTATCCAGTAATGCTTTTCCCCGATTCCTTTCCTAACTCAATAAATGGTCTAAATTCAGTAGTGTTATTTTTTTTATTTCTTTCCATTACATTGTATTTTTCTCACCTCATAAATGCCTAATCATTAATGCTTTTTCTTTCCATTATTTACTAAAATTACAAATGTCTAATCAATAGTGTCTTTGTGGGATTATTTTCATTTCTTTAATAATGTCCAAAGAACATGGATTTTTTGTTTGCAGTATTTCCCTCATCCTATAAATGTCCACTGAACAGTACTTTTCGTTTTTATTATTTCCCTCAATCTATAAATGTCCACTAAGCAGTACTTTTCGTTTCCAATTATTTTTTTTACTTCATTCTATAAATGTCCACTAAACAGTACTTTTTGTTTCCAATTATTTTTTTACTTCATTCTATAAATGTCCACTAAACAGTACTTTTATTTTCCAATTATTTTTTTACTTCATTCTATAAATGTCTACTAAACAGTACTTTTTGTTTCCAATTATTTTTTTACTTCATTCTATAAATGTCCACTAAACAGTACTTTTTGTTTCCAATTATTTTTTTACTTCATTCTATAAATGTCTACTAAACAGAGAATGCACTGGCGATGCGTCCGAGTGCGCGCTCCTGAAAGCCATGGAGATTGCAATCGGGGACGTCGCTTCGTACCGCAGCCGCAATCCCAAGGTCATGGAGATCCCTTTCAATTCGACGAACAAATATCAGGTACTCAAATTTTCGCTTTTGCCCCAACTTTAGAGAGTAATAATGAAAGTTGTAGTGATAGATTTAACGTACAGAGTTTGTAGGAAGTTGTGTTGTTTTTTTGGGGTGGTGGTGGTCGTTTTAATGTCTCGTGCTTTTCTTCAGATAAGGATGTTATTGGGTCCAAAGTAGAACAGTTCTAGCATGCATCATTATAATAAACAACAATTATTATTATTCATCACGTGCTGATGCTATAACGTTTGATTCCCGCTCCCCTTATACGAGCAATTAGTCACAATGCTCCTGACCTAATAGAAACATTGCCACGCCTCTTCGAACCCGCCCACTGTTTAATAAATAGTAGTATGCTACAAATACGCCCAATGTTTAATAACAAGTAGTATGATACAAATACGCCCAATGTTTAATAAACAGTAGTATGGTACAAATACGTTTAAACAAATTCGCTGGGCATCTGGCTGAGTTAATACTAATTTAATAATATAAATTATTTTCATTAGCGATATAATTTAATACAAATTCGTCATGAAATGATTAGCATATTAAAAAAATTTCACAACAAACTTTGCTCGTGTTTAGAAGTGTTGTTAGCGCTATTAGTAGTGCAGGATTCATTTTGGTACTTCCTCGACATTGACTTCCTTTTGTATTGTTTTACCTTTCTTCTCAAGTCCGCGCTACATTAGGAGAGCTTAACGTTTTCTTTATTTCAACGAAGTCCGCGCTAAATTAGGAGAGCTTAACGTTTTCTTTATTTCAACGAAGTCCGCGCTAAATTAGGAGAGCTTAACGTTTTCTTTATTTCAACGAAGTCCGCGCTAAATTAAGAGAGCTTAACGTTTTCTTTATTTCAACGAAGTCCGCGCTAAATTAAGAGAGCTTAACGTTTTCTTTATTTCAACGAAGTCCGCGCTAAATTAGAAGAGCTTAACGTTTTCTTTATTTCAACGAAGTCCGCGCTACATTAGGAGAGCTTAACGTTTTCTTTATTTCAACGAAATCCGCGCTAAATTAGGAGAGCTTAACGTTTTCTTTATTTCAACGAAGTCCGCGCTAAATTAGGAGAGCTTAACGTTTTCTTTATTTCAACGAAGTCCGCGCTACATTAGGAGAGCTTAACGTTTTCTTTATTTCAACGAAGTCCGCGCTAAATTAGGAGAGCTTAACGTTTTCTTTATTTCAACGAAGTCCGCGCTAAATTAGGAGAGCTTAACGTTTTCTTTATTTCAACGAAGTCCGCGCTAAATTAAGAGAGCTTAACGTTTTCTTTATTTCAACGAAGTCCGCGCTAAATTAAGAGAGCTTAACGTTTTCTTTATTTCAACGAAGTCCGCGCTAAATTAGAAGAGCTTAACGTTTTCTTTATTTCAACGAAGTCCGCGCTACATTAGGAGAGCTTAACGTTTTCTTTATTTCAACGAAATCCGCGCTAAATTAGGAGAGCTTAACGTTTTCTTTATTTCAACGAAGTCCGCGCTAAATTAGGAGAGCTTAACGTTTTCTTTATTTCAACGAAGTCCGCGCTACATTAGGAGAGCTTAACGTTTTCTTTATTTCAACGAAGTCCGCGCTAAATTAGGAGAGCTTAACGTTTTCTTTATTTCAACGAAGTCCGCGCTAAATTAGGAGAGCTTAACGTTTTCTTTATTTCAACGAAGTCCGAACAATTCTGCATTGGCTTCCGTTCGTAGGTTGCTTTCCCTTGTAGGATTAAGCTAATTTACAGGCTCCCCTGTCACATGTGTCGTCTCATTGCCTCATTTTGTCCCATCATACAGTATGTTTAGGGATTCGGGCCACAATTCAAATTTGGTATAATCCAAACTGTTAGCTTGTCAAATGTTCCATTTATCTTAGTAAAAGTAACTGTTAGCTTGTCAAATGTTCCATTTATCTTGGTAACAGTAACAGTTAGCTTGTCAAATGTTCCATTTATCTTGCTAACAGTAACTCTTAGTTTGCCAAATTTACTTCACTTTCGCAGAATGTGTAATGATGACCATACAAATCTTAAAGATTTGTTGCTTGTGTTTTTCCTCTTTTGTTTGGCACAACTAAAAGCAAAAGCAAACTAAAAAAATAGTAAAGGTACAGGACAATGCATGTTTTAGTTCATCAAAAAGCAGTCTGTGGTCAGGGTAGGGTAGTTTAATACAAACTTGGAGTAGGAACCACTCGTAGTTCTACAATTACAGCGACAGACGACATGAAGCCACACCACACTGTGCCCTACACACAAACAATTAATTCTAACGGTGAAGTTGGTGACCACACCAGTTACATCGGTCTATATATTTCCGATAAAACAATCATATGTAAAAATAAAATCTTTTAGCACAGTTAAAAATTGTATAGAAATGACATTTTTTAAAATGTTAAATGATGACACTTGTGCATCAGGTATCAATCCATCAGACTGAGAACAGTGACGACCCCCGCTACCTGTTGGTAATGAAGGGAGCCCCGGAGAGAATCTTGGACCGTTGTTCCACGTACTTAGAAAACGGGGTGGAAAAGGATATGGATGACTGCTTTCGAGAGGCTTTCAATACTGCCTACCTAGAAATGGGCGAGCTGGGCGAACGTGTTCTGGGTAATTTGCATATTTTTTTTAATGTTCTAGGAGATAATTCGCAGCAGTAAAGAGTCAATGAATTTATTTACACTATTTACACAAAGTTGACAGTTCAGATAATGAGTTTCTTACTAACAGTATGTATAATCATTTCATTTTTCTGGTTTCATTGTTCTTATTTCATTGTTCTTATTTTATTGTTCTTATTTTATTGTTCTCATTGTTATTATTTCATTGTTATTAATAACAATAATGTCCTGATGAAGGCTATTTAGCTGAAATGCCGGCTCTTGGAGTTGATTTTATTTGGTGTATTAATAAAACGTTTTAATGTTCATGTTGCAGTTATGGAATATGTTAAGACTCTTAAAATGTATGCATTGATACTGGTATAAGCATGCGTGTAATGCATATGCAAGACAATGTCTTGAGGTTTTTGTCAGCATTTCCATCAACTCACATTTTGTTATTAGTTCCATTTCAAAGAATGGAATTAAAACATACCAAAACGGGTGCTGTGAACAGCCACTTACAGAAATGGCCATGAAGCGTATCGTCATAAAAAGAGATTTATTTGTCTGTGTGTAAATTTGTGTCTTCCTGTGTCTGTGTATGTCTATCAATTGCGTGTCTCTGTATATGTGTATGTTTTCGTGTCTATGTATGTTATGTAGACAGATGTGTATTCATGTGTATACATGTTAAGTGTTGTGTGTATGTACATGTTTGCAGGGAGTCTGCCATCTATCACTTGTCAGAAATCTGTACCATTAAATTTAACAAAATCTATTTTTACGTAATCAAATTTCATTTCAGGCTTCTGCAAATATTTCTTGCCGATCAATGAGTTTCCAAAAGGTTACGAGTTCAATGCAGAAAACCCAAACTTCCCTCTGACTGGACTCTGTTTTGTTGGCCTCATCTCCATGATCGATCCTCCACGAGCCACTGTCCCGGATGCGGTGTGCAAGTGTCGCAGTGCTGGCATCAGGGTAGATAACTATATATACATTTGTTGTTGCTCTTTGAAGTATTTGTTTATTGCCATTTTGTGACCTCTATTGCTTTTTTCTATTGTATGTGTGAAAGGGTTCTTGTCTGTTAGTTGTTTAATTAGTATTTGCGTGATATTATTTTATATTAATAAATAATTCACTCACATTCATAAATAATAACCCCCACAATCAAACACAATCGCCCCAACAGGGTCTTCGTCATTTGCGGTCAGGAGAGCGACTAAGTCAAACCCTGAGGAGTCTGTCAGATAATTACCTCTCTCTCCCCAAGTGTTACTTGTCTAGAATAACAGACCCTAACTGAACTACCTCGTCAGTCACTCTGTCTTTATTCCAGCCCCCACACTTCTCTCAAGTCGATGACGGGATCTATCCTAAAATACGTGCTAGACCGTCTTATCGTTTGTCATTACGTCATTTGGCAGAGCCCCCACCCATCATCTGCACATGTACCCCTCTTCTACAATAACAGAGTGGATAAAATTCAACAATTTATTAAAGAAAAATAAGTAACAATTAAGCCAAGTTACAATCAGTATTCTCAAAATCACACATAAGGCAAGAATATTCAGAGATCACAAATCTCTCGAATGCTTACTACAAACAAGCTCATTAATTAGGAAAACATTTCATTCTTAATTCCATAGAACAATTACTAGGAATTCATGTCAACATATGTTATCAATCTCAGTCTCTAATTTAATTTCATAAAAATTTCTAGGGATTTAATCAATCAGAACATATACCATTACTATTTCAGTCATTACAAAATGATTATAAAAGAGAATCAAAAATAGATAAGAAATTTACACAAATCAAAGAAACATGTACAGATTACATGAACAATCATGAATACGATTCACCTGATATGGCTTATGAGCGGCAAACTCCGTTCCTGCACTGGTGATGGCTTCTGGTTACAATGGCCAAGCCAAGTAATAGTTCTTGATACACTCTAGCATACCGTCACATTAACGTGTTCTTGAATAGTCACAGTTTTGAATGTAAAACACAATAACACAGATCACATTTCCCTTACACAGTTTCAGAATAATTTCACATTGCTGTTCACAATTACACACAGTTCTGGTACAATTTGTGGCTATAACAAGCAGCCTTGCTTATTGTTCCACTTCTGCATGTTTTATACGCTACTCGGCAGAGTTCAGTTTAAGTAACACACTGCCTCTCCTCATAACTCACGGCACTTCTCTTGAGCATGTATACACCTAGACTAAAGTGAATTTCCATCACCAGTGTAAGTCTCCTTGACACACACTTCTGGTTCAGAAAATACTCCAAGTCATAAACGCCCGTGTTTATGTCACTTGCATCTCTCATAGTGCTCTGTACTTCTCACAAATTATAATTCAGGGTCTCGGCAATAATCTTACTGCACATTGTCTGTTCTGTTGTCTTCCTCAGAACAACTGGGACTTCAGAAGTAGGCTGGTGGGTGCCAAGCAACTTTCAAAGCTATAACATAATTTATTTTGCGTACATCAGTTCATGATTATACAAGTCCTAAATCTGTAATTCCATTCTCGTTTCTCATTTTAAATTTCTTTACACTTATTCATCAATTCTAATGAAAATAAAATTACATAGTTCAAATCATTCCAATTACAAACATTTTACAAGTATAAATCACAATTTAAAAAATTTAAACATTTAAAAAAATCATTATTTACAGATTAGCGATTTACCATCTCAGACATACCTCTTCTGCTCCTATCCATGAAAGTCTAATATTGGGCTCCATTAATTTTCAGAGTGATCAATTTTTCTCAGACCCAGTATTTATACATTTCCAGATTTTGGGTGGTCATTGCGCTGGATTTTTAGGCGCAAAAACAGTGTGTTTGCCTTTGAGCTATGATCTGAGTCTTATTTTTCTCCTTTGTTCAATAGTCACGGTTGACATACCATGTTCTATAGATAGGCATTCCTAGGGAAGAGTTTGGCTCTGAAAAATAGCAGTAGGCGCATTGGTTCCTAACTCTCTGCTGCGTGCAGTGCCCTACAATGCACGGACTTATGTAACAATCGCTGACCCATAACAGTAGTTATCCAACTTAAGCAATTATGCTTTCTACTCTAAACTAGGTCAGAGATGTTTGTCCAAAATTGTTTACAAGGATTTTATATGACAAAATTAAAAATGAATTTTGCATAAATAAGAGAATTAAATTTAAAATATTTAGAAAAATATATTTAAATTAATCAGGGTTATTAATTTGCATTCTTGGCTTTACAGTATGTATTTCAAATGCAGAATGTTTTATATTTAATTATTAATTCTTTTTTTTTTTTGCCAAAAGAACACATTGAAATCATAATTTAAAAAATGATTATAATCAGCTATTTTTACAGTTTATGATATAGAGAGAGATGTAGTATGTATATATTGTGTATATTATCTTATTATATATTTGATATCTTTATTAGTTATAATTTGGACATTTCGGACTGTTTGCAGTGAATATATTTTTAAAAAAATAAGATTACTTGATTACTAAAAGAAATGTAAGTTAAGCCAGTTCTTTACAATTCTATGGTTTTGCATTTGTGCACTTTTACCAAAGATTTAATAATTTCCCATCAGGATTTAACCACATTAATCCTATAGTCATAGATATTACTTGTTTGCAGATAAATGTTTTTATAAAGTTATCTGTTGTTCGAAGTGCATACACAGATTTTGTTATTTGTTATGTCATATGGCGTTTTACAAAAATTATTGCAGAGTTCATTTCTTGCACAACACAAAAAAGTAAAGCATTAAGCATAGACCGTGGAACCTATTGAAAAGATAACTTCCTGTTTTGGCAGGTAATCATGGTAACAGGCGACCATCCAATCACGGCTAAGGCAATTGCAAAGGGTGTAGGCATCATCTCAGAAGGTAGTCAGACTGTTGAAGAAATCGCTCTGGAGCGGGGAGTTCTAGTTGCAGATGTAGACCCAAGGTAATAGGTTCTATCTATCTATATGTGGCAGAGTAAATTTGCCTATCCCTATTTCTAAACTTAATTTTTATATAAATTGTCAAAGTGACCCGATCTTGGGCACTCCTTATCGTGGTAATAGGCACAAATGCCAGAATTGGAGTAAACAACTTTGAGAATATGCTAGAAAATTGCTGAAACAATTCAATCCAGTTCCAAATGGATGAGTAGTTTTTCTGACTAATAGTCTCACACTTGTTCATATCCAACTCATCCAGTGGGGATGGACCAAATGTTTCTTTGTTAAAAAAAGTACTCTATTCTAATCACTTTGAATTTAAACAGAACTCGAGTCCAGTCATATCTATCTGTCTGTCTGTCTATCTACCTACCTACCTACCTACCTACCTATCTATCTATCTGTTTTCTGTATGGATGTATGTTTCTGTATGAATGTATATTAATCTGTTTTCTGTCTGTCTGTTTACTTGCCTAACTATCTCTCAGAGTACGTACATAAATAAATAAAAGAAACTATATGTATGAGCATGCCTTTTTGTGTGGGTGAGAGAGAGAGAAAGAAAGTTAAAAAGACAACAAAAAAACGAGAGACAGAAATAAGGATAACATAGAGAAAAAATAAATAGAATATAGCATTTGAAAGATAGATTGACGGACAGAGGGAAAAAGATATAAGAGGGAAGGGATTAGATAGAGACAGAGAGAGAGAGAGCGTCAGATTTTGAAACCGTTATGTACTAACAAACACAAACGCTCAATAGCAATAAAAGGAATATAGTTGGATTAACACTGCAAAACCATTATTTAAACATTAGTGCTATAGAAATAGATCATTACGGTCTGTCTTCTGTCTGCTACCATTACTGACAAATAACTGTTCGTGTCGGTGCGAATTGCTGTTGCACAGAGACGCCAGTGCTGCTGTTATCCATGGCGGGGATTTAAGTGAAATGAGTTCAGAGCAGATTGACAAGGTTCTATGCACCCACCCCGAGATCGTGTTCGCTCGCACATCCCCCCAGCAAAAATTGATCATTGTCGAAAGCTGCCAGCGCCTGGGGCAGATTGTGGCTGTGACTGGAGACGGCGTGAACGATTCTCCCGCCCTCAAGAAAGCAGACATTGGTACGAGAGTGTCCTACAATTAAATAATTTAATAAATATATTCTGCCTTTATATTCTGCCATACAAACTAGTACAGTGTGTCCTGCCAGTACATTTAATAAATAGTATTCTGCCATACGACTATTACAGTGTGTCCTGCCAGTACATTTAATAAATAGTATTCTGCCATACGACTAGTACAGTGTGTCCTGCCAGTACATTTAATAAATAGTATTCTGCCATACAAACTAGTACAGTGTGTCCTGCCAGTACATTTAATAAATAGTATTCTGCCATACAAACTAGTACAGTGTGTCCTGCCAGTACATTTAATAAATAGTATTCTGCCATACAAACTAGTACAGTGTGTCCTGCCAGTACATTTAATAAATAGTATTCTGCCATACAAACTAGTACAGTGTGTCCTGCCAGTACATTTAATAAATAGTATTCTGCCATACGACTAGTGCGAGTGTGTGTCCTGATAATGCATTCAAGAAGTCATGCACTATCTTGATAAATTTTAAAAATAATTGTAATATCTCACTTACTGTACAAATGTTTCCTAACAGTAACCACTCACTACAACAATACAAAGCTACACTTTGATGACAGCTTAAAACATCTTTTAAGGCCATTTCTTTTCGATTACCCTATATGATATTTGTTACATTTCAAAGGTAAAATCTAAGGCACACATGAACTATAAAGTCTTGCCTGATCTGTAAAAAGCAATCATCATAATCTGTAAAGTAAGTATAATCTATACAACAAACATACATTTAAAAAATAAATGCAAAAATCGTAAAGAAAACAAAAGCAACAAACGCAGCAAATAAACTGTAAAGCAGGCACAAATTTAAAGCATACATAAATTATAAATTGTAAATCAAGTATAAACACTAGCATGCAAAAGTTAAGCGAGAATAAGTTGTAAACCTAGCATAAATAGTAAAGATTATTTTTTTAATTACAACACACAGAACTATCTCACAAACAGAAACTGTAAAATATGTATAAACAGAGCGAGCATAAAACATAAAGTATGCACAAGAGTAAACAATACATTAATTTGAAAGTATGCATTAGCTACAAAGCAAGAAATAATTTAAAAGAATTCGCAAAGTGTAAAGTATGCATTTTTTACAAGGCAAGAAATAATTTTAAAGAATTCGCCGAATGTAAAGTATGCAAGAAATAATTTTATAGAATTCGCAAAGTGTAAAGTATGCATTCGCTACAAAGCAAGAAATGATTTTAAAGAATGAGCAAAGTGTAAAGTATGCATTCGCTACAAAGCAAGAAATGATTTTAAAGAATGAGCAAAGTGTAACAGTTAGTTATGTGTGTATTAATTTTTAAAAAAAAACGTTGAACTGTTGAGCACGCGATCATATGCTAATGGATTTATGTCATGCAGGTATTGCTATGGGCATTGCCGGAAGTGACGTCAGTAAGCAGGCAGCCGACATGATCCTGTTGGACGACAACTTTGCTTCCATCGTCGTTGGCGTAGAGGAAGGTCAGTAACCTTGGGCTTTAGTCAATACGGACTGTAAGATTCTCCGTCAAATAGGACACATTTCACACAAAAGTAACAAAGCTTCAGCTACTGATGTAGCCTAATGCTACTGTTTTAAAGCACAAACAGTAATAGTATAGTCAAAATGAACCTACTAAAACTATAACTATATGGACACAACTGATTTGTATAATTGCATCTAATTAAAAATACACCATTGAATAGATAAGGCAGTGAAGGATTGCAGCACCCTGGACAATATAAATAATCTTCATGTTATGGACACTTAAAAATCATCATAACACACTTTGCTCTATTATAAACATACTTTTATTTCTAGCAACCATACTATTCCGGGTAGATTTTGTTTAATTGCAAACTGCCAAAACCGTCGTCAAGCCGTTAAATCAGCCAAAATTAGTCATTCAGATAATCAGTGCGGACAAAACGTTTAATTTGTTTACTGATAAATCCTTTCCGTAAGAACAAAGCATCATAACCGCACACTCACACACACACACACACGATACTGACTGTTACAAACCACTTATGGCCTGAACGAATGCCGCACGCATGTCCCAATGCAGACTTCATACCGAATGTCTCTAATCCCAGGTCGCCTGATCTTTGACAACCTGAAGAAATCTATCGCCTACATGCTGACCGCGAACATTCCAGAGCTCATTCCTTTCCTGGTCTTCATTATTGCAGACATCCCCCTTCCCCTCGGCACAATCACCATCCTGTTCATAGCTCTGGGTACAGACATCATTCCTGGAATCTCGTTCGCCTACGAGAGACCAGAGAGTGACATCATGAAACGCCAACCACGTGACCCAAGCAAGGACAAGCTTGTAAATGGAAGGTATGTCATTCAAGTGTGAGTTTCAGTGTGGGGTGGTGGTGGTGTACTTTTTTTGATTTGTTGGGGTGGGGATATGTGAATAGCGCTCAGAAATTAAAGTTAAAATAAAACCAGACTTCCCCATTTCTAAATTACATTGTAGAAATCTAATTGGCGGAGATTATAGATGTGCAGGTGTGCAAAATTAAACAAATTCCTCAACAGTGAGGAGTTTCAAGCGTTGTGCTATGACCTGGAATTGATCCATATATACACACCCGACTCACACATACACATACCCGAATGATTTTACTGAAAGTTATAATTGGTTTCATTCAGTTGATTCGCATGAATAGCGCGAGAATGCTTATAGAAAAATGTACTCTCGTTGGGCCCTCTGATTAACTATATTATAAAGGTGTAGGTTAATTTTGAAACCTGAAAGCCAGCCATAATTCGTGAGTTTTGTCGATACTTACATAATCAAAATACTGTCCAAACA
Source organism: Sinotaia quadrata (assembly GCA_028829895.1). NCBI lineage: Eukaryota > Metazoa > Mollusca > Gastropoda > Architaenioglossa > Viviparidae > Sinotaia > Sinotaia quadrata. The sequence goes on from CM054179.1 coordinate 48,992,388, forward strand.
CCATTGTGAATCAGCCATCTCGTTAATGGAATAGAACCGTGTCCCTGTTGATATTAGTTAACTAAAACTTGTATGCTCTAGCTTTATTCTTTTGCAATATTTTTAAAGAGATTATCACTATAAGACGGTATTTGCCTTCTCTTTCCTTTCTAAAAAATTAAATTGAAAAGTAAATTGAAACTTATTAATGCAATTTTCAAACACCTACCCTTGAACGTGAATAGATGTCGTGTCAATATGATGCTTGTTGGTACAGTTTGTTTAGTTACTGCAGCATTCCACAGTGTCTTGTTTAGTTACTGCAGCATTCCACAGTGTCTTGTTTAGTTACTGCAGCATTCCACAGTGTCTTGTTTAGTTACTGCAGCATTCCACAGTGTCTTGTTTAGTTACTGCAGCATTCCACAGTGTCTTGTTTAGTTACTGCAGCATTCCACAGTGTCTTGTTTAGTTACTGCAACATCCCACAGTGTCTTGTTTAGTTATTGCAGTATTCCACAGTGTCTTGTTTAGTTATTGCAACATCCCACGGTGTATTGTTTACTTATTGCAGCATTCCACAGTGTCTTGTTTAGTTACTGCAACATCCAACTGTGTCTTGTTTACTTATTGCAACATTCCACAGTGTCTTGTTTAGATATCGCATCCCAGGGTGTTTTGTTTAGTTACTGCATCATCCCAGAGTGTCTTGTTCAGTTACTGCAACATCCCATAGTGTCTTGTTCAGTTACTGCAACATCCCACAGTGTCTTGTTTACTTGTTGTAACATCCCACAGTGTCTTGTTTAATTGTTGCAACATCCCACAGTGTCTTGTTTAGTTATTGCATCCCACAGTGTTTTGTTTAGTATTCGCCAAAATTAATCTACAAATATTTTGCAGACTGATCGCCAAAGCATACGGCCAAATTGGCATTATGGAGACGTTTGCCGGCTTTTTCGCTTACTACGTTGTTATGGCTGAACATGGCTTTTGGTTTGACCGTTTGTTCGGCATCCGGGTACAGTGGGACTCGCTCGCTGTCGGTGATCTGGAAGACTCCTACGGACAACAGTGGGTGCGTCCATTAATTTTTATTTAATTTTTAAAATTATTTTCAAAACTATTTTATTACAATATTAAGTTATATATATTTTGTGAGTTGAATATTCAACGATATTTAACAAGTCCTAACACAGTATTAAGATTAAAAACGTACGACACGATTTTGATCATTGGCATATTTGTGAGTTTGTAGTATTGTAGCCACTTACTCAAATTGTTAGTTCGAAGGGAATTCACTCAGTCTGCTTGCGCTTATTTAATGTTATTTGTAATATAATATAATGGATTCACCGCCACCACAACTGTTTTTAGCTGTCAGATAAAGAACAGGATACATAAGAATGATGAATGACTTTGTTTCACTTAAATTTGAAACAAAATCCATTTGCGAATGTTAATGAGACATTGTTCTTGATGTAGCAATATCAACATTACGACAGAGCACTATAGTAATTTAGAATGTTAATGAAACATTGTTCTTGATGTAGCAATATTAACATTACGACAGAGCACTACTATACTAATACAGAATGTTAATGAGACATTTGCGTTTTAATACTTTTCACATTACGTCCCAAACTCTGCGTTTTAATACTTTTCACATTACGTCCCAAACTCTGCGTTTTAATCTTTTTCACATTTCATCCTAAAGAAGTCTTCAACTTACGTCTTCTATAAACCCCTTCTTTGTCTCGAACCAGTCTTTACGTCTTAAACGAAATTTTGCGGAAGAAGAGTTATTATATAGATGAAAATATAGCCAGGGTTAGGTTATCACATTTTTCGTCGCCTGGCTGGTATCCACGACATATAGGTCAAGTAACGCGTGTGCTGCCATAGCTGTTCTAAAAATAGATGTTTGTGGCCAAATTCCGGCTTTCATTGCTCAAGCTATAATCTCACAACAAATAACTCGCATTTCATTTTGTTTTCTTAAGCTATAAACAATAAATATAAGCACTGGAGAAAATTTGTAAAAACATTAAATAAATCTTGTTTTAAACATATTGCAATCACATGCTGTGACTGTCAATGTGATGTTATCTTCGCTTTCCATCGAACGCCATTAGAGACAGACCTCAAGGGACAGTGGTTGTTTGCTTTGCAGCTGAAAAATCCTCCCCCCAAAGAGTGTTTATGGTTTCTGATAAATACCGTACTATTGACTACCCTATACCAGAGTTCTATCTTGGTTATAAAAGAGTACTGATACTGCATCCAGCGACAATGTCGTCTGGTGAAAATACATGTGCCTACGCCGACCACTAATAGTTGGAAAGAGAACGTCAATGCGGCAATTCTAACCCATCTCATCGTCTCCTTAACATACCTTTTCGATAGTCCAAACTTACTTTCAAAGTATCCATGTTCGTGTGAGATTCTAAAACTGACTAACTTCTAAAGAGCAGCTCAAAACAAATTTTCTTTCTCAGTAACAAATTCACAAAACCGACAGTTGACCTCAAAGACCTTGAGGATTTATCAACGTCACCGACCTTGATATATATTTATGTAAGGTCGGGAAAGTTGTGGTATCCATATTCAAAGTTATTATCGTCATTTTCAATCGACCGCTCACTCACGCTAGGAAAATAAAGTATGTCAGTTTATTGTCGGTGATGGCGAATCTGCACAAAACTGACACTTTATTTAATCATCAGTTAATCTGTTACATAGGTGTGTGTATACAGTAAACAGTGAATTCTTGCACACATACACACGCATACAAACGCGCGCGAGCACACACACACACATGCACACAAAATCAAGTTTACCATCCATATAATTTTATTTAAATATCTTCCTGGAAGACTGAGCCATTAAAGACAAATGTGTATGTGTGCATACGTGCGCGCGTGTGTGTATAAGTGCGTGTGTGTAATTGTGTTATTATTTATTTTTTTATTGCAGACGTATGTTCAACGGAAAAAGTTGGAGTACACATGCAATTCGGCGTTCTTCGTTGCTGTTGTAATATGCCAGTGGGCCGACTTGATCATCTGTAAAACTCGCCGCCTCTCGGTATTTCAGCAGGGCTTTAAGTAAGCAATTTTTGTTACGGAGTCCTTATTTCTACAGGGCTTTTAAGTAAGCAATTTTTGTTACGGAGTCCTTATTTCTAGGGCTTTAAGTAAGCAATGTTTGTTACGGAGTCCTTATTTCTACAGGGCTTTAAGTAAGCAATGTTTGTTACGGAGTCCTTATTTCTAGGGCTTTAAGTAAGCAATGTTTAGTACGGAGTCTTTATTTCTACTGGGAATGATGGCACTATGCTTGCTAGTGGGATTTATTTCTATAGCGCTTTCGGCAAGATGTTTAAGTTAGTTTGACCTGTTTCTACTCCGATGATTATTAGTGTTATCTGTTTCTACTGAGCTTTCAGTAAACTACGTTTGTATGTGGGAATTATTTCTACTGAGCTTTCAGTAAACTACGTTTGTATGTGGGAATTATTTCTACTGAGCTTCAGTAAACTACGTTTGTATGTGGGAATTATTTCTACTGAGCTTTCAGTAAACTACGTTTTTATGTGGGAATTATTTCTACTGAGCTTTCAGTAAACTACGTTTGTATGTGTGAATTATTTCTACTGGGAATTCAGTAAATTATGTGTATGTGAATTATTTCTACTGGGCTTTCAGTAAACTACGTTTGTATGTGTGCACATTTGAGTTTGCTCTGCCATACAAAATACATATAAATACATACGTGTTCAGACCAATAAAAGTGTTCCAGACACGTCTTTATCATGATTCCTTCACTTCACATATCAAATTCACAGTAAAATAATGTATTAGAATAATTAGATCGTAGTGCGCACTTCCTGGATAAACATCGACACTTCTCTCCCTTGTTTCTTTAAAGGAACCATTGGATGACAACTGGTCTGATTTTTGAGACCGCACTTGCTGCATTTCTATGTTATTGTCCGGGCATGGACAAAGGACTTCATATGTACCCTTTAAGGTATGTTCTGCGATTAGATTCTTAGTCATTTGAAACATTGATAATTGTTATATTGATCTCGATTTGCAAGAGCACTGTCTATCTAGCTGTCTAAATGTCTGCCTGCATGCATGACTGCTTGTCTGCCTGAACGTCTATCTGTCTGTCTAAGCTAAAACAAAATATTCGCTATAGAACAAGCACTCTAGAAGTCTTAAAATCATAGAGAATTAAAAAAAAACACCTTACTGGCTGGCAAATATGACTGATATAAATATTAATTCAGCACAATTATAAAGACAACATTTAAACATCGTCGTGCTGCTGGCTTTACAAACCATTTCGATTAAGTGGATTTCACTCTAAGGGTAGGATGCACGCTTCCTGGGTTTTGTTGATAATTGGGATGTTGGGTTTTGCTTTAAGGGTGGGTGCTAGTTTGGGTTTTACTGAAAAGGGTGGATGCCTGGTGGTGTTGTGCTGAAAGACTGGACGATTGCTCTGTTTCAGGTTCACGTGGTGGTTCTGTGGTCTGCCTTTCAGCTTACTCATCTTCATTTATGATGAGGTCCGTAAACTCATCATCCGCCGTAACCCGGGAGGTTTTGTGGATCGGGAGACCTATTTTTAGAAAACCATCACGTCCTCACAATAGAACACATGTAAAAATTTACGTCACAACTTGTAAATAATCAAACTTCCTACACATGTATATGTCAAATGTTTGTTTCTTTTTGCTTTAATGCTTGAACAGACACAGGGCTCCTTTTTCTCAGTGGTTTGTCATTTGAATACAAGTTTGTATGTGTGACCTTTCCTGGTGTGTGATCAATCGTGGTGTCCAACAACAAGTGGCGTTAATGTGACAGTCACTAGTTAATGTATGTATTAGGCAAAAGTTTCCGGTGAGGTGACAATAGCGAGCAGTCCGGTGTGATTGTTTCCATGTAGAAATACATGAACAGAGTGATATGTGTATATCAAGCCTGCAAGAAATTATCGAACGATGTAAGAACAAAACTGTTCAAGAAATGTCTTGCCATTTCTCAAATGTAAATACATGTACTATGATTTAAAATGTGTCTGTGTATGTGTGGTGCATGAGTGTGAGGAATGTGTGTATGTGCGTATGCGTGTGTGTGTGTGTAAAATGTTAGAGTAAAATAACTTAGTAGTCAGTGAGCTTTGGTAGTGTTCTACAAACTCTTCATTGTATTGTTCTGTAAAGTTACGCGTGACACAATTTATGTACTTTTTCAAAGAAGTTGTCTGTGCAACAAGACATCTCGGGTATAATACATTATTGCCAGTAACTGTGAGTAGAAATCCAGCCAAAAAATATTTAACTCTTATTTATATGGCACCAACATACCCAATGACATCAAATACAGTGAGTGATATCATTTGAGGCGTCTTCAGACCGATATATGAGGGGAAATGTGTGAGGATTGTATACAGCAGTACAAAGTGTTTCCTGAAAATAAATAATACGTCTTTTACATCTTGTTAACATAACTAAGTTGGTTTGTTAACAGCTATGCAAAATGTATGTGTGTGTATGTGTGTGTATGTATATGTGTGTGTATGTGTGTGTGTGAGTGTGTATGTGTGTGTGTGTGTGTGCGTGTGTGTGTGTGTGTGTGTGTGTGTGTGTGTGTGTGTGTGTGTGTGTGTGTTTGGTTAACGCAGAGGTGGTCAGAATACTGTCATTGTGGTTTGTGCCAATACTTGTAATTATACACATATTTTTTTACATGCTTCGATTTACATTATTTCATTTTATTCTATTTCACACTCTTACTAATCAAAGAAAATGCTATTTACTCTGCATTTACCATATGTGGTTCATACTTATGTGAAATGTTTTTTTTTCATTTGGACTGGACATGACAATACAGATTATGTATCAGCTAATGCTGAATAATTTGTTGGATGACTTCAGTTCCATTTTCAGCATTCCATTATAAATAGATTTTATTTTGAATTAAAAATTTGTCAGTCTGCTAGGTCATAATAGACCTTCAGTGTGGACTATTTCAAATTTGTTTTTCTTATCTTAGCTGAAACACGAATTAAAATTATTATCTTAATCAAGACATAAGTACTTTGAAAACAGAATTTCCTTAATTACTTGCTTCGTTTTTTGTTAAAGGGACCCGATCGATCATGTTGTAGTTTAGGATTGGTTACTTCCCTTTGAATATCAATGCGAGTTTTATGGCTTTCTTTATTAATATTAAACTGTTTCACAGTGTGCATACACATAATTTTCCGATGTATAAATGTATGCAATTTTATACATAATATCATCAAATTCAGTTTTTGAATAAATGCACTTTATTTCTTCATGTGTTTTTATGAAATCAAAATTCTTGTATACAATTACTGGTTCTGTCCATGAAAGGACTCTTGATAACATGAGTACCGTTTGATAAGATTTCTTCTTACTCACTTTTAACTACTTCATCCAATGAGTCTTTTTGTTCATCTTAGCTCACTTCATTAATTCTTCATATGTCTGCCCAGATGTACCCTTTTAAACACTTACCCAAACACTATTCTAACCCTCTCTTATTTAATCTTTTGCTCATCTTTTTAGTTGGTCAAATGCATCCACATCTGTCTGCATTTCTATCATTAAGTGGCAATATGTACAGTCTTTAAAAACAGACTTAAGAAACGTGTAACATTATCCAATGTTAATCAAGTCAGCAATAATGCTTGTTTAACTACAAAATTTAAAATTTCATTTTCAAATTAAACATACTGCAATTATTTAATTAATAAAAGACATTTACTACTTTTCATGATTATGTGTTTAATGTATTTATGCTGCACAACCCCAAAATTACTCCACTTTGGAATTTGGTAAACAACAGGCGATTTTAAAAATGGTACTGTATTTAAATTAATGTAGCTTATTTTCTTACTTTAGATAGAATAATTACAATAAAACAATATGATTCAGTATTCGTGTACCTACAAAATTTGAGATTTAAAAAAAGACATAAATATAAATCATTAATGAACATTTTCAAGATACTTTATCTTACTGAGAAAAAAACAAATAGCACGTTTTGAGGGTTCAGTTGCATTTTATTATGACCATGTTTTTGTTACGGAACTGTTTGAGGCTTTGACTGAAATTGTAACTAAAGTATAGCTAATTAAACTATACAAACATGGTAAACGTAACTCAACTATGCATTGCCACTGAACCCTAATTGCTAACTGTACTTTTTACTTTGCTTCTAGCAAGTATTCTTCTTGTTATTGACTGTTATGGCAAAAGTCTTATTTCTTTTTTTAATAATACTTCTCTTTCTATTTTTATATGATAAATAAAAAAGATAAATGGCATAGTTGGCTTTATTTTTATTACTCTTTGAACCTAAGATTGTATGTACGTGTGTTTATTCATGAGAAAGAGAGAGAGAAAGAGAGAGAGAGAGAGAGAGAGAGGTACAAGGCAGTGTGACAAGGTATAATTATAGTTGGTGTATATGCACGCCAGGAATGCACTGGATATATTATGCTTTGAAAAAAAAATGTTTTTCCTGTTTGTGTAAATATTATGAAATATTTCTCTCTATTAAAATTGATAAATAAATGCAAATAAGAAGATTTATATATTTTATAACAATTAATATGTTTAATTGGCATTGTACAGAATTCAATTATAAAAGTGTAAAATAATTATCGAAGGAAGTTGCTATTAATATTTAGAAAATAAATATCAGTGTATTAAGCTTGGAAATTGTTTCTCTCAGTATAATAAACACTGTATGTTGCTATGAGAACATGTATGCTAATGTTCTTTACAATAAAACTATGCAGTCTTCACGCAGTCTGTAATATGCTGCACAGGATGTTGTCAGAGAGTTTGTTGGTGGCTGAGATATGATTAAAATGATTATACGTCTTCCATCAAATCAGTAAAAATGTAACCTTTATTCACAATAAATCTGTAAAAATGTAACATTTATTTACAATAAATCTGTAAAAATGTAACCTTTATTCACAATAAATCAGTAAAAATGTAACCTTTATTTACAACAAATCTGTAAAAATGTAACCTTTATTCACAATAAATCTGTAAAAATGTAACCTTTATTCACAATAAATCAGTAAAAATGTAACCTTTATTTACAATAAATCTGTAAAAATGTAACCTTTATTCACAATAAATCTGTAAAAATGTAACATTCCATATTTCCTGATAGTCCTATCGAACTCCAATACCTATGAAACGAATTATTTTTTAAATGTTTTAGCTTCTCGGGTGGCTGGGTGGTATAGCATTCAATTAAAAAATAAATGAAATAGTTTTTCTTCAATTCAAGATGTGATGGCTAATACACATATGCGTTCACATGAACACATATCACTTTTAACATAACTTTTTTTTAAATTTGGGCTTACGAATATGTGCGATTTTTATTAATGTATATATGGAAGGGGAGGGGTGTGTGTAAGAGCGTCTGTTTGTGTATATGAATGTGTTAACATATGTGTATGAGTGTGTGTTAACGTGTGTGATATATTTGTGCATATGTATTTATATGTGTGTGTGAGTGATAGTGAGTGTGAGTGCATTTGTGTGGGAAATGGGTGTGTCTGTATCTGAGTTTATGATTGAAAGACTGTATGTTTATATGCGCACGAATGTATGTGTGAATGTTTGCGTGCGTGCGTGCGTGTGAGAGAGAGAGAGAGAGTAGGGGTCGGGCTAGTGTAAAATGAAAACTCAAATTAGAATCGTGCCCCAAATTCTGATAGTTGTTTATGCATGCATACAAATATACTAATTAATGTCTTTCTGGCCATCAAAATTACATGAATAATTAAAAAGTGGTTCCTAGTGATAGATATCCAAACTAACTTGTAATCAGGTCAACAAGAGGGCACTCATGTACCATTCTGAGCACGTTTATTTATTCGAAGCAATTTTGTTTAGTAGCAATGCCGGTCGGTCGTTTAATGAAGCACAGACACACTCCCCACGCCCAACCGCATACAAACGACTGACAGGCACCAGGATTCCAACAGCAGTCAAAGGGAGACCACCTCTCTCTCTCTCTCTCTCTCTCTCTCTAGTTGTCGGTACAGAGTTAACGTTCTTCAACTCGAATTTTAACAATATATTTTCAGTATTATTTGTTGTTTTTTCTTCTCCAACCACCTATTCTCCCAGGTTGTGAAAGTAAGATACATGGAGGTCAGGGGAGTAGGCAGCCCCTTCACCCCTTCCTCCAGCTATAATTTTGTTATTTTTTTCCTCCTATCAGCATACATCGTGAAAAATATATTCGGTAGGCTACACGGTTAGTCTCAGAGGCCTAGCTGGCGGGGGGGGGGGGGGGGCAGGGGGTACATATGTCCCCGGGCGCCAAGGTACAGGGGCGCACAAATGAGGCTTACAACGTTACATTATAATAAGTGAACAAGGGTAATAAACGGAGAGGGAGGCGCTAATTTTATAGTTCGTCCCCGGGCGCAAAATATCCTAGCTGCGCCTCTGCTTAGTCGTGACTAGTCAATTCCTTGATATATTTTCTGTACTCCTTGTAACACGCATTATGCGAAATGTGTGTGTGTGTGACTCACAATATAGGCCTACATATATATATTTTTATTGTTTTATAGTCCGCGCTTTTTGTGTGTGTGTGCCTCTCGAGCTGTGTGTCAAGTGCGTCATTAATAATATCTGACAGGAAGTAAGACAAAGGGATTATATCGTTCATGTTAACCAATAGCGTCTATCCAATTCCTTCCAGCTGAAACACAATCACATGTCCTACTTCTCAAACCTTGCAGTAGCACAGCTGTACTTCTAAGAGTTTCATGTAGGTGGCATAAAGAGTTTCGTGCAGTTGACGTGAGAATTTCTTCTAGATGACGTAAGAGTTTCGTGTAGTTGATGTACGAATTTCGTGTACTTGACGTGTAAACCAAACTCAGTATCCCTTATATTCGTAAGACTTTCGTGTAGTTGACGTCAGAGTTTCGTGTAGTTGACGTAAGAATTTCGTGTACTTGACGATTTGTAGTTTAATTGTACCTGCTTAATCAGTCCTGCCTTTCTTTTGAAAACCAAACTCAGTATACATTTCTTTAGCGTATATTCTATCATTTACTTTATTTTGATTTCGTTTATTTCTTGTTATTGCTGTTTAACTTTTGACGTGTCACTGTAAACACAAATCACTCGCTCCGCTCATCGCAACCCTTGTTCTTTCTTCTTTCCTGCCTGTCCTTACCTAGACACACAACACGCCTTGATGTATGCCAATTTGCATAAATTCTTGATTACTTTCATTCGCAGTCATCCAAGCTCGATCTAGATAGGTCGTTTATTTTAATTAAATGATAGAAGCACATAAACAGACAGAGATTGACAGGTATATAGATCAACTCATGAACTAACGGAGAAACATTAAAAATAATACTTCTTATCCCAAAGCCTTACCCTTGTCATCCGAACACTTTCCAAAGTCAAATGAAGGTCATTTACAAGACCGGGTGAACTTAAGTGAACCACTTTGCTTATTCAGTGACATTGCGACAAGTTGCAAGTAGCGGGAACTGATTAATTATGTCTCTCCCTCCAGCCTCGTAAATAGCAACCGCTACCCGACCCCCAAACCCCCCTCTCTCGACATAGAAGACAACACTACGGAGCAAGATTTAGGTTCTTGATGGGAACACCGAAACTTCCAGTTCTGATTGGGGAATTTCGACACCAGTGATGCAAGACGTCACAGAGAGCAAACATCTGCAATGATTTTCTTTGCTTCGCTTCTATACATACTTATGAACCGTCGCAAAAATGGATGTTATCAGCATATTCTCACCTTTGCATGTTCGTTATCTGCCCGGCATTCCAGCTGCTACTAAGATGATGACGATGAAGATGACGATGGATGCAATATTATCATGCACACACTTCAAACTCTCTCTCTCAAACACACACACACACACACACACACACACACACACTTAAACAGAACGAAGGCCTGCACAAAAGTTTCTCTAATGTTCTCTAACAGCAGTACACACATACGAACGCAGACACACCTATTTCGGTAGCCAGTCATTAGACGTAGATCTTGCATGGAGTTTCTCCTACAAGTTTGAACTCGATTTAACTCTGTCGGTGCACTTCGGAAACTTTAAACAAAGTAAAGGATTTAAAGTTGCATTCTGACTTGTTTGCCCTTTCAGGTGTTCTGATTCTGAATACACATTTAAAATATATTATTTTAATTTATTTTAATTTATAAACAGCCTGGGCTCATTGAAGTAAACATCTTTCAACATTAAGGTTGGTTCATCCATGAAGTGCAGCCGTGTGGAAATGGGTTGAGAGTGTATTTAATACAACGTTGACCTCCGAAAAGAATGGTCACTCATTTGTCCAATCAGAGTCTTCGCAAATTATTCTCACGTGCACATCGATCGTACAGCCTGTCAGTTTCATTCTCATTATGTGTAATTGAATGAAATCACTGACCAGATCTAGTGCAAGTGTCCGGTGGTGTGTGTTATGCACAGTTCGAGATTCATTGTAACTGTCGTGTGGTGTGTGTTATGCATAGTTCAATATTCAGTGCAAGTGTCGTGTGGTGAGTGTTGTACATTGTTCAAGATTCATTGTAACTATCATGTGTGCTCTGTATTGTTGAAGTTCACGCAACAAATTCGTTAATCATGCAGACATTTGAAAGAGATGCATACGAATGTCGATGGTCAGATGTGTACAAGAGGATGTCTGACAATCACCTATAAACTGACAATCGAGATTATATTTTACAGTTCTAGAGATAAATGTGCTTGTATTATAGTGTGAAAGGACATTAGATAATGATTGTAATATATCACGTTTGTGCTTGCTGCACTGAAATGAAAAACTCTGCATATTTATTTTATTTTTCTTTAGAAAATGCAGAACAAACATTTCTTCTTGTTTTCAGTGACACAAAAGTCTCTGCCCGGACTGACAAAGCAATCTCTAACAAAAAGTCTCTGCCCAGACTGACAAAGCAATCTCTAACAAAAAATGTTTGCCCAGACTAGCATAACATTCTCTAACAAAAGTAAATATAAATGTTGGCTTCGTGTGCAACATTCACTCCACTCGCACCAACAGTTACAAAATGACGTGAGTGGTTATTCACCAACAGTTGCAAAGTGACGTGAATAGTTATTCACCAACAGTTGCAAAGTGACGTGAATAGTTATTCACCAGAGAGATTCCTAGATATATAAATGTCAGACTTGAAGACGAATGTGTGGTAGTGATGATGATAAATAAATACATAATGGTGCACACAGGTTCTTTTAGATATCGACCATTTATTTATTTATTGCGTACGCCGATACCGACCATGTATTTATTGTATACGCCATCTTTAAGATACCGACCATTTATTTATTGCGTACGCCGTCTTTAAGATACCGACCATTTATTTATTATGTACGCCATCTTTAAGATACCGACCATTTATTTATTATGTACGCCATCTTTAAGATGCCGACCATTTACTTATTGCATACGGCGTCTTTATTCAGACGGGACCGGGAGGTGGGGCAAGTAAAAGTGACCAGTAAATGGAAACAGCAAATCCAAACCACAACAAAGTCTGCGGCAGAATAAACAGTACACAAAATGTACACATTATACAGAACACAAAATGTACACAGAATACAGCACATAAAATGTACAGAGAACACAGTACACAAAGTGTACACAACACAGTTCACAAAATGTACGGAGTATACAGTAAACAAAATGTACAGAGTACACAGCACAGAAATTGTACACAAGTCCAAGCCCATCACTTAAATACCGACGCAATAATAAAACTTCTTATCTCTAACCTCTAGCTCAGGGGTCGGGAACCTATGGCTCGCGAGCCAGATGTGGCTCTATTGATGGCTGCATCTGGCTCGCAGACAAATGTTCGATTATATATAAAAAAATGTTTCTTTAGACTTCTTTACTCTACATATTAATTACATATCAATATTTCATTCTACAAATGAGCTAAAGTCTACTAAAGTCTCAACGCCTGCATGAAGCTTAACCTCATCACGTATCAACCAGACTACAAAGCCATCAGCAAAGCCATGCAGCACCAGAAGTCGCATTAATGGTAAGAAATACTCATTATTGATTAGCAACAGCATAACAATGTTATTAAAAAGAATTCAGAGACATAATTATTGTACTTTTAGTGTTGAAATTACACAAAATGCACACATTTACTTGAATTTTTAGTTTTAGACATAATGTATGGCTCTCACAGAATTACTTTTCAAAATATGTGGTGTCCATGGCTCTCTCAGACAAAAAGGTTCCCGACCCCTGTCTAGCTAGTAAAAACCCTTCACCTGCTCTATTTGTGTCCATTTTTTTCCCTCTATTTCTACCGTAAAACACTATTTCAATACTTGGTTATTACAGTATTTGAACTCAAGTTATCTCGTCTCTTGGCCGGCACTACGACTTAACCCTTTCTATCCTCACACTCCGAATGCCGTTCGTGTCTATGTCAGTCTCTCGCCCAGTCTCAGCCATGCTGGGGTATTTAAACTGTATCTTGGAGGTGGGTGGGGTCACACAGCAGTCTTTATTTAATATGTGTGACGTAGCAGTTGTAATATTTATGACAAAATGTCTTTAATAATGGTGACATAACAGTATTAATTTAATAAGTGTGACGTAGCAATCTTAAACAAGAGTGACGTAACAGTCTTCAACATGTGTTACATAGCAGTCTTTAATAAAAGTGACATAACAGTCTTAATTTAATTAGTGTGACGTAGCAATCTTGAACAAGAGTGACGCAACAGTCTTTAATAAGAGTGACGTAACAGTCTTAATTTAGTGTGAAGTAGCAGTCTTTAGTAAGTGTGACGTAGCAGTCTTTAATAAGAGTGACAATCTGAAAAAGAGGTTTTAAACCTAAGTACACACGTTTTAAACCTAAGTACACACGCTGGTGATAAACAGTTTGAATATTCACTTCTTAAGAATACGTGTATAATACATATTTATTTAAAACAAAATAAATACATTTTATTGGTGAACTCTGCTAATTTGGAGCTACATCTGAGATACATCAATTTCTTTAAGTGCGTACATGTTTTCTAAGGCACCCAATAACCTGCCCAATAATTGGGCGGGGGTAGGGGGGGGGGCGAGTTAGGGAGGAACATATGGAAATTTTCTGTCATCGTCATGACTTAATCTAGCAGGCTGACCCGAGTCAAGAGCGAGCTGTCACGACCGAGCTAACGCACGTGCTCTAACGTCCCTAGACGTACTCAGTCTCTCAGGAGATGGTGGCGGGAAGAGGTTAACTCATTATCGAAACAACAGCAGTGTAACGAAACTGAGAAACAACACGTATACACAGAACACAGTAGCCTAGTACAAATTGAGAAACAACACGTACACATAGAACACAGTAGTCTAGTACAAATTGAGAAACAACACGTACACACGGAACACAGTAGCCTAGTACAATTTGAGAAACAACACGTACACACAGAACACAGTAGCCTAGTATAAATTGAGAAACAACACACATACACAGAACACAGTAGCCTAGTATAAATTGAGAAACAACACATATACACAGAACACAGTAGCCTAGTATAAATTGAGAAACAACACACATACACAGAACACAGTAGCCTAGTATAAATTGAGAAACAAGACATATACACAGAACACAGTAGCCTAATACAAAGGATAATTAAAAGTGCAGCAATTAAAATCCAAATTTCAGAGTGAACTTTAATGAAAGAATTAATAATCATCTATGGATAATGTCAGCAAATTGTTGGTCTGAGAGGGCGGTCATTAACACAAAAATTGCTCTCGTGAGCATTTAGTTGTTCTACTAATATATGCAGTGAGAATTAAAATAGTGTAGCATCATTTCTTACACAGGCGGGGAGGCGTGTTATTGGTGTACATTCCCGTGTTTGTGTGTGTTAATGTAGCAATTCTTGTGCAGACAGTAAGACGTATTATTGGTGCACATTTTCGTGCTTGTGTGTGTGTGTGTGTGTGTGTGTGTGTCTGTACCTATGTGTGTTAACGTAGCAATTTTTATGCAGACAGTATGGTGCGTTTCTGAGCACATTATTGAAGTGTGAATTTAAATGGAAGTAAGGCGAATTTAAACTTTGTATACAGGGAGGGAAGAGAAGAATACATAAGGGTTTCCTTATTATTTTCTTATAAAGAGATTACTAAAGTTATTAACATTATTTCATACTAAAAACAGTATTGTACAACATGGATACCAGCTTATTTGTTGTTTTCTACCGAACTTTTGCCATTCAGCAAACAAACAATGCACTAAATGCAATCAGACCTAATATGATGCATTTCAAAGTATCGCGCAAGATTTCATGGTGCTTTATATGCAGGCGATCAGTGAAAGTGTCTCCAGAGGCCCTGGACATAAATCTTTTTGACAGGGAGCATCCATTATCAATGAAAAACTCCAGTCTCTGTGGAATCATTACAACTGGACGGGACCGGAAATGACTCTTGGTTACAGTATCCCAATGGCGCTGCTTCAAGCCTGGAGCAAGGACGACATTCGATTCCGGTTACTATGCGGCATCAGCAATGGTGGGTGTGGGCGGGATGACTTTAAATAACAGCTATTTCGTGGCGATGTTGTGGACAGTTTAAGCATGGGACAACGAAACAAGAGATCATGTAAAAGGAGACATGAGATCAAATGCAGCCCATTGCTTGAAATTATCTGCTGGGGTGGGGGTGGGGGCGAATATCTCGCCGAGTTTACAACGTCACTCATTTCCCCGCAACATTCACTCAGGGCCTACAGTTTACCTTCGACCTCACTCATTCCATCGCAAACATTCACTCAGGGCCTACAGTATACAGACCACTAGGTGGAGCTGGTGGGTTTCCAATAAAAACTTAAGTCATGTTTATATTTTTTATACTTCCCATAGGCTAGTTTTGAGAACAGAACCTGTTCTTTTATATTGCATTGCACGGACTTAAAAGTCAGTTCTGCTGTGTCAGTCACGGTCAGACCTTTGTCATGCGCAGGCCGGAGCAGGACCTATAAGTCTTTATTCACTAACAACATTCAGCTTTTCAGTTTAAGTTCAGGGTCTAACAAGTGCGCAATTTCCTTCTCGACCTTGAATGATATTTTCAGCGCTAGTAAACGCTTTGCTTCACACAGTGTTCACAATACGATTGTCCTCCAAAGGTTCGCTTGCATTCGAGATGGAAACAAAACCCTTGAACAGACGACACAACAAAGAATAACAAACTTAGTCCCATAATGCACCGCGTGGCTCTCTAGCAAGTGACGTCAAAAGTTAAATTGAATCCGCAGCCTGGTAAATAATATGATCAACAAGTAGTACATGAGGGCGGGGTTTATAATATGTAAATTTCAGTTGTGTGCGTGTGTATGCGCTACAAGTACTAACAGTTTATTATGATTTTTATAAAAAATCCTCTCTTTCTCACAATTATATGGCTGTTAATTCTAATAATGTGTCATTACACAATCGTCATGTCGCGGTGATGTGTTTCGTTATCGTTTGCTCGTTTGTTGGTTATATACCGATATAAACATGAACCAGAAATGAACATGCACCAGAAGTACCAGAAGTGAACATGATCCGGAAATAAATATGAACCATAAGTGAACATGATCTAGAAATAACGTCCGTGCACTAGATATGCCGAAATTTAATTTAGCAACTAACAGATAAGCCAACAAACACAGAAAGAAATTAAAATACGATAGAAGGAACAAAACCGAACAAAAATTATCAAGCAAAACAGAAGAAAAAATTAGACAAACAAGAAACCTCAAAGAGCACAAGGAATAAACAATTAATTAAATAACAAGAAAAGATAACAAAGAACAGACGATTAAAACAGACAATCCCGAAAATACGCAAATGAGCAAACGATCACACAAGCGAAAGTCTGCTCAGGAGTGTTAGTTACCCTTGGTGACGTTATGTACACGTAAACGTTCTTGACAGTAAACATATTTACTCTCTGAGACCCTCCTTCTTCGGTCAAATGACATGTAAGGTGTACGCCAGCAGTCATAATTAAATATATTTTATTCTTCAAGTGTACGAATGTACGCTAGAAATTGCTGATGTAATGAAAAATAATTCCAACTGGGTGAGTAGTTTTATTTATCCAATAGTTATGACTTACGAGAACGAGGCTAGCCAATGGCTGAGATCTAAAAGTTTACCTGCTGCAGAGAAATCTATTGTCTGATCACTTGAATTTGAAGTGGCGAAGAAGTCCAGTCTTGAAAGGCAGCCATTAGCTTAATGGTGAGTTAACTGACTGGTTGAGAGAGAATGGACTTTAAAATATTTTGTGCAATTTGCTATTAATATGTTATACTTGTGTTTTATGTAGAGATGTTTACGTGAGTAGAAAATGTTTGAACTAAGCTACTCATATAATGTTCTAACACTTAACATTGTTTTGATATGCTGTGTGTGTGCATGTGTGTGTGTGTGTGTGTGTCACAGTCTGATAAAAATGTCCGACTTGGTGACCTACTTGTCTTGTTTACTTCAAATTTGAAATTTGAAACCCTTGGCTCCTTTGTTCAAAGCTTCCTTTTTCGAGATGCTTCTAGAACAGGTCAAGATGTTATGTAACTTTAGGTCCATTGTCCAGATTCTCGAACCAACTACATACTTCGCGATCAGTCACGTGATACGCATTATGCTTTTCTATAAATATGGGTGCGCGCTTCCGTTCCCTTACTGCGAGAACACATTAGCTATCTTCACTGGCTAACTCCGGTCATGCGGCAGCCGACGAGCAGATGAAAATCACACCTCGATTTCTCATAAAAAGGTACCCTTTTATCTGATAGTATTTTGCATATCTTGATTATAAATATGTATTTGTGCTATGTATTATATTATTTCCATATATGCTTGAGCATGGTCCAGAGAAATGGCTGAAAAACCTATAAGTTATGGAATATAAATTTATTGTGACTCTTTTTCCATTTGTAACTTTAATTTATATTGTTTTAATTCACTAAGAGTCAGAATGCCTGTGCTCGATACGAATTTCTCATGTAATTCAATTATTGCGTGTAATTTTAATTGTAAATTGTGAAGCGCTTTGTTAGTTTGAATTACTCCTTTTGTATGAACATTAATTTAACGTTGTAACTATTTTATTAATTCATACGTCATGCTGTTAAATGAAACATGCGTGAGACGATTACATTTTTTCTAAATCTAATTGTAAAACGACGCGAGGTCGAAACTCTTATTCAGCGCATTTAAACTGGGACATGCTTGAGTAGGAACGTGTTAAACTGAAATTACATTAGAACACGTTACTTCTCCAGGTCGGCCCTTGCCTTGCCTTGCCTTACTTTTTGCCTTGGGCTTTGGCTTTACTTTTGCCTTTGCCTTGTTCCGTCTGGTACAAGCTGGTTGAGCTCTACGAGTGAGTTCTACTCTGAGGGTCCACGCCACTGAAATTCAAGTTCCCTAGCTACATAAAAAAGGGGCACCTTTTCCTGTGCGCCACGTGCGTCGCTAGAGTGGGACTGTGAAAATAGACTGGCTGACTGAGTAAAGAGACCAGGCTGATACAGACAATCCAGCTGAGTATTCTTCAGTGCACAAATATCGAAAAGACAATTGATTGGCAATTCGTTAGTTAACCGATAAAGCATGTATGCGCAAAGAATCGAGAAATAGACTATTCGCGCTCGTATTTGATTATTGTTAACTTGTTAAAACTTTATTAAATCTTATTTTCTTTGTTAAAACCTCTTAGTAGTAATTTTTATGCATAATAGACCTATAGATTTTCTTAGATTGAATGGGGGCGAATGAGCAGAATGTTGACAACGAATGCATATTAATTTAGAGGAATTTAACTGTTTCAATCTAGCTAAAAGTTCGCAATTTATTAGTTTGTAAATTTGTCGTCTGACTACAAGACACACTTTTAATTAGTCAAATAGTAAATTGAGCAACCAGTCTGCATAGAATATGAGAGAAGGAATTAATTATATTTAAAACCCTTAATTATTCTAGGGCAGGGTCTATAAATAAATACTGGAAACGTAACAGTGTGTGTGTGTGTGTGTGTGTGTGTGTGTGTGTGTGTGTGTGTGTGTGTGTGTTGGGCTATTAAATATCTTTGCAGGAAACTGTAAGTGGAGACTGGAATTTAAAAAAGAATAGAGTTATACAGTGATAAACTGGAAACTTAAGTTTACTCCCTGATTAATTTTTCAGGGTAAAGAAGCCTTTCTCTCCTCGTGTTATTTGAATCACCTGATTTGCTGATTGTAAACTGCTACAACCGACTGTGGTAGAGGCAGGAAGCAGTGTGTGTAAATGTAAAGGAATACACTATTCTCTTTTGATATATCGTGGCAATGTATGCTAATGATATCAGGGGATTTCTGGTACAGTGAAGTTACTAGAAATCATTACAATTGTTCTTCTGCTTGAAGGATCTGACACAACTAAAAAAGGACGTCCAAGATGGCTTTGAGAGAATAACTGCACTAATAAGCATACGTAACAAAGGACTAAAAGGTAGACAACCTAACAAAACCTGACTATGTCGTGGTATGATACATAACAAAGGACTGAGGTAAAAATATTCTTGGACAAAAACAAACAGAACGAATCTCTTGAAATGGAAAATTTTAATCGAAAAAAGTAATTATTTTATTCAGAATGATCGCTACATATAAGAATTTTAATAGAAAGTATATAAAAAAAAATTTTTTAATTGCAATGTATGCTCACTTAATAAAGGTCACTCATTTGAGAATACTATCACATGAAACATTTACTAAACAATCCAAATTCATAGTGGAAATCATCTTTTCGTCAAAATGAATAACTTGAACATTAAAACGCAGCAATCACACAACATATAATATTCAAATTGAAGACGAAATTAGGTGTTGCTTGTCTTTTAGGATAGGGTTCAGTGTTAAGTACATCGGCGTGGCAGGCAAACAATTTGAGAACTTTTGATAGCGGCAGTTGTACTTAACGGATAATAAAAAGACAAGATAAGTGCGCAATAAAAATTATTTCACATGTACATTTTCTCATCTAACCACTGTAACTTTCAAGAAATTTCAGGGTGACATCGCTTTTAAAAATAAAGTAAACGTGCATGAGTAACACAGGTAACTTTTTATTAGAAAATGTATAAATGATGTAACGATTTGAATAGGAAACGTAATAAATGGTTATTTCTTCGAGTAGAAAGGTACACTCGACTAGTTTGGTTAGGGACAAATGTTTACAAGAAAAGAATGGTCATGGATGGCGTCTAGTAGAGAAAAGAAAATAGAAGCAGTTGGATGTGATAAAGGTAAAACTCAATTCACTAAATTTAAAGATAACAATTCAGGGTTTGTCAAATCACTGAAGAAGCCACAGGTCAAAAGTGAATAGGTGTCCCAAGGCCAAGTTCTTTCAAGATCGAGGACTAAGTAATATATAGACTCCTCTAAAAACGTCATCTAGAATACTTATCATGTTATATATCGACTACTATAATAACATGCCAGCTAGAATACTCATCTAGTAATCTGTCGACCCTTCTAATAATAAGTCAGCTAGAGTACTCGTCTCAAAACATGGCGAATAGAGTACTTCATTAGTAACATATCGATAAAGAAGTCATTTAGAAATACGTCGACTAAAGCAATAATATACGTAGCAACGCGCCAACTAGAGTACTCGACTAGAATCATATCAATCAAATAGTAACACATCTTCTAGAAAACACAACTAGTAAAAATGATATGTCGATTCGACTAGTAAGTAACACGTGGACTATATAGTCATATATGCTTACTAGAGTACTCAACTAGTGACATGTTTACTAGAGTCCTCAACAAGTAACATGCTTACTAGAGTACTCAACACATGACATGCCTTAGAGTATTCAGCCAGTGACATGTATACTACATAAGCGAGTTCTATGATCTATTATTTATAGATACTGAGCGAAGATCTATTATTTAAATTCAAGGCGTTTCGTAGGACCTATTATTTAGTGTAAACTTATCTTAGTGGATTTAAATAGAATGATTACCTTTAATTCGAGCAATTCAAGGCCTTTCGTAGGACCTATTATTTAGTGTAAGCTTATCTTAGTGGATATAAATAGAATGATTACCTTTAATTCGAGCAAACTCTTGTAATCACTATTTACTGCAGGTCATACCCTCAGTGCACTAATGATAAAATTTGTACATGGAATTGAAACTACCTGGAATGGAATGTGCATTAAAAGTAACTATTTACTGAACATGTTGTATTGATTGAACGTTTCATTGAGTACCTGTCAGTTGAATTCCTTTAGAGGTGTATTTTATATCTTAAGAGGTTTCAATAGCATAACCGTATCAGTAACCATTTAAACACGCGAGAGCTTATTTCTGCGTTAGGAGTGTTACTAAATTTACAAGTCGCTAGCCATGTTATTCTTGAGATTAGTACACATGTTCTTTTCAAACCCCAGAAAGCAAAGGTGACAGCTTTAAGGCCACATTACTACACGCCACAAAGGGAAAGCTTTATTTATGAACCTATTGTCTTCAAATATGGAGCAAATCTTGCCCTTCTTATAAGAAAGGAATAATAGTTGTCACATTTAGAATATTTTGATTAGTTTTTATTTATTTTTTTTAACTATATGAAAATACGCATTATTTCAGCTTTCGACAATAATTCATAGAATATATATTACACATTAAATTTTTTTTGTTATTATCTACTAGACAAGCTCCAAAAGTGAAGTATGCCTGATAAAAAATGTTAAGTTAAAAAGAAGGTTATGATTATTTTTATCGTATCCATCAAAAATTTTTCTGAACACAGAATTTTAAAAATTTATTAAAAAAGAGAAAAAAACTAAAGCAGATAGGCTTTCATGCACACTTTACTTTTAACTGTATACGTGAGGAACTAGTATAGCCAAGTAGTAATTAAGTAATTAAAATTATTCAAAAGGGACCTTAGCGTGTCGATCATCGAAAGAAAAACATCATTTTGTGAGAAAAACGCATTTAAAGGGAAATAACTTCTGAAAAACTTATTTTAAAAAATGTTCAATGTTGCTTATTTTTTTGCATAAATATTCCCCATCAATACCACATTGATTCCCTAACATTAGTTTAGCTCTCCCATTAACATAATTAAAAGCATTGCTTTCAGCATCCCCAGCTTACTGGCTTCTATAAAACAAAAATAATTTCTGAAAAGGAGGTTAAATCTTATTTGCAACTGATGAAAACAAAACATCCAAACTATACACCTGGTATTTTCTTTCTCTGGAATGGTGTCAGCAGCATCCATGTGTGATAAATCATATAACAGGCTTTCAAAGAATATTTCATTAGCAAACAAGGCAGTTGCTGAAACTTGTTTTATCAGCAGAAGGAGAAGCATATGCAGACATAATTGGTAGTGGTGGGGATGATGATGATGATATGAGTGATAACATTGATGATTTAAACAATACTGATGGTAGTGATGGTGTAGCAGAGTAAATTTGCCTATCCCTATTCTGTTATATTGTTAATTGTTAAATCCCTATTTCTAAACTTAATTGTTAAATTGTTGAAGTGACCCAACTTTGGGTACTCCTTATGATAGCATCTTTGTAAGTGTCAGAGTTGGAGTAGTCAACTCGAGTTGAGAATATGCTAGAAATTGCTGATGCAATCCACATCATTTCCAACTGGATGAGTAGTTTTCTTATCAAATGATTAAGATTTATGAGAACGAGACCAGCCAATGGGAAATCTTGCTTTCTCATTCCATCGAGATCTAATTGCTAATCTTGCTTTCTCATTCCATCGAGATCTAATTGTCTAATTGCTAATCTTGCTTTCTCATTCTCTCGAGATCTAATTGCTAATCTTGGCTGATCGGTTGCTGTTCAGATTGCAAATTCAAAATGTAAAAAAAAATAGGTTATGGAAGGTGGGGAAGGGGGAGTAAAATTTAGTCCCAGTAAGTTTTAAAAAAAATAATTACATTTTACCGACTGTACGTCAGACTGAGGTAGTCTAACGGCCAGCCTTCTAGCTCATAAAGAGTTTGAACTCTAATCTGTATGGGGTTAACAACTTCGACTTTTAAAAACAACTCGTCATCAAAGCGAAAGTGTACAGCAAGGTATTTACATTTAAGAATTGGGGTGGAACGTTGAGAGGTCACATACCAGTAACTAACCCCATACTCACCTTTGATCACGAATTAAATGTGAAAGCTCATAGAATAGAGCTGAAATCGGGAGACTCCAACGAGATAGAGAAGCCAGACAAAAGCAGATCAGAGAGAGAGAGAGAGAGGGTGGCAACACTCAATGACCCAGAGATTTCTTCAATTATATACTTATATACTTATATATAAGGGATTGCAGGTATATAAATGTTTCTTTAAAAACCCCTCTTTTAGTCATAAATAGAGAAGGTTAAAGAAACAATTTAAATGTTCTATTATATTTATGTCACTTTAATTAATCACTTTATATTTTCAGTATATCCTTACTTTAGTTTCTTTACGACATTGTTTCCTGGATGTTCCTTACTCCCTTCGCAATCGGTAACTAATAAACAAAGCACAAAATCTGTCTCTGTGTGTGCGTGCGTGCATGTGTGTGTGTGTATCTATGTGTGTTCGATTCATGGCCGCAAGGAGAAATAGGAAGCATAAATTTTATGTGGTGGCGTGAAGTTTACTCCCAGAACGGACTTAAGCAGAGCAGGATCCGTCCCATACAACCAAGGTGCCCCCTCCTCCACCCATAATATATGAGCTAACAACGACAGAAAGACCTAGGAAACTGGCATTTTGCGTGGGATAGACGTATGGGTCCGGGGGGGGGAGATGTGCCTTCTCTACTCACTTATATATATATGATGAGCTTTTAATATGATTCATGACCACAGGGGGGGATAACTGGGAAATCTAAAATTTGAGCGGAGGTGTGATTTTTTTCTGTGCAATTTCAAAGGCCAATGTTGGGCTATTCTGCTAGTTCACATGAAGACATGCTTTACAAATATTAAAGTCTGCCATTGCTCTTCTGACAATTCTATAAAATAGAGTACAAGTGAAAAATTAATGTACTCTTAAAATCGTCTGTACTAAGTTTATAGATGCAAGATTTTGAAGCATGCAAATTGCTATAAAACACTTACATTGTCCATATAGTAAAACCAGAAAAATAACTTTAAACGTATTTACAGGAGGAAATATTCAAATGACTAAATGTCTATATTATTAAGCCATGACAGCGGTGTTTAAGGTCACTGCATTTAGAGACAGTTTACTTCGTTTTAGTACGTTGAAAATTCATCCCTCACGCTGTTTAAAAATACTTTGCTTTCCTGTGCAGTGTCATTAATTTTTGAAATAGATAAGAAGAGTTTTTGTTTTATAAATTATGAATAAAAATATAGAATTTTAATCGTAATTGATTCTTTGTTTCGAATATTGACAATAGCTGTAGTTAAGTCTCTTGGTAACGATTGTAGTTAAGTCTTTTAGTATCGGCTGTAGTTTACAGTCTCTTGGTAACGATTGTAGTTAAGTCTTTTGGCATTGGCTGTAGTTTACAGTCTCTTGGTAACGATTGTAGTTAAGTCTTTTGGCATTGGCTGTAGTTTACAGTCTCTTGGTAACGATTGTAGTTAAGTCTTTTGGTAGTGGCTGTAGTTAACTGTCTTTTTGGTAATGGCTGTAGTTAACAAGTAGTCCCTTGGTAATGGTTGTAGAAACAGTCTTTTAGTTATGGCTGTAGCTAACTGCCTCTAGGTAATGGCAGTAGTTAACAGTCTTTTGATAATGGTTGTAGGAACAATCTTTTAGTTAGTGCTGTAGCTAACTGCCTCTTGGTAATGGCAGTAGTTAACAGTCTTTTGATAATGGTTGTAGAAACAGTCTTTCAGTTATTGCTGTAGCGAACTCACTGTTGGTAATGGCTATAGTTAATAATCTCTCAATGAAGATTAGTCCTTTGACAATCTAGAACCGGAAATAACATAAATAATGATTTCTTTCATATTAATTAATTTTTCTAATTAATTACATTGTAAATGGTTAATTCGATAAAGATATTTCTTTATGATCCGTTTGGTTTTGCTGAGATAGCAAGGCGATAAATATATTAGAGCATTGCTTGGACAAGTGATTTAAACAGGTTGCTTGTCCATCACTACACGGTTATGCAACCAACTCTACCTAGCGGAGGTGGTCAGAAGTAAATTGTATAGGCACTTAAGACACGCATGAGTAAACCAACTCTACCTAGCCGAGGTGAATTCTATAGGCACTTAAGTCATGCATGAGTAAATTGCATCTTGCTACAGGCATCGTACGCCCAAAGTACACCTGTATACAATCAGAATTCTTGAGAACAGCAAAGTGCATACCATTTATGGTTCAGCTTTGATCAACCTTGCGGCAAGAAAACTGAAGTTGTAGTCTAGTGAAACAGGTGAATTTTCAAATGTGAATGTCCCTGGATTGGGACCGAACACAGTGGGAACATGACTGCAGACCATTGCGTGTGCAGGTAACTCACAAACAGCCTTTGTTCCAACCAGAACAAAAAACAAACACACGCGCACATATAATTATTTATACCAGGGTCAAACCACAACTCGTTACTTGGTCTTATAACACAGTCCCGTTTTTCTGAAGTCACGTGTAGTAGTCAGCAATGGAAAATCGTATATATGTGTGGAGCAGTTGATATTTGAACTGTTAGTTGAACTTTTCGTATTCAGAAAATTTTTTTAAAAATTGCATTTTTGCACTTGGAAAATTCGCAGTTGGATATTTCCTACTCGGAAAATATGTTAATTGTATTTGTCATACTTAGGAATGTTCATTATATTTTCAATTGTAGAAGATTTTTAATTGTACTTTTTCCTCGCAATTATGAAAATTCACTGGTTGTATTTTTATATGCGGCAACAAGCATCTAAACCATTGTGTTGGTTGTTAGCTCACAGGTAGAAAATGTGAGAGGGAGGGAGAGGTGTGAGGAGGTCTAATTAATTACCTCTACTTCATTATTCACACCTGTGTCTTAAGTTTTTGCCATCACTTCATGTCTTCTCCTTCATTCTTCATTCTAGTCTGAGTCTGGGCGATCATTCTTCTCCTTCAAATCTTCATTTTTTCTCACCCTGGCCTGCACTACTGCCATGACCGTATCATATACACTTACAGAATAATGATGCAGCATCGTCTCTGGTACACCTGCACTTTACTCGGTTGCAAGCTGTATGCTGTATGAATGTCCATTGACACTCCGAGACAAATAAAATCATCCAAGCAGCTCACACAATGGAAACAAAACCTCAGCTGTCGCTGTGTCATTGCACCAGGTGACAGAGTTCCAAAATTTATAACCCTCTCAAAACAGTCTCTGTTATTGAAACTCTATTTTCTTACTCTTTGTACAAATGTTGTGCCTGAGCCAAATTAGTATATTTGTGAATACCAGACTAAATTCTAAAGTCTGAATGTAATACTTCATAAGGGAGGCAATGACTGTTAATAGTTAGAAGATCAGTGAACTTATTTTTCCACGATGAACAACTGAATTGGAATCAGTCTTAGAAGAAGCATAGAACTGTTAATGTAAGATTGTCTAAACTAGTGACTGTGAAAAAAAAACACATTTATCTCATAATAAGGAATTTCATTACTGATTTGCAAACTATGTTCTTGATTGATTTTTTTTAAATATTTGTTGTTCTATACTTGAATACTGCCTATGACTACTATGTGAGTATGACTGTATCAGATTAATAATTTAATCTCGTAGTCGGAAATAGTTGCATCACGCCAACTTTTATCATATTGTTCACACTCCTGCTTCTATTAATAAGAGAAAGTGGGATATGTGCTCTTAGGGTCCTTTGTTTATTTGCAAGTAAGACAAATAGCATATCTTTGGGGAGTGTCTCACTAAGCTATGAGTAGTGTGAAAACCAGAATAATATAACCATTAGTGTAGCGAAAATGCACTCTAGTTGGCACATGGTTTCTGAACTGGTAATGTTCAGAGCCGAAAGGGTAGAAGTCTAATTTAATAACCATTAATAACTTTGAGGTCTGATCGAGTTTCTCATCTGCATTTATAAAGACCATTCGGGTGGGGTTAAATAGATTAAATGGTTTGAGGTGTAATCTATTAACCCTGCTCATCACAAGTCCGGTGTGGCTCGGTATACAATGCTTCAGGGGAGATAATCGTTGAAATCCTAAAATGTCAATAATTGAGTCCTATGATTTGAGTGAACTTACTGCAAGTATATTGCTGCCCACCTTGTCTGTTTATTTGTTTGCTTATTTCGTCCCATAATCCAGACAACCAATCTTCATGGTTTAGGCTGGTTTTAATAAGTGTTCCAATGTGACCTACAAAGTTGTAATTAATTAATTATGTATGCTAATGATAATCATTTCTCGGACGACTTCTGAAACACTTTCCAGGCAATTTCACTGGGGACTCCCCTTAAAACTATATCTCATCTTAAAATTCAGAAAGCTGTTTCTAATTTTTAGAGCACACTTAAGACACTTAGTCATTTTTAGTCAACTGGAACACCGATAAAAAAATATTTCTTTATATTGTATTTATTTTTTCCATGAGCCGCATGATGGCACTTTATTACATCGTAATCATACCCATAGCACATACATATACACACAAACAAACAATATTCATATATATATAACACATAGTACAACAGACAACTCACGTAATGCAACACAGCATCCAAGTACGTGTAAACGAACACACATATTTATGAATAATATATTCAAATAAATTAATTTCCCAGCATTCCAAATTTAACTGGAAAATAGCCTTGTATCAGAAATTAATACGTAACATTAGAAGATTAAATTTTTCACTTATATTTCCAAAATGTCTTTTTATTTTCTAAAAGACAAAGTGGTCGAGAATTATGTACCTTGAAGAATCACGCTTTGTTTCATTTCTTTCATATGGAACTTATTCAAATTTGAATTAGGCTGGAATGCTGAAGGAATTAAATGCTTAACTGAATTTTACTTCAAACTAGAGGGTTTAGTTGTAAGTCTCGACATGCAGTTCAGAAAGAAGGAAAAAAAATCTCTTTGCCCCCGTAATGACGTATTTTATAGGAGGGTAAAGCCAGTAATTCCTCTGTGTACAAGGATAAGAAAGATCAGTGGGTGAATGGGCAAGGGCAACGTTTAAATATTTTCTGTGTCCTCACTAGACTGTCAGTCCATTTCATCCACTCGTAACAAAGAAATTACAGTCATTTATACGTGTAAGTGATGTAAACTTATACGTATATAACCATAATAACAATGAATAGTCATTGTTAAAAGGACATTTGAGTCAGTAGATAATTTGGATACATGGGCAAGGAGAACAACGAATTTTAAAACTTCGGATACCCACAGATTGGTGTATCAACAAAAAAAAAGGGACAGTAACTATCATTTTCTTTTAACTCTTTATGTTCTATAAGCTACTAGACATCGCACGTATTCAGCCATCAAAATAATACAGTATGTACTTTTTTCTTTGAGGGTGACAGTGCTGTAATAAACCAATTACTACATCTTTGATATACAAAGCTATATCACAACTTAGATGATTTGTTACCAATAAGTCTCACTTAAGGATGACCGTGCTTAAAATAGCATGCCTCACTTTCTATCAATCCCCTCACTCACTCCCACCCACCCCACCCCCGCTCATCCAGACTAACTCTTCATTTTATTATCTAAGCGGGCCTGGTATTTTTTTTAAAATTTACTTTGACATTCATGTTCTCGTCTTCACTTGCCTTGAAGGGCAGTTGAAGATCGGTGGTTGCTTCGCATTCTAGGTCACCGACTTGAAAGATCCTCCTTGGCTAAGGGTGTATGAATAGGTACGTGTACTGCATTGTGGTCGTGTGCGTGTATGTATGCATGTGTGTGTGTGTGTGAGTGAGAGAGAGGGGGAGGAGGTAGCAAATTCTGATAACGGAGTGCAGCTGTAACATCCTGACCCAAATTCCCACAGGGAGGCTAGTACTCAAACATACCTTGCGTATCGAGATAACGAGCCCGGGTGCAAGAATAAGTATTCTATTGGGCAATTAAATATTTATTTTCGATTCTTGTTAAAGAATAGCCAACGAAGCCTCAGTTTTACGTTTCGCAGCTTTGTAAGATTGTCTGTTATTTTAACGTATTTGCTAAATTATTTTATTACTATCGAAAATTTAAATTCATAATTGAAATAACAAGAGATTCTTCAAAGTAATAGGCGTGAATTGTCGACCGTTTTAGAACGATATCTGGCAGTGGACAATCCCTGCAAACTTTTCACTTTTGCTTGAAAGATACATATAAAGCTACATATGAGAAAGGCATCAGTCGTCAAGTTTAGTATGCAAGCCGGAAGTAATATTAGTGTTTCTTACAAAGAAGAGTATTTGGATGACTTGAGATGAGGTCACACTAGTCTAATATACTGTACAACTCGTCTGGCTAGAACACGATATGTGTATTTCTTCTTCTTCTTTTCTTTTAAGTGATGCGACGCCAGCAACTGAAAAAATACATACTTTATTCAGGGTCACTCGGTGACGTCATATAATTTTGAAGAATAATCATTTTATATTATTGTTTAATTACCTGATTAAAGTAGTCATTAGTAATTGTTTAAAGTATTAATTAGTAATTTTGTATATAGTAATTACTAAATGTTTAAAGTAGTAATTTGTCTTGACTTCATATTTTTACAGTACACGACAATTACTCATTCATTAAAGTTAAATCTTTCTCTACGTTTGTATATCTACAAGGATTGGTATGCTGTATAAAAGGCCAGAGATAGATGTGCTTAAAGTATGTCAGGAATAGATGTGCTTAAAGTATGTCAGGAATGTATGTGCTGTATGAATGTCAAATATGGAAATGCTTGCTAGATGCTTTTTCGCTTATTCTAATGCACGATTCATCTGTTGCGTTTTGAATTTGTATGTGCGTGCGTGCGTGCGTGCGAGCGAGCGTTCTGGTCACAACCTAGCGGAAGCACACATATTCCATCCCATGACGTAACAAAGGGCGAATAAGATATATAAGACAGGAGCTGTCATACCAACAAGGACATTTCCGGATCCTGTTTCTTCGGACATAAGCTCGGAAGATTAGCGTCACGTGGTTGAGGCCCGAATAGTATGAATGCAGTGCATGACATTAAATTATGAGCGATGGGTTCATGGTTCGTGACTTTTCTGTTCCATTGCTGTCTCGGTTCAGGAATTAAATCACGATGTTTGTGTGCGTTCAGACAAGTATAGGCCTACTCTTGGGAACGCAAGAACACGGATTTAGTTCAATCGACTTCAGAGCCAGTGATAAATAATCTCTGAGTGAAATGGAGATCTCATCCTATCGGTCAGCAAAATGAAGAAAATCGAAAAGAAAGAAATGCAGATTTGTCCCTTTTAAATATGTGTGTGTGTGTGTGTGTGTGTGTGTGTGTGTGTGCGTGCGTGCGTGTGTGTGTGTGTGTTGTCACAGCAGGAAACAGTGGGGAGAAAAGACGGCAATTTGGTCGTATTATAGCGTATTTAACAGAAATGCCCTTTAAAATGTGTTAATGAAGGTAAGGATGAATTCATGAGATGCGAAACTGCGTGTGTGGGGGTGTGGGGTGTGGGGAGGGGATGGGTGTGTGTGAGAAAGAGAATGAGAAAGGGAGAGACAGTGATGTACACTGTCAAAGTCCTGTAACACTTCCTAAGTAGTTGCAAAACTAGCGTGCAATTATGTTTTATAATGAACCTTTTGTATGTCGGAGTTTCTTCTAGCAAAGTCTGTACTACACATGAAATGCGACAGTACAATGCGAACAATATTACTAATGCACTTTAGAACAATATTACTAATATACTTTAGAACAATTACTAGTGGTGCTCTTTAGAACAATTACTAGTGCACTTTAGAACAATTACTAGTGGTGCTCTTTAGAACAATTACTAGTGGTGCTCTTTAGAACAATTACTAGTGCACTTTAGAACAATTACTAGTGGTGCTCTTTAGAACAATTACTAGTGGTGCTCTTTAGAACAATTACTAGTGCACTTTAGAACAATTACTAGTGGTGCTCTTTAGAACAATTACTAGTGGTGCTCTTTAGAACAATTACTAGTGGTGCTCTTTAGAACAATTACTAGTGCACTTTACAACAATTACTAGTGCACTTTACAACAATTACTAGTGCACTTTACAACAATTACTAGAGTACTTTACAATGAAACTGCGTACGTTATGTATTTCAAAGCTGAATACGTAACAGAATATTCACTTTTATCTGTTTCTAAAGTACACAAAGGTGTTCTGTTTACAAAATGAATTCATGTTCTTATCTCGGCATTGTTTTTCTTTAAGCTTACTTGTACTTCAACGTTACTTGAATGAGGTTGAATTATTATTACAATATTAAATAATGTAGTCAATGTATCTAACTGTACTTATGGATTTTGACACTAACTTTTATTCTTTCAAATTTAAACAATATAATAATTATATTTTACTTATGCGCTTTTTTCTTTAAACCTTCGACATTCAGTTTGTTTGTTATTATTTTAGGAATATATGCAAATATTTTTCTATGTACTCATGCAGTGACGGATTTATAAAACTAGTACGTATGCTGACCTTGAACCTATCATCTATTCACCTTGTTAATATTATTCATCTTTTTAAAAGAAACAAAAAAAAAAAAACCAAACATAGACATTGATAAAACGTTGTATGAACTGTGGGTTAGATCAAGACAAAGGTACATGGCAGGTCACTCCTGATTGTGTGCTTCACGTGCACCTTCGTCAGTGTACCATGCTACATGCACCTACTTGTAGTAGTTACGACCAGAAAATAGTTTAGTAACAACGTTCAAATATTGTCCACGGCCACGTGACTTGTATAGATGTTTAATCTCTTTCGCTTCTCACACAGATATGTAGATAACGGCATGCATGCACAAACATGCACCAGCGTGTGTACCAACGCTGACAGAGAAATAAAAAGAAAACACTCACTACCATGACTTACAAAAATCGAACATTGACATGTGCTCTAGGGCACTGTCACACACACACACACACACACACACACACACACACACACACACACACACACCAATACACATTCACTGACGAAAGCTCACACATTGAATTACAATGGCAATCACATATATACACTCACACACATATCAATACATGTTCACTGACTTGCAAGGTCAAACACTGAATTAAAATGACAATCTCACACACACACACACACACACACACACACACACACACACACACACACACACACACACACACATTGAATTACACTGGCAATCACAGACACACACAACAGCATCGATGCACACTCACGAATACACGCACATACACATGTTGACACTGTGACACCTCTGGGCACCTTTCACTCATTATTGTTATTATTAATTAATACTTTATAACTAATTACAAGTGATCAAGAATCTGAATTTATAGTTATTAATAATTCTCCCCATAAGACCAACATGTCTCTCTCTTGGCGGATTATAAGGGTGTAAAACTCTACTCTTTGCACAATAACATAGACATTTTACTGTCGCATAATGTTTCAGTAGATGGAAACTTCTTACTAAAGGAGTAAAAATTCGTCTTTTATATATATTTAATGAGCCACATACACCCAATATTATTCCAAGTTTTTAATATATGTGAAAGGTTAATAAATGTAACATTAAATTTATTAAATAAAAAATCAAATATACAACTTATGACTATAATCAAAAGAGCATTGGCATTTACATCACGTCACAACACTTTTTGATTAAAAGTTTGACACTCATTCATAGCATAGACAACAGCAGTCAAATTAACATATGTTTATCCTAGCATAGACAACAGCAGTCAAATTAACATATGTTTATCCTAGCATAGACAACAGCAGTCAAATTAACATATGTTTATCCTAGCATAGACAACAGCAGTCAAATTAGCATATGTTTATCCTAGCATAGACAACAGCAGTCAAATTAACATATGTTTGTAATCAAGCTCATAGATATGGTTTCATCACAGAAATGAAAGTGAAGTTTGAGAGCTAATTATAGTCAATGTACATAACATTTTCAATGATGGCAGCTATCACGTGTTTACAATCACTCAGTTTGCAACAAGTCACTGTCATTCTTATTAGATGATGGGCCAACGTACCTCTTCTAGTCACGTTACACAACTGTTTCAAAATCTTCAATGCGCTCACAAGCACGCCATGGAGAATCATCCAGAACTATATATGCACTACCAAAGTGCACCAGGCGTAATGTTCCCGAATCTTCATGTGCACTACTAAGCACACCAGGAGGAATGTTAAAAAAACTTTTGTGAATTCTTGAGACTAAACTCAAGCCTCAAGTTCTCTTGTACTGGCTCTCAAACAGAATTCACGGGAATCAACTTACAGCAACACATTTACTGATAGTTCAGTGACAATACTGGATACACATGCCAAGGTGGTCTGTTAGAGTACAGTAGTCACTACAGTCTGAAGCAGATACAAGGTTACAAAACCTCCAAAAGCATCAAAACTCCAAAAGGTATGCACCTCTCTGCAAGAATCAAATTAAGGGAAGTGCTAAGTTTCATGCATATTTCATCTCTAAACTCATTTCTCTCTTACATATATTCTCAATGTACAAATCCTGCTTTAATATTCATTAGCCCAATATACACACAGCATAAGAAATATAGCATCAGTCAAAATTCACAAGTATAATGTATGACATAATCAAATTAGTGTGAACATAGAATAAAATGGTTCAGTTACATAAGCATTCTCCAGTTGAAATCATAGATCAATAGCAAAAAATGTATGAAATTTTTCTAAGTCAATTCTTGCTTTATCAGTAAGTTAACTTACCATAAGAAAATGATCATCTTTGTGACCAGACTTGAGTTACATCGGAATCAAAGTGATTAGAATATAGAACTTTCCTTAACAAAGTAACTTTCAGTCTATCTCCATTGGTTGAAATTGTTATGAACAAGTGTGAGACTTTATTAATCAGAAAAAGTACTTAACTGCTTGGAACTGGTTTGGCTTGCATCAGCAAGTTCTAGCATATTCTTTACTCGAGTTATTTATTTTAACTCTGGTACATACAAAAATATCGTCATGTGCATTAACTGAAGGTCAAGTCACATTGACATTTAACAAATTATATAACAATTAAGTCTATAAATCAGGACAGGCAAATTTACTCTGCCACAGATACATAAACACTATAAGCACCAACAAAAGCAAACACTCACTGAAAACCTATGTTGTCAAAAACTATCAAGAACTTGCAAAAACACTCACTACAATACCTCAATGCTCACAACACACTTATCTGCAGACAAAATTATAACTAATTCCAGGGCTTCCATCCGATGCATCATGTGGCATAGACCAACACATTCTGACCACTTGCACACAATAATGCTGAAGAATGTAGACGTAGCATGCCTGTGCTGTCTCAACAGTACAGGTTTTTTTTCAAATGACAACAAAAAAACTCCAGGACAAATTAACATTAATACATACTCCAGGCAAAAGTAAAAGACATTGCAAACAAGAAACATTATAAAGAATCTCCAAAGTTAAAACAGTTATTGCAAAAGATCTAAATACATTAATTTACAAATGCCCTGACTAAAAGGTTGCTAAAGTAAAAAAACAAAACCACACAAAAAATCAACCTCTCCCACCATCACCAATTGAGACATCTCAGCCTGAGGCGTAAGTTTATTTCAAGATTTCATTCCCAAAATAAAAACATCTCACTCATTGTGTAGCAGAATAAATTTGCCTATCCCTATTTCTAGACTTAATTATTATATAAATTGTCAAAGAGACCCAAAATTGGGCACTCCTTATGATGGTATTTTTTGTAAGTTTCAGGGCTGGATTAAACAACTCAAATTGAGAATATGTTAGAAATTGCTGATGCAGTCCAAACCATTATCAACTGGATTAGTAATTTTTATTATCCAGAGTTTAACATTTGAGAAAGAGATCAGCCAAAGGGCTGAGATCAAAAGTTTACCTGAAGAGAATTCTATTGTCTAATGTCTTTGAATATGGAGTGGCAAGAAGTCTGGTCATGAACGGTGGCCATTAGCTTAATGGTGAGATAACTGACTAATTGAGAGAGAATGGACATAGTAATATTTTGTGCATTTTGCTGTTGTTTGTCATGATGATCATTTGTATATAATGATGTACTGCTCATGAGGATAAGTTCGTGTCAGCTACTTACCGTTCGCTGTCCCTACCAATTAAGTAAAAATAATTAAATTAATTAAAGCCAGACCATACACAAGACCGTACTACTCAAACCTCAGATCAGGAAAAAGGTCAGATAATAATTAGACTCAAACCACAGTTGGCGGTGACTGCAGTACACGCTAGTTTATACTGCACTTTACCGGTACTAAGACTGAATTTGATCTTTCGAGATCGGTCTAACAAATTTCCTGCGTCACT
This sequence comes from Sinotaia quadrata, assembly GCA_028829895.1. NCBI lineage: Eukaryota > Metazoa > Mollusca > Gastropoda > Architaenioglossa > Viviparidae > Sinotaia > Sinotaia quadrata. The sequence continues at coordinate 49,028,049 of CM054179.1, forward strand.
TGCTAGCAGACTTCCGCTATCGTTTTCTGCTCTTACGCACGCACCTATGAAATGTGTACAATTAAATAAATATATATATTTTTTTAAATAGGCCGTTTGCCTTGGTTGACTGCGGCGCATAACTACTGATGAAAACAAAACAGAAAGAGCTAATGCGGAAACAGGTGTTTATACAAACGACCAGCGCTGACGTACGAACTGTAACTGAGACCGGATGGGCTTTGTAACCCCCACTTTTCGTTATGCATGGTTACAAGAGAAATGGATGGAGATGAGAGGGTGAATGCGTATCAGTATGTGTGTGTAGTGTGTTGAATTGGAAAACCTGAAAAATTGTTAAAAGTAAAGTACAACTGTGTTCTTTCTTTAAAATAATATATAAGTGTAGCATTGAGTCAGCGTCGTGTACATTGTGTGTGTGTGTGCGTGCGGCGAGCGAGAGAGAGCACTGGCCATTGCAAAACTTTCGTCTGTTCGAAGACATTAGTATTGCACAGAGAACTCTCACCACAAGCGCGACATGCAGACGTATGTGTGTGTAATCATTTGCACAGAGAACTCTCACCCCAAGCGCGACATGCAGACGTATGTGTGTGTAATCATTTGCACAGAGAACTCTCACCACAAGCGCGACATGCAGACGTATGTGTGTGTAATCATTTGCACAGAGAACTCTCACCACAAGCGCGACATGCAGACGTATGTGTGTGTAATCATTTGCACAGAGAACTCTCACCACAAGCGCGACATGCAGACGTATGTGTGTGTAATCATTTGCACAGAGAACTCTCACCACAAGCGCGACATGCAGACGTATGTGTGTGTAATCATTTGCACAGAGAACTCTCACCACAAGCGCGACATGCAGACGTATGTGTGTGTAATCATTTGCACAGAGAACTCTCACCACAAGCGCGACATGCAGACGTATGTGTGTGTAATCATTTGCACAGAGAACTCTCACCACAAGCGCGACATGCAGACGTATGTGTGTGTAATCATTTGCACAGAGAACTCTCACCACAAGCGCGACATGCAGACGTATGTGTGTGTAATCATTTGCACAGAGAACTCTCACCACAAGCGCGACATGCAGACGTATGTGTGTGTAATCATTTGCACAGAGAACTCTCACCACAAGCGCGACATGCAGACGTATGTGTGTGTAATCATTTGCAAGTGGACGCAAAGCAGCAGTCAGAATAAAATTTCACAATTTCAAACTTAACGCCAACTCTCTTTACATTGTTCACAGACATGTCACTTGTTCACAGACATGTCACTTGATCGAGGAGAAGAGGTCCAGTCCGTAAGGTGTCATCACTTCAGCCAATGCTCTTTCGTACAACTGGGCTAATGTGGACCAGGGTGGACCGTTTGGCTGGTTAATAAGAACGTATTGAAATCGCCTATGACTGAACCAGCTAAATGTTTATTTGTGTTTTAGGCTTCAAACAATGATGGCCATTTCCTCAATCATCTTAGTTTCTTTCAGAGGCTTTCTACTGATAGTAGCTTGGATGAGGTTGAATGCGGTATGGGGTTTATTCATTATGAGGTAAAGTCGCATGAGGTTGCATGCGGTATGGAGTCTTATGCATTTTAGGCTTTATGTGGCATGAATTTGTGTGCAGTATAATTTAAGCAGTTGTATGCGATATAAGGATGGGGAGGAGTGTAAGGAGGAATGGTAAAATAGAAATAAAATGAGTATTTGATAAATAAATACATTTATATAGACTGATAAATATTATAGAGTGCAAACACTGTAAACGCTATTTTCTAAATTATATCTGTGTGTGTGTGTGTGTGTGTGTGTGTGTGTGTGTGTGTGTGTATGTGTGTGTGTGTGTAAATGGGTAGGTAGGTAGACAAGTAGATCTTAGAATGTAAGAAAGGTAACATTAGTTTTGCTTTGAGAAAGAGATTATAATTAAATGGTGTACGGTTGTATATGTAGTTTTTAACCAATGTCATCGGCTAACCTTAAAATTAAAAATAATATTAAACCACGATTTCTTAGCTCAGCACTAGCGAATTACCACAATCGTGCTAACTAATGACAAACGTATAACCCCAACCTGAACTGGAGTGACGTAGACCAAACAAACTAAAGCTTACCTGTTCAAGACAGTCATGATCTCAGTAAAAATTCTAATTCGAGCGGCTGACCTACTTGACCTACTTCGCAGCGTCAGTTCGCTTTTTTCTAAAGATTATTCGTAAAACGTGCCTCTACACTTTCTTGTTACCGTTAAAGAAAGTGAGAAATTAAATTTTAAATGGAGATGGAAATAGTGGTTTCTGGTTGCAGTCGGGACGGCTTCATTGTTGTAATAATCGAGACTCTCAGCAATACGAACTGGCGACGGCCTCACGTGACTCTCCGGCATCCTGTCTGTCTCTCGATTTTCTTGCCTTGCTCTCCCATGCCGGACGCACAAGCACACATGAAGCTAACACACACTCGCGTACTTATGTATATGTAATAATCTACATCTATGCCAACACATGGGGCTAACTTTTATATGCTCGATTAGATGATTACACACACGCGTACGCACTCCTTGTCTCTCTTTTCATCCTCTCCACTCAGAGTAAGCAGTTACCGCGCGATTGTAACGCTGCTTATGATTATTATTGAGTACTGTAGAGTCCGAACTTGTCACAGATTCATGTGTCTTAAAGTGTTCAGGGTCAGTGCTGGTACCAAGTTGTGAGGAGTCTGATAAAAAATGGGGAAAGAAAAATGTGAAAAACAAATGAAGAAATTAACTATTCGCCATTTAGTCTATGTAAATTTCAGCAATTCACCACATCACGTGATGGAGTTAATATTTAATTTCGTACTAATTTAACTGCCAGATGCTATGACGCGACTTGTGTAATGTCAGCTATGACATCCAGAGTATAAACACGTCACCTAAAGCAAGAACTCGAGCTATAAATAAACTTAACTCGTGTCAGACTCTCTGTACATTTCAGTCTGAACAGTATAGTCCCTTTCACCTTTCTCTAATGTATAAGCCGTCCATTTCACATGATAAAATGACAAATAATTGTCTTGTGTTACCATAACAACAAAAAAGCGAAACGAACAGTCCATTTCTACTGAGAATGCGTTGTAGTTTTCTTTTTTTCCCCCCATTTAATCAACAAACGGTCAAGTAGCCTCTCATTTGATGGGGTGTTTTGTAAGAGGGTGGGGGTACTGAAACATGAATATTCATGATGGCAAATAATTACTGTTATTGATTTATTATATTCGGAGATAATTTTCTTCCGGCATTACTACAAATCGAATCCTTGAAATATGCAATTAACCTCCATTACAGAGTTTCGGTTTCACTTCGAAACTACGCCCAAAGATATTCTTTGATCAAATTACCAGTAATTTTCTTTTCAGAATTTCTAGCAATTAAGACATCCCTCTCGCTCGCTTCCGCATTAAAGTTTTTCAGCAGCGTCAAGTTTAAAGACTGAAGATTATTACGTAATTCAAGACAAGATTAACGAAATTCGAGACATTATTGTCACGAATTTCGTTAATTAATTTCGAGACATTATTGCCACGAAATTCGAGATAAAATTCTCACAATTACAAACCAGCAGACCAGTGACGTCAGCGGCCCGGATATTAATTCGTGACTCTGTGAGGCTTCGTTTCTGATAACATAGTGAGAAAGGAGATGTTTGTAAGTGGCTGCGGACGGGAATGCTCTGCATGTGTTTGTATTTTAATGAGCCAAAATAATGTATCTGATTTTGGTGAATTAAAACTTTTGGAATCGACTGATCAAAGGCAATAATTTCGCAATAAAATGAAAGTGCTAATTGTTCATTTGAATCGTAGCAGACATTGTTAAAATATAACAATAACTCTTTAATTAGAATAAGGCAAAAATCAGTGCCCAAACATGTTTTCCTTACACTCCTCCTGCTTTGGAGGTGAAATCAGTTCAAGTTCGGTAGTGGCTTGGCTGATCTAGGGCTCAAAAGGAGGCCTGTTGCTCGTTAGAGCGTGAAACGTTACCACTAAAACCACTCACTAAACACTGCGTGCTCAGCAGGTTCCTATAGTCACATCAATGATCAAGCTGTCAGATTGCATCTTGAGGTTCGATTCTAACTGCGGTTTGTGTCACATGAATGGTGCTTGAACCATTAGCCACAAGCCATTTGCCCCACTCTGCGCACTTTGCTTCCACTCCAGCTTCAAAGGTTTTCTGTAGCTAAGCCGAAGGAGTAACTCTAGATTGCGCTGGAAACCTCTCTAGAGTATTCGAACTTGGACTATCTAACAGTTCTACCCTTGGCATGAATCTGCAAAGATTGAACTTGATGTGTGCTGACTAATCTGAACTCAAGTTGTTATTGTTTTAATAAGAGTTATTTTAAATATTTAATGACATATTTTTGAATCATCTGCGTGGACAATTGACACACTGACTATAATTAAAGCAGTTAGTCAAACATGGGCGGTTACCAATAATTTCCGCCCGATTTAAGTGTATGCAAATTGCAGACTGCATTATCAGACTAACAACGTGACTGAGATACTTGTGGTTTTTTTCCTTTGCTGGGGTACTTTGATGATATTTCGAGAGATTAACCATATTGACAACTGTTATTTTTGAACTTCAAAATACTGTGATATTCCATCATCAATACTTTAAGTCGATAATATAAAAGAACATTCATATATAATATTCATATATCATGTGTTATACGATACCGGCATTGAAAATTATTAAAGTAATAGAAACAACTATTTTAAATATTATAGGATGCCAGTTTAAAACAATATTATCAGATGAATAATTATAATTAACTACATTATCAGAGTCATCATTAACCTCATTACCAGATAAATAATTAACTACATTATCAGATAAGTAATTAACTACATTACCAGAAGAATAATTAACTAAATTATGAGATAAATAATTAACTACATTACCAGATAAGTAATTAACTTCATTTTTAGTAATTAAATACATTATCAGATTAACAATTAACTACGTTATCAAATTAGAAATTAACTACATTATCAGATTCATAATTAACTACATTATCAAATTATTAATTAATTACATTATCAGATATGTAGTTAACTGTATTACAAGATAAATAATTAACTACATTATCAAATTAGTATTTAACTACATTATCAATTTAGTAATTAACTATATTATCAGATTAATAATTAACTACATTATATAATTAGCAATTAAATACATTATCAAATTACTAATTAATTACTTTAACAGAATAATAATTAACTACATTTTCAATTTAGTAATTAACTGCATTATCAGATTACTAAGTAACAACATTACCAGATTAGTAGTAACTACAGTACCAGATTAGTAATTAACTGCATAACCAAATTATTAATAACTACCAGATTAGAAATAAGTACATTACCAAATTAGTGATTAACTACTTTACCAGATTAGTAATAATTACATTACCAGATTAGTAATTAACTACAGTATCAGATAAATAATTTACTACATTATCAGATTAATAATTCAATACATTATCAGGTTAACAATTAACTACATTATCAAATAATTACAATATCAGATTAATAATTAACCACTTTATCAAATTGGTAATTAACCACATTATGAGATAAGTAATTAACTGCATTACCAGATAAATAATTAACTACTTTAAACATTAATTCTCACTACTATATTAACACCCACTAACCCTACTCATCACCAATATTCACTAATACTACACTAATATATACTTAGTAGCATATGAACACTCACTAATCCCACTCACAACAGTAAAACTAACAGATTAGCACTAACCCCACTCTCCTCATAGGTAATCACTAACACATTAACACTAAGTGAAAATACTAATACTAACAAGCTTGAACTTAAAATGCTGATATTTACTAATTTATTATTACTCATTAACTCTACTCACAACATTGAACTCACAATGTATTAATATTAATTTCAAACATGAATGCTCACCAGCTTGCTCATACTCTGTAATCCTACTAACAGTACCAATACTCACGCTAGAATGCTCAGTCTGTAACCATACTTAAAATCCTAATATTCACTACTATGCTCACACTCTGTAAACTTTCTAACAGCACTAATACTCACTTGCATATACACACTCTGTAAGCCTAACTAACAACACTAATACTCACTAACATGCTCACACTCTGTAAGCCTACTAACAGCACTAATGCCCACTAGTGTGTTTAGACTCTGTAAATCTACAAACAACACCAATACTCACTAACATATTACACCGTATAAACCTACTAACAACACTAATACTCACTAGCATGTTTACACTTTATAAACCTACAAACAACACCAATATTCACTGCTTGCTAGCACTCTTTAAATCTACGAACAGCACCAATATTATCTAACATATTAACACTCTGTAACCCTAATAACAACATTATTACTTACTAATGTACTATCACCCTTTAAGCCAACTAACAACACCAATATTCACTAGCATATTTATTCTCTATAAGACTACTCACAACATTCATAAACACTAACTTAAAACACTGATATTCACAAATATATAATTATTAACTTTTAACCCTTATACTCACTAATAAATTAACACTTACTAATCCCATTTGAAACACAAATATTGATTAATACATTAACACTGAATGTATTCACTAGCATATTACAAATGACTTTAACCACTAATACATACTTACTCATTAAACAAACCTAACAGTACCAACACTCAGTAACACATTAAAGTGCTTGCTTACCATAATTACTACACTAATTCTTACTAACATATTAATGCTCACAAGCACTGCTTAAAACAATAATTCTAACTAGATTATAATACTCACTAGCACAACTTAAAACACTAATTCTTACTAACATATTAATGCTCGCAAGCACTGCTTAAAACAATAATTCTAACTAGATTATAATGCTCACTAGCACAACTTAAAACACTAATTCTTACTAGCATATAATGCTCACTAGCGCAACTTAAAATACTAATTCTTGTTAACCTATTAATGCTCACTAGCACTGCTTAAAACATTAATATATTAACACTAACTTAAACATTAATGCTTGCTAACATGTTAATCATGAATACTCACTAACTCGCATATTTACACTCACTAACGCACAACTCTCTACATGTTTACCACCCAGTAACAGATTCTGCAGCAGAAATCTTTAGTTAGGCAAGTGTAGGGTTAATTCAGGTAAAACGGACGACGATTAACTCCACTTCAGCATATCCTTAATTTATCCTCTAAAGCACGTCTCTTATTCCCCTCCCCCCATGCTCGCACGCACGCACGCACGCACACACGCACGCACACACACACACACACACACACACACACACACGCACACACACAGAGTTTCTCTCTTTTTTTGTTTTTAAATAAAATTTTTAAAAAATGATTATACTACAAATGTACCCACCTTCTATAGTCATCACTCGTTGCCCTGGAAACTATTTCTTTCTATATAAAAAAAAAATCACCACCACTCTTCCCCCAAAGTCAACAGTCTTTGTGACTGGCACAGGGTCACATTCAGGATACCTCAATTTTCTTTTTACGTTTATACTTTAATAGCTTAATGTTATAGTTCACCTTTATGGTTGACTGTTACAGCTTTCTATACTTATCTTCGTGCTGTCATTTGAATTATTTACACAAACATAGAAATAGAGATGAGCTTTATTGAAAGTCAACTTTCATATTCACTGTCTGTCTGACGGTGAATATGTATACAACAGCTTGACTTTAGTTTTATACTCATAGAATCAGACTGTGACTTCTATTATTTTTAGACAGTTATATATACTGTTAGACTTACTTTCTGAACCTATGTACACAGTATTTCTCCAGTGACTTACTGTCAGATAACACTTCATTCGCTTACTATCTGATAAAATATATGCAATACTACTTTTATTACCCTCTCATGTATATTCACCTTGTCTGCAATAACTGTTATACAACTTTTCGTACGGTAACTTTGATGGGCGGAGACGTACACTGATTGACAGATTATATTATTCGAACAAAGGTAAATACTAATTAAATTATATATTGTATTTAACTGTGATTTTCCGCATACCATTATGACCTGAACTGTGCCATGAAAACTGTTTCACGTAACTATCGTTTTCAACTGCTCATTAACTCTCTTCTGCTTGCTGGACTGTAAGAATTATCCACGTGACAGCAATAGTGTTTGTCTTCGCCGAGGAGCAGTCATGGGTCGCGATTTCGGGACCAAACGCTTTTGTTCATAAATCGTTGGCACTCATATCCGGTACAGACATTGTTGCTCATAAATCTTTGACACACACTTTTGCACATATATCTTTGGCATTCACATCTAGTGCAGACACGTTTGCACACGAACACTTTTTCACACGTCTTTGGTATTTATTTCTATTACAAGCAGTTTACACACGACTTTGGCACTTACATGTGGTGCAGGAACTTTTGCACACGACTTTGGTATTTATTTCTATCATAGGCACTTTTACACAAGACTTTGGCACTTACATGTGGTGCAGGCACTTTTGCACACATGTCTTTGGCATTTATTTCTAACACAGGCGCTTTTGCACTCACGTCTTTGGCACTATCATCTAGAACAGTAGAACCTTGACTAAAGGCAATGTTTGAACAATGTTTAATTAAAACATACATACAAACAAATGCCTACTTATTGGTACTTACATATATACATACAAACAATATTATAATATATATATTTTAGTTGACCAACCTATCCCTGCTGAATATCATTTATACTATAATTTGTCACAGTCCTTAATGCACTCGAAACACTAAACCCACCACTTCCGGCATTATTTGTACAAGGGAGATAATTATTATTTTTTTTTGTTGTTGTTTCGATGACAATTTGCGGTAAAAAAAAAAAAAAAAAGCGTGTGATATGTTGGAGCATATAAGCAATAAATAACACAAAGACTTTATGGGATGTGACTGTCTGCTCCCAAGCCACGCCCAAGATGACAGACGCACTTATGGAGTGTGCATATGGTGAATTAAAGTAATTTACAGACACACAGAAAATGTAGAACAAAGTTTGTGAGAATGATAATAGTAGTTGTGTGGTTGTGGTGGTTTTGACTTTATCGACAAAGCTGAAAAGAACGTCAGGATCTAAGTCGCGTCAAGCATCGTAAATGCAAATTTTTCATATTTGACCTTTACGGACCCACGAGGTGGTCACGTGTAAGTGGAGGTGACGCCCGGATGTCACATGAATAACTAGTGTATCTTCAAGGCGACTCTCCTCACCTCTAGGCACCTCACAACCTTCCCCTCTGCCATACGCCCCACCCAACCCCAACTACACACACACACACAGACTATACCTACTTCTGTATTTCTTATCATTTTATGTTATGTGTCACCTTCACATCACGACATTGAAAAATGCCCTCAAGAACTTTCACACCCCCAACCCTTCAAAATTTTCGTACTTGAATTAGGAATGTATATTCTGATAAGAAGCGGATTATTAATGCATCTAACATGCATATAATTTGTGTAGTTTTCCACATTTCGATGCGGCACACCAATCATATACCGAAACTCAAATGTAGATGATGATGATGAAGATAGTGATGGTGACGATGACGATGATACATGAGGTTGGAACTTCGCATTACTAAGGAAACCTCTGACGCCCGAAAGCTAAAACTCTTAAGTGCGACAGTAGATCTGGGATTGTGACAACACTGTATTGACGCTGAAGTTAGAACAGAAATGTTAAGCTATGAATAAAATAGATGCTGATTTAAAATTATTACAAGACCAATTCAAAGAAATGCAATTAAACATTTCTAAAGTAAATTTATTGGATACAATTTAAATGTACTGTATTTAATCTATCTATCTATCTATCTATCTATCTATCTATCTATCTATCTATCTATCTATCTATCTATCTATCTATCTATGTGTCTGTCTATCTATCTATCTATTGTGTGTGTATGTGTGTATGTGCGAGATTGGGGAGGGGAGGGGGACATTCGTTGAATGCAAGTTGATGTATTTAATGTCACTAACGACTTTAAGAATCATCGCGTTGTGTTTGCGTCATGATTTGGGTCACGGACTCACAGTTAAAGTTAACGAAACTTTTAAGTGAACAATTTTTGAATGGCTAAATCTTTAAAGATTTAAGAAAGTGCAGTGTTTAGCTTGCCAAATTCATTTATCCTAATAATCCAGGGGACTAATCAGGCAGAAAGAAAAGTCAAACCAAAGCATTTAAGAGGCTTATATATCTGAACAGTCTAGTGAACATTAGCTAGACTGTACGTCATCAGAATGTAGAACGTCATCTTTAAATCATATTCAACTCATCCACTTCTGACTTAGATGAAAAGAAATGTGAACAAAACATTGAAAGACTGTTATTTTTGTTTTTCGCTTACCAGAGTAACCCCTTTCATCGCAATAATAAAGACATATCAGGTTAATTGTAAAGATGTTTAAATAGTGAACTGTGAGGATATCCGCCCTCTTCTTTATCAAGATAAATCATTAATGACAGGAAGTTAATCGTATTAAGTTTATAATTCTGAGGTACAACATCCCCCCTCCCCCCAAAAAAAATCTAATAAATACAATGGCCACATTTGCTCTCATGCTGATACTGATGATAATTAATTATACAAAATGCAATGTCATGACGAAAATATCCATATGAAGAGTGCCCTAAAACCAAAAATAATATGTCTTTCTTTCCGTTCTGGAAATGGCAACCTACTGCCTAACGCGATTTGTCTTTCTTGGTGTGGAAAGCGAGAGTCAGCCCTGGGGTAAAGTGGCGCCCTTTCAAACCATGACACTTGTTGACACCAAGCCTGCTTTAACGACTGAAGTCTGTGGACAAAACTATTCCGTTAATCCAATAACGACAGAAGTTGTCTGTATTCACACCTAATTTCCATTAACGACTGAAGCGAGTCTGTGTCTATATCGGTTCCATTAATCTAAGTCAGAAGCAGTCTGTATTAAAATTATTTTCATTAACGACAGAAGCGAGTTTGTATCTTTAATAGTATAATAATTCTATTACTAACAGCAGCAATATGTGTCTATAATAATATAATAGTTCTGTTATTAACAGAAGTAGTAAGTCTATATTTGTTCCACTAACAAAAGGAGTGAGTCTGTATCTATAATAAATAATAGTTCTTATACTAACAGAAACTAGTTTAAATTTATAATAGCTCTATTACTGATAGCAGCGAACCTGTGTCTATATTAGTTCTAGTAAGGACAGAAGCAAGTCTGTCTATAGCTGTATAATAACTCTATTACCAAAGCAGCCAGTCTGTATCTACAAGTATAATAGTTCTATTTATAACAGAAGCAGCTGTGTTTGTAATAGTTCCATTAATGACAAAAGCAACTCTCTCTCTCTCTCTCTCTCTCTCTCTCTCTCTCTCTATATATATATATATATATATATATATATATATATATATTCCATTAACGACCGAAGAAAGTCTGTATGTACACTAGTTCCCATTAACGACCGAAGCAAGTCTGTATATATACTGGTTCCATTAACGACCGAAGCAAATCTGTATATACACTAGTTCCATTAACGACTGTAGCGAGTCTATATATACTGTTGGTCGCCCGTAAATTAATGGATAATTCAAACAACACAACAATTGAGGTGAACCACTTCTGGTAGCTCGTACAAGCCCCCAGAGGAAGGAATTCCTCACCTTAAATTGGACAAAGACTAAAGACAGGTACAATGACAATAAATTGAATTTTACACAAAGTGAAGATGATAAGAATGACACAAGACAGGAGAAAAATTAACAAAATATTTATATAAAAAATAAACAATAAAAGAAAGAAAACAGAAATCAAATTATAAATTCCACAATTACAGTTCCACAGCATCTAATCAGAGAAATTTTAGCTTCCCTTAGAGTTCTAGCTGTCTCTAAAAGTTTCCTCACAGTTTTTACACTCCTTTCTAATGTAACCTTATCCTACTTAATCATACTGATGGAGTATGTTATCACTGGCACTCTTGTATTTATGATGCGTCATGCCACTGACAGTCTAGGTAGACTTCTGGGCTCTCACGCCAACAGGCTGTGTCCACAACCCCAAAACACAAACAGATAATTGGATGGATGAATGGAACAATGTGAGATGATGTGATGTGATGCAGTGCGATGTGATCCTGCAATTAATAAATGCAGTATTCAGAGACTGCTATATGCAAACTGTTAAGTGCTCTTGTGCATTGGCTAAATATATTTTCTCTGAGCACAATCTCACTAAGCTGAAATAAAACGTGGATTAATTATACATAACAAATTATTCTGTTTACGCTTTACTCAAAGTAAAAATAATGATAAAAATCATAAAACACAATACGTATCTTTCTCGTTCAGCGAAACAGAAGGATCATAAATGTAATCTGCATTAGTAGCTTATGGATTTTCAATACAATCTCATTCACTCTTTTTTATACAAAGCCTTTCTTAGGTTATTCATTCATACCAGATTTCGATCTGGGGGCCCTCACTACACATTGAGATGTGCCATATATGGTGTGAAAAAGCACCTGTTCCTTTGTCCCTGCTATTTAAAGACTGGCTAGCCTGACCTAAGGGTCAAGGCTACTTCCCAAGCTCTCTCATTCATACTACTCATTAAGTTACCACCTGAAGACTTCCCAGTCAGATTTCTCCCATTGAAGTGCTCAGCTGTCAGGGTTCCCCCCCCCCCCTCCCTATGGTCAAGGCTATCTTCCTACATTACATGTGTTTACTACAACTGTCTGGTAGGATTTCCCTTCTGTTTGACCACAGTTCAAAGTTGGATTACCACAATGAAAAATACATTTAAATTAACTGATCAACTTCCCTGGAAGCAGCAAAACATCCGATTGGGGTTTACTGTTGACGTGAATAACTTCATCAAACGTGTGTGCTTGTACTAGACTTTTTCATACACCTCCTGTCTCTAGATTTTATTCCCTTCCATATTCTTTTTTTAATATTTATTGATGTGAGGCTGGACCAGGTTTTATGCCTTTGACTCACCTATACATTAGTTCCATTAAGGACTCACATGCCTGTTCTCAGTATTTAAGAGGCCTATGCAGCATTGATTTAACTGACAATCAGAGAACTTGCAAAAATTGTAAATAGAAAATTGAATTAATAGTACATAATAATGATTAGTGTTTGTGGACTATTATTGCAATAAATAAGTACTTACTACACATAAGATTTTATTGAAATACGTGAAATAACTTTTAAAATGGCGTTCAACTGCTTGCCTTAATTTTGACGGGGCCATGCGAGACTGCATAAGTTGCACATAAGGACAACCCTGACGACGAAAGCCAGTTTGTCTATAATAGTCCTATTAGCAACAGAACTGAGTCCGTATCTGTAATATTTCTATTGGTAGCAGAACTGAGCCTGTATCTGTACTAGTTTTATTAGTAATAGAAATGAGTCTGTATCTATAATAGTTCTATCAGTAACAGAAGAGTCTGTCTGTAATAGTTCTATTACTAACAGAAGAGTCTGTCTGTAATAGGTCTATCAGTAACAGAACTGAGTTTGTATTTATAATAGTTCTATTAGTAACAGAACTGAGTTTGTATTTATAATAGCTCTATTACTAACAGAAGTGAATCTATCTGTAATATTCTATTAAGAATAGAATTAATTCTGTGTCTATAATAATTGCTATGAAAATGGTTACACATAAAATGAATGTTATAACAAACAAAATAAACAAATATGTTTCAAAATAAAAATAAATAATTACGAAGAGTAGTTAAAGTATTCATTAAACATACCACGAAATATGACACTTTTAATTTTAAAAAAATAATAATAAGTTAATATAATATTATCAAAATATTACTTATGATATTAATAAGAAGTAAGAAAATAAAAAGAATAACATCAAAACAAAGAATATGTTTATAATAGCAGCAGGAATTTGTAAAATAAAAATAAAAAGTAATAATTTGGTAGATTTAAAGAGACAAACAAGAGACAGCATTAAAGACATACAAGTCAATAAAAGAAAAAGAAAATATAGATAATATTAAGGAAGTAATAAAAGCACATGAAAAAATACATCAATAAACACAAAACGGTTTAACTGAAACACAAAGCATAGACATTAATCAAGACGAAAACCAGAGATAACTATAATGAAAACGATATGGGACAAATTAAGGGCTAAACAGTGAAAAGTAATACAGACAAAATTAAGACAGAAATAATAAGCAGCAATAAAGAGAAAAGTAAAGTACCACTTTCTTGATAGGCAGTCATTAAGAGAGGCATTGGGCGGTAATAAAGGTAATAATATAAAAGGGGAGTAATTAAGACAAAGAGTAAGACTTTCTTAATAGGCAGACAGGAAGAGAGATTTGGGGAGTTAATAAAGGTAATAATATGAAAGGGGAATAATTAAGACAAAGATTAAGATTTTTCTTGAAATGCAGTCATTAAGAGAAATATCGGGCGGTAATAAAGGAAATATCAAAGGGGAGTAATTAAGACAAAGTACAAGACTTTCGTGATGTGCAGTTATTAAGAGAAATATTGGGCGTTAATAAAGGTAAGATTAAGGAACAGTAATTAAAACAAAATATGACTTTCGTGATAAGAAATCGTTGAGAAAAGCACTAGGCAGTAATAAAGATGAGTTCAAGAATGGCGTTAATAAAGTTAAGATCTGGAGGGGATGATAATTAAGGCAAAAGTACTATTTTGATAGGTAGTAATAAATAAATAAGTAATAAATAAGAAATATTGGGTCGTAATTAAAGTAAGATCAAGGGGCAGTAATTAAGACAAAAGTGCGATGTTGTTTATAAGAAGTAATAAAGAGAAATAGTGGGCAGTAATTACAGTAATTAAGACAAAAGTACGGCTTTGTTGGAATGCAATCATATTTATAGTGCTGCTCTTCTTTTTCTAAACGCAACAGCACACGATCGACCAATGAGTTTAAATATTCCCATAAATAGCAATTCATTTTGCTAGGACAGCAAAGACTATCAGAATACGCCAACTGCTATCACTAGCGAATAACAGATCTATTTTAATCACCGCGAAAATTATGGTTAATTTAGCCTCCTCCTCATAAAATACAAAGAATCGCGTACAGAGCGGACTGTCCATAAATAGAAGTTTGTCACTGGTCTTTATAGTCCTGGAGATCAGTAGAGATTAGGGACAAGTTGATGTGTGTGTGGGTGGGTGGGTGGGTGGGTGGGAGGAATGGGGGTGGAGAGTCTAAATAAAATTTGGAGCGCAGGTAATTATTTTTGGCATAAATATTTACCTGACGTTCAGTCGGAAATTCAGAACCCGGTATATCAGGAATCACACAATAACATGCTCTTCTTTTATTTTTTAATTTCGAGGAGCGTGTACACTGTTTTCCTTGATCTTTTAGAATTTCTAAAGTACATATGCATTGGGTTTTTTTTCTTTGAAAGATGTAGTCTTGTCTCATAAATGTCTGTCCACGAAGACTTCAGATATTTTATTTGATGCGACTGTGACGTCATAGTCACGCGCCGTCAATGACGATTTTCCAGAAACTAGAGAGGAATCGTGTAGAGACGTTTAACCAGGAGAAGAATGACCTTCCAGAAATAATGGACAAAATAAAAATGTTTTGTTGTTTTTGCACAGACATGAAAGTTTGTCGCACTGTAAATTTTCTATTAAATCATCTCTTACACACACACACACACACACACACACACACACACACACACACACACACACACACACACACACGCACACACACACACACACACGCACACACACGCACGCACGCACGCACACACACTCTCTCTCTCTCTCTCTCTCTCTCTCTCTCACACACACACACACACACACACACACACACTACCAACAACAACTCCCCATTTTGCAGTGGAGTGTATTTGGTTGTGGTGGTGGTGGTGTGTGTGTGTGTGTCTGTATGTTTTGCACACACACTCACGTACACATATGCTCGCACGTGTATACTAGTACAGAGACGTACTGAGACACACCTTACACATACGAAGAGTTAAGAAATTTTTAACAAATAAGACACATTATTCATCTTTGCTGTGACAACTTCCTGTACGCCATAAGACGTGCATTGCTGCCTGGCTGAAAGATCCCCCCACCCCCACCCCCAACAAACACTGGACCTTTCCAAAGAGTGCTCTATAAATAACTCTCCCTTCCTTAACAGGACACAGTTCATTTTTGTAAGGGATTTCCGGTTAAAACTTTTGCTGCTGTTATTATTGCAGTGTGTTTCTTTTCAAGCTACCGTTTCCTTGGTAATCTTTAAAATCAGTAACTTTGTAAGTCACTGGACACAGATTAGAAATGACAGGTGATTGATGCCACTGACCACAGAACTAAGCTTGACGACATAATAAGGCTAAAATAACGTTTGACAGAGTAGAACACATTTTAAGACACGTGGGGGCGGGGAGATAAATAACTAGATGAAGACGTGGCTGAATTCGGTACTTCGGTACGCATGTCTCACCCAAGTCGGTATTAATCTGCCAGGCAACGACAGAGTACGACAGCTTAGGAGAACGTTCATTCTCAAGTGGCAATCTCTTTCAAAAGTAACCCATTAATATTTAAAAGTTTATTAATAGCAGCTTAATCTGATTGCCTTTTAAAGATACATATTGGCTAACTTTTCAAGTATGAGTTTATCTAGGCAGCTTTTTTCAACCTTTTCACTCTGGAGGAAACCATGAAAAGAATTTCAGATCTCAAGGAATTCATGCATACAAATTATTATATCTACAATTTTTATTCATTTGCTTTCAGTCACGATATCTCAGGGAACCCCTTAGCAACCTCCCTCGGAACTGAGTTTGAGAAACCCTGATCTAGAGATACAAGAATAAGATTTTAGCACTTTGATCGAATTAAAAGAACGAAAAGATCCGCTTCTAAAAAGAACTCAGCTAAAACTGAACTAACGATGATCCTTCTGAAAAAAAGTTTAAATATTTAATTAATTTTATAAATTAATAAATTTAATTAAGTTTAATTAATTATATGTGTCTTAACTGACTCTCAAGCAGCATTAAAGAGCAAAGATCACTCTATGTAAAGCCTCAGTTAACTACTAGTGATCTCACTGGCCATCAAACACAATTAAAAAGCCATGATCATTCTAATTAAAACCACAGTTAACTACTAGTGATCTAACTGGCCATCAAACATAATTAAAAAGCAATGATCATTCTAATTAAAACCACAGTTAATTACTAGTGCTTTAAATGACTGTAAGACAGAACTAATTCACTCTGATTCTTCTGGTAAGCCACATTTACCTACTACTGACCTAACTGGCAAAAAGGTTTCGTTAATACACATTGAGCCTTCTGAGCTGTCACAATTGCTAATGATTTGAGTTCTTTCAAACTGAAGGATCAGTAATTTGGCACGACCTTAGCGTCATTTTAGCTCACTATTGAGTAACTGTGGCTTTAAACGGAAGGACCAGTTTAACTTGACGCGACCTTAGTACCACTTTAGCTCATTATTGAGTAACTGTGGCTTTAAACAGAAGGACCAGTTTAACTTGACGCGACCTTAGTACCACTTTAGCTCATTATTGAGTAACTGTGGCTTTAAACAGAAGGACCAGTTTAACTTGACGCGACCTTAGTACCACTTTAGCTCACTATTGAGTAACTGTGGCTTTAAACAGAAGGACCAGTTTAACTTGACGCGACCTTAGTACCACTTTAGCTCACTATTGAGTAACTGTGGCTTTAAACAGAAGGACCAGTTTAACTTGACGCGACCTTAGTACCACTTTAGCTCACTATTGAGTAACTGTGGCTTTAAACAGAAGGACCAGTTTAACTTGACGCGACCTTAGTACCACTTTAGCTCACTATTGAGTAACTGTGGCTTTAAACAGAAGGACCACTTTAACTTGACGCGACCTTAGTACCACTTTAGCTCACTATTGAGTAACTGTGGCTTTAAACAGAAGGACCAGTTTAACTTGACGCGACCTTAGTACCACTTTAGCTCACTATTGAGTAACTGTGGCTTTAAACAGAAGGACCAGTTTAACTTGACGCGACCTTAGTACCACTTTAGCTCATTATTGAGTAACTGTGGCTTTAAACAGAAGGACCAGTTTAACTTGACGCGACCTTAGTACCACTTTAGCTCATTATTGAGTAACTGTGGCTTTAAACAGAAGGACCACTTTAACTTGACGCGACCTTAGTACCACTTTAGCTCACTATTGAGTAACTGTGGCTTTAAACAGAAGGACCAGTTTAACTTGACGCGACCTTAGTACCACTTTAGCTCACTATTGAGTAACTGTGGCTTTAAACAGAAGGACCAGTATCATTGTGCATAGTGTGGGCATCACTGGCATATGTGTCTGAATAGATAAATACGTTGATACGATCACACCCACTGCACAAAAGAGTTTGATATAATAAACACATCAAATTATCGTCTTTCTATCACATACAGAGAAAACCTCTAATAGATAAACACATCAAATTATCGTCTTTCTATCACATACAGAGAAAACCTCTAATAGATAAACACATCAAATTATCATCTTTCTAGCACATACAGAGAAAACCTCTAATAGATAAACACGTCAAATTATCATCTTTCTAGCACATACAGAGAAAACCTCTAATAGATAAACACATCAAATTATCATATTTCTAGCACATACAGAGAAAACCTCTAATAGATAAACACATCAAATTATCATCTTTCTAGCACGTACAAAGAAACCTTCCGGCAAAATAAATACATGTATATCAGGTAGGCCTAAGCGTCTAACCAAGCACTTACAGAGAAAACCTCTGAGAAACAAGTGTATCAAATACACATCTATCTAAACATCATGCGTGTCATTCTTCAGTAACCAAACATAACAAATAAATATCTACACACATACTTACAAAGTGAATCTCTAGCAAATATATGTATCATATTAGCATATATCTAAACGTCCTCACTGTAAAGCTTAAGTAACAAAACGCAAACAAAAACGTGTAAATAGATACATATTCCAGCAATTAAATAAATATTAACGAAGTTATACAGCTAATTAATCTCATATACACGCACTTCTAATTTAAAAAAGCTTGCAAATAAACATCTATCAAAGCACATGCCATGTAATTCCCTAATTTATAAATATATATTTTGTAAATACATAGATAAGTAAGAATCTAATAAATAAACAAACAGAAATACGATAACGGGTCAAGAAATAAAAAAAAATAAAATAAAACGGGGAAATTGTGTGTGATGTTTCATTTCCTTTAGTTCGATTTCGATATATGACCTTGTTGCCAATTTCTCTACAAGGCAAAGTTAGCGGACTGACAGCTGTCAGCAATAATTTGCATACCCGCGAGACTGAATTTGGTGACGTATGGAGCCCCACTATTGGTAAACCCTAACACCGTACTTCAACATATAGATATATATTATGGATGTACATGTAAAAGCTTAGTTTGTATACTACATTCTTATTTTCTGTTTCTTTTTCTTTATAAATATCAGGTTGCAATCTATATTTTTGTCGTTTACAAATTGTTTTAAATAGCCAGCCCCCTTCCTAAGCCCAAGACACAGCTATACTGAAAGGTTTTGTTTTTTTTCTCTCCCAAAACCAGCTGGTCAAATGGATGAATTGTCTCTTGGCTCAGACAGGAAACTCATTGACCTAATTATTCAAGACAGACAACTATGAAAGAAATTAGTTGTTTCTTTCTTTCAAAGATGAGATTTTGTTTAATGTCTTTAACTATTTGATTGAGGGTCAAGTTGTTGGAAGCGTTTGTTAGATTTTAACTTGCCAGTAAGTTCTTTTTGTTGGTATTTTTATTATTAATATTATTATTAAATTCTAAATTGCTCTCAGCTGCTTAACTGAGGATAAAGGCTTAATAAAGTCATAATCAATATTATAATCTCCGACAACAAATTCAGTATTTCCTAGTTCTGATTTTAAAGTGTTTCCTTTCTTTTCTAATTGCGCATTTTGGTGAGAATATTTCTTTTACATAATTTCTCCGCGAATTTAAATTTAAATCGAGACAAAAAACTCACGATGCGGTAAAAAGAGCAAGATTCGCAGACGGACAAGTATTTATTTATCTTATAGCACGAAACAGCTGTATATTAAGACCTTACAATCACAGCCGTTCAGCTCCACCTTCGCCTTTGGAAGAGGGGGGAGGGGGGGTCGTGCGAGAGTTGATGCAGACCGTAGAGCGTTTCAAATTATCTAGGAAGGGTTTGAACACAAGACCTTCCGCATGCGACTATACAGCGTTTGCCTCGTCATCTTCGATCTGACCACAGACGAAGGTGAAGTAGCATGTTATAAATGGAGACGCACTGAGAACTGTTGTAAGTGCCGCCTTGGGAGAGGACCGAGTAGTATTAGGTGCAAAGGAGGGCTCTAAATATAGCACAGGAGTCCAATACATGGCACGTTAATTTCAATTCAAGTCCCCACGTACTGATTATCAATCAATTCAATCGATATTTCTCCTGATGGGTATACGTACACTTATCTAAGTTAAGAGCTCAAGACTTGGTGAGCATGGAATTCTGTCTGTAATCATAAAAATGGCGGAGAAGGGCTGGCAGAAGGATGAGAGGGGCGAAGGAGAAGAGGGACAGAGAGAGTGAATGTGTGTGTGTGTGTGTGTGTGTGTGTGTGTGTGTGTGTGCGCGCGCGCGCTGATTGAGAGAGTGTGTTTTGAATGAGAGAGTGTGTTGATTGAGAGAGAGTGAATGTGTGTGTGTGTGTGTGTGTGTGTGTGTGCGCTGATTAAGAGAGAGTGTGAGT
The DNA here is from genome assembly GCA_028829895.1 of Sinotaia quadrata. Classification (NCBI taxonomy): domain Eukaryota; kingdom Metazoa; phylum Mollusca; class Gastropoda; order Architaenioglossa; family Viviparidae; genus Sinotaia; species Sinotaia quadrata. The sequence goes on from CM054179.1 coordinate 49,048,993, forward strand.
TTTAAATGATTTAGAGAGAGAGAGAGAGTTGATATTTGTTTCAAATGTAACAAGGGGATATAATTCTAATCATAAGTAAACACTAATATGTAAGAGGGAGAGAGAGAGAGAGAGAGAGAGAGAGAGAGAGAGAGAGAGAGAGAGAGAGCGGAAAAGATAGTTCCGGTCCATAATTTGTAAATTGCATAAGGGAAATTAAAAAATTACAATTCGTGTATATTAAACTGTTTCCAGAAAGAATCCTAATGATGACGGAATGATCTAATAAAAGTTCCATACGTGGACTTCCCGAAGTCTTATGTCATCGAGTCGGCAAACAAGAATCTCAGACATGGCGCAACAAAACAACCGTAGAACCGGTCGGGGCACTAAGAGAAGCCAAACATGAAGTAATGAGGAATGAAATTACCTTGAAACAGTGGAAATGAATCGTTGTTGGATGAACGTATCAAAAAATAAACCCCAAACATTCTAAAGGGAAATATAATGAGATTATTTTTGCCGAGACACGAAGAAGGCAAACGAAACTTTCTTTAATTATCACTAAAATATTTTCAAAAGCCTCGGATTATTAAAAATAACAAGTAGAAATACTGAGAACGCGAAAGGCACGAAATTGAAATGCTGTCGGTGGTTATAAATAATGCACGCGCTTCCATCGCACTTAGAACACTAAATAAATAAATTTAAAGTGTTGTCTAACGCACAGAAGACAGTTCAATGATCCCAAAACATACAATATACCAGAAGCTTCTGAAAATAGATATAATTTCAGGTCGTTATTAATCAGGTTTTATGGGACTGTTCTTTTCACATTTTAAAAAATGTTTTTACGCCATTATCGATTACATGTGGGGAGAGGCAAGGATAAATTGTCTTTTGTTTTCTTCTTTCCCTTTTTAAGTTTCTTTAGTACAATAGAGTTTCCTCTTTGTTTGTTTGTTTGTTTGTTTGTTTGTTTGTTTCTTTCTTTCTTTCGTTCTTTCTTTCTTTCTTCAGTAACTTTTCAAATCTCTTAACATTGTCTTCCTGTAATGACAATTATGTGTACTTTACTCACATACTCACGAGCAAAAAATAACACATGCACAATAACATACAAATACAAAATGGCACACAAATATAAACATACACTCACAATGAAATGCAAACACAATTACACAATCTAACATACATCAGAGTGACACACAGACACACATTCACAAGTAAACACACATCAGTGACACACAAACACACATTCACAAGTAAACACGCGCGCACACACACATACTGATATATACTAAAACCATCATTCCTCACCTACACAAAATCTCCCACTAGCACACTTATTCACACAACAAACACACACAAAAGTGCACACACAAAATCACGCCTGTTTACTCTCCACCTCCCACTACTCACACTGAATCATAATGACACACAAAAACACGGGCATTCACACGCGCACACAAGCACAAATGCATACACAAGTACACATAATGCACACGTAAAATGACACATCCTCACACATTTAGTATAGTTCATTGTCTACTCTGTGTCGGCTTTCACACCCTCCTCAAGTGTAAATCCATATATGTTTAATGTTTGTTGTTTTCTTTAACAAATATATTTATTTATAGTCTATTATCATTCTACACGGGTTCAGAATTAGTTTATTATCTTTTGGGTTTCTTATGCATCCTAAACAGCTTTTGTGCAAACCTTATGCATTACCTACAGATAACATACAGTTTTTGTGCAAACCTTATGCATTACCTACAGATAACATACAGCTTTTGTGCAAACCTTATGCATTACCTACAGATAACATACAGCTTTTGTGCAAACCCTATGCATTACCTACAGATAACATACAGCTTTTGTGCAAACCTTATGCATTACCTACAGATAACATACAGCTTTTGTGCAAACCTTATGCATTACCTACAGATAACATACAGCTTTTGTGCAAATCTTATGCATTACCTACAGATAACATACAGCTTTTGTGCAAACCTTATGCATTACCTACAGATAACATACAGCTTTTGTGCAAATCTTATGCATTACCTACAGATAACATACAGCTTTTGTGCAAACCTTATGCATTACCTACAGATAACAGACAGCTTTTAGAGGAGTAGGCGTCCTATTAATTAATTAATTAATTAACAAGGAGGGAAAGAAGAGTAGATTAACATTGCTTGCTGTCTGGTACGGTTCGAGATCGATTTCGAAAGCGAACACTCGACACTGCTTGCCAAGTCTAAGATGCCCATGGCTTATAATTGATTTTTTTTCTTATACAAAAAAGAAAGAATGAAAGAAAAGAAAAGGACAAACTGCTGCTGTGAAAAAAGGAACACGTGTAGAGCACTTGAATATAGCTTGTAAACAATTAGCTGACCAAAATATATCAAAGTCTGAAGGAAGCAATCGTTCACTGCAGTGTTCACATTATGTTATTGCCAACATATTTAAATACCGAGTGATAATATGCTGAGTGACAACAGTCGTACTTTACATGTGAAAGGCTGACTAGTGAAATGAAAGGGAAAATAATGGACGTACACAAAATGCTTTTGTGCAAGATTTTGCTTACAAATACATCGATGGAAAAATGTTTCATTATTTTATTTTTAGCAAATTTTCACTTACAGCACCCTTCTTCCTCAGTCCATCCCATAAGCAAGAACACACAAAGATTACCTCTATTGTGCTGGTGAAAAGTGACGCAATGACGTCATCCGCACTATTGAACATTAAGCCTAGTAAGCTTTGTATTAGTAAATACAAATCTTGGATGGAGTAGGCGTTTCGTTTCATTTGTTAGAGACGCTACGAATTTGGTATCACTGTTAAAGTATCAGTCCTAAAGCAGGCTGTTTCATTAAAAATGTGTGTGTGTGTGTGTGTGTGTGTGTGTGTGTGTGAAGAAATAGAGAAGGGGAGAGAAAGAGGGAGATAACAGACACTGGTAATAGATAGATAGATAGATAGATAGATATTGTTTTATCAGAATAGTTAATATATATGTTATATAGGCTTTAAAGTACATGTTTAACTAACAAAAGTTATTTGTATAAAAACAGAACAATAGATTAATTATGCTTTAAAAATCCAGTTTGCAACGTGAAAACATGATTATAATGACAGGTAACTTAAATATTTTTATAACCATTGTGGGAAGTAGATTTTTATGACAAAATTTATAATTGCTATGAAAAGCCACATAGTTCTGAAATATGAAAGAACAGTACTGGGCTTAGGGCACTACCAGTGGTGTGTTTTATTCAGTCAACGTTAACAAAAATTAAATATATTCTGAAACATGTTAGCTTAAGAAGATTATGTTGTCGTGGGAGAGTCATCTTTGTAAATGTGTTTATAGTCCCTGTTCGAAAGGACGAAAAAATGCTGAAATTAAATGATAATCTAGGCAACAGTGCAGGTACAATCTAAGAATATACAGAACTATATTTCTGCCAAGATACCATGCTTCTTGGGAGTAATCCAGACAGCAAGATTTTCTTTGTAAAGTACATGTGCACCAAATATAGAAAATTAAAATGTCCCATCTAGTAGATTCTTGCGAGTAGAAGAGCTAAGTCAGAACTGCTTGCAAGTGTTCTATTTAGTCTATTATGTACAAAGTTGAAAAAATACATTGTTGAAAGTGTGACAGCAAACAAATTCTGCTAAAAACAGAACTTCTTAAAAGTGTATCATTGGATTAATTCTCCCACAAAGCAGAAGAGCTAAAAATAGTAATACAGTAATAAATAAGTTTTTTGAAAGCTGCAGACCAAAAGATTGTTGCGGGCACAAATACTACATACAGAACTATATGACAGTTCCAGCTAGCAGATTGTTGTTGGTTTAAATACTACAAACAGAACTATATCACAGGGTGTGCCAGCAACAGATTGTTATTGGTTTAAATACTACAAACAGAATTATATGACAGGATGCCAAACAACAGATTACAGTACATAAAAGAACTAAAATCCTAACTATTTGCAAGTGTGCCAGTTATGTCACATAATGGCTTATGTAGCCCACACCCACCCCAGAAAATAGACCACATGCAAACCTACCTTCTAGAAAGGCTGACCCTTATCCCTGTGCTTGAAATATACCTGAATGTTTCAGACACTCACTCTAAACTAACCAATCAAAGTGCAGGCCCAACTGTGTGAAATGAACATACTTGAACTCACTGTAAATCATCAGTCAAATGCAGCTGACCATTGAGGCAAAATGTATTTTGGCTCCCAGCCTTAATAAGTTAGAACTGTATTACTAACCCTTATAACCCTTGCCAATTATCAACACAGCAGGAAATGATCGACTGTTTATTTTACTGCTGCTGAAGGTATGTTGTTTTACTTGCATAACTAATATTATTTTTCATGATTATCCCTTGACATTAACTATATATTATATTGTTAGAATAGTGCTGCTATAGTTTATTTTTGTATCGTACATATGGTGCGGACTAAGAAATAATTTATATTGGAAGTTGTAGTTAGTTTTGCTTTAATTTTTCAAATACTAGATCTTGTAGAATGTAGATGTAAGAATCTGCTTAGGTGTGGTTCAAGTATCAGAGATTCCTATATTTGATGATCTCTAAGGTTAACGTTGTTGATGTCAAATCCATCGCAGACCACACTAAATATGGTTTCCAGATGCTCACACACATACAGACACACACACGCCTGTCCGTTCTTTTTTTATAAAAAACAAACAAATCTTTCTCTCTCTTAACATAAATATATGAATATCTCTTTCAGAGAAAGGAATTGTGGGATATATTTGTGGAATTTGTAAAAGGAGATATGACGTACTGCATAAGGAAACGTTTTTTTGCATTGCATGCTATGGTATATAGAAATAGTCTACAGTCTTTAATTCTGACATATTCTACTTTTCCTGTTATTGTTTCATTTCCATCTGATTTAGATTTATCTACCAAGTTGCTCTACAATGGATGGCATCAGATCCGAGTGATATTAAACGTCAAAGCCCATTTGGATGACGTAATAAAATTCTGTCACTTTTGCTTGAGTAATTGAACGTCTGACAATCATCTGTAAATCTAAAAAAAATATTTTGCATTTAAAAAGAATTACCACTTCTTATTTAATATATAAATTTATCATTGGTATTCGAAGTCAAGGGTTGCAGTCAACATTTAAAAAGATATCTCACACACACACACACACACACACACACACACACACACACACACACACACACACACACACACACACACACACACAAAGAGAAAGAGGGGAATTAAGATAAAACATTTTATAATTCAATGAAAAAAATGAATACAAAATTATTATTTGAAGCAATAACAAAAGTTTACACAGATGTTTGTAATTCATTTGCATTTAACATCTAGTATTAACTTTTGCTGTTGGGTAGTTTGTAACACAATTTGTGTAACGGCTTCATTGGTGTATTTATGCTGAATTGGATAGCTTCAAATGCTATCGGCACTGAAGACAATTTGCTAATTTTATCGGCTAGCCTGGACTGAAACAACCGCAACAAAGAATTGATTTCGACATCGTGACGGATATAAAATTTCAAGATGCTTATTAAGAACATTCGAGTCATTTTAGATACAACTATCCGACGACACACATGGCACGTGACCCTTTCCAGCAAACAAACAGTACAAATGATTGTCACAGCGCGCCTTTGTTTCTGGTTGGCAAAAAGACCGGATGAAGACAGAACACGCTGTTTCTGTATACATGATGTAGGCCTACACTTACATTACAAAGCAGAGCAGCGACTAATGGACACGAAAGAGCAGTGTAAGAGAGAGAGAAAGTGACCTCTAGAGAGCAAGGACTTTGGTGTTGTCATGCCAACCACACGCTTCTGACGCAAATTCTGAGTGTAGCTAGGATAATGTGTCGGAGATTGAATGAGAAAGAGAGAGGGAGAGTAGAGAGAGTGAAAGAGACAGAGACGAGAAAGAATAAACGGTGAGTGAAGGGAGTGGGTGGGTTGAGAGAAAAGTGTAAAAGAAGGGAGAGAGAAGAAAAAAGAGTGACAGGAAGAAAGGAAGAGAGGAAAGAAGGGAAAGGGTACAAAGACGAGACAGAATGAAGAGAGCGGGAGAATGAAATCAAGAAAAACGAAGACAGAGAGAGAGACAGAGAAGATTCGGGCAGACAGAGAGAAGAGAGAGAGGCGGCAAAGGATAACTATGTCTTTAAATGATTCTGATATTCATCTCATAGTATACAACCGTCAGAGGACTGTTTGTCGTAGTGACAAAAATCTAAAGGTGTGCACGTCAGAAAGTGTTCCATGTTTGAATGATTTTCCCCAGTAAGAGCACATTCCTTACTTGATCCTAGTCACCACAACTATACATGATTTCCCATTAAGAACACACATTCCTTACTTGATCCTAGTCACCACAACTATACATGATTTCCCATTAAGAACACACATTGCTTACTTGATCCTAGTCACCACAACTATACATGATTTCCCATTAAGAACACACATTGCTTACTTGATCCTAGTCACCACAACTATACATGATTTCCCATTAAGAACACACATTGCTTACTTTATCCCTAGTCACCACAACTATACATAATTTCTCATTAAGAGAACACATTGCTTACTTTATCCCAGTTACCACAACTATACATGATTTCCTATTAAGAATACACATTTTTTTGCTTACTTTGCCCCAGACCCAACTTTACATGATTTCCACCATTAAGAGCATACCCCAATCACAACTTTATATGATTTCCACCATTAAGAGCATACCCCAATCACAACTTTACATGATTTCCACCATTAAGAGCATACCCCAATCACAATTTTACATGATTTCCACCATTAAGAGCATACCCCAATCACAACTTTACATGATTTCCACCATTAAGAGCATACCCCAATCACAACTTTACATGATTTTCCACCAGTATTAATACACCTTGCTTACTTGATCTCAGTAATAACAATACAATCTGACTAGCATTAATCAAACGTAGGTAGTCACCTAGAGCAGAAAGGTCCTACAGGAGCATTCCAACAAAATTTAATGCTTCTGTATTAAACACAAACATTATACATATGACAAAGTATCATTTTGTAGCTATACTAAATACAAACATTATACAGATGACAAAGTTTCATTATGTAGTTATACTAAATAAAATTTATACAAGCATCTTAGTTCAAAATTTTGTAGAAATAATAGTCTACTCACACAATACATCTTAGTTCAAAATTTTGTAGAAATAATAGTCTACTCACACAATATATCTTAGTTCAAAATTTTGTAGAAATAATAGTCAACTCACAAAATACATCTTAGTTCAAAATTTTGTAGAAATAATAGTCTACTCACACAATACATCTTAGTTCAAAATTTTGTAGAAATAATAGTCTACTCACACAATACATCTTAGTTCAAAATTTTGTAGAAATAATAGTCTACTCACACAATACATCTTAGTTCAAAATTTTGTAGAAATAATAGTCTACTCACACAATACATCCCTATGTGAAGCACAAGTATAACATATCAATAGCAAAATGCACAAAATATTTCTAAGTCCATTCTCTCTCAATCAATCAGTTAATTGACCATTAAGCTAATGGCCACCTTTCATGACCGGATTTCTTTCCACTCCAAATTCAAAGTGATTAGACAATAGAATTATTTACAGCATGTAAACTTTTGATTTCATTCCGTTGGCTGGTCTCGTTCTCGTAAATCAAACCATTGGATAATAAAAACTATTCATTCAATTGGAACTGGTTTGCCAATTTCGAGCATAATCTCAACTCGAGTTGTTTAATCCAACTCTGACACTTACACAAATAACATCATAAGGAGTGCCCAAGTTCGGGTCACTTCGACAATTTAACAATTTAGTCTAGAAATAGGGATAGACAAATTTACTCTGCTTCATATTCAAATAAGAAAGAAAGAAAGAAAGAAAGAAAGAAAGAAAGAAAGAAAGAAAGAAAGAAAGAAAGAAAGAAAGAAAGAAAGAAAGAAAGAAAGAAAGAAAGAAAGAAAGAAAGAAAGCTTAATTTGGCATTGTGCATACTTTATTCATCAAAGCTCGAAGATTGTCATTTGACAACATTTAATATGATGGCCTTTGATCATTGTAGTTCGTAAGCGACAAATCCAAAGCTTGCAGTTTGGCTAATAGATCGATATAAACCAAGCATCAGAAGAACAACTTCAGTGCCACAACTCACAAAGTTCGATATTGGTCAAAAGATCGATATAAGATGTCCTGAAAAGCAAAAAAAAAAAAATCAACAATGACAATAATAATACTAATGAGTAAAGCATCACCTCCTTCGCCATCATTAATCTTCATCGTCGTCATCGTCATCATCGTCATCGTCATCATCATCGTCGTCGTCGTCGTCATCATCATCCAAAACTACTACTATGTGTTATTTGGAATGAATCGTATTCATTAATACTATATTTTCTTCTCAGAAATGTCAATGTATCTATACATCTATCTATCTATCTATGTATCTATGTATGCATCTATCTATCTATCTATCTATCTATCCATCCATCAATCCCCTATTGATCTAAATTTCGTTAAAACAAAACCTGTGAAACTATCCAGCCCAATTGAAACTACAACAGAATTAAACCTGGATCATTTATATATACTCAAGCTATTACCATGAAATAAACTCAGAAGCAGTGAAGAATAAGTTTATAAAAAAGATACAAAATCAGCAACAGTAAAAATAAATACAACAAAAGTAACTAAATTTAGGGTTATTGAAAGACTTATCTATTGGTGAAGCTTAGCAAATTATAATTTTATCACTCATTTGTTTGACTTTTTTTTAAATTTTGTTGAAATGTTGCATTTCTTCTCTGCTACTCAGCACTACATTTCAATTTACGTTTATCTCGACACAGATTTTCTTTATCAAATAACGTGCATTATGTAAGCGTAATTGCTTCCGAATGATGACGTAAATAATCTGGAAGCGAAAGTCTTCCCTTTTCTGTACTAATGCCAGCAAACAGCAAGTTTTATGACTTCTTCTAAACTACTGTGATTTAAGAAAAAAGAAATAAAATAGATTGTTCATTTATTTTCCACTGAAAGTAATCTATTTTACTTGTCGTCCTCTTCCAACTTTCGTCGGGTAATTTTTGTGGGTTTTTTTTCCCCGCGGAAATGACTACAGACCCCAAGTGAAACAACATGCAATGGAAGTAATGTTTGTAACAATATTACTATGGTCGCCACACCACTCTGCTTTAACTGCAACTTTGAGAGGACCTGTTTAAACGAAAGCGGAAACTGTAAGTAGAAACTAGGCTGGGGCGGGTTCCATGATCGAAAACTGAATCTTTCTGTCAAAAATTTCTACTGAATTCTTTCAAGCGAATCCGACCTCCCTTCGTCCTCCTCGCCTGATCTCGGCGCTCGTTCCAATGGCAGTAAGAGTGAGTTGCATTAAACGCTTGCATTGAAGTTTTTGACACAGGAAATGTTGTCCTCTTTAATCGTCCATCGATTCCTCCTCCAGTAATTACAGATTGAACTGTCATCCGGAGAGCTGCTTTCAGTCTGGATGTGCGAGACCATCCAATGGCCATCGCGGTATCAACTCCGTGTTCAGCTATACATGGTGTATGCCAAGATGGCCCGTGCATACATGTGCATAAATGAAAGTGTCTTTTTTTGCAGGGGAGAGATGAAAGAAAATGCTGCATGTTCTTTCATAAGAGTGATATGACTGAAATTTATAACTCTGTGGCAGTTCTGACAGAGAAAGAAACAAACTCACAACAAGACTTGTTAATCAAGTGACGGCGAAAAAAAAGAAGCTGTGAGTAAAATGGAAACACTGCCCTTTAAGCAAGAAGGTATATAGAGGACTCGAACTCATACTCACGTTCTGACTTTGATTCGGGTTTTGTTTTTAATCGTCAGACCATCTGCTACATTAGGGTAGAACTGCTACTCTTCACTGGAAGGTAGGTAACATTTAGCTATATTTGCAGATTGTGTATGATCCATATAATTTTACACAACGCTAAGAGGGATTCATTTAGAGTCATACGATCCATATCATTATTTTACACAAAGCTAAGAGGAATTCATTTTGAGTCATACGGAGCAAATAAAATGTAGTTGTGCTGGTATTTATGTACGATATCATTAATGCTAGAAACAGACGTACTGTTTGACTGTACTTGTGGATTTATTGCTACTGTTCATTACAGTGAAATACATACATTGGTGTGTGTGCACCAACAGGCGAGATACAGGTTGTTACGTTTCCAGTATTTATTTAAAGACCCTGCTTAGAATAATTAAAAGACTTTAAATATAATTAATTCTTCCTCTCATATTCTACGCAGACTGGTTGCTCAATTTATTATCTGACTAATTAAAAGTGCGTCTTGTAGTTCAGACGACAAATTTACAGACTAATAAACTGCGAACTTTTAGCTAGATTTGAAAACAGTTAAATCCCTCTAAATTAATATGCACTCGTCATCAATCTTTCTGCTCATCCGCCCCCATTCAAATCTAAGAATTAATCTAATTGGTCTATTGTGCATAGAAATCAACTACTAAGAGGTATTAACAAAGAAAATAAGATTTAATAAAGTTTAACAAATTAACAATAAATCGAATGCAACGCGAATAGTCTTCACTCTGTCTTTACGCGCCTATGCCTGATTTTTGTCAATCTAAATTGCCAGAAAAGTGTTCCTTTGAGATCTGTACACTTGATTTTGCACTTAGCTCTATTCTTGTATCCTTGGTCTCAACACTCAGTCATGCTGATTCGTTCCCTCAGTCCCCCTTTAACGACACACGTGGTGCATAAGGAATGATGTCCCTTTGTTAGTGGCTAGGAACTGGAATTTTTGCAGCATGGCCCTCAGAGTGGATTTCGACACGCTTACACCAATAAGCTAATGCAGGTGAGGCATGGGTGAACATGAACCATGAGCCGACCTGTGGATGCAACGTGTTTGGATATAATTCTCAACCTAACAGGTCCTACTTAGGCATGGCTCAATTAAATGCGCTGAACAAAGAGTTTCGACCTCGCGTCGCTTACAATTAGATTTTAGAAAAAATATAATCGTCTCACATGTGTTCCATTTAACAGTCATGACGTATGAAGCAATAAAATAGATACAACGTTAAATTAATGTTCATACAAGAGGTAATTCAAACCGACAGAGCGCTTCACAATTTACAATTAAAATTACACGCAATAATTGAATTACATGAAGAATTCATATCGAGCGCAGCATTCTGGCTCTTAGTGAATTAAAACAATATAAATTAAAGTACAGAAATGGAAAAATGGTTACAATAAATTTATATTCCGTAACATATAGGTTTTCAGCTATTTCTCTGAACCATGCTCAAGTGTATATGGAAATCATATAATACATAGCACAAATACATACTTAAACAATACATAGGCAAATACTATTAAATAAAATGATACCTTTGAGAGAAGTCGAAGGGTACCTTGATTCTCTATGGCGCCGGCTGCCTCTCACGACCCGAGTAAGCTGATGGAATTAGCTAAAATGTGCTCGAAGTGAGGGAGCGGAAGCGTGTGGGTACATATATAGAAAGGTATATTGCGTATCACGTGACTGTTCGCAAAGCATGTGGTTGGTTCGAGAACTGGACAATGGTCCTAAAGTTACATAACATCTTGACCTGTTCTAGAAGCACCTAGAAAAAGGAAGCTTTGAACAAAGGGCCAAGGGTTTCAAATATTCGAATTTGAAGTAAACAAGGCGAGTGGGTCACGAAGTCGGACAATTTTATCAGACTGTGACACCCCCTTGCTTTTGAGGCGTTTATCTTGCCAAAGATAAAATGCCTCCTACAAATTATGTATGATAAAATGTAGAAGTCCACAATGAAGAAAAATTTACACAAAAAAAATTTCGACATTCCTAGAAATAAAGTGTGCAACTATATTTCATATTTACAGGAAGGAATCCGTAGGGTTCAGTTAATTGATTAAACAACATTCTATCAGTACCGGCACTTGATGGCATCAAGCACGACTCATGTAATCTGCGCCAACATTCAAAGACCCTTTGATGTAATGAATATTTGCGTCATACTGTGTCAGAAACAAAGACCAACGCATTAAACGGCTGTTCGTAAATTGCGCCTGTCCGAGAAAGGCCAACGGCTGGTGATCGCACTCAATGACAAAGGTTTTTCCGTACAAATAGTTTTCGAACTTTTTTATGGCCCAAACTATTGCAAGACATTCCTTTTCACTGGTGGAATATTTCTGTTCAGTAGTTGTGAGTTTACGGCTTGCATATGCAACTGGGTGTTTAGTGTCATTGTGTTCTTGTAATAACACTGCTCCTAATCCTGTGTTGCTAGCATCAGTCCTTAACAAGAATGGTTTTGTCAAATCTGGCAGTTTAACAACTAAATCTGAAGTCAGTCTAGATTTCAGTGTGTCAAAAGCGTTTTGGCATGCATCAGTCCACACTACTTTTGTAGGCATATTCTTACGTGTCAAGTCAGTCAGAGGACATGCAATGGCACTAAAATCAGGTACGAATTTTCTGTAGTAGTTAGCAAGACCAAGAAAACTTCTAACTTGTGTTTTTGTTAGCGGTTGTGAAGTGTCCTTAAGTTGTGCTATCTTAGCTTCACTTGGCGACATAGTTCCATGACTCAACTTGTGTCCCAAGAAGTCTAAGGAGAATTGTGCTATTTCACACTTCGTAGGGCGGGCAGTGAGGTTGGCTTGTTTTAATCTGGCTAGCACATCTCGTAAGAGTGTTAAGTGCTCCTCCCATGTCTGGGTGCCTAGAATTAAATCATCCATGAAGTTCTCAACTCCACGTCCGTACAGTGGTTCTAACAATGACCGCATCATTTTAGAAAAAATGCTTGGAGCGTTTGAAACTCCGAAAGGCATAACTTTCCATGTGTAGTTTCCTACTGGTGTAGTGAAAGCTAGTATGTGTCGATCAGTGTCCTTGACCTTGATTTGCCAAAAACCGCGTGACAAATCTATTTTGGTATAGTAATGAGCGTTAGCTAGCTTAGTGAAGATGAGATCCGGATCAGGAAGAGGTTCGGCACAAAACTCTGTCACTTGATTGAGTTTGCGGTAGTCTACGCAAAAACGGAACGAGTTATCACGTTTTTTAATCAACACGATGGGTGATCCGTAGGCACTGTCCGTCTTCTCTATGACCCCTAGATCTAGCATAGTCTTAATCTCACGTCTAACGTCATCTATCTTAGCGTGTGGCAACGGATACGGCTTCAAACGTATCGGTTTGTTGTCAGTCAGCTTCAGCGAAAATTCTATTAAGTCTGTCAACCCTGGTTTGTCTGTCAGAGTAGATGAGAACTCATTAAGCAATTCATTCACTTCTTTTTTCTGTTTTTCTGTCAAGGCTTCATTTACCCTAACGTCTTTGACAGTTTCGTCCGTCTGTAGAGGACAGTTTGGTAAAGTACCAGTGACGCAATCAGTATCCCCCTCGTCTTCTGTAACTATCGTCGCTACGACAAAATCAGCTTGAGTGGTTTGATCCTCACGGCTTATGTACTTTTTGAGTAGGTTAACATGAAAGATTTTCTCTCTCTTTCCTGTCTGCACCTTATAGTTCAGTCCCCCTAGCTTGGCGGTAACTACAAAGGGCCCCTTCCATTTCATCTGAAGTTTGTTATGTGCTTCAGGAAGCAACAGTAACACTTTGTCATTAACTTCAAATTCTCTAGGTTTGGTGTGCTTATTGTAATATTCTGCCTGTCTAGACTGAGCTATCGTCAAGTTTTCCCGTGCTATCTTGCCTATAGTTTCAAGACGGTTTCTTAAGTCAGTGACGTATGTATAAGTTGTCTTAACTTCGTCATCTGTCTTTTCATCAGTCCAAAGTGCCTTCAAAATCATCATCGGTCCGCGTACAGTACGTCCGTAAAGTAGCTCGAATGGTGAAAACCCGGTGGAAGATTGTGGCACCTCCCTATATGCAAATAGTAGGGCAGGGATGTATCTGTCCCAGTCTTTCGGTTTATCTGTGGCGAGCTTTTTAAGTGCTGTTTTTAATGTCCCATTGTATTTTTCAATCAGACCATTTGCCTGGGGGTGGTATGGTGTGCAAGTAAGATGTTTGATGGAAAGTAAACGATTTACTTCCTTCATTACGTTGCCTATGAATTGACTCCCCTGATCCGTCAAAATTTCAGTAGGAATTCCAACACGACTCCATAGACCGAAAAGGGCTTCGGCGACAGTTTCAGTATCAATATTTTTCAATGGTACTGCGTCGGCGAATCTTGTTGCGTAATCAATAGTGGTCAGCACGTATCGATTACCTCTCGTTGATGTGGGTATTATAGGCCCAATCAAATCCAATGCTACGCGCTTGTAGGGTTCACTGATCAGTTCAGGCTCTCCTAACGGTGCGGGTCTGATTGAATTTTTAGACTGTGTTCTCTGGCATGTGTCGCAACTTAACACGAATCTACGGATATCGGCAGTGATGTCCGGCCAATAAAACTCACTTGTAATACGACTAGTTGTTTTTTGTACACCCATGTGTGCACCAAAAAGACTCTCATGACCTAATCGTAATACGTCATTTCGTTTGGTTTGTGGAACGACTAATTGTTTCCGAAATTCGTCTCCCACTTTCGAATAGCGGTACAATAAACCCTTTTTCAGAATAATGCACGCTTTCTTATTCGAATCGTCAGTGTTGACGTCACTAACAAGTACAGCTTGTCTGCGTAACTTGTCTAGTGTTTCGTCCTCAGCTTGTAATATTTTAATCTCGCTAACTGTTGCTTTATCTACGGCTGGTGCGGCAGACATCGGTGCAGTTACAGATTTGTCTTTACTACTCGCTGCTCTGGTTACAGCGTTAACCAGTGGTGGTTCGATTGAAGTTTGTTTTTTGCACGGCAAAACATACTTGCAACCAAGGATCACGTCATGCGGTGAGTTTTCCATAACTGCCGCTTTGACTGTTCCTTCTACAAAGTCTGAAACAATCGAGACTTCAGCTACTGGTAAAATGTCTTGTTCGCCGTTTGCAAAGGTGACAGAGATTGTCTCCCCTGTGTAGTCGGTACGGTTAACTAATGATGCATTTACAATAGCGTCTAGCTCACACCCTGTATCAAGCAAAGCGATTGTATCGTGACCGTTTGCCTGTACTGGTGTTCGATTCGACTTTTCTGTTTTAGGTGTATGACTTTCTACTGCGTAAACTTTAGCTGTTTTCTTTTCAGGACATGTTCGTGAAAAATGGCCACTATCACCACAAGTGTAACATGCAAGATTCTTTTTATCTTTCTGTTTGTCGGACTTGTTTTTAGTGTCGGGTTTAGATGTTTTATCATCACGCTCATTAGGTGCCTTCCCGTCATTTTTCTTATCCTTTCGAGTCTGCGGTTCGTTCGGTCGAGACTTGTTGTTCGCGTGTGCGTTCGAGAATCGAGAATGTGCGTCATCAAAGCGATCGGCGGCGTTGCCTATCTCCTCTAGCGTAGATTTTTCCCTTATTGCTAAGTGAATCAGTAGATCTGATTTGTATGACCCGAGAATATGGTCTTTTACCATTTCATCCCTAAGACCTGCGTACGTCTGTGGAGTTTCGGCTAGATCTATCCATCTTTGGAACAAGTCAGCTACGCGTCGTATGTACTGTGCGTGCGTCTCTGAACTGGCTTTAGTGGCCTGTTTAAACTTACGTCGGTATGTATCTGCTGTGAGTTTGTAACGTTTCAATAATGCGGCCTTGACTGTGTCGTAATTATCTGACTCAGAATCGCTAAGCTTATTGAACTCGTTTTTCGCACTGCCCTGCAATAACCCCGATAAATTTATCGCCCAATGTTCCGCTGGAATGTTTGTTGCTCTGGCTAACTTTTCAAACGTTTTTAAATACGCGTCTATTTGATCTTTGTTCTCATCAAATGGGACCATATTTATCTTTGGAATGATATTTTCAATTCTACTGTGATTATTTCCATCGCTAGAACGCGAATCACCACTGCTTCTGCGGTCACGGTTTGGATTGGTAACTTCTAGTTTCTTCACTTCCCATTCTAACCGTTTTATTTCCGCGTCTGCTGCGATGCGTTTAGCTTCTGTGTCCGCTGCGATACGTTTTGTTTCGATGTCGGCTAATCTTTCAGCTTCTAACCTTTTAGCTTCTGCGTCAGCTGCGATGCGTTTAGCTTCAGTTTCGGCTAGTTTTTCAGCTTCTAACTTCTTCAGTTCGCGATTAGCAATACGTTCTTCTCTTTCTATCTCTTGCCTTTCTTTGTCCGCTTTTTCCGCTTTCTCTAGCTCAGTTTTGATGTAGCTAGTCAGTTCGTCACCCTGGTATCCTATCATGATACCGGCTTCTTTCAGGTCTTCGATAACCTGTTTGCGATCCATTTTACTGTCTTAGCGCGCTGGCTACAATAAGAATGTATCTCGTGAATTGTGTGTTTTAACCGTCGGCGATAACTCCGCTTATCCCGAAAATAACTTTTAGGCTACAACCTTACAAAAATTATTTAATTTACTCAGAACACCTTCCGAAATAAATTACGCGTTAACTCTTTACACGTTTCACCTGCTTGTCACAGTGTCCGCTGTTCCAAGACTTTCGTAATGTCACGGCTCCTACCATACAACATTACACATTATATCTAGCACCCTAAATATAATAGTCCGAAGTCTGTTACTACCGATAACTCTCCTAGCTGGCGGTATAACCTTCGACTCCTCACAATGAAGTACTCAGTAACACAATACTAAATAAATCATTCAATAGCTAACATGACATATTTAACTACGCTTAAATATATCAACATTAACTAACATGCACGCTACTCTGCAAAAGAATACATGCACATGTCACAACAAAAGCAAAGAAAATCAGTGATACAAAAATCAAAAGAACAATTGGCAATTCTGTTCGTTCGTTCGTTTCTAGGTTATGATGCGCCCTATGTATAAAAATGTTACAATTTACAATTTAATACATATCAATCCCGCGACGACCCACACTTGTTACGTTTCCAGTATTTATTTAAAGACCCTGCTTAGAATAATTAAAAGACTTTAAATATAATTAATTCTTCCTCTCATATTCTACGCAGACTGGTTGCTCAATTTATTATCTGACTAATTAAAAGTGCGTCTTGTAGTTCAGACGACAAATTTACAGACTAATAAACTGCGAACTTTTAGCTAGATTTGAAAACAGTTAAATCCCTCTAAATTAATATGCACTCGTCATCAATCTTTCTGCTCATCCGCCCCCATTCAAATCTAAGAATTAATCTAATTGGTCTATTGTGCATAGAAATCAACTACTAAGAGGTATTAACAAAGAAAATAAGATTTAATAAAGTTTAACAAATTAACAATAAATCGAATGCAACGCGAATAGTCTTCACTCTGTCTTTACGCGCCTATGCCTGATTTTTGTCAATCTAAATTGCCAGAAAAGTGTTCCTTTGAGATCTGTACACTTGATTTTGCACTTAGCTCTATTCTTGTATCCTTGGTCTCAACACTCAGTCATGCTGATTCGTTCCCTCAGTCCCCCTTTAACGACACACGTGGTGCATAAGGAATGATGTCCCTTTGTTAGTGGCTAGGAACTGGAATTTTTGCAGCATGGCCCTCAGAGTGGATTTCGACACGCTTACACCAATAAGCTAATGCAGGTGAGGCATGGGTGAACATGAACCATGAGCCGACCTGTGGATGCAACGTGTTTGGATATAATTCTCAACCTAACAGGTCCTACTTAGGCATGGCTCAATTAAATGCGCTGAACAAAGAGTTTCGACCTCGCGTCGCTTACAATTAGATTTTAGAAAAAATATAATCGTCTCACATGTGTTCCATTTAACAGTCATGACGTATGAAGCAATAAAATAGATACAACGTTAAATTAATGTTCATACAAGAGGTAATTCAAACCGACAGAGCGCTTCACAATTTACAATTAAAATTACACGCAATAATTGAATTACATGAAGAATTCATATCGAGCGCAGCATTCTGGCTCTTAGTGAATTAAAACAATATAAATTAAAGTACAGAAATGGAAAAATGGTTACAATAAATTTATATTCCGTAACATATAGGTTTTCAGCTATTTCTCTGAACCATGCTCAAGTGTATATGGAAATCATATAATACATAGCACAAATACATACTTAAACAATACATAGGCAAATACTATTAAATAAAATGATACCTTTGAGAGAAGTCGAAGGGTACCTTGATTCTCTATGGCGCCGGCTGCCTCTCACGACCCGAGTAAGCTGATGGAATTAGCTAAAATGTGCTCGAAGTGAGGGAGCGGAAGCGTGTGGGTACATATATAGAAAGGTATATTGCGTATCACGTGACTGTTCGCAAAGCATGTGGTTGGTTCGAGAACTGGACAATGGTCCTAAAGTTACATAACATCTTGACCTGTTCTAGAAGCACCTAGAAAAAGGAAGCTTTGAACAAAGGGCCAAGGGTTTCAAATATTCGAATTTGAAGTAAACAAGGCGAGTGGGTCACGAAGTCGGACAATTTTATCAGACTGTGACACAGGTGTATTGCTAATATTTAACAACACAATTAATGGTGAATTGCTAATAGTATACGCTGTCATTAATGTGAGATACACACGTAGGCATACTGCCAGTACTCTATGGTCATTAATGTGAGATCTGAGTAAATCGTAATAATGTAGATCATTATTAATATGAGAAAGAAAAGAACTTCTATTTGCAATGAGGGTCATTAATAGAGATATAAACGTATTGCCAATACTTACATGACCATTAATGTGATCTAAGTACTTACATGACCATTAATGTGAACTAAATACTTACATGACCATTAATGTGAACTAAATACTTACATGACCATTAATGTGAACTAAATACTTACTACCCATTAATGTGAACTAAATACTTACTACCCATTAATGTGAACTAAATACTTACTACCCATTAATGTGAACTAAATACTTACTACCCATTAATGTGAACTAAATACTTACTACCCATTATGTATACGAGTGTTCATGCGAGATAAAGATGCATCGCTCTCACTTTATAAGGTTATTAATGTGATATATCGAATAAGACTGATTGTATACATGATAATTTATGTGATGATACAAACAAGGTCTTTAACATGCGACACAGATATACAGCTAATAATATGCAATACCGTTAATGCAAGATACTGAAGTACTACTGAAACTGTATGTGTCAATAACAGGGCATCCAGTGGGTACGTTAATAATATACAAGGCCATTAATGTGAGATACAGAAGTATTTCTAAAATTGAACGGGTCATTATTAATACGGGAAAGCAATTGAATTACTCATATGTATATATTTATTAATTTTGTGAAATTCAGACCTATTGCATGGATCATATACATGACATAGTTTAACACTGCAAATAGTATGTACTGGTTCATTAGTGTGAGATATGCATGACTTACCAATAATATACATAGTCATTATTTTGCGTTATGCATATAATAATATATATATGATCATTAATGTGAGATATGTTCATAATAATGTGCATAGTCTTTAATGACTGAGATATGCTTATAATAATATGCAGAGTCATTATTGTGAGATATGCTTATAATAATATGCATGGTCATCAGTTTGAGATATGCTTATAATAATATGCATGGTCATTAATGTGTGATATGCTTATAATAATATGCATGGTCATCAATTTGAGATATGCTTATAGTAATATGCATGGTAATTAATGTGAGATATGCTCGTAATAATATGCATGGTCATTAATGTGAGATATGCTCGTAATAATATGCATGGTCATTAATGTGAGATATGCTTGTCTTACTACTAATATACATGATCATTCACGTCAGTGTGGTAATAATACGCATAGTTACTAATTCTTTCAATATTACTGCTGTATTGTAAGATTTGTCTCCAGAGCTTGATAAAGTATCTAACACGTGCAAGTCTGCATTTTAGTAGCATCAGGAAGAGTTAATGAGAGGAATGTGAAAGTCTAATTACGCGCGATGGCTGTGAATGTGAACTGTACTTATACTGCTATAATAAAAATCACGTCAGGTAGAGGCATTTCAATGAGATACTTAGCTCTACCTTAGTGGAAATAACGAATGCCCAACCCTGCCTTATAAAATGTTTTCCTGTAATATAAGCGGCATACAGATACATTTCAGTTACAGACTATAGACAATCAGCTTCACAGGTACTTGTTCGCTTGCATGCGTGGACTCTATACAAACGCAGTGTGTTTATTATTGAAACGATCAGGATTAAACACAGCTTAAGCACTTCACCCGTGCACTCATAAAAGATATGTATGTATGTGTGTGTATGTGTGCGTGTGTATTATGTTTTAATATCAACTTTAAATCACAGACCTGACTATTTCACTCCTCCAAAGCATAACAAATCATTGTGTGTGTGTGTGTGTGTGTGTGTGTGTGTGTGTGTGTGTGTGTGTGTGTGTGTGTGTGTGTGGTGTGCGTGCGTGTTGTGTGTGTTGTGCGTGTTGTGTGTGTGTGTATTATATGTTTTAATTCAACTTAAAATCAAAGACCTGGAATTTCACTCCTCCAAAGCATGGCAAATCATAGTATGTGTGTGCATGCGTGTATTTGTGTGAATGTGTATGACGGCGATGAAGTGATCAATACTATAGGTCTATTTCTTATCACGGTAATGGCTTCTTAAGAGATGAATATAGTTAACGAAGTTGTAAACGTTTGCATCTTACACGCTGTCATGGATATGAAAGCACTAACAACAGTCGCTGATTTCGAGCATGGGTCGGACGCGTGCATTTCTCATTCAGGCACAACACACTGCATTACTCCGACCCGGCTAACACATACACTTTCAGTTGGTCAGTGAAGCATCGTAAAGTGTACAGCGCGATGCAGACCATACAATTACACAGTAATGCCAGGTGTACACTTTATTTATTTCCTTTATAATGGTGAGAAAAATAATAGCTTCTGCTCAGTCACAGTTCACTGACAACAAACGAGCAATCATAAATGACTCGACAATTTTCATATTAGCTGGGCTGGGCTAATGAAGTAATACTACATACAACCATACGGCAATTGTTGCATTTCTTTTTATTAAAAAAATGTATTTCCTCAATAAAAGGCAGAACGGAGGATAGAATTTGAATGTCCTTGACATCAGGTTTAGGGGTCTTCATTGTCACTTTCGCTTTATTTAGTTCTGGAATCACAATGGTAAGGAATAAACGGGGCAGTTGTACAGAATGTAAGATGTGCATATAATAATATGCCACAATCGGAGTTGGGTTAGAGTCCATTAGATGAATAAGAATTGATAGTCCACAATCGGAGTTGGGTTAGAATCCATTAGATGAATAAGAACTGATAGTCCAAAATCGAAGAACTTGTAATTTTAGCCTATAATATTATGTATTATGAAGCATGTAGACAGTTGTTATTTTAAAACAAAAAATTAGAATATTATAAACAGTTGCTATTGTCAATAGTCGGACAATTGTAGTTGTCAAAAGTGGGAAGACTATAAAAAAAAATGTGATTGTCAATAGCGGAAAATGTCAACAATTGTACTTGTCAGTTATCAGAACACTATAAATAGTTGTGTGATCAGTTATTAGAACACTATCAACAGTTGTTGTAGTTGTCACTTATAAGAACACTATCAACAGTTGTTGTAGTTGTCACTTATTAGAACACTATCAACAGTTGTTGTAGTTGTCACTTATGAGAACACTATCAACACTTGTTGTAGTTGTCACTTATTAGAACACTATCAACAGTTGTTGTAGTTGTCACTTATTAGAACACTATCAGCAGTTGTTGTAGTTGTCACTTATGAGAACACTATCAACAGTTGTTGTAGTTGTCACTTATGAGAACACTATCAACAGTTGTTGTAGTTGTCACATATGAGAACACTATCAACAGTTTAGTTGTCACTTATGAGAAAACTATCAACAGTTGTTGTAGTTGTCACTTATGAGAACACTATCAACAGTTACAAATAGCATATTGCGTGCAAAAAGAAAGAGGTAAAACGATGCATGCGAAGAGGAAGAGGAATAGGGATGGCTAGTCTACTGCATGTAGAAAGAGATAGGAAGTGGGAGGGAAAACAAGCCTACTGCATGCAGAAGAGGGAGAAAGAGAGTTAATCTGTTTAAAGGTATGGAAGTCGTTTCCATCTTGCAAGGAAAAACGCACGATTTACTTAACTGCTCATCTTTCCTTCGTTTCTTTTTCTTGAAAAAAAAAGATCCGTTAAGAAAAAGTGGAAACGAATTAAACATAACATTTGCTTCTTTTAGCAGAATGAAGCAATTATAACAATGCGTTTGCACCGGTTCTTTTCGCGTGTTTTTATTCTCGGATTAATAAAACTTAAACATAACTTAGTAATACGAGTTCCGACTTGCGCTAGAAAACGTTTCTCAATGTACGTTCACTCGTTTTGAAACCTTACCCTGGATTGTTTATACACCCACACGCGCTCGGCTTCAAAGCTTTTCCATCTCATCATTCGACTCTGGACCACCGGGTGGGCTGGTAGCAAGAAATCTCGGAAGGAGAAAAGTGTGGGACTTCACCTGCAAATGATTCAAGAACGGTTTTTATTAAAGTTGTAAAGGCTGCATGCAGGTTAGTTGTATACACCTGTACACAACAGCTATATTTTAAATAGAATGGTTATTTTTCTTTTCAAAAAATATTTAAATAAAGTTCTCCCCCCCCAAAAAAAAAAAAAAAAAGTAAAAGAAAGAAAAAGCTTATTGTCTATTTTAAAAAAAATTAAATAAAAGCACCGATGGCGCCTAGGCAAAATTATACATGCCAATCCAATTTCAGCTTGCTAGTGCATGTGGGTCAGCATTAGTATGCAAATAGCTTACGTGGGGCCTTTCATCTTAGGACGTGTTCAGCTCTGGATAGCTTGCATGGAGCCTTTCATCTTACCAACGTTCTCAGCCCTAAACAGCTTGCCTGAGGCCTTTCGCCTTATGACATTCTCGGCTCTGTATAACTTGATTGTGGCCTTTCGCCTTATGACATTCTCGGCTCTGTATAACTTGCTTGTGGCCTTTCGCCTTATGACATTCTCGGCTCTGTATAACTTGCTTGTGGCCTTTCGCCTTATGACATTCTCGGCTCTGTATAACTTGCTTGTGGCCTTTCGCCTTATGACATTCTCGGCTCTGTATAACTTGCTTGTGGCCTTTCGATTAGGACATTCTCGGCTCTGTATAACTTGCTTGTGGCCTTTCGCTTTAGGACATTCTCGGCTCTGTATAACTTGCTTGTGGCCTTTCGATTAGGACATTCTCGGCTCTGTATAGCTTGCTTCGGGCCTTTTATATAAGAAAATTATCGGCCCTGGATATTTTGTTTGAGGCCTTTCTTTTAGAACGTTCTCGGCCCTGGATAGCTTGCTTGAGGCTTTTTGTCCTAGGAAGTTCTCGGCCCTGGATAGCTTGCTTGAGGTCTTTTTCTTAGAATGTTCTCGGCCCTGGATAGCTTGCTTGAGGCTTTTTGTCCTATGAAGTTCTCGGCCCTGGATAGCTTGCTTGAGGCTTTTTGTCCTATGAAGTTCTCGGCCCTGGATAGCTTGCTTGAGGTCTTTTTCTTAGAAAGTTCTCGGCCCTGGATAGCTCTTGGTTCCCCTCACGACAGTATGGGGTTCCGACCACACACCAGATAGATGTCTCAGTATTGAAGCCCCACCCATGTGGCGTTGTTAGATAAACATAACTTCAATCTATAAGAGAAATCAGTGGGACTGTTTGAAGAAAAATGCATTTACTGAATTAGACTTTTCAGTTATTTTTTTTGTGTGTGTTCTCCACCACACTAGAATTGCAAACCAATTCATCGTATATGTATTAAGAGCAGCGTTATTTTTACTGCCACATAATGTTGACTTACTTACGCAATCACAGCAAGAGTTATTGCTCACTTGAGTAGCACTCATCTCAAACTGTCATTTGGGGTCTTCGACGTAAAGGGCAACATTTTTATTAAAAAATATCTTTGAACAGGTTGGCAGCATACAGGTAATAAATTTAAAGGGGAGTAGGAAGCAGTTATCACAAGTAAATACTATGCTCAGCTCATCTCTTGTTTTCATATATTCATGGTGGAAAGAGTGGATTTTATAGAATATAACGTCATCAGAACCACAAATTTCCATTTTGCTTTATCTCCCTTCTTGCGTACTACTCAATGCTGTGACGTCAACGCTTCATAGACACGTCGAAGTGGTATATGATGCTATTTTTGGGCACTTTTAAGCAGGAATAGAACAACTCAAGTATTGTTTTTTTTAATCCCTTGTCAATCCATTTTATAATAAACCTGTAGCCAATTAAAGCAAGCAATCGCATAAATCCCACTTAAAAAATATCTGTACCTATTAAAACCTTTTAATAAAAACAGGTATTCTGGATCAAAAAAAAAAAACACGCGCGAATCACCTGATCTTAGAGAAATTCTAAATATTCTGACCTCGCGCGTGTGACGTCAAATGAGAGGGATAACAAACCTGAGTGAATTCTTGCCTCACTGCTTATGGGTAATTTCTTTAGAGTGGTTTTCACCTTTCAGTATATATGTATTTTCACAATGACTTTGCCGAAGAAATGAAAAGTGTTCCGTAATACTATTGGTTGTACTATTATGAGAATTATTATATCCAAAAGAGATTCAGTCTGCTTTCAGATTGTATTTTGGTTTATAGCTGAAATGTGTGTGCACGATTGCATCGATAAATTATTTTAAACTTTAAGAAAAACAACAAGAAATATCAAACGACATATCGACTATATACAATGAAAGATGTATGTTTATTATAAATATATCACTAGTCTTTAAATTAATTCACTTAATAATTATGTGTGTGTGTGTGTGTGTGTGTGTGTGTGTGTGCGTGCGCAGCAGTTTTGTTGTTTCTAAGTGGGTATCTTCCCTCAGCGTGTGGAGAGTTCGATCTTTCGAATGGTGGTAGATTATCACCACAAACACAGTGCCATCAGTGTTTAGAGAGTGACGCTAATGGAATCATTAATGTTTCATTCCCCAGCAATTCATGTTGATGTATTAGAGGCGTACGTGTGGAAGAGACACGGTCGTTGTCGTTGTGCAGCAGTTTTCGGTGACATGTTTCTTCTAACCCAGCACATCATCTCCAACCAGACTCATGAAGACATCCTCCCTCCTCCACCATCCCCTGCATTACTATGGTGGTAGAAATTTGCAACTGGATTTTCCCCAAACTTGCAATTTACATCCTTCTTTGTCATACAGTCGCTTGCTTGCAGAACACTGAACCATTCTCGGTGATTCCATAGGCAGGACGGGTGTGCTCAACGTCAGAAATCAAGAAAACATAATACACATAATTAATAAGCCATTAGAAACCAATTATCTTATAGCAACGGGGTGGAAAATGTAGCCCTACCCTACCCCGTTCCTACTCCCCCAATGATTTTAGAAATTAATTAAAGTGATCACATACATTTTTAAAAAAGTGATAGATATTAACTAATCAAGCACATTATGTGTCAGAATTAACTAATATAACCCAAGTGCATTATTGTAATAAGGATGAACTAATAAAGCCACAATTTTTATTCTGTGTTAGGGATTAACTAATAAAACATTTTTTTTTCAAGTGAAACTTGGACTTGAGGCATTGCACTCAGGGCGGTAGTGTAGACCGTAGTTGACAGTCGAGTTACATTAAAAATTATTTTAAGTTACTTTAAAGGGGACAGTCGAGATACATTTAAAATGGTTATCTTAAAGAGGTCAGTCTAGTTACATTAAGAATGGCTTTAAGTTTATCTAAAGAGGTCAGTCGAAATACATTTAAAATGGTTTAAGTTATCCTAAAGAGGTCAGTCTAGTTACATTACGAATGGCTTTAAGTTTATCTAAAGAGATCAGTTGAAATACATTTAAAATGGTTTGTTACTCTAAAGAGGACAGTCGAGTTTGATTACAAATGATTATTAGTTGCTCTAAAGAGGACAGTCGACTTACATTACAAATGATTATTAGTTGCTCTAAAGAGGACAGTCGAGTTAGATTACAAACGATTATTAGTTGCTCTAAAGAGGACAGTCGAGTTTGATTACAAATGATTATTAGTTGCTCTAAAGAGGACAGTCGACTTACATTACACATGATTATTAGTTGCTCTAAAGAGGACAGTCGACTTACATTACAAATGATTATTAGTTGCTCTAAAGAGGACAGTCGACTTACATTACAAATGATTATTAGTTGCTCTAAAGAGGACAGTCGAGTTTGATTACAAATGATTATTAGTTGCTCTAAAGAGGACAGTCGACTTACATTACAAATGATTATTAGTTGCTCTAAAGAGGACAGTCGAGTTTGATTACAAATGATTATTAGTTGCTCTAAAGAGGACAGTCGAGTTTGATTACAAATGATTATTAGTTGCTCTAAAGAGGACAGTCGACTTACAAGTGATTATTAGTTGCTGTAAAGAGGACAGTTACTTTCAAGCTGAAAGTCGAGCTTTTCTAACGAGGGCCATCGATTCACACCAGCGAGTAAAAGTGAGCTACACTAAAGAGGACAGCTGAATTATTTAAAATGACAGTTAAGTTAGTCTAAAGATGAGAGTACATTTTCATAAAGATGACAATCGAGTTACACTAAAAGTGTCAGTTAGGTTACACTAAAATTAAGGTCAACCTATACTAAAATATAACAGTCGAGTTCTGCTAAAAGAGACAAAAAGCCGAGTAACACTAAAGGGTACAGTGTGCTTATTTAAAGGGAACAGTCGATAAAGAGCGTGCTCATTTAAAGGGAACAGTCGATAAAGAGACAGCGTGCTCAATTAGAGGGAAGAGTCGAATAACTCTGAAAGATACAAACGTGCTCAGCTAAAGAGAACATAAAAGTAACATTTAAGGAGTCAGTTTATTACATTAAAGGAGACAGTCGTGTTAAACTAAAGGGGCCATCGAGGATTGATAAACGGGACAGTCAGTTTTCGCTAACGCTAAGTTACAACGAAAACAAGAGAGAAACATAAGAATGCAGTTTTGCTCGGCAATCCTTTCTGCTGAAATGAAATATCTGAATGGCTTACTATGTCAATAATTATAATTTGCACGCATAACACAAGAAAGAAGCACGATCCAAACAAACAATACGACAGATAAGGGAGAACATCCGACCGCCACGTTATAAATAATGAATCCTACAATTTACTGGCGCGTACAATTTTAAGCTTTTTCATTTGACATTTCCCCCCTTCTTTTCAGCCATCACGATGTATTGCCAAATGACCACTAAACAGGAACTTGGTTAACTCCCTTTAATTTAAAAAAAAAGAAAGACTGTTTATTAATGACATTCTCACCAAATGGGACAATCCAGTCGGCTGGGAGGCTGACCTGTCTGTACTCACAGAGTTATGTCCCGTGTTTATCATTCGAACCAATAAGGTTCTCACGATTTTTTTCCTGACGTCATGGACGATGACGACGATGATGCTAAATGTACTGTTAAACAAGAAGGTTTGACAGGTCAGCTAGGTGTACTGCTAAACAAACAATGAGTGTCACGTGACACAACACCGAGAGGAGGGACTGCCCGAATTAAATATATTTGCTTGGGTTTTTTCCTTTCTAATTTGTTGGAGGGTGCACGTTGACGTGCTAGTGGGCACTGAAAATACATCAAAAACTACCTAACACAGTAACAGAAGTTACAATTTGAAACAAACTGAGGAAACAAAACAGGGATTGAGCCTACACACATACGTATTTAGACTATTCATTAAAATCACGCATATAAACTAAATAGCTAAGTCACAACTATACATATTCTTATATAGTGATTCACTAAATAACAGACACACACAATTACACTATTTATTAAGAAAAGTGTCAGACCTGTCAGAAATGTATTCACTTAACCGCAGGCAAAAATAATTCAGATAAATCTGACAGACTTCAAACTTGAAACTGACGTGTCCATATCATAAATACAATCCCACCACTTTATCACTATTGTTTAAATGTCTATATCATGACTAATGAAGATACTCCTGGACATTTTGTAACTATCGTCTAAATATGTCTGTGTGAAGAGAATGAAGAAAATTCTGGACATTTTGCTATTAGTGTCTAAATGTATGTCTCAAAACTGGTGAAAATACTCTTGGATATTTTGTCATATTGAAAATAATGCGTCCATCATTGTAATGAAGACAATCCTGGATATTTTGTCATTAGTGTCAAAATATATCAGTGAAGTCGGATGAAGACAGTCTAGACTTTAGACCATTCATTGTGTATATCTTAGCACGTCAATGTTATGACTGTCTTAGCACGTCTATGTTATGAATGTCTTAGCACGTCTATGTTAAGACTGTCTTAGCACGTCTATGTTAAGACTGTCTTAGCACGTCTATGTTATGAATGTCTTAGCACGTCTATGTTAAGACTGTCTTAGCACGTCTATGGTAGGAATGTCTTAGAACGTCTATGTTAGGAATGTCTTAGGAATTGTGAAGGCAATCCTAGACTCAAAATCTAACATACGTCTGATAGGAAAATCAGATGAAGTCTGAATATTTCGTTATTAATGTCTGAAAAAGAACAACAAACAAAACGCCTCCATGCGTTGTCACTGATTCTAAGACTCAGTCTCCATCAAGGATATAACTACATGTGCTTCATGACGATTTTGCAACTGGTTCTCTCTCTCTCTCTCTCTCTCTCTCTCTCTCTCTCTCACACACACACACACACACACACACACAAATTAAAAACAAATATCGCGTATTTTCATCACCAGGTCTAAACAAAAAATACGCAACTCAGTGGCAGCGGAAATAAGATGTATTTTTTTTAAAGTTACACATAAAATTAAAAACGAAATAGACTACAAGAATGCAACAACTGCTCTTCCATTTTATTTCCAGTGTTTCACGTTAAAACGACTGAGTCACTGTCCATTCATTACCAAAATTGCTTCACGGAAACCGCATTTTGCAAACGGGACCAGTCTGCAGGAGTGCTTTCGTGATCAATCGCCAGTTAAGGCGCTCAGTGCGAACTAGCAAGGGAGCTTCGATGAGGCTCTCTATGTCAGTTGGAGGCATACGGAGTTATTTCTTTAGAGAATGAGAGGGAAAACGTCGTTCAGATCATGTCGTTAAGACTGGAAGAAGATTATGTGGTAGGTTGGGATAGAAAGCTGTGTACCACGCGCGCGCATGTTTAAGAGAAAGGAGAAGAGAGAGAGAGAGAGAGAGAGAGAGAGAGAGAGAGAGAGAGAGAGAGAGAGAGAGAGAGAGAGAGAGAGAGAGACAAAAGAGATTTTACGATAAAAGAACAATATTGATGTTCAACGCTCATTTTCCACCTTCTGTAAGCACTGATGTCGTTTAAGATTTATAACGTCTTCACCGTTTTCAGGCTATTTTATGGTGTGTCTTCTGAAATGGATGCCTTAGGATGTTTCCATATATTATTCCATACATGCACAAAATTAAATATACGCATTAATTTAAGTGCGTGATTTTTGCGACATGTATAGAGACTTACAGGGTGTTCAGAGAAAAACTACGAATACGGTGTGGGGGGGGGGGGGTTGGTTTTTTTTGAGGATGGCTGACGTTTATAACTGCCTTCGATGTTTCTCGCGATAGTTTTTCAACGATTCTAATTAAAACGTGACTTGCGCCGTTCTCTGATGACACCAACCATGGTAGTGTCTGCTGCTAATGGAAAACTTCGCTGACGATCATGATGGCAATGAAAATGGTAAAGATCAATCATTGAACAGACCTAGGCACAAGGAAACAGGATGATGTGTGTGTGTGTGTGTGTGTGTGTGTGTGTGTGTGTGTGTGTGTGTGTGTGTGTGTGTGTGTGTGTGTGATGGGGGAAGTGGAGTGATGTGAAAGTGTGACTAAAGAGGAAAAATAAGAGTTGGTGGTTTGGGTCCTAGACCTAGAGGCATACGAATATAAAAGACAGATAAAGGCGTGTGTATGAGTGTCGTCACTTGTTTAGATGTGTGAGCGTGTCGATGTATATGTGTGCGTTTTAATGAATGTGTGTGTGTGCGCGTTTTGATATATGTGAATGCGTTTGGATGTTTTTGTGTGCGTTTGGATGTCTGTATGAGTGTGCGTTTTGTTGTATGTGTGTGCATTTTGATGCATTTGTGTGGGTGCGTTTGGTGTATGCATATGTGTGCGTTTGGATGTATGTATGTGTGACGCCAACGCCACACTGGTTATGGTTATGATCATTATTAATTAACTAATCATACATAACTAATTACAAGTGATGAGAATCTTAATTTATGTTATTAATAATTCTCCAGAAGACAAAACTCGTCTCTCTTACTTGAGAATATGTGGGCAACTGTAAAAGTTTCTCTCTTCCACAACATTAAAGACAAACTTTGACATCCTTAAGAAGAAAACTTCTTACCAAAGAGAAGATAAATCCATCTTTTAATCTATATTTAGCGAGCCCCCATCCAGCCACTTTCTTCTCCAACATAAGTTTATCAAAATGTGTAAGAAGGTCAATAAATTTATTAAATCAGCAATTAAATACACATACATCAAAAAGAATGAAAAGACTAGTTGACATCAATATTTCCATGAACCACGTTCAAATAGTTTCAGTGTGTATACAGTCTTATATCCTAACACATAATTCAACAGATTAGTGTCAATATATAAATAACAGGATAGTTCTTATCAGAGAACAGAAATGGAGTTATAGAGATTATAGTGATAATAGTTTGTACATAACCTTGTCTAGGCAATTGCCGCAATAGTCTTTCTCCTGCTTTAGTAATAAAGTCACAAGTTCATTGTCACATTACAATTGTCATTTCTTCTTCTGTTTCTCTTGTTGGTGCTCCTCTGTATTAGTTCCCTCAAGCCGGACAACAATGCTGCAATTTCCAGTCTTCCTTGTACCAGAAATTCTCTGATGTACTCAAGCATGCTTTGCCTCAATACTTCATCAGAATGGAGTGTATCCTTACACTTACATACTGGGGGTAGATACTTCTCGCATCTACCATGGTTGTAGTTTATAAATCAGTAAACCTAAAGATTCTGCTAAAAACAAAAAAGGCTGCTGATTCTAATAATAAAATAAAATCAGGGAACAACGCTAAATTTCCAGTTTCTTCATCTCTAACTCCATTCTTTCTTATATTCAAGTCTCATGTACAGTTTCCTGCAAAAGTATTTATTAGCCCGGTATACTCATACAGCATAATAAATATAATATAATTGTTTATGAACAGGTTCACTAGAAACAATGTCAAATGTTTGGTATACTACACACAAGCATCATAGTTCACATTTTGCAGAAATTATAGTCTACTCACATAATACATCTCTACATAAAATGCAAGTATAACATATCAGCACATAGCATATACAAAATATTTCTAGGTCCATGCTCTCTCAATAAGTCAGTTAACTCGCCATTAAGCTAATGGCCGCCTTTCATGACCAGACTCTGCCATACCAAATTCAAAAAGTGATTAGAAAATACAATCCTTTTCAACCAGTAAACTTTTGGTCTCAGCCATTGGCTGGCCTCATTCTTGTAAATCTTAACCATTCAATAATAATTTTAAAAAACCTATGCATCCACCTAAAATTGGTTTATATTACATCAGCAAATTTCTAGCACTTTCTCCATTTGAGTTGTGTTTTTACGAATATATGTGCGTTTTGGTGTATACATGTGCGTGCGTTTAGATGTCTGTATTTGTATGGACGTTTTGATGTATGTGTGTATATATGCGCGCGTTTTGTCGCCAATATTTTTAAGTCCGGCATTGACTTACTGCAGGGGTACACAAACCGCGGCCGTAGACAGGGCTCTGTGCGGCCCCCCCCCCCCCCCGACTTTATTTCATTATTTGCGTTGTTTTTTTTCTACTGAGCCGTCCATGTGCAATCTGACTTGCGGCCCTCCACGCACTATCAATAGGAAATTTGGCCCTCCGGCCTAAAAAGCTGACTTACTGAAACGCTGGACTGTTGTACTCAGTGCTTAAAGATAATGGTCATAATGATGTCGGTTCAGAACGGAACGGTGTATGCAACTCTAGGACACTTATCGATGAGTTACTTTAACACTTTACACCAAATGACCGTCTATGACATCAAGATTATCTTATCTTAAACCTACACGTCAGAACAAAGAACTCGGCTTCGTGCAGCGCGATATCAAACATAAAACCTAAAGTTTTTTTGTTATTGAAGCTATTGTAGGTCAAGGCCACGCATCTACTGTTGAACTCGTAAACACAACACACGTTCACCGTTCTCTGTGGCTAGCCAGCGTGTACTCTGAAATATTTTGTTATGGGTTACAAACGGGTCGGTTTATTGAAATCGGTGATCCTTTAGAAACTCTATTCCTTGGTGCTAAAATCTGATGTTGCTGTTTTTAAAAACAAAATAAAATCACGGGTCGTCATTATATAGGCCTACAACTGTTTATATCTTTGCCACATGTCTCGATCAGCATATAAATCTGTATCATTATTCTTTTATACAACAAGCCATTTAGTTTGCGTCCAGTTGATTGTGTGTACTCTAGTGAAAGCACGCATTCCTTCTCACTAAGGTCAACGGTTTCGTCATCTCTAACAACGAAACACAATAGAAAGTCTCCACTATTGTGTGCATGAGGGAGAGCGAGAGATTACAAACATGAAGTACGGTATCGTAATAGACTTCCAGACTAAAGATGGAATATCCCCGATCTACCGAGAAATGATATGCCCTACGTTATCCATACATATAAGCGTTTAGCCTGTTTACTAACTATCTTTTATAAATGAGAAGTTGACGGAAGGTTACAACGACTGCAGCGATTTATATTTTAAACGAGATGGGGGGAGACAAAAAGTTTTAACCACTAAAAAGAAAGCATTTCGGTGGGTCTGTTGCTCTGGAAACCACAAGTCCAATGATAGTTTAGGTTTGTTCACAAAGAACACACTAAAAACACGCAAATGTACATCCGCCTGCCTCAATGACACACTACGTCACAAGTCAGTAACATTCCAGTGTGAGCAACCAGCATTCTTGTATCACGAACCAGTCTAGGTATTTGTAAACAGGACACTCCATGGTAAACAATCATATAAATCAGACGTAGCGGTTCTCTATAAAAGTGGATAGCTTACTGAAAATGTAGGAGCATGGAGATTTATAATCACGATCAAATTAATGCGCGGCGGAGTAGATTAGTAGTACAAACGAAAAGAAAAATAGGTAACGACAGCTTTATAAATGTCACCATAGAGATTATTTCACAACACAAAACCTCGTAGTCTCTAATAAATGACCGTATACGTCACAACAGCTCTTTATTGTCTGATTCGACTATCGCTCGTGCACGCACACACACATACACACACACACACACACACACACACACACACACACACACACACACTCACACACAGAGCATGTGCGTGCTCTGCAGAAAAAAACAGGACATTGATAAAGTGCGTTTAGATAAAGACAGACTGATTAACAAACGAAGTGTACACGTTGTCTTGAGACCAGCCGTAATTTAGTCTCTACAAGTACATATCATACATCCGTACTTAGACTCTCCAAGTACTTTGGTGGAGTAAATTTGCCTGTCTCTCATACTGTGGTGGAGTAAATTTGCCTCTCTTTCTAAACTTAATTGTTATGTCAATGTGACATGACCTTCGGGTACTGCATATGTTCATATTTTTGTAAGTACCAGAGTTAAAAATACCAACTCAGGTAAAGAATATGCTAGAACTTGCTGATGCAATCCAAACCAGTTCAAAGCAGTTTTTCTGACTAATAGTCTCACACTTGTTCATAACAATTTCACCTAATAGTTATAGACCAAAAGTTACTTTGTTGAAGAAAGTTCAATATTCGAATCACTTTGATTAACTCAAGTCCAGACATAAAGGTGATCATAAGTTTGTGGAAAGTTAACTGACTGATAAAGAAAGAATGGACCTAGAAATATTTTGTATATTTGCTATTTATCAATGATTTGAAGAATACTTATGTAATTGAACCATTCTTTCTGTATTCACTAAATTTATTATTTTATACATTATACTTGTGAATTTTGATCGATGCTATACTTCTTGTGCTCCATGTGTATCGGGCTAACGAATATCGTTGCAGGATTTGTAAATTGAGAATGTGTGTAAGAGAGAAAGGAGTTTAGAGATGAAATATGTCTGAAACTTAGTGCTGCCCTCAATTTGACTTTTGCAGAAAGCAGTGCACCTTTTTGTTTTGTAACCTTGTATCTGCTTCCGACTACAGTGACTACTGTCCTCTCCTGGATCACGTTGGTGTGTATATCCAATGTTGTCGTCGAACTTAGTAAACTTGTTGCTATATTTTGATTCTTGTGAATTCTGTTCAAGAGCCAATATGATGGAAACTGAAGCTTGAGTTTGGTTTTCATGAAGATTTTTGAATTCCTTGAGGTGTGCTTAGGTAGCACACATGATGAATTCCTTGAGGTGTGCTTAGGTAGCAAAAATGAAGATTCTGAAACATTCTTTGTGGTGTGCTTTGATTGTGCATGTGAGTTCTCGATGATTATGCAAAGTGTGCTTTGTGAGCACATAGAAGATTCTGGAACAGTTGTGTAATGTGCCTCAAAAGGGTACATTGGCCAGTCACCTAATAAGAAAGAAAGTGAACGTTGCAAACCGCGTGATTGTGAACACATGTCTGTGACAGCTGCCATCATTGAAAAGGTTATGTACATTGCCTATCATTATCTCTAAAAAAAAACTCCACTCTCATTTTCATGATGAAACCATATCTATGAACTTGATTATATATGTTAATTTGACTGCTGATGTCTATGCTAGGTTAAACTGAATGAGTGCCTAACATTTAATCAAATATTGTTGTGGAGTGATGTAAATGTCAATGTTCTTTGGATTATATTTGTGACATCTCTTGGCACCCTTCACTCGTTATGGTTATTATTTATTAATTAATAACACAAAACTAATTACAAGTGATCGAGAATGTTCATTTATACTTATTATTAATTCTCCCACAATGATCATACGTAAATTGCAAGCATAACAATGACCATACCTAAATTGCAAGCATAACACGGGAGCCAAAACTTTTCGATTTGCCTAAGTAGATTCTGATAAAGTCCACACATTCTATGCAGAGTTTAAAAAAGCAACAACACTGATTAAAGAAAAAATTCTCTGTTACAATCTATGACAGAGAAGAGTGTCTGTCCCTATATTAAAATTAAATATTATATTACTTGTTTAATGTCAGCGTGACATGACCTTCAGTATTGTGTGCTTTGTAAGTACCAGAGTTAAAATAACAAATCACGAAGAGACTATGCTAGATCTTGCTGATGCCATCTAAACTAGTCTTATGTGGATGAGTAGTTTTTATTATCCAATGGTTAATATTTACAAAGAACAAGACCAGCCAATGGGCTGAGATCAAAGTTTGCCTGGGGAAATAATTCTATTCTCTAATCACTTTGAATTTGGTGTGGCTGAAGCCCAGTCATGATAGGTAGCCTTTAGCAGTTTAGCGTAATGGTGAGTTAACTGATTAATTAAATGAGAATGGACTTATAAATATTTCTTGCATTTTGCTATTGATATATTATATTTGCACTTTACTTAGAGATGTATTATGTGAGTAGACTATTATTTCTACAAATTTTTGAACTAACATGCTCTAATTAGTAGGCTAAACACTTGACATAGTTTCTAGTGAATATGCTCATAAATTGAAATGCTGTATTTATTATGCTGTATGTAGGTTTCAGGCTAATAAATCCTGTTGCAGAAAACTAAGTTGAGACTAGAATGAATGAAGTTAGAGATTTTTGGATTTTTCTGGGGTTTTTTTTTGTTTTTGTTTTTGTTTTGGTTTCATATTGATCTTTGATTTCAAAATGGGATTTGGAATCTATTCCTGATGTGATGTCATATCCTATTAAGAGTCTACCAGCGTGTGTACGTCACTCCAGGCATCCAGATAAGTTGTGATTTTGAAGGTGACTACAGTGTGGCTTGAACTTCTAATCTTGTTAACTTTTCTTTTATTAAAATTCTTGTTATTATTCTTTAATCTCATGAAAAGTAATTTCTATCATTTGTTATCATAGTCTGAAGTGATAGTCTAATGATTACATCTTGTTCTCTGTTCATCTATTCATAATTGTTGTACATCTATTCATTAACATCGATTCTCAACTATAACTGAGTGGGGGCCGGAGCCAACTTGGCGGCGTACTAGAATATCAGCGTAACAGTTGCAGATATACATATATAAACAGTGACCCATACTCTGCATCGGCACTTGTAGATTTCTTGTATCACAACTAACTACTAATATTTTATATAATTCATTATTACAAAGTCACCCCAGAGTACAGCGGCGACATATTAATGAAGTTAGAGATGATAAACTGGAAAACTTAATGTTGTTCCCTGATTATATTTTACAGGAAAAAAGCAGCCTTTCTAGAATTTCTGGGATTACTGGAATTTCATATTTTCTTCATGGTTCCCAGTTTGTTGATTTATAAACCATTACGATTATGGTAGATTCGAGAAGTCTCTACCCCAGCATTTACGTGTAAGGACACTGCACCTGTTAAAGTATGTCAGCAAGAGTGCTTGACTACAATGTGGAATTTCTGGTTAAGAAATTTACTGGAAATCACTATATTGTTGTTCTGCTTGAGGGAACTAATATGGCAAAGGAGCACCCATATTAGTCTCAAGAGAACAGCAGCTCATGGAACATTCTACAGCAAGTTAGAGGAGCACTTGAAGAAATGACAATTCTATTGTGAACAATAAACTTGTGACATTGTTATGAAGGTGCAAAAAAGACTATTGTGGCATCACCATTGACAAGGTTATGTACAAACTATTATCGCTTATCTCTTTACATTCCATTTCTGTCTATAAGAATAATCCTGTGATTTATATTGATACTAATCTGCTGAATTATGTGTTAGGATATAAGACTGTATAAGCATTGAAATTATTTGAAAGTGGCTTTGTGGAAATATTGATGTCAAATAATCTTTTCATTGTATTTGTTATATGTATATTTGATTGTTGATTCAATAAATTTATTGTTACATTTATTGACCTTATAGCAGACATTGATAATCTCATGTTGGAGAGATAGTGGATGGATGGGGGCTCGCTAAATATGGATTAAAGACTGATTTATCTTCTTCTTTAGTAAGAAGTTTTCCACCTTTGGAAATATTGTGTGACAAAAAATGTTTGTCTTTAATATTGTGGAAGAGAGAACACGTTTACAGCGCCCGCATGTCTGCCAAGTGAAGAGACGAGTGGTGCCTTCTGGAGAATTATTAATGACATAAATTAAGATTCTCATCACTTGTAATTATCTATGGGTGATTAATAAAAATAATCATAACCAATAACTAAGTGGCGTTGTGTCACACAATCCATAAAGAGTAACGATTTTGTCTATCTTAAAACAGGATTAACCGGAACTAGTGTTAACGACCTCTGCAGAGTGTGGGGTTTTTTTTGGTTTTTTTTTATGGTGTAACACGCAAATCGCTTGTAGGGTCTGAGTGATCAATCGATTTTTCGTAATTCTTGATTTGATGCTAACTGACTTGATTAACGGATTGCTTGCATGCCTGGCCAGTTAAATTTCCGTTTACGTGGTTCTATTCCACAGATTCACTAAGCCAATGGCTGTGCAGCTGATTGGCTCATAGCATCTATAATGAAGAACTCTAGAGATGGAGGAATATTTATCGTCTGATTGTTTGCAACTTTTTGTACACCATTTATGTCTCATGATGAAAATAACTCGATTTATATCCTATGACAGATTTATCTTCGTTCTTTGACAGATTTGTCGGATTCCGATGACGAAGTAGATCTCTAATAGATTTGACTTAGTTCTGTCCGATGACAGATTTGACTGGTCCTCTCTGATGGCAGCCTTGACCTGTATTGTCCGATGATGCGTTGCGTCTGCTATCGCTACTGTGTGTTATGATACAATAAATACTTGTTCAGTTTAGGTTTAATCCGCCAATACGAAAAGGCTACACACACACACACACACACACACACACAAGAATATATACTATGCATACAGAACATCTTGACGACTGTAAGATAAGGAAACAAACACTGTCAATGACAAAATGCTTGTCTCTGGGTATTCAAAAATATATACTGACTAAAACTATTGATATTTTTTTGCCATTATATCGTATATATTCTTATGAAACCTGGTGTGTTCATTAAATTTGTGCTACAACAGTTGACATGAGTAGTAGGTTTACTGTGTTAAAACATTTGACATGAATAGTGAGTTTATTATGCTAGAATATGAAATGATAATGAGCTTTTTTTATTTTTTTTAGAACATTTGACTTGAATAGTAGGTGTATTGTGTGTGTTAGTACATTTGACACGAATAGAGGGTTTATTGTGATAGAAAAGTTTACACGAATTAGGATACAAATCCCCACTGAACTGATCTACAGAAATGAATCCTTAAGCCGTTGACCCATTTCTTCGATACTTTTCAATTAGTAATCATTGAATCACAACTGTGAACCAATAATAACAACTGTTCTAAACAATAAAGTCAAGAAGAAGTCATTTGTCGGTGCAAAATGTATCAGTCACTTATGCTCCGCGAAATAAGTTGATTTACTTTTTATAGTAACGTTTCGTTCCTGGTCATATGAATGTTTCTAGGAAACAGTGGAGTCCCTTCATTCGACGGAACGTGTAGATTTCTTAGTTGTGTGGAATCCAGACTAGATTAGTTCTTGCGAAAGGCTTCTAGGTTCATTTTCTTGACAGTGTTGAAGTGGCCTCTATGAGGATAGTGCGACAACAAAATAGTGCTCGCTGTACCTCTGCGCAAGACATGGGGCTATATTTTACAAAATATTTATATATGCATTTATACTTATTATACAAAATAAATACATGCATTATTCTTATTATACAAAATACAAACCATGCAATATGCTTATTATACAAAAGGCAATACATGCATTATATTTTTGTACAAACTATCGTACATGCATTATAAATATACAACATACAGTACATGCATTATATTATTATACAAAATGCAATACTTGATTTATACTAATTAAGCAAAATGCAATAATACATTATACTTATAATGCAAAATACAATACTTGAATCATACTTATTACAATAAATACAATACATACGTTTCATTCACCACGTGACTGTGCTGAGAAAGTAAATTGAGAAGAAAAATGTGAACGAATGGACTCTTGTGATTTGCCAGAAATGTGGCCATTAACGACATATGGCATCGCTGCTCTACAAACACGCATATTTCTTTTCCTAAATCTCGTGACCCAGTGTATTGTAATTACAACTTCTTGGGAGAGTATGCATTATGTAAGACACAAGCCTTTTATTGAAGTTGGGTTGGGGTTCATTTCGGGGTTACTGAAATGCTTATACACGACTCTCTCCTGAGCCATGGGTTGTTGTGACCTCGGGTATGATGTTTCTTTGTATAAAATGACAATATAATTTGCTTGGAAATACTTTAAAACATAATTCGTGTTTATCAAAAACTATTAAAACAAACAAACTGTGCTAAAATCACAGTGTGATGGGGGCATGAGAACCGTAACTTGTGACGGTCACGGCTGGCTGGGTGAACAGGCGAAACCTCTCCAGTTGGATTTGGTGGGTTAGTTCGAAAAATGGAACAGCGAATGTTAAAGAGTGCGCGCGCTTATAAAGACCACTTGCTAGGGGAAAATTGGAATATCGCGAAAGCGGGGGAAAGCCGAAAGCGCCCCCTACATTAATAATAATAAAATTGGAATGAATGCACGTTGGCCCTTGTCGAGACAAAAGTCCACTGGTAATGTACACTCTAAACTTTTACTCTGTCTGCATTTTCCACCACCATTCTCTCTTTCTAAACTTAGCATCTCTCTCGAGGAACTTGTACCTGTAGGCGTGAAGAAGTAAAGTATAACTTAAAGTGGACATACACATCTTTCAGTTAACTAAGGTTTGGGCCTTACTGGCGTATAACTTAAAGTGGACACACACATCTATGAATTAACTAAGGTTTGGGCCTTACTGGCGTATAACTTAAAGTGGACACACACATCTATGAATTAACTAAGGTTTGGGCCTTACTGGCGTAGGCAAAAATATGGCATTTCATGATATACCGTTTGCTCTTGGACTATATATACTAACTTTTTATATAGTTATGCATATCGTAGATCTTTTGATTGATTTCTGCTTAAATCCCACTCAAGAGTTCGTTCTCTCTGCAGGCGGTGTAGCGGAGAACATTTTCCAACCACTTCCTAATAACAATCCACCCTCCCCACCCCTCCCCATCCACACGAATACGATAGTTAAGACCAGTTATGGGCGGAACACAACCCCACAAACATACACCTCTTTCTTCTTTTTTTTTTATATAAAAAAAAATGTATTTCTTTTTAATGTACGTCCTTGCTCCAAGTGAATAAAGTGACATTTTAGTCTAGACAACTCTGACTGCACAAGTATCTCTGACATTTTGTCTTAGACACTCCAAATAGCTTCATGCTTTTCGTCAGCTCCTTCTGATATTCGAAAATGCTTTTGGTAAAACAATACCGCAGGATTACAACATATTTTTCAAGCACCCTGTGAAATAGGTCATCTGTATATATTGAAATAAGCACTCACGCTATATTCTGTTTCCAGTTAGAGCAAGTCTAAGACAACTGAAATTATTACGTTTTAGAGGCCCTGCTCTCTCCTATAGGAATCTATTGAAAATGTGTGACAGGCGCAACAGCTCACTTGACCCTCCATTATGCCTAACTTAAGGGCATAATCTCACGAATATTGGTTATTAGTATGAGTACGTATTCACATAAAACACTTACTTAACAATTCACATTTAAAAGGAGATAATTTCTTTCTTCACAATGAATACTAAAATTCGGATGTTACATCTTGGCACCGACAGTATGGTAGAGAGTGGCGTCCCCTAATCCCCATCAATCACCATAGTAATATTAACATTTCAGACGGGAAAAGGTCTCAGAATAGTTCTTTCAGTATGTTGGGCAAACAATTTTGAAACTTTCAGACAAACTCATATATGAATAATAAAAGATAAAGTAAAAACATAATAATTATTACTCTTTTCATAACAACTATTACTTCTACATATTTATTTCACAGCGACCTGAGTGGTCAACAGAGCAGTTACAGCTAAAGCAATGAATGACATATGAAAAATAAATTGCTGCAGCAACAAATGAATGGCATGGAAAAAGATATTAGCTGTACTCAGAGCAAAATATTAGTTACTGCATCGATGACTGACTGGTAAAAGCTTTAGCAATGCCTGGCTGACATGGAAAAATATTTTAAATGTCTGACATGGGAAATTACGTTAGCAACAGCAATGATTATTTGACAAATATAGAGAAAATAGGTTAGCTGTAAAGTGTAATAATGATTGACACTTGGGAAAAACAGGTTTAATGCAGCAGTGACTAAATTATATGGAAAAAGTTTAGTTTATATTTATGAATGAATGAAATGGGAAAATAGGTTAACCACATGTGCGACTGACATGGAAACAATCTGATTTCCTTTTTGATTTATGTCTAGCTATAGACGTATAACATCTTTACTTTGCTGCGTAAATAACGTCTCAGGGCAAGGTACGCCGGTCTGTTGTTGCACCACAGGCTAGACGAGATTGGCTAGAAAAACTACAGCTATTGGTTGTCTAATTTTCTTTCTTTAAGTCCACTTGCAAGATTCGTTGATTTCGCGAACGATGACAGGCCCTTATAAATTAAAATCAGATCAGTTTATGCATTATCAACAGGTAAACTCCAATTTCAATAAGCACAACCAGTTCATCCTGCTGCACTTGAAATGATTAATTATATAATGCGGCGATGGACTGGGTACACTTTGATTTGGGAAGAAAAGACTTCATTTGTTGTAAAAGATTACCCGATCCACTGGATTGGACTGGTCCACTGTCTAGTGATGACGAGGCTTGAGTCTGATATGATCATCTCAAAAATGAACAGGCCTTTTAATTGTTAATCTTTAGGTGGATGCAGACATACTGCAATGTCGGATTTGTTAACGTTACCTTGACCTTCTACTAAGATTATCACGCGGAATTTTAACCTTGTCCATTCGAGTTCTTTGGAGTGACTGGGCAGTGAGTGGGCTGCTGCTGACGTCACATGGTAAAAACTCGCCGACAAACTGTCCGCTCCACTGACTAGCGTACACTTGGTATTATTTAAAGTGCCCATACGACGATTTTAGACATCTCCAAGCAAATTCAAATTCAGCCGTATTTATTCTGTGACATGAATGTCAGCGGAACGGTACGTGTTGTGAAATACAATGCAGAAAGATTTATTCCTTGCAGCAGACTGTGGCCAAGTAGTAATGTCTGTGTGTGTGAGTGTGTGTGTGAGAGAGCTTGTGTGTCAACGCGTGTAAGTCGGCTGAATTCGAAGTCGACTATGAAAGCGAGGCAGGCGTCGGACTTATCTCTCCTTACCACTTGCCAGGAGTTGACTTTTAAAAGCAGCAACTGTGACACAGTGACACCGTGACCTCATTCGATGAAAACTATTTTTAACATACACTCGCAAACGCTTTTCGAGTTGCAAGTACTCAGTACACATTACTCTGTAAATGTATCTAGAGCTGAGCGTAGTAATATCGTAATATTGGACAGTGTATATTTAGAGTAATGGTGAACACACACACACACACACACACACACACACACAAACACACAGGTACACAAACAAACACACACACAGAGTACACTATAGGTGGCACTGACAAACAACACACGCAATAAAATGAAGGGCTTAAAATGTCAAGCTCTGACCTGTTCACACCCTAAACTGCAGATAGGTGAAAGTATATCGCTTTAATTAATCTAAACTTCTCAGTGAATTCAGTTAAACTATAAATAAATAAACGTCTTAATTATAAGCAATGATCTCACTACCACCATCACCACCACCACCACCACCCGCTACTCAGTAAATAACATCGCATACAGCAGACTTTAACAATGACAGAGTTAAAATGAAGGTCGACGACTTAGTTATGTTGACTCACAATTCCGACGCCTGGTTATTTTATGATTAACACTCAGTGTACCTATTTGTGTGTGTTTCGAATCGCTCTACTGAAATATATGTTGCCCTGGTAGACAGGCAAAAGTGGATCAATATGCCGTAAACTTGACGAGAATGAGAAAAGGATAATAATTATAA
Source organism: Sinotaia quadrata (assembly GCA_028829895.1). Classification (NCBI taxonomy): domain Eukaryota; kingdom Metazoa; phylum Mollusca; class Gastropoda; order Architaenioglossa; family Viviparidae; genus Sinotaia; species Sinotaia quadrata. Next base: position 49,092,497 of record CM054179.1, read on the forward strand.
CTCGGTTAACAGTGTTCAGCGCTCTCTGTCTAAAAGTACGAACCAGAGAGTTCATTGAAATAATAATTATGCATACAGCGTTAGAGATCGCATTGAGCTCTTAACAGTAAATTAAGCCAGCGTGCCAGTTTGAAACGTAAAGAAACAAATGTAATGGCGCCAAATCGAGGGCAAACTGAAGAGTGTACTACAAGGATTACTAGAGATTAATATATTAGAACATTGACTTCATTTATTTGTTTGTTTGCTTAATGGAAAACTGTACGTGCGTTATTAGGAATCTTAAAACAATTACAATCTGAGCAATAAATAATAACAGTAGATCATTACTGCGGCTAACACTTGTCATTACAAACGAAACAGAACAGCCAACAAGAGACCCATGGAGTCGAAATAAAGCTTGAAATTATTAGAAAATGAAGTATAATACAACAATTATGACGTAGTATTGATAATCAGAAATCTATCGAACCCAGAAGCAATACGTAATTTCAAAATTTTGTAATCTATTAATCCAGAGTAAAATTTATGTTCAAGCTCCTAAAGAGTACAGCATTTCATGACTCTTCAATCACCCGGAATTACAGACCGCATAATTAAACAAATAAATTGTGGTGGTGGTGGTTATGATAACAGTTTTACGTCGCCACTGGAGCTTTCGTGGATCATTTCATCATAAGACGTTCTCTGATCTGTAGTGCTCCAGTGGGACATGCTCCCCTCACGAGTATTCGGAAAGCGTTGCTGGTTGTGTTGCTGTTGGAGTTTTGTCTTGGTGCTCGCTTAATGTTGTCGTCACGAATGAATTTCCTCTGGACCAGAATAAATTAGATGGTCCGGTACACCAGAACCCAAAGTATAGTGCAGTGGTGAAGTTTGTATGAAAAAAGACACTAACTCTAACTACAAATTTCGGTAGAAGACTGATAGTTACACAAAATATGCGTAAGTGAGAGTGAAATTGCTTAGCATTATTCAGACGTCCCTAACTTGGTTGAATTTTAAATAATATATTCAGATCTTATGTGCTATTATTGCTGCTGAACGCGAAATGTAAACGCTTAGAAATTGAAGAAATTCTAATAATTTACTTATGTAAAATTAAAAAAAAAAATAAAGAAATAAGCAAAACATGTTTTTAAATAACTGATTTTTAACAGTAGACTTCTTTATCGGAACGAAACCTTTCTGAACTGTAAACAAGGTTAAGTTCGTGAAGTTGAGAGTGTCTTAGCCCAACTTAATTACTCGAGCATAAACACGGGCAGGAAAGAACTGAGTTTGGGTGGTGTGTCTGTGACGTACTAGTGGCATAAATGTGACAATGAATGATGGTAATGTGTGCCAGTATCGCTCATATCGCACCTTGTAGTTTAGAAATAGGTCAAGACCACAAATGACAAGGTAGGACATACAGTTTACACACAGTAAACCAAGAGATGTGTTCAGCTCAATATACATTCACCCGCTTCGGTCTCCGGTCACTGGCTGTCCAAATCACGCCAATTATTTAAAATCAAAAATACATGGAATGAGCACGAAGGAAGAGTAAAGTCCATCTAACTCAAAGGCGATTAAATGCTGCTTACAACAGCAAATACAAAATAACTATTGCGCTTGGGCAAGATATGTGCACAGGCCTTCGTCAAGCAGGTTGACAGTCATCGGTGGCCGATGATGGTGTGGTAAGGAATGTAGACATCGTCAATGATAGCAGTCCGCAGGTCACCGTATTTTCCAGGCTTGCAAATTCATGTCCAGTCATCTGACCACAGCAACCTTTTGCTTTGAAAATTTCACTGTCTCAATAGTCCTTCATAACAATGTCACAAATTATTATCCACTTCAATTCCACATGTTTCTCTCCTTAAGAGGAAAACACTGACCCACTGCTATTCTCCTGAAGCTAACCTTGGGAACATTTTTTGCAATACCAGCTCCTTCAAGCAAAACAACAATTGTAGTAATTTCTAGTGACTTCCCTGAACCACAAATTGCTGGATGTAGTCAGCATACCTTTCAGCCATACAACAATGGAGTGTAGTGTATTCTTACACTTACACACTGCAGTAGAGGCTTCCCACAGTGGTAGTAGTTTATAAACAGTTTACCAAGAGATTCAAATAACACAAAGAAAGGCTGCTTTGTCCCATTAATTCAGGCTGGACTTCTGACCACATCAAATTCAAGTGATTAGACACTTTAATTCTCTACAACATGTAAACTTTTGATCTGAGCCCATTGGCTGATCTCATTCTCGTACACCTTAACCACTGGATAACAAAAACTACTCATCCAGTTGGAACTGGTTTGCATTGCATCAGCAATTTCTAGCATACTCTCAACTCCATATGTTTACTCCAACTCTGACAATTACAAAAATACCATCATAAGGAGTGCCCAGGGTCGGGTCATTTTGGACAATTTATTTAACAATTAAGTTTAGAAATTGGGATAGACGAATTTACTCCACCACAAGTGCTTTAAACCTTTAATAAGATTAGACACTTTAACAAATTTCTTTTAAGATGATGTTGAAATGCATAGAAAAGTGACCTGAAAAATTTCCATGCTGCAAACAAATAAATGAAATGAAATGCTGGGAATATGTGTTATGTGTCTGTGATGATTACTTTTTAAATTTTGAGGTATTGCCATCTCTGATACTATATTAATTATTAATAGTAAAGATACAATAATTTGTTTTGAATGTTGTTGGTTGAGAGGTATAGTTCTCCGAAAATGCTTTTAATATTAATTATAAAATAATTTATTTGTTGATTTGTTTAGTGAATTTGTGATCTCCGACGCTTGATTTTATTAATAATAACTATATTTTTAATTTCTGTATTCATTAAATCTAGATAATAACACTTTTAAAAATAAAATTAAATGCTATTTTATAACTGAATAGGCCTACATATTTAATACGTTTTCAATTTTATTTTAATATTTAGTTTATTTTCATTACCTGGATTTATTTTTATTATTATTAACTTTGGAAACTTTGTATTATGGCAAGTCCACAAAATCAGCACTTAATCCACTACAGATACTGAACTACTAATATGATATATTACTAAACAGTAGCAAAGCTTGTGCTAGGAATATGAATTCACACACACACACACACACACACACACACACACACACACACACACACACACACACACACACACACACACACACACACAAAGTTTTGCCTGTATCAGCACACTTATAGCAAAATGGGATAACACAACATTAACAACCGAACTCCATTGCATAAAAATAACTTGAAATAAACCGAGCATTGATTTATACATAAATAATAAGATAATCATACACAAACACCAGTAATTAGTCCAACGCTGACAAGTCTTGTTACTGTACCTCCAAACTTTATACTTTCGGAGTGTGTTACATTAAATTTATATTTATTTCTATTAGTGCCACAGGTAACAAAGGACAAATTATCAGTAGGGAGCAATAGCAGACGACACATTTACTTCATTCTATTCTCTCCTTACAACACCTTGACGAAGGTTAGATGAGGGTGAAATGACACAAAAATGCATTTTAAAAAAGGTCATAGCCCGGTAACTCTCTTAACCTGTAAACGTCATTTCCTGTCGGTATAAAACTGAATGCTACATATGGTTGACACCACACACCCGTGGTCATAGTCTCTCTGTGCTTGTTATCACCATTTTGCGAGAGGCTTGATCACGTGACGCCACTGTGCCCGGAGCGCTTCGCACTGGGATTAGTTGTGTGCTGCTTAACCAGGAAAATTTTGTTTTCTGTGAGAGACTGCATTTTTAGCTTCTGTCATTCTAGTGGAATACTTCTGAGAATTATATTAAATACTATTCTGTGAAAGGGGATTTCGCAATTTAATTTGAGGAATTTTTTTTACAGTGACGTCAATTGATTGACAGCTTTTGCTCCGGTGCGCCCTAGTCTACCTTAGTCAAGCGCCCTCCGAACGTTCAGCTTCGAAGAGGATGGCGTCGAAAGCAGGAAAAACGGTGAGTGCTTGTTGTTGATAATGTTTCCTTTTTAAACACAGATTTGTATGGATGTTCACTAAGTCTTAACAAATATGATCTTACTTTAAATATTATTTAAGAAATACAGACTTCCCAATGAACTTGATGAAGGGCATTTGCACACCTTCAAAATGGCGTGAATGCGGAACTCAAGATATTGTGTGATTTAAAGTAGGAATAGCTTGTGTGCACGTTTACCCGATTTCTTGCTTTGTTTTGATTAGTTTACAGTATTCTATACTTTTTTCACGTACATTTAAAAAACAAACAAACCATGAATATCTTTTATTTTTGGAATATGACGGCATTTCTCAATCTCAGCCTGACTCCCTCATGAATATTCATTGTCTATTCACTAAGCACTCAGTGCTTGTTGACAAATGTAATTTTACGCTTGGCTAAGTCCATATTACCTTTTCCAAAAACAATTTGTTTCATTTATAGATCTCACTACAAAACCTTACGCATTACTTTATACTCGTGTAATTGCGCCGAGAATGACCGACAAATATTTAATTTAAAAAAAAATCATTTGACTGTTTAATAATAATAGGATATAAAATTAAGTCCAAAGCTAAACAGTAAACTATTGTATTAGCACCCTCCACCCTATCAGCTTAAATAATGAATGGATACGTAGTATGTCATTTAGTTAGTGGTGTTCCTGTAGTAGTTTTTTAGTTATCTAGCACTTTAGCAGTTTGTCTCATGTCTGGCAACGAGAACAGGGGAAAAGGTCAGTTTTGCACTGTGTTGACTGGCACTTATTGACTTAAACTAAATTTACCAAAGGCTGCCTTTCATATAGGACGAATGAAAGATGTAGGGGGCCTACATTAGTAACATTCTTACATAATTTAGTTCCAAAAATGTTTATTTCTTTTAGTACAGTGGCACTTGCAAGAAGCAAAGAACAATCAGTAAAATTATATATGTATGACCCCCTCCTTCCAAAGTCCAGTATACATAGCCCACCTAATATTGTTTTTCTTTATAAACTCCTTTCACTTTGCATCATTACTGTCCATGACTCTGGAATTTGTCAGTATACACATAGAACACAACAGAGTTTATAATTAAATCATTCTATCTTTTAAGATACTATTATTAATAACATTTAACAGTTGAAATTAAAGCATATGAACATGCTTCCTTGTAAGAAATTAGTGTACACAAGTTCATTTTCTACGATTGTATATATAAATATACTACTTGAAAAAAAATAGCACTTCGCATTTATGCATATTCTTATTTGTAACCTTTTAAAGCAGTGAAGTATGAAGTTTTCCATTTATGTTAATACTTATATTTATAAATATAATTTTAAAAAAATACTACTACCAAACTAATATTTTTTAATGAATGAACAGAGGTGAAACAGGTTTATACTTTTTACTTTTTCAGTTTCGTTAATATTCTATAACTTTGTTTTTAGTTAACTCTTTCATTTTGAAAGTAGCCCTGAATTCATTTGTAAATAGCGCATGAAACATAATGAATTGATGATTGGGTAATTAAATATGCCTGCTTCCAAGCAAGGCTGGATGTGATAGTTAACTAATGTCTTTATTTAATATTCTTCAATAGAATTCAGGGGGCTGTGGGTGAGAGAGTTATTGAGTGTATAAAATTCAATTAAGACCTGCTATGTAAATCCCTGAGCACCAATACAGTCTTGTCTTTATAATTCTGTAGTATTTCTTTTATGATATTGAACTTATAATAATTATAAATAATTTTTTTTTTTTTTGTCACTTACTCTTTGATACAGTTTGGCGATGGTATCTCTCTTTGAATGGATGGTTTGGAGTTTCAGGAGCTTTATAATGAGCAGAATTATAACATTTTTTAATAATTTGTTATGCTAATTGAATGCCTGTGAATAATATTTTAAATGGTATTACTGCGTTTACCATTTTTAAAAATTCACTTAAAACCTTGTACTTTCCAATAAATGATAAAATAATAGTAAAGTGTATTTTTAAACTTGTATCTAATCAGATTAAATATATTTATCATAAGTTTTGGCATAGAATCAAATTTGCTTAATAATGTATATAATATTTCTTTCTTCTATACTAGTTTTTAATTTACAACAAGTTTTAATTTTTATTAAAGTGATTTACTGTTTGATGAACCCCATTTTTTTTTAATTTTATGGTTAGTATTTCATTTAGAGTTAATTTTTTTGACACTAAATAACTGATCATATATTTTTATAGTGTGGTTTGATTTCAGTTTCAAAGCAGGTGATGGATATCAGGTGTAGTTTTATTTATTTCATGGCTGATATTGTATCAACAAAATGACTTATTTTAAACATTAAAAGACTACTGTGGACTATCTTTTCTTATTAGATTTTTCCTCTTGATTAAAAAATTTTTTTTAAAGACTTTGCTCAGACAGTTTAGGTGGTTTTGAAAATTATTGAACCTGTTCTTATTAATGTGATTTTATAAAATTAAAGTACAATCTTTCAATAATGTTTTAAATAAGTGGAACAAAGAAATTAATAATAAAATATAAAATCAGAGCACAGGCTTTTAACAATTTATTTGAATATAAGTGGAACGGTGAAATTCATAATAAAATCTATAATTTGTGATTTTTAGAGTGGTCCCCGCCAGGAGAGCTACCGCTATGCAGTTACTCCAGGGACAGACAACAAGAAGAAGAAGAAGAAGAAGGGAAAGGAAGATCTGGAAGATCTCAAGCAAGAATTGGTGATGGATGAACACAAGGTTCCCATCGAAGAACTTTATGAGAGGCTAGGAACTGATCCAAATGTTGTAAGTGTAGAATGCACTTTGTAGGTTTGGGGTATTAAGCACTTAATATCCATTATTTTAAGATGATCCTCCAAGCCAAGTTACGTACTGATCTGTTTGGAAAAAGTAAGGATTTATTATCTTTTTACTTTCTTTAATTAAATTCTCTTTTCTTCTCCTCCCCATTATATATATATCCAATATACAGTATGGAATTTGTATTTGAGTGACTTAAATTTGCGTTGAAATAAACCAGAGCGTATACATTTAGAGGCTTCCTACAAACTAATGTTTATAATCCACATCACTTGATATGTGTGTGTCAAATGCACTTTTTGGAATATGATATGCATAAAAAACAGGCTAATACAATTAATGCTTGTTCCTGTCTTGGTGATGACAAAATGTTGCGACAATTTAATCAGATATTTTCCAATTTAAGAAAAATAAATCATATCCTTTTTATTTTCTGAGCATTAAAGAAAATTCTGCCGCTTCCACCATTCCATACTAACTTGGACTGGTTTTGGTAAACGTTACTCTCACTTGCTTATGGATTCTTTCTCCCAGCCCCCCCCCCCCCAACCAGGTTAAAGTTTTATTTATCAGCTGGATTGTCTTGTCACTTATTAGGTGTAAATTCACTTATTATATTGAATTTATCGTTCACTGTGTTTAGGTTTACCAAGTTTCCTTCACTCTAAAGTCTTATTTTAAATATCACTGTTGCATTCTCCAGTTAGCCATTTAGATCTACATTACTCTGTGTATCAGATTAATGCATGTATTTTTAAAACTTAAAAAAAAAATATGTACTATATTTTTGTCTTCAGCTAAGTGATTTGGCTACATGCATTTTTTGCTACCACTTTCATAGTTTCATTTTAACTTAAATCCATACAGATTGTTTTGAAAATAGAATCAATAATTCTATTATTGCTAACAATAGTATAATTCACTTTCATTTGTATGGTGATCAGTTTTTGTCATTCGTATGTGTTTGCAAATCTTTGAGGTTGGTGTAACCTCTGTATTTTAAATTTTGTTGTAAGCGAAATGCTGCATTCACACCTCTGCAAATTGTTTTGAAACAAAGGAGCAAAGATGGATGCCATGGCATAATTGGCCGTCTATATCAGCAGCATTTTGAACAAAAAATTAAAAAGCAGGCTTAATGATTTTATACAAGAATGTAGACCTTTATGATTGATCAGGTAATTTCTGATAAATATCTCAAAATGATTTGAACATAAACAAATGCTCATTAAGTACAGACAATCTTTGCATGTATGGAGAGAATCTCAAACAAAAGCAGTGGATGTTCAAGAGAAGAAATTATCATATTTGTTGTTCATAATTGTATATAAATATAATCGCTTCATTGTAATGATACATATTTGAATAATAATGCCTGCATTGCTTAATCACATGACTGCATCAGCGTAAATTTTAGTTCTGATTATAACTGACAAAACTGTTAATATATCATAGAAAAGGGGATCAGCGAATCCATTTTATTCTTGTTGTTACTTCTTTAAACTGAATATGTTGATTTAATATAGTCACTTAATCATTAAAAAGTGGCTGACCAAACAATGCATTCATAAATAATAGACAATTTATTAACTTTACAAAATTGGATGGCTAGTAATGAAGTGAAACTGCTCGTTGCTGTAGCAGATCAACTCTAGGTCTGTGGGATTTTAGAATGGGTTCAGGAATTAAAAGTGGATTTCTGTACATGAAATTATATTATTTGCTTATAAAATCATTCTCTCATGACATTGACAGAGTGAAATCATGATCAGATGATAATAAGTTCTGTAATCAAAGCATCATCTTGCTCCCCAGTTTTAATTGACATGATTGTTAGTTGTCATCTGTTACTGAGGTAATCCTTAATTTGAAGGCTAAAGCAATGTTGTTGTGAATGTGCCTCAATTAAGCAGTTTTATTCAACTACATGAATACACTGTCACAAACAAAAATTGTATATGATTTGCTTACCATCAAAAGAAATGTGTTTAAGTTAAGATTCTTTGCAAATTTTGAATGGCATGTTTATTACATTTTGTACTGGTGTGACAACATGCGACAAGAACATGTTTATGTGTGGAATGATATATAGAACAATCAGAACTTGTAATAAGGGTCTCTACAGTGGCATTTGAAGAGAAACAAATATCATTTATCTTACAGTCTCAGAATCTGTTAAATGCTTTTTATTTTTTAAAAATTGTTATGCAATTAATACTTATATAATAGAGGATAATTCACAATAAAGAAAACTCAAATTGGGTTAAGTTCTTTTGGCTGGAGCTGTAAGTGATTACTGGGTAATGCATTACACTGTTAGAGGAAAGACAAACTAAATGCAGATACATTTTAAGTTTTACAGATTAAAACTACTAGCACAATAATTTTTTGGTGAGTAACTTTCAGCACAATAACCATTTTTTTATATAGATTCTTATAGATTAAACCGACCTTTTGAAAAGGTACTAATAAGTGAAAAGTAACAGAACACACCAATTTTAATTTATTTTAAAAAAACACAAACTGGCTGAATGTTTATTGTAATATTATTTATGCTTGGTAAAGGAATAAATACTATTGATATTCAATCCTGAAACAAATTTGAGATTTCTACACTTATACTTAATTAGTATACCTTTAACTAAGTTCTGGCTGTTAGTGCTCTTCTATTTCAGATTAGAGCCTGTCACATTTTTTTTTAATGGAACCATTTAATGTACAAGATATATAAAACATAATATCTAACCCAGGTAATGTTTTCTCTTGTGAAATTGATTGAGATTAATATAAAGCTAATTATACTAGTGAATTTTTTTTAAAAGGCACAGACAAACTTCTTACATATATTTTAATTAGGCAAACAGATGGTGGTCACATTATTCTTGGTGTATTAAATGTGGAGTCTGTGCGATGAGGGAGGGGATTGATCCCTTCTAGAAAGCTGGTATTCCTGTATGTATAATACTCAATAGCAGTTTGTCTGCAGATTTCTTGTTCACTTTATAAATGAATTTCCTTATATTAAATTTTTTGATAAATTTATATAAACACAAGTGCTTGATATTGTCAGAATTAATTCTTAATTTAGATTTTTCTTTTATTTGACAACAATGAATATATTAACTAACATAATGTCACAATGCACCTTTATAATACAATACCTCATAGACACTTTTTTTTTTATTGTGTATACTTAAATTCTTCAATTATTACTTGTTAAAATTTTCAGTTTACTGTAAATTAACTTGAAAGGTAAATTCTAATTACATTGTACAAACAGTAATTTTATTTTCATCAACAGTTAATTTGCTCACTAATTCCGTATGTAAATAACAATGTCAATAGAATAAGATGCTTCCATTTCAGCAGATGAATGACACTCTGGAAACAGTTTAAATTACTTTAGTGATGAAGGATATATAAATCTTCTGTAAGAGCTAATATATCACCAACTTATAATCTTACACTTTGGCTTGCATTTACAGGGGCTGACAACAGAAAAAGCCAGAGAAGTTTTGTTAAGAGACGGTCCCAATCAGTTGACACCACCCAAAACTACACCAGAGTGGGTCAAGTTTTGTAAGCAGCTTTTCGGTGGCTTTGCCCTTTTGCTATGGATTGGTGCTGTGTTGTGTTTTATTGCATACAGTATCCAGGCCTCAGCATATGAAGACCCTCCAGGTGATAATGTAAGTGAAGTACTGTTTAGAAAGAATGTAAATGGTTAATATATTTTTTTTTAATGATTTGGTACTTTTGCTCAAACATATTGCAGCACATTTGTTGAGATTCTGTTTTCTTTTCTTTTCCAAATCTGAATGGAAAAGTATTTGAGTTGATGTTTTGAAAGATTTTTTTTTTTTAATGATAATAGGCAGTATGTGATTTACTTAATCCTATAATGTTTGTCAGTTTATGCTAATTCTTAAGTCTGTCAGTATTAACCCTAACTGGTTAATTAATGATATTAGATTTTTCCTAAGATGAGTGTTGTATTAAAGCACTGAAATTGTTATTGTTTTGCAAATTATATTATGGTATCTTAATGATTTTTAATTGATCAGTTCATTCAGTAGATTGTCAGTATTCTCACGAGTGCTTAATTTTAGACAACTGTGAATTTGAAAACTGTTAATATATAAACGAATTTCATATGGGCGGAAAATTGCAGATATGCAATAATGAGTTCAAAGTCATTTATTTTGTCATGGCAAAAATAACAGTGAAATGTCTCTCTGATGCAACCACACACACACATATATATATTCTGATTAAAAAACAGTGCATAGAGCCTATTTCTAGCATATATTTGTGACAGCCATAGTATTAAATAATTAAGTTTTCTTTTTTTTCTCTTTCCAGTTGTACCTAGGTATTGTGTTGTCTGCTGTGGTTATTGTTACTGGCATCTTCTCATATTATCAAGAAGCAAAATCATCTCGCATCATGGATTCCTTCAAGAACTTGATACCTCAGGTATTACTAGATTGAGTTTAAGAATATGGCCAATAGTTTTCATATGCATATAAAAATAAAAACGAATATGGTCAGATTTGTATTTTAAAAAAAAAAAAATTTCTTAAAGTTTTACCAAATATTAACCATAAGTACTTTGTTTAAAAGAAAACATATTTTCACTGTTTTTTGCAGCATCAATGGATTATCATTGTTCCTTATGTAGCTTTGAAGCTCACTATTTTGCATTAAAGATCATATTACATGGTAGAAGATTCTACATACTGCTTGCTTTGAAGTGATTTTAATTTGCTGATTACATTAACTAAAGCTTTTAATTTAGTATTAGATTTTCGAAAACTAGTTTTAAGTTTCGCACATAATATAAACATTGTTATTTTTATATATATTTTTTAATGGTTTTTCATGTTTGACTCATTACAGTATAGAAGTTAACAGATTTTTTATTTTTCACAACCATGATCAGTTTGCTGTAGTAGTGCGTGGAAACCAGAAACTGAGTATCAAAGCTGAAGAACTGGTTTTGGGAGACATTATCGAATGCAAGTTTGGTGACAGAGTGCCTGCAGATATTCGCGTTATCGCAGCTCATGGTTTCAAAGTAGACAACTCTTCTCTCACTGGAGAATCAGAGCCTCAATCTCGTACAGCTGAATTTACCCATGAAAATCCGTTAGAAACCCGCAATCTGGCTTTTTTCTCTACAAATGCAGTTGAAGGTGTGATTATTTGTGTGTGTGTATTTTAATATGAACATTTTCATTCATGATTTTTTTTTTAAAATATTTTTTTCTCTAAGAAAAGATAGGTGTAACATTCAAGAGGTGATAACTACCAAATTTGCTTAATATATGTTCTATCATTTCATTCTGATTTTAGCATGCTATTTTATCTTAACCCTTTCAATTTCAGAACTTTTACAAAATTAGTTTTTTACCCAAAATGCACTTGCAAACTTTTTGTTTGAACACGTAATTATATTAAACAGCCTTATACATGAGTTAATGGTACATTAAATGGTACATAAAGTAAATTGGTGATCACATTTTAAATAAGAAGGCAGCAACATTGCACACAGGCATACATGCCTCTCTTGAGCTAATTTTCATAAGTTTGAGAGATGTAAAAACATTGTCAAAAAAATAAAAATAACTGTCAAGTATAATTCTGCTGGCAGCTTTGTGACAACATAATGACCAAGTCCATTAGGCATTGGCTGGGGATTTTCACAGCCAAGGTAAAGTTTGAACTTGCACAAATATGCAGTGTAGCTGTCACAGAACATCCACACTTTGATACTGTAGATACGTAAGATAATACAATTCATTGATTAGTCTATTGCCAAATGATGCGCGGGTATGAATGTAGAAGCAAATGTAGTTGCCAGAGTATCCATCACTTAGTATAAGTGGTGAAAGTTTGGGCCACCTGGTTGGATCTGCAGACCAGCAGTCGAATGTCTGCACTCTCAACCCTTAACCCATTTTATATGTGCATTTGAGACAAAAGGTTAATTCTAAGAAATTATTTGAGACTGAAGAGTAGCTTTAATAAATATTTGCTTTATTAATTTCAGGAAATTGCCGTGGTGTTGTTGTGAGGACAGGTGACAATACTGTGATGGGTCGTATTGCAAACCTGGCTTCTGGTTTAGAAGTGGGAGATACTCCAATTGCTAAGGAGATTGCTCATTTTATCCACATCATCACTGGTGTTGCTGTTTTTCTTGGAGTCTCATTCTTTATCATTGCCTTCATCCTTGGTTATTTCTGGCTGGATGCGGTCATCTTTCTCATTGGTATAATTGTTGCCAATGTGCCTGAAGGTCTTCTGGCCACTGTCACAGTGAGTATTATTGGACTAGTTCATACTTTTTCAAATAAAAAATAAATCTTCCACATTACAGAACTGGCTGTGAGTACAGATGAACTAGTTTCTTCAGCAAAATCTTTTAAACAGCAGATATTTAAAGTTATGGTCTGATCAGGGTTTTCTTAAAAAAAAAAATTACAATGTTGATGTCCCATTATGTGAAACTGATCTGTTAAAAATCATTTTTGGTAACTGCAGTGAAATATGGCATAGAGATGTTAAATGTCATGAAAGATATTAATTGTATGCTCTTCATTTGTATACCCACCTTCCATATATTTACAATTGTGTATTTGGGATGTGACACAAAATAGTTTCATGCGATCTTTACCTTAGATAAGTAACTCACATTCATTGTAAACAGGGCCTGGCATAGTGTGCATTTTATTGCTTGTCAGTTTGGAGAAAGATTATATGTTATGAGAGATACCTTACAATTAATAATGGAATAGGGTATTACTACTAGAAAGATGAACAATTTCTGAACACTGCAGATCTGACATAAAAGCATTTAGATCTTACTTCTAACTGGTACAGTGGGAACGAGTTGTCTTGATTACAATCAGTTATATTTTATAGGTTTGCCTGACCCTGACTGCTAAACGAATGGCCCGCAAAAACTGTCTAGTGAAAAATCTAGAAGCTGTAGAGACTCTTGGATCCACATCCACCATCTGCTCAGACAAAACTGGCACTCTGACTCAGAACCGTATGACAGTTGCTCACATGTGGTTTGATGGGCGTATTGTTGAAGCTGACACAAGTGATGACCAGTCCAGTAAGTACTTTGATGTGGCTTGTTAAGTGAATATCTTCTTTATTGTTTCGTATTTTATTAAAAATGTATTTTAAATGTTTGCTTATCTGACATTTTTTCTCTTCAGATGCCACATACAGTCGGACTGATCCAACATGGATGGGTCTTGCCCGTGTAGCCATGTTATGCAACCGTGCAGAGTTCAAGGGAGGACAGGAAAATGTCCCCATTTTGAAACGGTAATGTTATTTTGAAATCAGATTCCAAAGTTTTTTTCTCCTTAAGTTTCATAACATGTCTTAAATAGAAAGGAAAAGAAGATTATTATTTCAACAATTTCAGAAGTAGTCCTGTTGGATATAGAGATTTACTAATTCTTAATCATTTTTCCTTGGGTTTTTCTTTTTTTTTGTGTGATTTGATTTGTATTTTTGGCGAGAGAATGAGAGAGACGAGTTATCTAATGAAATATATTGCTAATAATAATGACATTTAAGCTATGTTTTGCTAATGATTTCTTGTACTAGTTTTTTTTTTGTATTGTAATACACCAGTTCGAAGAGGATTACTGTGAAGTGATTATTCCTTTCATGTTTTCTTTGAATTTTAGCATGGATGAGAATTTTTTTTTCATGTTAGGTTGCTATTTTGTTTAATATTCAAATTGTTTCTTCTGTCTTCTGTGTTAAGTGGACAGTTTTGAATATTGAATTGTTCTCTAAAATTGAATCTAATTAGTTTAAATTTGCTTATTCTGTATATTAAAGTTTGTTTTGTATTTTTTCACTTACATTATTTTACTGTTTTTCTGACAAATGTAGTTATTGCCACATATGTTAACTAGTTTGTTGGATTTTTCATTTGGTGAGATCTGGGTACTTCAGTTTTTGCTTTTCATTTTTATTTTTTTTAATTGGTTTGAATTTTAAGTAACTGATGTCTTTTCTTTTGCCACTATACTTATTGATAAAGAATAGGCAGTCGCCAGTTCCTCTGGTCTTGTGTTTGTAATTCTAACTAGACCTTTTCAGAGTGTTAGCATGCACATGGGCATATTCTAATACTGTTTTCATTAGTAGTGAAGATAAGAATGCCTCTTTCTGATTTTCTAAAAATCATTTGAACCATCTGTTTAAATAATTGTCCAATCTGCATATTTGCCTTTTATTATTATTTTTCTTTTATAGAGAGTGCAATGGTGATGCATCAGAATCAGCACTGCTGAAGGCTGTTGAACTTTCCATTGGTCAGGTGACAGAGTTCCGACGACGAAATAAAAAGGTTGTGGAAATTCCCTTCAACTCGACAAATAAATACCAGGTGACATTTTTCTGTTCAATTTTGTTTTTAATCTTCTATCAGTGTTTGATCAATTTCATTGCTGCTACTTTGTTGAGGCATTCTATTGAAATATTTATAATTCTTGAGTATTTTATTTCATATGTTGTTTAAAACAAAGACTTTTTTTCATAGTGTACAAAGAGAAAAGGAAATGTTATTAAGTAGAAAGAATGTATTTTCTTGACTGCAGATATGCATATTTTATGGGTACCAATACCTTCCACAGACACAAATCAAGGGCTTACCTCATGGAAAATAAAGTTCTTAGCTTTTAATATTCCTCTTGTTTAGAATAGAACCCCATTTCCAGACCAAAATACATATGGAAAATAGCTTTCCCACAATCATTTTGACATATATGGAAGGCAATTTTTGTAAATAAGATACTGTTGAGGTGAGCATACTGTGCATTTATTGATTTAAATCATTTAGATGTGTTACTCTTCTGTTTTGGGTTTGCAGAAATATTGCAGTTATCAAGGAAAAAATATTTTACATTTTGAAAAAGCTTAATTGTAAAAAAAATATAATTGGAAAGCACAAGATTTTTAAATGAAAGCTTCTCATTGTTGCAGGGTGGTGCTTTTGCTCTAAAGACAAATATTTAACTAAAAAAAAATGAAATAAAATAAAATAATATTTTCAAAGATAAACATGAAAGGTTGATTCAAAACTTGTTTCATTGTACTCTATTTGCTAGATTTTCATGTACTTTCACTTGTCTGACTATCAAAGTGTAACAGAATTGGGTGTAACTCTAATCTTTAAACTTAAATTTTTATGTACTATAACATGTTATTCCATGTCCATTAGGTGTCCATCCATGAGACTGAGGATCCTAATGACCCTCGCTATCTCTTGGTGATGAAGGGTGCTCCTGAGAGAATTATGGACCGCTGCTCTACCATAATCCATAATGGTAAAGATCAGCCACTGGATGACAATTTCCGTGAGGCTTTCAATGCTGCTTACCTTGAGTTGGGTGGACTTGGAGAGCGTGTACTGGGTAAGATTGTGTCCCATTACTCTTTGCTCAGCACTTCAAAACATTATTTTAGTTTGAAAATTGTGGGTGATGATGATCAATTAAATAAAATGACCATTATATGCAAGAATATATGCAATTCAATTTTGGCTTACACACTAAAACATTTGAAACCTTGAGCAAACTAAATTAATTTTCACAATCTCTTTGATGCTGGATTCTGTTTACAATTCAAAAATAAATACTTGTGTACAAGTAAACCACTACAACTTATTTCTTTATATTTTTAATGTTATGAAATTTTCAATTTTAAATAAATAAATGACACATGAATTGGTAATTATTTAATTTTCTATTTTATTTTTCATTTTAAGAGAAAAGATACTTTAAAAAAAAACTAATGGAAATTTGTCAGCCAACTTTATTCCTATCTGGCCATGTAAGCATGATGAAGTTTTGGGGAATAATTAAATCCAGGAATTTGCTAATATGAAAGATGGCATTTTTAACATCTTTCTATTTTGTTATATAGCATAACTTAGGTTTTAACTGAAAGTTATGTACTGATAATTGTTTTCTGTTGGTTATGTTGTTTTTTTAATTTTTTTTAATGCTATTTTGGCCAATTGGTATTTTTCTGATTTGAAATCTGTAGATAAATCCCCTGAGTCCGAAAATTTTAAAGGATATAACATCCCTTAATAATGTGTTAGAAATATTTTTCATTAGATGTCCAGGGGAGGTGATTGATATTAAATTCTTCGAAAGTTGGTTGTCTCCTCATATAAGGCAATGTGTGACAGAATTTTTTTTTTCCTGCATGCTTTGAATAAGTTTCTTTAGTACTGGTTTGTCATACTTAATGCTGTGAATATAGAATAACTATCAAGTTTGTTAATACCATCTGTTGCTAAGAAAACCAAGGAAAACAGATGCCATATTGGATTTCTTAGAAACAATCTCAAGAACTTCCAAGTTAACAATTTCATGTTTTTTTTCTTCACATAGACTGTATCTACAGGGTTTTAAAAGGTTTTCTTCTTATCAATTATACTTTTTAAAATTATCTATTTCATGCAAAATTTCATAATTTGATTGCTTTATTTGCCATTTCCTAATTTTAATGGCAAGATGTTGATTAGCCCGAGCAGCAGAAAAAAAAAAAGCCTGCCTGTTTATTATAGTCTCTGTCACCACTATGACCTTTTTCTAAGTACATACCACTACCATCAACAGTTCTTCATATATGTTGAACAAAAAATATTTGCATATAAAGCAAGACCCTTTGGTTTCTTAGAGTTAGTCTCAGCATCAGTGTAGAATTTTTGCACTGAGGTCAACACAGCTGTCCAACAATTGGAGCAGTTGTGGAGACATCAACAACAGCTCTTGAGAATTTAGCAACAATAGTTTTATCTGTCCCAGCACTGGGTTCACATTGAACTGAAGCACAGTCACTTCCAACTCCTTTCTCAGAAAGTAGACTAGCATACAGTTCACTTTTGAATTGTGTCCTGGTTTTATCTCCAACCAGAAGGAGAAATTGAACTTGTAGTGTGTGAGCTTGGAATTTCGTTTGGTAGGAAGTCCAACTCATCTCTTTGGCAACAGCAAAAATATTTAGACTTTTCTTATCTTCTTTGCAATTGCTAGCTGCTTATTTCTTAATTGCTTGGTGATTGAATAAAAAAATGTAAATGGACGCCATTATGGAGCAACTGTAGTCATGTGACATGTTTTGAGCAATCAAAAACACTATTGCAGAGTTGAAGGGTCATGCTCTCCATACATAGAACATAGCATGGGGTGACCCAATGTTAAAAATAAGCTAACCTGACGTTATTCGCACATATTTCAAATAGAAAGCTGGACAAGGGCAGGGGAAGTAATGAAGATTTCCCCAGTATGTAAATCATGATGGTTAGTGCTGAAGAAAGCTTGTTTTGAAGCTTGAAAATCTGCAATTTTACGCAGAATTTTTAACAAAGATTCCAGAGTGTGGTTAGTGTAATAAAAGCATTTTTATTAATAAAAAGAACATTTTTATGACACAATGATAATGATTCTGAAAGTAGGCACATTGAACTGTCTAAATATGCACAAAAAAAAACCAAAATACCCAAATTCATGATTTTTCACTGGCACACATCCCGTTAACTTACTTGTACTGTCTTTACCCATATAATATTTTTTTTTTCTTTTCTGAAGTAGCCTTGTGTTTCAGCCGATAGGGTGTAGGCTTGGACTTTTTATTCATTCTTCCTTTCTGGTACCTGACCACAATTGAAACTATTTTCGTTTCCTTGCTAGGTAACTTTATGTTAAGCAAGTAAGAGAATGTATTTACATTTACAAAACTATAATGGGAGGTTTTTGTTTTTGCTTAAGTGATCTCCCTTGACTTAGATACAGTAAAGTAGAAAAGTACATTTGTAATTGAATATTTTGGAATGTACTTAATTTTCCAGGATTCTGTGACTATTTTCTGCCAACTGACGAATTCCCACCAGGATATGAGTTTGACCCTGAGGGTCCTAATTTCCCCCTTACTGGACTCCGCTTTGTTGGCCTTATGTCCATGATTGACCCCCCTCGCGCAGCAGTACCTGATGCAGTCGGGAAATGTCGCAGTGCTGGAATCAAGGTATTTTAAATAGTTTATTTTGCTTTTGTATGACATCTAAGCATATATTACTATTTTTCTTCTTTTAAAAAAAATAATAAAATGAAATAATTTGCTGTTAAGGATAGAACAAATTTACTTTATAACTCCACTGTGACAAATCTTCATTATTACTTTCACTTTCTAAACTGATTGCAGGTAATCATGGTAACTGGTGACCATCCAATCACAGCCAAAGCCATTGCTAAGGGAGTAGGCATTATTTCTGAAGGAAGCAAGACAGTTGAAGACATTGCTGCTGAGCGGGGCATTCCTGTGGAGGAGGTTGATCCCAGGTATAAATATACTTTATTACTTTAAATCACATATATAATTGTACTTTAGTAAGGACATTTTGTTATTTTTTAAAAACATGTTTTTGGATAAACAAATCTTTTAATCACATTCAAATTATATCATTAGTATTACTAGATACTGTTATGTAATTTGAAAATTTGTCTTTCACATATATGCATATTGTTATGTCCGGGATGTGTTACAAGGAGTTGGCTATTTCCTCATAGTTTTGTAAGATTACAACCCTCACCCCACCCCCAATGACCTTAGTTTAGTATCACATCCCAGGATGGCTAAGTGCATTACATTAATTCATTATTACAACACCTCAGATATGTAAGTACATGAGTTTATTATCATATCCCCACCTGGCTGTGTTTGAGTTTATTGTCTAGAATAAGATGGTCAAGATCTCACACTGTCATAACTATAGAGGTGACTCGTCTTGATCAACCCCAAATAGAGTTGGAGTAATTGTACTTTTTCACATCACTAGACAAGCGAGGTTACGATTTAAAATTTGAGATTTTACTCTTCATGCTAACCTCATTTATTAAAGATAAAATAATATTGAATTTATACAGTTATTGAATTATAGTAGCAATAATCCTTTGCTGTTCATTTGAAATTTTACTTTTCCTTCATTTATCTCCTATGTATTGCTGTTGTTAGAGAAGCCAAGGCTGCTGTTATCCATGGTGGAGATCTACGGGACATGACTCCAGCTCAGATTGATGAGATCTTACGAAACCATTCTGAGATAGTATTTGCTCGAACATCCCCTCAACAAAAGTTGATCATTGTTGAGGGCTGTCAGCGTCAGGGACAGATTGTAGCAGTCACTGGTGATGGCGTTAATGATTCTCCAGCACTGAAAAAAGCAGATATTGGTGAGATCACTTTTCTAGCATTCAGACCTAGTGTCCACAACATTAGGTGTGATCTTATCTGTATAAACCACAAATATATATTTTAGAACTCTGCTGTTAGCTGTCATATATAGACAGAAAGGTAAGATATCTCTGTGTTGTGGACACTTGATAAAGGAGTATCTTGTACTATTTAAAACCCAGTGTTTCACACACTTTGTCACACAATCACTTGACATTGTTTACAGTATTAGTAGCATATTTACCAAGCAGTAAAAAAAACTTTTGTTTATGCTTAATAAGGTGCTTTAGTTTACATTTTGACTGGATTTAAATGGTTATATTTTTTCCAGGTGTTGCTATGGGCATTGCTGGTAGTGATGTCAGTAAGCAGGCTGCTGACATGATCCTGTTGGATGACAATTTTGCTTCCATTGTCACTGGTGTTGAAGAAGGTAAATTTTTATGAAAATTATATGTATTATAGTTTAATTGTTTTATTTTCAGTGTTTAATAATTTCAGTGATGCAGGGGAGCAAAACTGTAAACATGTTACCTGTATTTTTATTTTCAAGGTCGCCTGATTTTTGACAACCTGAAAAAGTCCATTGCCTACACTCTGACCTCCAACATTCCAGAAATTTCTCCATTTTTGTTGTTCATTCTTGCGGACATCCCACTGCCACTTGGCACAATCACCATTCTTTGCATTGACTTGGGCACTGACATGGTGCCTGCCATTTCCCTTGCATATGAAAAGGCTGAGAATGACATCATGAAGCGTCAACCTCGAGATCCATTCAAAGACAAACTTGTGAATGAGAGGTGTGCTATTTACATTTTTTCTAATATACATTCTTAGGGTTTAACAATAAAATGTAACTTCATAGACACAAAAAACTCTTTTGAGAATTTAAAAAAATAGGTGTAGTCTCCTTGTGATAAATATTTTCTGTTATGTTAATATCAAACTGGCTATTATGGATTTTTATAAAATATCATATATTTGTTTTTTTTATTTAGGATGACCATATCGATGCCATTTAAAATGAAACCACTTGAAAATTTTAAAATATAGTAGTGAAATGAAAATGTTTCCTATGTAAAATGTCCCAAACTTGTTTTCTAGCTAATGCATGTTACATTTACTAGTACATCATTTTTACTCGATTTAATTATGCATAATGATTTAAAAATTAATATATTATATTCATTGTTTTAAAACATTTAAGAAAATTAGTCTTTTACTTAAAGCGAAGTCAACATGATTGCCAAGCTGTTTTAAAGAAGAATTTCCTCCTCTTTATCATTCCATTCTACCAGGCCTGTTTTAACTGCTATTTAACCAAGTTGGTATTTCCCAAATCGGATGAAATAGGTCTGAGTTCATGGGATCTAATTTGTTAGAGCAGAGGAGTCATCTCCACGGCATTAAACTGTTTGCGTCATGGCACGTCTGAACAATGTTCTGAATGTGTGCTTATATAATTAAAACTCTGTTCTTTGTCATGCTGACAAGCTTAACAAAATATACATACCACTGGGATAGTTTTAAATTTGACTACATTTATCTAAAACCTAAGAGTTTTAAGAAGACCTCTGCCCTATAGTAAGGGGTGTGAGTGCTTTTTCTCAGCATTAATGATGCAGGCAAACACCCTAGAACTGATTAACTGCGAAATTAGATAATCTCTGTTCTACTTATTTTAGGTATGAAATGAAATTGTTAATAGCGTTTATATAATGTATTAGATAATTGGCAGTATTTTTATAAATCAGAAATTAATTTGAAATAAAATCTACATTTGTGAGAGATATACACATTGAAAATACATTAATGCGTTTAATTCTTAGTAATGTCATACTCTCTTAGATGATAATTTGCTCTTTTTCAGATTGATCTCTATGGCATATGGTCAGATTGGAATGATTCAAGCAGTTGCTGGATTCTTTACATATTTTGTTATAATGGGTGAAAATGGCTTTTGGTACAATCGCCTGCTTGGTATTCGTACTCAGTGGGACTCACGTGGTGTCAATGACCTTGAAGATTCATATGGACAGGAATGGGTGAGAATTTTCACTTGCTTATGGTTTTAAAAAATCAATTCATGCCTTTTCAGGAGTATGCACATCCCAAACTTATTTTTTTTAAAAAGAAGTATCATGTTTTATATGTCTTTCTTGTTTATTTCTTTTTATGTGCTCTTCATTAATTTATATTTTTTCTTCTTTACTGTTAGAACGTATGCAAAAGATTACATTTTAATTCATGCATTATAAATTTAATAAATTATAAAGTAGGGTCTGGGTTATGGTGGTCTTGATTTAATAGCAATCTGCCAATGTGAATGAGCCCATTTACCGTACAAATTCTGATTATTTATGAAATCGGGTTATGAACATCTTTAAAAACAACCTGAGACCTCATGTTATGTAGCTGTCTTGTAGTCTGCTGCCATGGTCACTCACATCTTAAACAGACTGACATGAGAGCAGGATGGTGGGTTATCAAGATTGAGTAAATCAGAGGAATCTCTGTCATTTCATTAGAGATAAGATTAGATAAGAACTTCTCCCCAGCCAGGGTATTATATAGTTAAAAGTATTGACAAAATATGCAAGACCATAACTCGTAGAAAAATATAGTGAAGAGAGGAATGAAAAAAATGTGGTACCAACTTTCAGTCATGTGAGATGGCTGAGAGCAGATTGCACACCCATGATTAATATGCAGTCTAAAATTTAACAAAAATTAGTTGGTGGGAGATGTATTTTATTATTTATATATCTGTAATGGAGTGAATGTTGACTTTTAGGGTATCTGACTTGTATGACCATACAATAATCTTAATATTTGTATCTGTCTGTATGACAACAATTGATTGCACAAGTCTTTACTTGTTATAAACATTACATTCTTTGATTTATCCTTAATTTTAACACAAGCAATCAGAGCATTTAAATTATGTCCTAAATTATGTAGCACATTATGGTTTGACATCAGTGCTTGTTTCAAACTATAGGCAAAACTCTTTTAAAATATTTTTAACTTAATGTCCACTATTTAATTTTTTTTTTTTTTTAGCACTAAGTAAAGATTTACTAAATGACTATACCGTTCTTTTAATAGTTAAAATATAGATGTTGTATATCCTTTGATAGTGTTTCAGTTTGGTTCTTTTAACATGTCTCATCATTGCAGACCTATTCTCAGAGGAAGAAGCTGGAGTACACCTGTCACACAGCTTTCTTTGTCACAATTGTGATTGTGCAGTGGACTGATTTGATCATCTGTAAGACTCGACGCTTATCCCTCTTCCAACAGGGGATGAAGTACGTTTTGTATAATTGCATATTGTATAGAGTTGTAATTGCTACTTATCTTGATAACTTTTTTCTGACGTTATGACTGTTTCAGCAGATTTATCTGTGAGGTGTGTTTCTTACCTTCTTTCTGTCATAAACTTTTTTTTCTTTTTTTAACAACAGGAATCATCACCTGACATTTGGGCTGTTTTTTGAAACAGCGTTGGCTGCATTTTTATGCTACACTCCTGGTTTAGACAAAGGTCTTCGTATGTATCCCTTAAGGTGAGTTCCGTAAATTTTGCTTTAATGAATGCTAAAATAATATTGGTGGTGACCTGCTTCTTTAGTTTTTGTAATTTAGTTAAAGATATAATTATATTTAAATATAATTTCACTTTCATATAGTTTGATTGATATTCATCCTCAAAGTTTGGTTGAATGTTTTATAAACAATGTGTATATATATATTATATTTGCCTTTTTCTAAATAGGTCATGAAGTGCTTCTGTATTTATGTGTATTACTTTATAATTTGAATATATTGTCTTGAAATTTATAAGTAGCTGAACTTCAGACTTGATACAAACAATGCATTTGCAGAAATTATGATGATTGAGTGCATTTTTGTGTTTAACTTTTAAAAAATCTGAATACATTTTAGTTTTACAAAGGTTAACACCATTGTACTGACAAATCATTAACCTTGAGTTTTATCTAATTTGATGACTTTTCAGATTCACCTGGTGGCTGTGTGGTATGCCTTTCAGTTTGGCCATTTTTATCTATGATGAGGTTCGCAAACTGATTCTGCGACGTAACCCAGGAGGATTTGTCGAACGTGAAACCTATTATTAGCATACACCGTTTACTGCAGTTTACCTAAATTAGTCATCATTTATTCTCCACCAATTTATATTTAAAAAATTTGTATATAAACGCACATACCATCTCATTTTATTTACAGTCATGATTTACTGCATTATTTTAAAAACTTATATTGCTCTCTAACATTTTAACAGAAAGAAAAAAATAAATGCATACATCAGAGGGTGTTGTGTTGATTGTTTCTAACCTTGTAATTCCAAATCTTTCAAATTTAAAATATAGAAGCAGTTTTGCTGATAACATTCTGAAATAACAAGTTTTGTTAAGAGTAGTTTGGAGACATTCACTATTTTTCTCTGATTTTAAAAGTTACATCTTTATTAAGAAAAATTCTCACCTCGGCAAATTCAAATGTTGTTGTCTCATGCAAAACAGCCAGTTTTGTGTACCTGGATCTGACATGTCAGCAACACTGTAGTATGTGTAAGCAATGCAACATGTAATATGTAGATAAAGAGCATTGTTCACCTAGAGAATATTTTAAAGCTTTATTACACTGCATTTATGTACATCTGGTCTAACCACCATCATTACTCAGTTCCAATTTGGATGTTTAGATAATGGTTAACTGTGTAGTAGTTTTTATTATTATTATTATAACTTTGATCATGTTATTCACATTTTATTTTTTTCTCTTTTAAGTGTGGTGAAAAAAAGAGAAGGATGACATTGTATGTTTGTATTTGGATTGAAAATTGGGATTAGAAAAGAGAGAGAGAGAGTTTATGTGTATCAGTGAAGTTTGGATGTAATTTTTGTGTATTCAGAATGTTTCTGTAAAATATGTAATAGAGGCACAGTTTTTACATCTGAAACTAGAAAAGTTATTGCATTATTTGCTCTGCACTCTTTGCAACATTTGATGTTTTGAAGTAATTTCAGTAGGTGATCACTTTTTAAAACAATTATAGCATTACAGTGTGTGCTTGATAGAATTTTGAATGAGTCGGTGTTCAGGCATCGCAGGGGAGTGTCACCTGTTTGTGTGGCAAAACTGAATGCCTTACAAATCTATAATTGTGATTAAACTTTTCCCTCATACTTTCCTTCTATGAAACTTGCTCTTTGATTGAAGTGTATGCATTCAAAGAATGAAAATGATGATCCTTAGAATATCACCACCAGACATTCCACTAGAGTTAATTCCCATCCCCTAGTTTTAGATCTGTATATTTTCCAATTTAGATGTCTAGCTCTATTTTTAATATCCAAGGGATCAAAGACACTTGTTAAGCAGTGTAGCTCTCCTGACTGCTGTTGCCCATCATTCTGGTTTTCTTCAACACATAATACAAACCTATGTTTTGAGTTGAATCCTCAGTCATGCAAGATGTAATCTTTCTGTTGAATAAGATTGTTTTAGATTATATTTTGAAATCTACTTATTCTATTTGATATACTGAAACATATGCAAATATACAAGTGCATTTGATCTGAAATGGCTCATGTGGGTCTCAACAGTCAGATCTTTTGTAGTTAGCAGAACTAGTGTGAAGTTGTATAATTCATAACTTGGGGCTGCACACATATTGACTGCTGTGTATGGTCTTGACAGTATCCCCTTGCCATTGCATTTGCTGAAGAGAATGTCCTTGCAGTGGAAGCTTGTATTTTTGCTTTTGTTATATAATGGTTGTGCCAGTGACATTTTAATTTTTAATTTGTAAAAAAAAAATTGTTCTTCATAAATCATGGAATGAAGGGATCTTCATTATCAAAAGTATATCAGTGAAGGAATATATCTGATTTTAATAAATTGTTGTGTACAGCTAAAGTGAACCTACAGATATGCATACTCAATTGAAAAAAAAAATATCTCCCATTTATTTTCCCTTTAAATTACAGCAGTTGAGAAATTTAAGCAGATGTGTATATTATAAACCCATGTGTGTATAGAAAATTTTAAAGCAATTTTGTACAGTTTTACTTTGCTTTAAATTTTTATCTGAGCTAGAAAATTTGTTACTCTGCACTCAAATTTCACATTAATGTTGAAAGTTTGAATTCTTACACTTTACAGAATTGCATTTGTTCACACTTATTTTGTCAGTAAGCATTAAGAAGCTTGTATGAGTGACCAGGAATTCTTAGAGATTGTGATTTAATTCACACCTCCAGCTGTTACATAGCATGTGATACAGAGAATGTGGCATAGCATGTGATATTTTCACAGAAGTTGCTGCCATTATGCAATATTGAAATTTTCAAATTTGGACAATGGAAATTCAAAATGTTAAGTGTTTGGTTTTTTTGAGGGATAACTTGATGTTGTCCACATATCACGGATAATTTTATTGACAGTTTGAACTTAAGGTATGTAGAGTTTTGTAGTTTAAGGTCCATTAGGAGTTTCAATACACTGAACATTTTCTTTTCTTTTTCAAGGTGAAATAAAGTCTATAGATCAAAGAAAATTATGCCTGTGGAATGTTTCATTGTTGTATGTTGTGATTCTGTCCTTTTGTGGATTGAAAGTGTAGACTAAATTTTAAATATTTATTAACCTGTCATTTACCAAGAAGTCCTTGCCTAACTAAATAGTGACCATCATTATTCAGATGTGATGTTTGTGGAGAGAATTTTTGTGAGGAATCACAGTTAAGAGGAATCAATGTATGTCTTCTGTCTAACATAGATTCTTGTTCACATGGTCTTTACATTTGGGCAGTACTTGTGAGTTAAAAAGTTGTCTCCCCACCATCAAAAAAAAATAAATACCCTGAATTGAGAGACCATGCATATATATGTTCATAAAGTAGATTAACAAGGGGCAGAGGGGTTGGAAATAGTGTAATTACTGGACTGAGCAGAAAACTTAAGAAAAATTGAACTATTATTAAGGCTTTATAAGCAATATTAATCTGAGTATGTGCTAATTTTATTTATTCATTATACACATTTTAAACTATATGGGATGTATAAATATATTCGATGCAGAAAGCAATTTCAGCAGGTCATTTACATATTAGTCACTCTTAAAGGGAAATGGGGAGAAACTTACAACCTGTGACATAAACACTGATTACAAGTTAGTGTGATGGACTATGACAGAATTAGGGAGGGAATTGTAAAAATACCCCCCAAAATAGATACAACGATCGACATTTCCTAAGTACCTAAGCCACCTAGTTAATGGTTCGATAAATATTAATTAATCATCCATAACTAATTACAAGTGATGCAGAATCTTATGTTATTAATCATTCCCTAGAAGACACCACTTGGCAGATATACAGGCACTTTAAACGTTTTTTCTCTTCCACAACATTAAAGACAAAAACATTTACTGTCGCACAATATTTCTGAAGGTGTAAAACTTATTAAATCCATCTTTAATCTATATTTAGTGAGCCACCATCCACCCACTTTCTTCTCATAACACAAGGTTATCATTATGTGTAAGAAGGTAAGTAAATTTAACAATAAATTTATTAAATCAACAATCAAATATTCATATAACAAATAAAATGAAGATTGTTGACAGTTCTACTATCAATTCCATGATTCCCTCATCATATTGTAGAACACTGATTTGCTTGCTGCTATTCTCTTGAGACAAACTGGGTGCTCTTTCGCTGTTACTGTTACAGAGTATTTTGTTTTTATAACTACAAAGATTGCTACAATTACAAAGCATGAACAACCCAGATGCCACATTTTGATGAAATGACAGAATGTTTCTGTTTCAGCACTCATCCAAAGTTTTAATGGCTTGCCATTAACACTTTTATCATAATATAGTAATAATTTACAACTATCAATAATTTTTATATATACAAATGGTGAATATCCACTTTATCTATAGCAGTAACATCTATTAATGTAGCAGAATAAACAACAGAATCATAATAAAAGAATGTTTTAATTACAAAAAAAACAAAACGATATGAAATATTTTAAATACCTTTTTATACATACAAATGGTGATGATCATAATTTAATGTATTTTTTTAAAATTGATTTCTGATTACTACTTTGACTAATGACCAAGTATATTGTGCCATACAGAGAAAAATTGCCTAATAATTAATATTTAATTAAAATTTAAATAGTTAATAAGGTAAGAGTTGCTATTCTTGAAGCACTTTTTTCCAAACAGAAAATTATTATATAAAAATATAAAAAGTAGACAAAATTATAGATAAACCTCAGCTTTCAGTAAGGCATTCCTGCATTCCTTAGGTTTAAAGCATCTCACTTCTCATACCAATCCTGAAGACGGTTATGTCTTTATAATCTTTTTGGAGTAGACACTCTTTTCAGTGCAAGACAGTCTCTATTGTCTTCGTAACATATAGAAGGAAAATATTTATACTTTTAATGAAATAAACATCTGAATCTGGATATACACATCTTTAACATGGTTAATTTTGTTTCTAGATAACGAGTTTTTGTTAGCTTATCAAGTTATCTAAACTATTAATATATTATAATTGTTTTCGGACAGATTTTATTTTTAGGTAATAGCTACTAATAATTAAAAATATTAAAAATTAATATAGAGATCGGTGGCTAAGTACTGTGAGGAAGAAGAATACATCAAATTATGTTTGTACTCACATAATGGTGATGATTTCACACAACAGCAAAACTAACTCAGATCTCATTCTCAACATAAGGGGTTTCATTAGTTAAAATTTTAATGTTTCTTTGAGTGTGTTACACGCGCACACCTATGACTTTTCTTCTAAATCAGTCATTGCCAACCTTTTATCATCAAATACCACATTTCCAACTACATATAACTATAAATTGCGAACCACCAGCTATTGGTTACAATTTCATACATACAGGATAACGCAGCCGCGGATAACCTGATAATGTCGCACATAGAGATTGTTCTAAATCACTTATCAGTAAAAATAAATAAAATTAGAAAGGCGAGTATTATTAGCATGAATGGTCAAACTGTCAGTGCTAAGTTTGGTTAAAAGTTAACTAGTACAGCACTAAAAAAATGAAACAGTAACAATCAAAACTTACAGAACTGCAATGTTGCAAAGTTTTATCTTTTAATTTTGTAAAAAGTAAATAAAAATAGTGCTTACACGGTTACTTTCCTTAAACCTGAATGTGTTATATATCTTCTGCTAAGAGAATTAATAGCAATACTGAGAGATCGAGGCAAGATTTTATTTTATACTGTTCAAGGCATGAAAAAAATTCATCTGAAGACTGTAATGCTTAACAGCATCGGTTGCGCTAATGAAATCGCATATTTTGCACTTCTTTCTATGAGTTTAAACAAGGACGTGTATAGGCCCCTTCTCATCCTTGGTTTAAACATATACACTATTTAATTTTTTCTGTTTATTGGTCTCTTTTACCCAGTGGCCCGTGCCTCTAATGAATTTGTGAGAAACTATCGTGCACAGTAAGAGCTTCCAGTTAGAAAACATATTAACAATTTATTTTAGCATCAAGTTAATAAAAATATGTTTGTAGGTGTATAGGCGATTGGGCAACAAATAACGAAAAGTACAATAAATATCTCTGACTTTCAGTCAGAAGTTTTAAACCAAATCTATCATTTTCTCAACGAAATAATTTTGCTGCTGTCAAATTAGATCTGGTATTCGGATCTTCCAATCTAAAGACACAGGTCTTTTAGACAAAGAACACCCATGGGAGAGTTAACTTTCCCTTTACTGGTTTTTCTACGACCTCAGAGAGACAGTCGGCTAAAACTGGTAATCTTTATTAAGGTTTGCTCCTTCAGACGTTCTCCATCAGGTTTCAAAATCTTTATTAATTGCTTCTCTATATTACAGCTCTTCTCATGCATGTTATTATTTTGAATGACCGAATTTGCATTATTGATTGCTGGACATTGCAAGAAGAGTTTTTGTCGGTTGTAAGATTATATTATAAGATACTGACGATAGGGAGTAAAAATTTTGTTTAATTATTATATCTGTTAAATTAATGATTTTGAGTTCTAAATGGCGTTTAGAATCGTTGCCTAGATCCGAAATTGATTTATGAATCAAAGTTCAAACATAATAAATTTAAAGTCAAATGAAAAAATATAACATATTGATCACAAAGATTTACAAAATATTGTACTTAAGCGCATATATCAGTTTTTATATAATTTATTACAGATTAAATCTTTGTTATAAGTAAAATATATAAAATAATTTATTTCTCTCCAAATGTGCCCTTAATGCATATCAGCTCTCACTTAATCTTATTTGGTTATCCTTTCATTCTTTGTGGTACTTTAAAAAAAAAAAGAACATTGTTTTCATTTAAAATGGTCTCCTCTTTACACTATTACACACACACACACACACACACTCACACACACACACTGCTATGTGCAAAGTATAACAATTCTTTTTTTCATGATATAATAACAGAAATCTGCATTCATTCAGTGGTATCTTTTTAAATAAACATACTATTATTGATAATTAAGAGCAATCCCTTAATATATAGCTCAATCTCTGGGCAAATGTACCATTTTGTGATATGAAGTGCAAAACATAAAATTATTTTACATGTTAAAGTCTACAACAGGGCCTAATGCAAAAAACATAAGAAAAGATATAGATTATAAAAACATTGAAGGAGTTTGAAATACATAAAAAGCATATGTTTCTGTTGAAAACTTGGAAAGTAAGGTTGATAACATATTTTACCAGAAAAGATATTTTAAAATAAGCAATATAATTATCTTAGGTTTGCATGTAGCCTATTTTTAGAGGAAGGTGAGTGTGGGCTACATAAGCCATTATGTGACAGAGACTACAAACTGAATATATTTTCTTCACAACATAAATTATTAACTTAATCTGGGTACATGATTATTTAAAATGGAATATAAAACTATAACTTCGTAACGTGGAAACATCGTCTCCCAGTTACAAAATTATCAACCATCCTAAAATAATCTCTGTTTTTCTCAACTAAACATGAAACAGGCTAAATTTTTATGCTACAAAGACAATATTAAGTAATAATCAAAGTATGCATTTAAATATTCCAAAAATATATAATAAGCCAAATCATGATGTTTATATTCTTGAATGTAATTCACAGGTTTTTCTGCTCTTACTAGCTCAGGTTTAAAACATACACAGCTATGTGAAACTTTAAATGCAAAAGAAACCACATGGATATGTTCATAAACATGTAAGCTAATAATATGAAGATGTTAATCAGTTTAATCAAAATATATCATAATAATCAGAAAACTGTTTTGAAGTGTGAGTGTTTCCAAAACAATTTCTGCCTTTACTGTTGGAACAATGTGGTTTTAATGGAAATGAAAGTTATTTTTCTTATTTGGTACTTAAGCTTATCACACCAAGACAAAATGACATGTGAGTCATCTTCCTGGAATATGGTGCCTTTGAAAATAAAGTTTGAGATATTATCACCATTATTTTATATTTACAAATTTATTAATGCCATTGTAACATGTTAAAAAGGAAATGAAGTCAAATTAATTTTCTTAAAGCTGAATATTTCTGAATATAACAAATAAATTTGAAAAACATTAGCATATGAATACTTCAAGTACCTGAATTATTTAAAAAGCATGTGCATTTATGTTTGACAGTCAGTTTTTGGTAAAAGAATTAAAGTTTTGGATCTGATTTATGTGGAAAACTAAGCATTACAAAAAATATACCTTTTAAAAATATTCTTTCTTCACAAAATTAACTGTTTGCAGATAAAAGAAATATTGAGTGTTGCTGTAATGTATTATCACTTTAAGAAAACCTTTGCATTTCTTCTTGTACCACCAGCAATAATAGTAGCAGGATATAAATTTTCTTCAAATGAATATTCTGCTCCTTCAAATGCCTTGAAAGTTAGCTGTGGGTGAAAATGACCCCAAAATGCATATAGAAAGGTCACAGTTTTTAGTAACCTGTTAATGCTATTTTTTGTCAGTATAAAAATCAGTTCACATATGTTTAACATCATACACCCATAGCTAGTCCTTTATACGTTTTGCTATTTTGTGAGGCTGATCATGTAAAGTTGCTTTCACAGATCACTTCATACCAATATTAGGCATATGATTGATTATATGTGTCACATATGAATTTTGTTGTTCTGTATGAAGTTGCATTTCTGCTATTGATCCTTATATTCTAGGATGCTTCTTAAATTTACAATACAATTATACATGTGTGTATATATATATATATTATTTTATGAAGACATTTTGCAATATAAATTAATAATGTTTTAAATGATTTGATATAATTGATTGACAGCTTTTACTCCAGTGCATTTAAGTCTACAGTCGTGAAACACCCTCTTAATTTGGAAAAGAATGGCATCCCAAGGAAAAAAGATGGTAAATACCTAATACTGATAATATTACCTTTTAAACAAACTGTGCATACATGTTCATTAAGTGTTAACTTATAAAATACTTTAAAGATGATTTAAGAAATAGGATTCCCAAACTAACTTGAATTTGTGAATGCATATTCAGGATATCGTTTGTCGGACTCGACGTAAGAATAGCTCATTTTCATTTAACTGATTACTTGCTTTGTTTTGATTAGTTGTTTACAATAAATTGTATTTTTATCACATAAATCTTTTGCAAAGCAGGAGCATCTTCCATTTTGGGAATATGATGGCATTTATCAGATAGTTTTGAGTCTCTCATAGAATATTCATTATATAGTAGTAAGTCCCACAGTGACAATTGGTATTTTTTTATTCTTGGTTAAGAAAGGCATAGACCATTTTCTCAAAACAAATCATTATAACCTTATGTCTATTTGTAAGTTACTTTTTATTATATCACCTCATTGAGATCATCCATCTTCATCTTACAATTTTAAATGACAAGTACATTCTTATCAGTATATATTTTGTAGTACATGTAATGTGTTATTAGGATTAATCACATTTTTATTGGTTGTGCTGACTCTAATCAAATATTTATACTGGAGCAGTTTTATTTCAAGGCTCTTAACTAGTAATGTAGCATTTGACTGATTAAAAAAAATAAATATATATATATATACAGTTGTACCTCGCATAACGAACACAATTCGTTCCAGCAGTACTTTCATTATGCGAAACACAATATCCCATAGACTTCTACAGGAAATCGTGCAATCCATTCCACATTGCCACAAAAAATCAAAGAAATTAGGGGAAAATGAAGACAGGGCAATGTTCGGGGGGGGGGGGGGAAACACTAGTAAAGACACTCACCAAAGCAGGGTATGATGTTAGGTGTTGATGAGATAAGATGTTAGGCGTTGATGAGGTGAAATGGAGGTGGGATGAGGAGGACACACACACTTATGTACAGTTCACACACACACACACAGGTCTCTTTTCCAGTCCAGTTTTTAGTTGTCAGAGTTGTCCACCAGTGGGCGCAGATGGGGTGGGATAGTCTGTCCTTGAGCTGGAAGAGCTGGCCTGTTGTTGAGTGGAAGGACCATCAGTAAACACACAGATGGCAAAAACACATCAAAGCAAGGAAAAAAGGACAATCAACTGGGGACAAACACGCCCTGCCTTCATCTGAGCCACGTGAGACACTCTGGCCAGATTTGGCCATTTTGTCATGGGAAATGCAATGTTTTCACGGCGTATGTACGGTTCGTTATGTGAAACAAGTTCGTTCTGTGAGCCATGCAGGCATTCATAGCAACATTCGTTATGCGGATTGTTCTTTCTCAGGGCATTCGTTATGCAAGGTACTGCTGTATATATATATATACATTAGGCTTGTTTTTCTGTCTTCATTTATTTTCTTCTTCATTTATATCTTTTTCCTTTCAATTCTTCATTTTTTATTCAAATTTTTTCTGAATAAGTACTTAAAACTCAAGTTTTGCAGCCATTAGTGATTTTTATTAAACCTCCATAGTTTAGTGTTGATGTTTATTTTGAGTTGTGCTCACACTGATTGCATTGAAATAGTGTAATCCAAACAGTGGTTGTGAAATGAAAGTTTAAGCAATCCAGCACCAGCAATACATTTGACCTTTTTGGCAAAGTTAGGAAAGTTATGAATATATAAGTTGAAGTTGGTTTACAGTAAGAAATATATGATATATAATTTTTTTTTAATAACTTAATATTTGATTGGAACAAGGACATTATAAATATACAATTTGTGATTTTAATGAAGTCAAAGAAGAAGAAGAAGACAGACAAGGAAGATTTAGAGGATCTCAAGCAGGAGTTGGAGATGGATGAACACAAGATTCCCCTCCAACAGCTTTGTGATAGACTTGGAACTGATACACAAAATGTAAGTGTTTAGTACAGCATGAACATGTGTTTATGACAGCATAAAAAATTAATTGTAATAATGTGTAATGACTGATGTCCCCACTAAAAACAAAAGTAAACAGTACAATTATTAATGGCTAAAGGAGGTTCCTTTTATAATTTGTTTTAATACCATATCAGAAAGAAAAAGTGTTTTCTATTTATGGCAATAGGAATTATATCTATCTATCTATCTATCTGTCTGTCTGTCTGTCTGTCTGTCTGTCTGTCTGTCTGTCTGTCTGTCTGTCTGTCTGTCTGTCTGTCTGTCTGTCTATCTATCTATCTATCGATATATATATATATATATAATGGTCTGAACACTCAGTTTTAAGCTTTGAAATATTCTTCAGATTAATTCATGTTTTAATAATTGTGTTCCCTTTCAACCAGTGCAGTTTTATTTTGTTATGATGCTCAAAAGATGTTGCAAAATGAGTAAACTTTCAAAATTTTTGTCATCTTGGTTTGTACATAGATCTAAAAAGGAAGAGCATTGAAAACCTCTCAGATTGGTTTGGCGTGCAAATTGACTTTGACATATTTGCAGATGAGCTTTGATGTCTACTAGCATTTAATTAAAAAGTTGATATTTTACCCATAAGAACAATGACTGAAAATGAAATTAACTAAAATTCATATAAACTGTCTTATGTCAAGGTCTTGACAGTGACACTTGTTCATTGTATGTAGTGTGAAGAATGTGTACCTTAAGTCTAGATCAGATGCATGCATTGCTGATTTGAGATAAAAATGTCAAAATAAATTTAATGCAGGATTTGTATTTTGCAGTATATATTTCTAATTTCATATTCAAGGTTTGTACATTAACTACTGTTATATCATAATTTTGTGATTACTTTTGTGTGTGTGTGTGTGTGTGTGTGTGTGTGTGTCTGGAATGTTTTTAGAAACTGAAAGGTCACCATTCTCTCATTCTCTAGTAATGCTTTTATTTTGGCTTACACTATTTCAGGGACTCACACCAGCAAAGGCCAAAGAAGTTTTGCTAAGAGATGGTCTCAATCAGTTGACACCACCCAAAACTACACCAGAATGGGTAAAGTTTTGCAGACAGCTTTTTGGTGGTTTTTCCTGTTTGCTGTGGTTTGGATCTTTTTTGTGTATTATAGCATACCTTATCGAGTGGAGCCAGTATGAGGAAGATGCACAAAAAGATAATGTAAGTGAAAATAGTTTTGGAAAACACAGTAAACAGATCAGTATTGAATTAGTGTATTTGTATTTTTTTGTTTTTTGTTTTGTTTTTAAAGACTTTTTACTAATTTGTTGAAGTTATTTGGATAAGATTTTCATGTAAAATATTACAGTACATTTATTAATCTTCTTTATATTTCCATTTCTTTGTTTAATATATTTGTTAAAATATAAAACCCAAACATCTGAGAATGTGGATAGCAGTATTTATTATTATTATGCCTCTTTCCACGACTTCTGTTTGACTGTCGGTTGTGAACCAAGGTCTCGGAATCTTACCAAGATTCTGGGAGATCCAAGGTTTTATGGAGGATGTGGGCACTTCCGAGGAGTGCTGCTTTGAGTAATGGAGTGGTTTATTAGTGTAGCATTTGTGGGGTGAAGTCAATAGAAGTAAAAAGCACTGTATTGTAGCTGTTGAAATGATATTTACTATATTGTAGCATTTGTGGGGTGAAGTCAGTAGAAGTAAAAAAACACTGTATTGTAGCAGTTGAAATGATATTTACTATATTGTAGCATTTGTGGGGTGAAGTCAGTAGAAGTAAAAAAACACTGTATTGTAGCTGTTGAAATATTTACTATATTGTAGCATTTGTGGGGTGAAGTCAGTAGAAGTAAAAAAACACTGTATTGTAGATGTTGAAATGATATTTACTATATTGTAGCATTTGTGGGGTGAAGTCAGTAGAAGTAAAAAAATCACTGTATTGTAGCAGTTGAAATGATATTTACTATATTGTAGCATTTATGGGGTGGATCAGTTGATAAAAACATGTACTGTGATTGCAGTTGTGGAATGAAATTAGTGGATCTAATATATATATATATATACACTATATTGTAGCATATATAGGTCAGTAACCTTTCATTACATATATGGCAAAATTTGTTGGGTAAAGTCAGTTGAAATAATATATGCAGTATGGTAGCATTTGTTGGGTGAAATCATTTGAAAGAACATAAACTGTGGTATTTGTAGAATGAAATCATTTGAAATAACACACACAGTGGTAGCATTTGTAAAGTTAGTTGAAATAACATGCTCTATGATAGCATTTGTAAAGTTAGTTGAAATTGAAATTGCCACTATGTGGGCATTTGAGGAGTGAAGTCAGTTAACTTAAGATATCTAAGATGGTATTTGTGGGGTTAAGTCAATAGAATAAACATATACTATGCTGGTTTGTGAATATTTCAGCATTAAGGGAGGCAATCACTTAATATGCCTTTGCTAAACGTAAATGCCATTCTGACAAATTTATATGACTACTATATTTATTAACAAATAGAAAATGTAGCATGATCACAAAATTAACAGGACACAAAGAGTTACATACCAACACATTTACATGAAAACTTAGTAAGATTATCATATTTGTCTCTTGTGTCCAGATGTTTCTAGGTGTTGTGTTGGCTATAGTGGTTCTTGTTTCTGGCATCTTCGCATATTATCAAGAAGCAAAGTCATCTCGCATCATGGAATCCTTCAAGAAAATGACACCTCAGGTACGAATATTTTGAACTCCAGAATCTAAGCAATAGTTTTCAAATGCACATAAAAGCAAAATTAGAAACAAAAAATCTTCATGCATGAATTTTTGTTTAACCTTTATAATTTGAATTAATCATATTTACTTTATTGTAAAGAAGTTTCCAAATACATGTATATTGCAAATATAAATGCCTGTGTTTTAGTAGAGTCAATGATATACCATTTAATCCAGCAGAACCTTGGAACTGTAAAAACTGCTTTTTTATTATGTAGCAGTAAAGACATTGTTTGCTAGAAAATTTGATTTTAATTTGTAGAAGATATTGACAAAGACTAAAAGATTAAAAATTTTCATTTAAGTCCTCAGAAGCTGCAGTTTTTCATTTGTAGCCCCTGTTAGTTTTGGTATTTTTGTGTGTGTTAGCATCGTGTGTGTATGTGTACAGACACATCCCCACGCTCCTTTTCTTTTACAAGTAGGATCAAGGCTCTGTTGTAAAGTAGGTCATCGGCCGCTAGTTTGAATCGCGCGGCGCGGTCTGCTATAATGTGTATGGCTGTGCCATTGTGTACATGTTTAACTGCCACTTATCATATTTTATATTTATTTAATAAAGTTGATGTTTAGATATTCTAATAGTTAGTGGGATGTAGTTTATATTTATATAATTGTGTAAGTTAGTTTATATTGTTTTCTAAGCGTATTTTATGATTTATGTATGTGTACATGATTTTTCCCTGGCACATGAATATAGTTAATTATTTTATTTTATAATTTATTTTGTGAATTATATGGTAAGGAAGTATTGTATTTAAAGAGTATTTAATGTAGTATTTTTTGATAGTTTAAGTGTTATATAACTCTAGGTAGTTTAGAAGGAATTTATGTTAGGACGAAAGTACATTAGCACAGAAGAGCCCGTTTAACATTAGTTTTAGTATCCATTCTAGAATTGTTTAGTGGAGTCCCCTTTGCCGCCCGGGCTGTTTAGATATATTGTGTGTGAGAGAGTCAACTATGACAACTCGTCTTTCATCGTTTTTAGTCGACTTTGGTCGGTCTTTTGGAGAGTGGTCAAGAGAGGAGCGTGGTTGGCGGTGTGTCGCCTAAATAAAGATCAGATGAAAATGTAAACACGTGTTGCGTGTTCTGCCTCTTCTGCTGTGGCTGCCCTAGCGGTATTGTCTGATTGTCTCATCGTCTTCGTTGTTTCATCATCTCCTCGCATCCTAGGGTGACCCATAATAACAACACCCCACCCCATCACACATTTAACAATATTTATATATTTTATTAGTTTAAATGAGTTGATTGAGTTTAGTAATCATTGAACTGACATTTTTGCTTTATTCTGATCCCCTACAGTGTGCACTTGCAGTGCGTGGAAGCCAGAAACTGAATATTCATGCAGAAGAGCTGGTAGTGGGGGACCTCATCGAATGCAAGTTTGGTGACATAGTGCCTGCAGATATCCGCATTATTGAGGCTCATGGGTGCAAAGTAGACAACTCTTCTCTCACTGGAGAATCAGAGCCTCAGACGCGTACTGCAGACTTTACACATGATAATCCATTAGAGACCCGTAATCTGGCATTTTTTTCTACAAATATGGTTGAAGGTATGGTGTATGTTTGTCTGTATATATATAGGGGATTCTCACATAACATTATTAATTCAATATAATTCACACATAACATTATTAATTCAATATAATTCACACATAACATTATTAATTCAATATAATTCACACATAACATTATTAATTCATTACAATTCTCACATAACATTATTAATTCAATACAATTCCCTGACAGAAGTACGCCAGAGTGTGTTAAATTCTCACTTACAGAAGCACATATTTCTGCCCTTCACTTGCAGAAGCACCTTTTTCCGCATTGCTTTCTCACTTACATAAGCATGTCCGAGTGCCTCTGTTTTCAAAAGCAGATTTTTTTAACATAACGCTAAATTGAGACTGATTTTGAAGCCAATCAGAACTTCAGCCATTTTCAAACCAGTTTATAACATCAGCATGCATTGCTTATTTAAAAAAAAAAATTAAAAAAAGATTTTATCCATACTGGCCTCTTTTGTGCCATGTGCTAATCAGAAAATGGCAGCGACATTTCATAGCAGTTCTGAGTCGAGCGATGTTTACTGTTCAGCCCATCAATTTATTAAAGCATAATCATGGTAGTTTCATTATATAATATATTCATTATGTAGCTCTTAGGCATTTAGCTAGAATTGATATTTGAAAGTTAGTAAGCAAACACAGACTACAGAACCTTCCTTGGCATCTCTTACAAAGATCACATCACAAACGAAGATGTGCATAATACCATCAGACATGAAGCTGGCGAATATGAAGACCTCCTCACCACTTTCAAAAAAAAAAAGAAAGATGAAATGGTATGGTCATGTTACTTTAGCCAACAACCTCTCCACAACAACACTGCAGGGTAGCATTATGGGTGGCAGAAAACAAGGCAGACAACATCACAGAATGGTCTGTGAAAATATTTGTAGAGACAGAGTTTGGCACATGGCCGAAACAAGTGGAGGGGCTGGTCAACTGTTCAGCAGCTCAGTGACCCAACGACCACACTAGGTCAGGGTCAGATGATGATGATGATGAAAGAAACAGAGAAACTATTTTTAGCAGTCTATTATAATGAGCACAGCTTTGTGTGTAAGGATCACTCACTTTTATCGCTATGTCTGTGTCTGCATGAGCCATGTATGTTCATGTCTGCTTGAGCCCTGCCCTGTATGGTGTCTACGTGAAATAAAGATAATGTAACAGCAACCAAGTGTTTTGTCATCTCTGTTGCTGTGGCTGTCATGCATCATCATTATTCATGTCTACATTATGACTCAACCCACTATTTTTGAACCATCACATCACTATTAACCATTTTTTAAATAGCATTTAACTCCTTTATTAACTTGAACAAACATAAATGTTCATCAAAATTAGAGAATAATTAATGTTAATAATATTCAAGAGATAATAACTCTGTCAAACTTGTTTTTTAGTGTCACATGTTCAAATATTTCTGTTTCACCAATTCATTCTAATTCAAAGCCGATAATATATTAGTTTAAGAATTGAGAAAGGTTATCTTGAGCTGTCAAGAATAAATCTTTCAATTTTTAACCTTTACTTTCAGGAACCTGCCGTGGTATTGTTGTGAAGACAGGTGATAATACTGTGATGGGTCGTATTGCAAATCTGGCTTCTGGTTTAGAAATGGGAGAAACTCCAATTTCCAGAGAGATTCATCATTTTATCATCATCATCACTAGTGTTGCTGTTTTTCTTGGCGTCACATTTTTTATCATTACTATGGCCATGACCAATGACTGGGTTAGCGCTGTTGTCTTTCTCATTGGTATAATTGTGGCCAATGTACCTGAAGGTCTTCTGGTCACTGTCACAGTGAGTATTTTGGGACTAGTTTGTATAGTTTATATTATTGTTTTACTTTTACTTTTTACTTTTAATTTATGTTTTTCAAAAACTTCCAATCATTTAAAAGCTATTCTAGGAGGTTTTCTTTTCTATTGTTTATATATACAGTTGAGTCTCAGTTAACATAATTATTAATGCATTTTGTGTCATTTTAACTGAAAGTTTCATTAGCTAAGAAATACTGAGCTCATAGGAGAGATATCACTTAAGAGCACAAGAAAGCACATGCACTTGCACACACATATGCACACACATTGTTCAGATAAACAAATGAGATAATAACTTC
Organism: Sinotaia quadrata; assembly: GCA_028829895.1. Lineage (NCBI taxonomy): Eukaryota > Metazoa > Mollusca > Gastropoda > Architaenioglossa > Viviparidae > Sinotaia > Sinotaia quadrata. The sequence goes on from CM054179.1 coordinate 49,133,532, forward strand.
TTTAATTATATTATTTAATTAAATCTTTGTAGAAATGTGTTTCTTTTGTTATTTTTTTGGGAAAAAATGGTGTGAGAGAAGGCTTGTGTTGTGGAAGGTGAGACTTTGCCTTTTGTGATAATCTAATAAAGCGGCCAAGTCTGTTAAGTGCCATTTGTTTGAGCACTCCCATATGTACTGAATGAAAACAGTAACATCCTTGTTGCATAGAAATATTCTTAACATCATTTATGGTTAAGAAAGAAACTTTATGGCTGTGAGTATATCCTTTTGTTTTCTAGAGCTGGCTCACCATGTATGAATGGTCTTGTTTTGCTTGTGGGACTTATACTGTTTACTTCATTCCATGCAGTACCACATGTAATGGTACCTATAGGTTTAAGTACCACCTGTAATTGTACCTATAGGTTTAAGTACCACCTGTAATTGTACCTATAGGTTTAAGTACCACCTATAATTGTACCTATAGGTTTAAGTACCACCTATAATTGTACCTATAGGTTTAAGTACCACCTATAATTGTACCTATAGGTTTAAGTACCACCTATAATTGTACCTATAGGTTTAAGTACCACCTATAATTGTACCTATAGGTTTAAGTACCACCTATAATTGTACCTATAGGTTTAAGTACCACCTATAATTGTACCTATAGGTTTAAGTACCACCTGTAATTGTACCTATAGGTTTAAGTACCACCTATAATTGTACCTATAGGTTTAAGTACCACCTATAATTGTACCTATAGGTTTAAGTACCACCTATAATTGTACCTATAGGTTTGAATACCACCTATAATGGTACATATAGGTTTAAGTAACAAGTGTGATTGGTACCTATAGGTTTAAGTACCACCTGTAATGGTACCTATAGGTTTAAGTAACACCTGTAATGGTACCTATAGGTTTAAGTAACACCTGTAATGGTACCTATAGGTTTAAGTAACACCTGTAATGGTACCTATAGGTTTAAGTAACACCTGTAATTGTACCTATAGGTTTAAGTACCACAAGACTGAGCACTATAGCAAACCTTGTCACTGTATCTGTCTTAGACAATAGGAACATTACTCTGGGCCAGGATTTATGTTATCCTTTACAGGTCTCCATTGAACTGATCTAAAGTCATAGAATTGTGTTTCAGTAGGATAGAAGCTTGAAAGCTAACAGAGGCTATTTCTTTTGATGTATGGAATCTGTCAGTCCTTTCTCTGGGGTATTGCAGGAGAAAATACAAGAACAAGTGTTGAACCTAGTTCTGTGTAAAAGCATGTTCTTAGTGCAATTAATTGTTTTCAAATGGTTTTATGTTTTTTTTTTAATGTTTTAATCACACTAATTTATTTTATACTTTAGTAGTAGGATTGATCATAATTTGCATAGATGTAATTTGAATGTGAGCATATCCAAAAGAGGCAGATAAAAAGATGGAAGCATAAAACTGGTAAGAAGATTATTGTGGCTGTATATTTTCAACAGTGCCTACAATCCCTTCTTTTTTGGCAATGCTGGTTTCTGATAGTAGATTGAGCATGCATCATTACATACCACTGTCTACAAGCAGAGTGGTTACCTAGTTTAGATAAAGGTTTGGTTCGAAGCCTTGAACGAGGAGACACAATACCCATCAACTGTGAATGAGGCAAGTGCTGCACCTGCATGGATAAGTGTATGTCTGTAAATGGAAGTGGAGCAGAACATTTGTCATGAAGTGAGAGAGGGATAAAGGAACTGTGCAGGTGAAAAAAGAAAAAAAAGAAGAAAAAAAAGAAAATCAGGTGAATTCTACCCAATATATGCACCATCTCATAAATTGTCTCTGATGGTTTCTTGTCCTACTCCATTACCATTGACCTATTTGACCATGTTGTATTCTCTAAGTGAAATGATAGAACACTGAACTATTGGGAACTGAAATGTGCAAAGAACTATGAACAATAGTTAACTGTGTTATGATATATTATTTATGTGTGTTTGTGTGTGTGTGTGTGGATTGTGCTGGTGAATTTTCATTATCACTTTGATTTGCCATTGGTCATGTATTATAAATCTGTACATACAAATTACTTTTATAATTTATTTGTTACCTGAAAATTAATTTCCTGTGTGCAATTTCAGATTTGTTGATTTAATTTTATTTAAATAAATGTCTACTATTGTTAACATGTTTTCTAAATTTATGAGGAAAAATGGTTAGTTGATCAGCAGATGGGGGCAAATAATTATTAGTAGTAAAGTTGAACAGTTTATAGATATATATACCTCTTTAAAGGGGCTTATTATTCAAAGTTTATACCTGTCTAGTGGTACAAGGATGAATTATTCTCTTATTTTTTATCTGTCTTTTGTGTGTGTGTGTTAACTAGAAGCTTGATTTTCACCATAAATTCACCATAGCACTGTCACCTGTTACCTCACAGTAATTTCTATTTTATAGGTTTGCCTTACCCTGACTGCTAAGCGAATGGCTCACAAAAACTGTTTAGTGAAAAATCTAGAAGCTGTGGAGACACTAGGGTCTACATCCACCATCTGCTCAGACAAAACTGGCACTCTGACTCAGAATCGCATGACAGTTGCTCACATGTGGTTTGATGGGAATATTTTTACAGCTGACACAAGTGATGATCAGAGCCGTAAGTATTTTGATAGAGGTTTTAAACAAATCTCTCTAGTGAATCATAATTATATTGAAGGTATTTTGAAATGCAAAGATTGATTGATTTATATTGTAAATTAAAAAAAAAAATTAAAGTATGTATTTTAATATTGTAAATCATATTTTGAATATTCACCTTTGTATTGTGTTTTTCATAGATGCTGAATACAGTCAAAAGAATCCAACATGGGTTGCTCTTGCCCGTGTAGCCATGTTATGCAACCGTGCAGAGTTCAGGGTAGGCCAAGAAAATGTCCCTATTTTGAAACGGTAATGTTATTTTTGAAATCAGATATCTTGATGTTTAGAGTTTTTTCCTTCTTATAAGTAAGTTTCATAAAATATATTGAATATGCAGTACAAGAAAGAAATTTTCATGTAAAGAAATTTAGAAGTAGTTTAGATAGATTTAGACATGAACTTGTTCTTACTTAAATCTTCTTATGCACATTAATTTATTGTGCACATATTTTATCTGTTTAATAGAGAGTGCAATGGTGATGCATCAGAATCAGCACTGCTGAAGGCCGTTGAACTCTCTATTGGCAATGTGACAGAGTTCCGAGAACGAAATAAGAAGTTGGTAGAAATTCCCTTTAATTCTTCAAATAAATACCAAGTGAGCTCAAATTGATTTATTCTCCCCTTCTTTTAATATTTGTCTTCCATAGTTTAATTTATAATTGGGTAAGAATTTAAATTTTAAGCTAGTCAGTTAACCACTTCACTGAAAATCTGTAAAACATACCAAGCTTCTTGATCCTTATAACATTTCATTAAATATATATTAACATGTTCATCAGTATTTTGATGTAAAAAAAAAAAACGAACTGCTTTTCTTCCTTTTTCATTCATTTATTTTTTTAGAGTGTGTATGTGTGTGTACAAAAATGAACTGCTTTACTTCTTTTTTCATTCTTTTTATTTTTTAGAGTGTTTGTGTGTGTGTTGTGTTGTGTTGTGTTGTGTGTGTGTGTGTGTGTGTTGTGTGTTGTGGTGTGGTGTGGTGTGTGTGTGTGTGTGTGTGTGGTGTGTGTGTGGTGTGTATATGTGTGTGTGTGTGTGTGTGTGTGAGGGTGTGTCTGTGTTAAAGAAATAAACAAATGAAAATGCAATAATAAATTTATGTTCACTTACATATGATCAGAATTATAGAACAGTAAACTGCAGTGTACTATATTAGATTTTTTAAAGAGTGAAAACATCTTGTGCACTCCTGTTTGGCTAAGCTTCAGTTTTGAGCTGCCTACCTGCATGACTGATAAGTTGACATAAAGTTCTTGTAGGCCTTGGAGGTGAAACAATGATAGATAAACATGCATATCAACAATTATACTTTCGAACAAGCAAGGCTTACAACACAACTGTCTTTCACACGTATTTACCAGCTTTCTGAAACTTAAACATTTTATTTCCTTATTTCGGACTTTCCCATTTCTTTCTTAGCTACAATTACAACTGATACAATGGATCAAGACTGGGTGAAAATTGGGGAATTGCTGACCTTTATTGGGAATAAAAAGTATTCCTTGCTTATGAAAGTTCAAGCTATAGCTACTGTGTTTATCACACAGCAGTAGTGAAGGTCAGAGGGTGTTCTTCCTTTTTAATCGCTTAACTAACAGACTGGCTGCTGAACCCCTAATTCCAGAATTAAATACGAATAGATGATACTAACAATTAATAAATAAATGTAAATGCTACAAAATGTCTTGGGATTTATTTATGTTTATAGAAAAATGTGAAACTTAGCTGCAGAAAGATATATAACGCATTTCATTCTTGTGTCCACACTACCTAGAGAAGTTGTGATTGTATAGCTCTTCAGATTTGCCACATATATTATGTGTCTCTGATGAGCATGTAGGTAGACAGTTCAGTGAGCATTTGCATTGACAGCCAGATGAGTATGTAATTTGACAACTGACATCAAAAGTATGTGGTAAAGACAACAGCTGTAGTCTGTTTACTTCTTGTCAGTTAGAGATTGTGCATAAAATGTTACATGAGGTGCTGAATCACATATATTACATGTATCAGTGACAAGCATCTAGGTCGACAACAGAAGTGTGTGACAAAGATGAAGGCCCTAGATTGTTCACTCCTTGTCAGGTAGAGTTGATAACATAAAATGGTGCACAAGGTGCTCATCTATACAAAGAACACATTTCCTATTCCTAGATTTCACGTGGAATGGAAATAGGTGCTGAGTGCACTAGGTATACATCATTCATCACTTGAGAAGAGAAGACATAACAACAGTTGTGCAGCATCTTGAATAGAAAGAACTAGATAAGATGAATTTAATTAGCTATATACATGCATATATTTATATACACTATTGCTGTTCTTATTATTCTTTCATGATTTACTTAGGCTAAACCTGACTGACCTTTCTTGGCAGGAATTTGATGTAGGGTTTCTGTCCTTTGAATTATCAAAGTCTTTTAACTAGATTTCATCTGGTAAAGTGTTCCATGTGTTGTGATGTGGTTCGAGTGTGGTTGTTGTAGTTGTTCGTCATATGGGTCACTCTAGGATGCGAGGAGATGACTGGATGAACGATGACGATGATGATAAGACAGACAAGCAGACAATACCGCTACGGCAGCCACAGCAGGAGAGAGGCAGAACACGCAACACGTGTTTTACATTTTCATCTATCTTTATTTCGACGGCACACCGCCAACGGACGACCAAGGACGACTCAGAGGCAGACACTCAAAGTAGTTCTGTTACCAATGCTGAGACTTTAGGTGACTCTAATTGTAGTAGCTCACTCAAACCACACACGCTCATTATATCTTATGGGAGCGGGCCTCCCCGAAGCCCACGGGTTATGAAAATGAAAATCTAGTGTGAAAAGGCTTCTAAAAATAACTTTTGTGTTTCTTTACTTGCTTTCAACTAACAATTATAGCTATATGCCTAACAATTACATAATAATTCAAATATACAATAAAACTACTTTAATTATACTTTAATATACCAATCTTTATATATATATAATCTAAAGAATTAAACCTTTAATAAAATAAAATCTGTGTTGGCGGGCTTCAGAAAAAGCATTCACACACATATAAATTGCAAAATACACAAATACAATAACATTATTCATCATATAAAAATACATCAATTAAAAATATAAACTACCTCCTTTCTAAATATATAAATATTAACTTCACTCACTAACTACCTAAAACAATATATGATAATAAAAACACGTACTCTAACACAGCTAGCGTCAATATAGCGCGCGCTTTAAAACAAAGGGAGTGGTCATAAACAATAAAAGCACGCACTCACCGGTGATTCACACTAGCGGCCGATGACCTACTTTGCTGCAAAGCGTGGGGATGCGACTATACACATAGCCTACATACACGATGATGACACAAATACCTAAGCTAACACGGGCTACACATGTTACTGACTATAGCAGTGAAAACAGCTAAAAGGCATATGGAACATTTTGGCATGTTAGCGAATGCCTACACAGATAGGTCCACTTGGCTAGCTAGTCATGGTCAGCAGGTTAAATATGCAACTAAATATTATAACTTGACCTCAGTGGTAAGCTAAGCTCTATAAGCACCACTGTGATAAATCGAAGGCTGGGTATTGAGTCTCAGACACAGGTAAATAGAAGTGTATAATTCAAGAGATAAAATGGTACAAGCCGTTATATAAAAGTTTATCAGCAGCTTGCTTCCATAAATCTAAGATAACTTAAGTGAGGGGAAGCTACCCTCATACCATCACAGTGATGTTGCTGCAAGCGGAGAAAGTCAGCTCTTAAGTTCCATCTAATATAAGCTGTGTACACAGAGTGGAGTCAGATGTGCGAAAGCGGCGGAAGCCGGAAGTGTCCCCTACATTCAATCAGTGGAGTCAGATGTTGTAGTTGATTTGTAGGAACATTATGTAATTACATTAGAATCTAGACCAGACTGTAATTTGTTAAGATTAGAAGAACATCTGGATAATAGCTATTCCAAGCTGGACAGCAGATTAGCACTTGTGCACATGAAAGACAAACATGGTTGAAATGACCTGAATATAAAAGATCATGGGTTCTTATATCCTGCTGATGTGGTAGAATAATAGTATCTGACATTTTCTAAATCAATATCTATCTGGTATGAGGTTTGGTAATACAAACATTTCAGAATTTAGATTGCCACTTCAGGGATATACAGGAATTGGGGGTTATTGGTACTTGTACTTATATACTAACATGTAATCATGATCACAGAATAGTAAGTAGTTATGTGGGTATATTTAGAGTTCACTGTTATTGCTACTTGTACTTCAGGGATTTACAGGAATTGGGGGTTATTGGTACTAGTACTTATATACTTACATGTAATCATGATCACAGAATAGTAAGTAGTTATGTGGGTATTTTTAGAGTTCACTGATTATATAATAGAATCATGCACATAAAAGAATAGTCCCAAAAGAAAGATAATCTTCCTGAATAGACATCTGTGACACTCCCCCTTCACATTTTACTAAAGCGGATTGAAGTCTCCAAATTTAATACATCTCCTACATGTTTACTGCCACTTGAAATTGTTTGCTTCACCTACACTAATTAATCAGATATCAGTACTGATGAATCCTGTTATCAGTTCCAAAACACACCTTCATCAAGACAAATAATCAGCCATTCTTTCTATATAACTCACTCTTCAAGCATCTCACATCTTAAAAAAATCATTGTTGATAATTTTCATTACAATTGTAAACACACAGCACACGTAAATATTTATCTAAACATAACATTGCTGTTAATATTAGCAAAACGATTGTGTGTGCTTCTAGTTCCATTGATTTGACTGTTAACATTGCTCACACACAAAAAATAATTCGAATGAAGGGAATGAAATTTGCATATAATAGGCATCCATGATATATGGTTACTAGAAGAGCTTAGTTTACCTTTACTTTTACATGTCAGGCTTTATCTTAACCATTCTGGATGTAATTTGAAGATTTGATAGTTTTATTTTATGTACACTAGGTGTCCATCCATGAGACTGACAATCCCAATGATCCCCGTTACCTATTGGTGATGAAGGGTGCCCCTGAGAGGGTTATGGAATGCTGCACTTCCATATTGTATAAGGGCAAAGAAGAACCATTGGATGACAATTACTGTGAAGAATTCAATATTGCCTACCTTGAATTGGGTGGGCTTGGAGAGCGTGTGTTAGGTAAGTTTGAATTACCATTATCATTTGCTCCATACATTAAAACATTCATCAAATCTGAAACGATTGGTTGAAGATGAGAGTTAAAGATAAGATATCACAGAAATGGTACTTATTTTTCATGAAAAACTCTGGTTTAATAGATTGTGATGGTGGCAGTCATTGCTTTCATATCAAATCATCTATATTTTACTTTCTGAGAACATATTGCTTTTAGACCCTCAGTATCAGCAGAAATTGGCAAGACTTAACTCCTATTTTATTATAAAAATGTACCAAATCAGACACCACCACCACCACCAACAGCAAAATTAAAAGCTGTCGTCTGTGATCAAATGCAGTACATTAGAAGTTAATGCAATCATTTCAATTTGAGTTGGAATTAAAAAACAGAATACCTGATTTATACTGAAAAATTGTTCCCTTTTATAGCAACATTTAATATAAACCTACGTGAGCTTAAAACTTACTATTGGATATAGATTCTGGAGGCAGCAGTCATATCTTTCATATCAAACCATCTATATACGACTTTCTGTACTTTAGTCACTTTTCACTCTCTGCAAGACACACACATGCTCGCACACTCATATACTACATAAAATATTTTTACTGGATTGTCAGATGATGCTACAGTATTCTTTTGTCAGCCTTTTAATTCTTATTAATACTTTTAAACATGCCAATCCTGAAACACAGACTTCAAAGTTCAACAAGAAACAAAAGGGAGAAGAATATATATATATATATATATTTTTTTTTAACTGTTACACAGGTGTTGTCAGTATTTGAATCTTGATGTAAGTGATTACAATATCATAATCAGAAATGATTTTTACTGATGTACATAACTGTGTTATGTAAATAGAGTAAACAGAGTAAATTTGCGATTTTTTTCATATTTCTCAAGCATTATTGATTTTATAGTAGTTCTGAATTGAACCACATATTTTAAGCAAATCAGATTTGCAAACTATAATATAATGCTAATAAATCATGTACCATTAGAGACACTAAAATATATATCTTTGGTTGGTATTACTCATTACCTTTTGTGATCTTTTTAAGAATTCATTTTAATATATATAGAAGCCATTGAATACAGATATTAAGCTTCATGGATTTTTGTATATTGATTTTTTTTTAAGTTTAGGAGAGATGAAAATGCTATATTATTTTCTTTTTCATTATTATTATTATTATTTAGCCTTTTTCTATTACTTGTTGACCATCATTTGAGAATCAGGGTCTCGGAATCTTACCAATATTCTGGGAGATCAAGGTTTTATAATGGATGTGGGCACTTCTGAGGAGTGTTGCTTTGAATAGTGGGGCAAATCTATGGTTTCCAGATAGTTTATTCAGGTAGCCTTCCAACTCATATGTTATGTTTCCCAACGATCCTATCACTTCTGCTTGTGCATTCCACAGACTCTGGATTTCTAATATGAGATACTGGTATTTGTCTGTTTTTTTTCTTTCTTTTATTTTTATGTTTCTATCACTTGGAACAGTGACATCAATGATTGTTGTTGTTCTTTTAGACTTACTGAGAACTACAATGTTGATCTTCATGCAGGAATCACTTGATCTGTTATCTCAAAGTCCCACAGTATTTGACCTTCTTCCGTCTTAGATTCAGATTGATGTACCCATACTCCCATACTCATTCTACAATTTTCATTCTGTAGTCTCACATAGATTTCTATTTATGAGTTTGCTACATCGTTATGTCTCTTGGTGCATTCTGTTACAACCAGGAACTGACACCCAGATAGTATATATTTTGTTGTTGCAAAGTATGCTTTTGGAATCATTTGTTTTATAGTGGCATCCAAAGTTCTGAGATTGTCATTCTCAGATTACAAAAATATTGTGTTATTTTTTAATTTTCATTTCATCTCTGCTCTTAAGTCATTCTTTTTATTTTTAGTTGAATCTTATTAATGGACATCTTTCATATATTCCTAATTGTAAATTCTTGCAGTTTTTATTTAGATTTTCTCATGAATGTTGGTATTAAGGGATTATGATTGTAAATGCTTTGAACTCCTTTGAGAATATGTTGAAATAAACAACCATATTATTATTATCATCATGATGATCTTAGATTTCAAAAATAATATTGGTCTCTACTTAAAAGAAAGCTTAATCTTTTACTTTTTAACACTGTTTTTCATTGATATGGGGTTCATTTAGTGAGATGTTATGATGCAAAATTAGAATGTTAAACTGAAAGCCTGTCATATTCTAGAACATATGATCATGGTAGCAAGCAACCTCTCCAACAAAGTAAGCCTTCTTTTTCTAAGTGTGCTCTAAGTGCTTAGAACTTATTGGAGAATATGCTGAAATAAATATCATCATCATCATCATCATTTAAAAATAATATTGGCTTAAAAGCTTGTTCTTTTACCTTTATCACAGTTTTTCATTTGTTTTTTCTTTACCTAAGCCAGGCTCTATTTGGTGAAGTACTACAACATAAAAATTAAATGTGATTCTGAGAGTTTGTCAGATCCCAGTCATCTGATCATTAATAAGACAGTCCCTCAAACAAGTCAGGCCTTCTTTTTCTGATTGTACTCTATACCTGGTAGTATTGTAGGCTACTTTACTCCTTTAGGATAGACTGCACACAGCTCTTTTAGCCAGAAGATAGAACACCACTCCCAGATCCAAGTACATATATGGTAGATGTTTCTATCAGTCATCTGGGACAGCAGACTTACATCACTTCCCACCCCAACCCCCCTTTCCAAACATTCTGATCTCCAGGATATTAATATAATTCTGGCAGTCTAGATACCACTCTAATAATAATAATAATGAAATTCTTACAGTGTGGGGGAAATTCATGAGTAAAAATATTGTTGGAGAATACATTGTAGATTCTGAGAAAGCTGCTACTCAGACTGGAGCTGCTCAAATAGCCTCATGTTCCAGTGTTCCAGCCAAATCCTGAATTACTTGCACTTGTGATTTCTTATCAAGTTAGCACTGTGAAGAAAGTCATTTGTCATTAGGCATACTTCACAATCTATAGAAGGTGTTTTGGGTAGGATATTCCTAATAATCAGACTGTCTATCTTGGACCATAGGGCATTGTGGGAGATGTGTCTCACATCATATTCAGGCAAGTGAGGCAATAATAGAAGACACAGTTGGAGTTTTCAGATAATCCAGTTGGGTTTGTTAATCTCTTATTGCAGCCCCACCCCCAACCAAGATTCCTACAGATCAGTGAAAGGTTTAGATGTTTAAACAAGAAAATGCTTTAGATCTTCAATCTGGACATTTTTTGGTATCAAAACCATAAAAGGATAAAGACCAATCATAGACATGTCCTCTCCAAAAGTGTACACCATCTCTCTGTCACAAGAAAAGCATGGAGCCAACATTATATTTTTATTTCACTGTTCGTGTTCGACTGCCTTGGTCAAAGGGGAACAACCCACTGACAATTAGCACTATCATAAGAGCTCTCAAATGTGCTAATGCATATACATATTATATATTAAATGTTTTTTATGTTCACCTAGTTTCATTTAGCTTAGGACTTATAGACTGTGTAGACCATAGAATATGTGTATCATACCATGCTTAATAATATTAAGTGAATGCAATTAATTCACAAATGTGTGTGTAGGTGTGTACACTTGTTTACGAGCAAATGTTAAAATAGGAAAGCTAGACAGTGTGCTCTATGGGAAATCCAGAAGCTTGCCTAGGTAGTGGAGTACGTGCATTATACATCACATGCACCAGCAAAAAAAGTCACAAGACTGCAGAACCTCCTAGAATTTTCAAGGAAAGATAAAAGGAGGAACTGAAGGGTTAGAAATTTCATGAGAACGGGAACTTTTTGTGAAAGTGACATGAAGACAGTAACTTCATAAAGAACAACATTTTTTGTGGTGAGATTTCGGTTTAACAGAAACTACATCGTGCCCACTAGGGAAAGTTGGAAATATCTCTTTTCCTTATCCTTCTCATCCCTTGTACACTAAGTATCATAAACAATGAGGCAACATGTTTGTAAATACATCATGGTGAAATGAAAAGTTCAATGCTTCAGATCAGCCTTGTGTGTAACGTCCTTTGTACACCATCATAGACAGATGAGTCATTCAGTTCTCTATCTGGGCTCTGTCCTGGAACATTCTGTTCCTTGTGTGAAGGAGTGGATTCTTCTCAGACCAGAGCACATTTGGAGAAGGTATTCCATTCACGACTATGAGGTCACATTCACTCGATGAAGAAGGGTGACAGCGCCAGAATGTCGTTGAGGCCCACCTGACTACTGGAGGCCAGCGAATCCAGTGACAGTTGTCACTACGGCGACAGCCAAGGCTACCAGACTCAGTCCACGCAAAGAGGTCTAGAACAGTGATTCAAACAATCATTGTTGTGAGCGACACTATGACTTTGCGTCATCCCTCTTCGAACATTAAAAATAGAGGCAATGCTTAATAAGTGCACTTAGAACATTTGCAGTAGATTTAAGAAAAAAGAACATTTTATTCTTACCAGGACAAACATTTTGATATATGTAAAAAGAATTCAAGTATGGTGGTTAATCCATGCTGTGTGTGAATTTTCTCTTGTTGGCAGTAGTGTTTACTACACAAAAATTTTGTATTTATTTTTTTGACTTTTTTTTTTAATTTCATCATTTTCATCTACCCCCTCCCCAGAGTGTACATCATTCAAAAGGTGCGTGATTGAATTAACCACTAGGGTAATAAAACCTAAGTCATACTTTCTGAAAAACTAGTTATTCTCAGTTTTTGAAAGGGGCAAAAGAGTTCTTGTTTGTATCGTTTCGTTGTGTTCGTCTGTTCGTCCAAGTATTCATAAACATTCATATTCGCATATTCGCAGACACAGCCAATAAGATGTTCCTTTGCATGACAGAATAAATTCAGTCCCCAGCCAATCAACAATGGTGTATGTCTTGTGGCTTTTGTAACATCTAAAAATCCGACGTATTACTGGCACATGTCATGCACTGCACCACCCCTCGCAAGAGAGACACCAGAGCGGCTAAACGAGACCCCCCCCCCACATGTGACACCATCCTTTTCAGAGTACTGTCCAATGGAATAATATGTGATTCTAATTCTAATGAGGCTTAACATAAGTTTGGATCTCAAAGATAATTACTCTCACATCCTAATAAACAAGAACATAGACATACTTCATTTTATATTCCAGGTACTGGTGAGTTCTCAGTTCTGCTATTGGGTGTCTCTCTCTCAGTCACTGGGTGTTTACATAAATCATACTCACTGTTATAGATGCATTTCAGATTTTTGACCCAAGAAATGATTCACAGTTATCTAGAGAACTTACTAAAGACACAGAAACCGGGAGATATCATCCAAAGATTAGACAATTTGACAAAGATTCTGCAAAATCTAGAGTTTCACTTGAATGTAAAAATATCAATTAAATGCCATCAGATTTTGAATATCGAAGCATGTTTTTTTCACACTCCAAAAAGCAAGGTTTCAGCACTAAATTCTTGCATCTTGAAAATTATAGAGAAAATGACAAATATAGTAGAAACTGATGGTTTAAGCCTTGAAACTGTCGACTCTGAAAGGCCAACTCAAGTGAAAGATGGACTTGAGAATTCTAGATAAAGTTCATCTGAGACCTGTAGAATGTACACTGTATAATAATGTCCCAGGAGGTGATGGTTAGATTGCACAGACTGTTAACTGTGATATCATTAGCAAAATAACTATAATCAGTAAATAATCCTCAAAAAAAGAGAAAGTTGTTCCTTAATGAATATTTCTTCTTTAATTTTTCTTAAACATCGTTTTAAAAGACAAAATTCAAAATGATACAAATTTAGAGTAACAGTTAATTGAATTTTGTAAACATACTTCATCTTTCAGGTTTCTGTGACTATTTTCTGCCATCTGATAAATTTCCACGAGGTTTTGAGTTTGACCCTGAGGGTCCTAATTTTCCCCTTACCGGATTCCGCTTTGTTGGACTCATGTCCATGATTGATCCCCCTCGTGCAGCTGTCCCTGATGCAGTTATGAAGTGTCGTGGTGCTGGTATCAAGGTATTTTAAATAAATTGTTTTTGTCTATGCATGACATCTGAACTGTAACGTGCCTGGTGCAGTTATGAAATTCTGCATTGCTGGTATCAAGGTATTTTAAATAATTTGTTTTTTTGGTCTATGCATGGCACCTGAATTTTAAAATGTGCGGTCATTTCCTATGTAAACATGTTTTATAAAATTAAAAACTTATTTATTTTTAATTTAACTTTTATTTCACTGTTCAGATCTTCTTATTTTAAATGTGTAAACAGACCTTAATAATATTTTAAATGTGTAAACTTTCTGAAGGTAATTATGGTAACTGGTGACCATCCGATCACAGCCAAGGCTATTGCAAAGAGTGTGGGTATAATTTCTGAAGGAAACAAAACTGTAGACGACATAGCTGAAGAACGAGGTATTCCTGTTCAGACAGTTAATCCCAGGTAATTGTTAAAAAAAATGTTAGAATAACATGTAGAGTTGTACTTTAATATTAATACTGATATTAGTGAGTTTAAAAGATCTGTCTGTCTGTCTGTCTGTCTGTCTGCTGTCTGTCTCCGTCTCTCTCTCAATGTGTGTATGTGAGAGAAAATTTTCATTTGTATAGAAAAGGGGATTTTTAGTGAGAGTAAATTCAACATATTGTTTAATTTTATCTTACTCAGATGTGCACATATTTTGAAGACTTTATTTTTTTAGGGAGCAGCCATTTCCCAATAGGTCAGAGGAGCAAGATCTAAATTGAGTGCACAGGTTTATTAATAATCCATTTATCTAAATGAAGACTAAAAAAGAGATCTTGTTGAAAGATATGGCCAGCCTTGGTTGGCTCTAAGCAGCTGTGGATTTCAAATGATTTATAGCAACTGTGCATGTGAGGTTTTAAAACTCAGCATTTACAAGTTACAGTCATTTGATACATTCAAGTTGATCAAATAATTTATAGAAACTAACACACTATTCATTTATATTAATAATAATCCATTCCAGCATGTCTAATTTTTTTCTTTTTCTCCATTTATCTCCTTCACACATAATACTATTTCCAGAGAAGCCAAGGCTGCTGTTATCCATGGGGGAGATCTACGAAATATGACCTCAGAACAACTTGTTGACATCCTAAAAAACCATTCTGAGATAGTATTTGCTCGAACATCCCCTCAGCAGAAGTTGATCATAGTTGATGGCTGCCAGCGTCTGGGGCAGATTGTAGCAGTCACTGGTGATGGCGTTAATGATTCTCCAGCACTCAAAAAGGCAGATATTGGTGAGATCACTTTTCCTGTGTCCATAACATTAGCAGTGATCTTTTCCTCTCTGAATATTCAAGTAATATATGCACTAGTAGTGATTTTGTCCTTTCTGAATTTCAAGAAATATACTATCTAGAAAGCGATTTTATTTTTTCTGAATTGTAATATATACACTAAAGAATGATCTTATACTGTCTGAATATTCAAGTAGTATACTAACCCCCAAATAGGCTCCAGTGTTTGGTATATAGGCAGAAAGATAAGAAACTTATACAGTCGAACCCGGATAATTCGACGGCCTAGGGGTTTGCCAAAAAGTGTTGAGATAACTGATGATCGAGATTACTAAAAAACCAATATGGCAGCAATATATTACATTTCTATAAGTATAACATGCTTGAAATTTCTTTATGCTATAAAAATGTACATACATGTACATGTTTGCTAACAACAAAAGGTTTATGTACATGTGGTTAATATGGTTTCTTTACAAAGTCTAAACTGCTTTGTTGCTTTTTGCCTTTAACATTCTACTTGAAAACAAATGCTTCAATATTACTTATAGCGTGCTTGAAATTTCTTTATGTACATGATGTGCGTTAATAAATGAGACTGTACAGGGACATGTTTTTCATATTTTTACACTACAGTGTTGCCGTGATTTGTTTGATGACGCGATCAGCTTGTTATAAAATGTACATACATGTACATGAATGTTTTTGATATTTTTACACAACAGCGTTGCCGTGATTTGTTTGATGACGTGATCAGCTTGTTATAAAATGTACATACATGATCATTAATGTTTAAAATCAGAAAAAATTGTACTTTTACAAATTATTTTACATGATTTATGATTATATTTTTAAAATTGTTATTCTATTTATTTATTTTTGGGAGAACTATAATCAGTGAATGGTTGGGATAGAAAGCATGTCTGATACCTGCAGGGCATCAGTGATAGGCTCAGACAGTGGTATCCTAATGAACAGCAATGATGGAAATAAGCCAAATTATAACTAGAAACAACTATATTTCCATTTATAGCTAGGTACTAATAGACCAGGTCCTAAAACCTTTATCCAGAGTTTTGCCAGCTCACTTTACTAACTATATGACTATGACCTTTTTTTAAACAAATCTTTTCCTAAAAAATAAATCATCCAAGATATGTCAGTAACTATCCACAAAATCAAATATTTATCAAACCATAGAAATTGAATCAAATTGAAAGGAGTGCAACAAATTCTGCACAAGTACTGCGTGATTGCTAGTGTTTTCAGTTTTAATTTTTAATTGCACATATCTGAATATCAGTATCAAAGCTGACTTGTTGCCTGCTAAAACTAAATTTTTGTTCAAGCTCATGATTGGTATTCAAGATAATAATGTTGATTCCTTTTGAAAACATACTGAATATTTTTTCTACTTTCATCATCAGTCAAGTTTTTTTTAAGTATGAGGATATTTATGAAGTCTTTTATTTTGGAAGAACATTATTATGATCAGATTTATATTAAAACTGCTGATTTATTGGCTTAAGAGAAAGTTACAATAACTTTTTCCATGTTTTTTATTAGTAAGGGCTGAGAAAGGAAATATGTGAAAAGTACAAAATGTATTTTCATATTTACAGAGCACTGTATGGTGAGTTTATTTTAATAATCGGTTAACTATAAAGAACTAGAAGTTTTATAAATATATCAAAATAAGCATTTTTTTGCCCATGTATAAACTGCTGTTTCACATCCTTATGAAGGTTGTCAATGTTTAGCAGAATTTAGTGTAATGCCATATTTCATGATAAAATGAATTTAAATGGTTGCATTTTTCAGGTGTTGCTATGGGCATTGCTGGTAGTGATGTCAGTAAGCAGGCTGCTGACATGATTTTACTGGATGACAATTTTGCTTCTATTGTCACTGGTGTTGAGGAAGGTCAGTTTTATATAAAGGGAGACACTAAATTGACATGATGGTTTCAATATTAAAAATGCATTTTGAGTTGACACAGTTTTGACCTCTATGGCACTCCTATAATTTGATATTGAATATAATTTTAATAAAAATGTTTTATATATGAAAATAAAGTTAGTTTTGAATGTGTGTTTTTATTAATTGCAGGAAAGTAATTGTACAAGTCTCTCTACTAGATCAATATTTTTTTTTACAGTCATCCTAAATATATCAATTATATTATGTATGTGCTGATTATTAAACTGTTTACTAAAATTATGGCCTAGATTTCGCAAGTTACTTTCTGTTCATAAAATTCGTTGTTCTTTGTTCAAATAGTTGCAAATGGTGGGAAATATTATTTCTATACTATACTTTCTAGTTGGTTGTAGTTGTAAATATGTCTACCTTTTGATTTTATGTGTGCATGCATGTATTGAATCCACTTCTTACTGAAGTAAACAAGTTGAAAACAAAATGCTCTATAAATAAGAAATGCATTATAAAAGTTTAACATGTTAAGTGGTTTAAAATAAACAGTTTTCAGTATAATTTTCGCTCATCTCTGACATTAAAATATTAAGTATGCACTTTCATGCACTAAATACTTTCAATTTAGCAACCTGACATTTAATAAACTGTAAAAGTGCAAGCAAAGATAATGAGAACTAAGTTTCACATTTACTTTTCACAATATCTAAAATTTATCTGACATTTAAAATTTCTCAGAAATGTTTTATTTGGTAAATAAATAACAATTACTGTCAGTGGCAGTAGCTTTTGACTTGTCATAGACTTGAACAGAAAAGTCAAACTGTTTTTGCGTGTGAAGAAAGCAAGAGAAAAAGTAAAAGGGAGCGGGGGGAGAAGGAGGAAAGTAGAGTAGTAAATGTGTAGAGGTCATTGAAATGTCAAACAGGTATACCAGATATCTATAAACCGTTCTTTTTTGTGATAAATTTACATGTATGTGTTCTGCCTTAGCTGTCCAAATTTCAAATTTCTAAAACCTTGAATGAAAACAAAACATAGTGTTGTGTCGACTGATCGCTCATAGATGATATTGAAACTAGGTTAGCTAAATCATTTGCTAATCAATGCTTATACCAGACTGCAAGTTTGACATTGAGCTTAGGAACAAATGAAGAATTTGCACAGGAAATAAATTTACAGTGCATTGATGTACATACATGTACTGTCATTTGTATGCTGGATGTATACTGTAATACTGTCATCAAGAGTCAGATAAAACGAGATTAAATAAAGCAAAAATAGTCTTCTGTTGATGCATTCTTAGCTTAGCAGACGTGTTCAAAAAACCTGATCTGATATGCCAAGATGTTGAAGTGGATATAATATATGTCTTAGGATTAGTGGCTGAGAAATGAAACAGTTTATTTACAAAACACAGAGATTAAATAAACACACAGATTTGTGGTATATAACTTTATTTTCACAGTAATAATTTAAAAGTGATTCTTTAGGGGACTATGAAAATTACTTTAAAAAACAATTCTCTGGGATGAAATATGATAAATGTATATAATAAATTGCTAAATATTGCAGAAAGATTTCATTTTGCAATAATTTTTCATATTTATTGTTCTGGTTTTTATTATTACAAGAATAAGAACAATATTTAAAATTCTACATTTAATTTAAAATATGTCTTTCTTCTAATGAAATAATTTTCTAATGTTTACATTCGCCACAGGAGCTTCTGTCATTGCTTAGAAGGACATAGATGCTATAAATAACAGTTGCTATCTTTGTCTGCTTTGACTTCTTAAAAATAATTACACTGAGATCTTCTTAAAAATAAAAATTGAAATAAATATGCTTATAATTACCAAAATATATTACAGATAAATGGGATGAGTTGTTTTTTTTGCATGAATTTTGTGTCATTTATGTTCAATGTTTCTTTTAAACTAAATATTAAATAACTGTTTGGTGTCCTCTTAAAATATTTTTGGATATACAAACATTTCTGATGTGAATTCAACTGCAAAGAAGTTTAAATATTTTTTCTTAATTTTTAATGAATTTATGTGATTTAAGAAAGCAAAACAGGGCAACTTATTACATAATTTCTTTTAAAGGTCGCATAATTTTTGACAACCTGAAAAAGTCCATTGCCTACACTCTGACTTCCAACATTCCAGAAATTTCTCCATTTTTGGTGTTTATTGTTTTGGGCATTCCACTGCCACTTGGAACAGTCACCATTCTTTGCATTGACCTGGGCACTGACATGGTGCCTGCCATTTCTCTTGCATATGAAAGGGCTGAGAGTGACATCATGAAGCGGCATCCTCGTGACCCATTATCAGACAGACTTGTAAATGAAAGGTCTGTTTTTAAGTTTTTTTAAATTAAGTGTTTTTCTTGTATATTTGCTTAGGGGTAAATCTGATAGATAGATATTGGTCTTGATATTGGTCATACTTAGTTCTGATGAAAGTAGAACCTGTACTTTTTTATAAAATGGTCAAAATTGTATTCTTGTCATCTTTCCTTTATTCCATTCAGTTTATAGGTATGTAAAATAGGTCACAATTATTTTTACTATTTTAAATACACTGAGTTCTTTGTTTTTTATGCAGTATATTTAATTGAATTCATATGTACTATATTCATAAGTGCACACAACCTTGCACATATGTATTCAACTCAAATCCAGGTCTATTAAGTGTCATTGCAGAGGAAGGCAATCAGTAATTCAGGTAGGATGTAGTGGCATCATCACAGTTGCTAGATGGTCAGGCACTTTAATAACTAATGAACAGTTTATCAAGCTAAATGTCAAATGCTTGATCTTGGTGTGATAATGAAGGTTGTAAATCTAAGAGCCTCAGATACAGTAACTGATTTCATTTGACTTCTTTAAGTTAAAAGACTGGCAATCTCATAATTAAATAGTTTATGCTCATGCTTGCTGATACTTTCAAACACCTTAAACACCCAATTATTCTCAGAGAAAGATCTCTTCGTCCTGTTAGTTCACATGAATAAATAAAGAGGTCTAAATGGATGTCGTTTTTCCAACATGGGATTTGGAAATAGTGTTCAGCTATTTTAGTTCTGACAGCTTCAAACCTTTAGAAAATACAGATTTTAAAACAGTTTATTTATTGCCTTACAGGATCAATTAAATTTAAGTTTTGTCTTGATTCATCAAAAATTGTATCCCTCAGTAATTGATCTATTAAATTAATAATTGATTGATCAATCCCCTCCCCGACAGCTTGCAAAGAATAGATTTTATTATTTGTCTTGTACAAGGTGACTATGTCTCCCCCGTACAAGACCCAGTTATATCTTTAAAATACGTACCTGAATAGTTTACAGACTTTTGTAGATGTATGTCATGAGAAAAATATATTTAAATTATAGTTCATGCAAATGACCAAAATGGAAATGAGTTCCTGTGAGTGAATGTAGCTTACCATGTGGCAAACTAGCAAAACGTCCCCTCACACATAATGCTCACACAATGGAAATCAGAATGAACAACAAGACATATTAACAAAGCTAATAATTAAAGAGACAGCCCATATTTAAACTGACAATCTGACAATGAGAAAAGCAAAAAAGAAAGCCATGTATTCAGGGCTATCTAAACACTGTCAACCTAGAAAAATAATTTCAGCATATTCCAACAATCGTTCTAGCCACAATAATAAGATGAACTCATACATTCCATTTCCTAAAGAAATAATAAGTCCAAGCAAGACAAAAAAAAGAATTATTAATAATTTATTTTAACTAGGTGCTGAAATGTAAATAATTAAAAACTTATGTCTTACACAAAGCATCTGCTCTTGAAATTAGTTTACAATAAAAGAATGCATATCTTACTCTCATGATCTCTAAGAATATATCTTGCTGTGTAGATCTCAGATATCTTTCTGTGAGGGTGAGGTCTGAGTCGATATCTTGCTGTGAGGGTGAGGTCTGAGTCGATATCTTGCTGTGAGGGTGAGGTCTGAGTCAATATCTTTCTGTGAGGGTGCGGTCTGAGTCGATACCTTGCTGTTTTTTTTTCTTTTCAGATTGATCTCTATGGCATATGGCCAGATTGGAATGCTACAAGCAATAGCTGGATTTTTCACATATCTTGTTATAATGGGTGAGAATGGCTTTTGGTATTATGATCTTTTCAATCTCCGCACCATTTGGGATTCGCGAAGTGTCAATGATCTTGAGGATTCATATGGGCAGCAGTGGGTAAGATTAAGATTGTTTAAGGTTGTTTTATAGAAATTAATGTATCTTTTTCTAATAAAACTAATGTAGAGTCTAATAAAGTTAAAATTGTATGTTTTAATTAAAAAAAACAAGCAAATAGTTTGTTTGATCATTGAAAGTCATTAAAAATATTAAAAAAACTAAACACTTCATTTTCATTGAAGACTTTGAACATAGGACTTATAAGTTTGGTCATTGAAAAGTTGTTGAATTTAATGCATCATGATTTATTATTTGTTGGAAACAGAACAACCGTTTGTCATTTTTATTTTCAGCTTGTTCTGCCATTACAAATTCAAGTCCATAGAAAGTAATCAATCTCTGTGACAGAATACAGTTTCTTATTCCATCAAGCTGGCAGGGGCCACATTAACTTCCCAGAAAATTTGACATCACTTGCTGATAATGCGTACCTTGTCCATAGAGGTCTCCACTATTACTTCTTTGAGCTTCACTACTTTGAGGACTGATTTGCAGTTTTTCATGAGCATATCACTTTCTTCACATGCTTCAGATATTTTACTTTGGGTTCTTTTCATTCTCTCATTCTCTTGTAATCCTTTTGAGTGTCTTTAGATCACAGGCAGAAATGATATATGAGGCAGACAAAATTAAATGTCTTTTGTTATATTCCTACATTTCTCTCTATCTCAGTGTAGTGGTGTGAGAGAGAGCAGTTTTCTTTTGGCCAAAGGTATTAAATTCGCAAGAGTGGCTTTGAAGGATTGAACTCTTAATATGTAAACACATTAAGCATGTACATGGATACTTGTTATTAGCTTGTGTGTTGTTGCTTACTGACAACAGAGACTGAAGGTATCTTTAGGGAAATGGATTTTTTTCCCTCCTCGCAACTAACACTTACTTTAATTTGCCATCTCATCTTTAAGAGGGCGATTCTCACCTGATGTTCTGGTTTATGCTGTGCTATCCCCAGTCCATCTGCAGATGAAGACATTTGATGAAAATATCCAAACTACCCAACCAACTCTCTCTCTTATGTAAGTCAGGTTCTGAATCGAAGACCTCAGTGCATAGTGATAGCCATAAGGAGAGAGAAGATGTTTCTGAAAGACAGAAATTATGTCATGTCATTGAATTATTCACTAGATAGGACTGTTTGTCCTCAACAGACCTTCTTAGTAAACATTAAGGATAAATTAACCACATTGATATAAATTGTCTGCATCGATGGACCACACGATGACATAAGGTCCTTCATTAATAGAATATTACAAAAGTGCTATCCATTGTTTATGTTGTTAGGTTGCATCAAATTGAGTTTCCAAATTCTGTAACAGTGGACAGGCCTGTTAATTTTCCCTATTCTTTTTACACTTTTTCCATGGATCCATCTATCACCTATTAGGGATAAATAGTCTGAACTGTCTTGATAAGCTTGATTCCAAGATGAGTGTTTTATTACCATTTTTGTCATTAACCACTCAGTAGACACATCATCATTTAAGTCGCACAGACTATACATTGTACATGTTTTATTTGTACATTCTGCTGCCATGCCTAATAACCAGCCTAAACCAATTGCCCCAGGGTCTTCATTGCCAATTTCTTGTTCATCACTATGTATATATTAAAGTATATATAATTTATTGATGGCACGCTTATATGATTGTCTTCGACCACCAGACATTAAAGTGAGATAATAATTTGAGAAGTGTAAGCATTAACAATAAATGCTCAGGGCTATAGTCCAGTCAAAGTTGTTTCTTGTTCTGTATGCAGTTAAAGTTTGCAATAGCATGAGATATTCATGTTCTGTATGCAGTTAAAGTTTGCAATAGCATGAGATATTCTTGTTCTGTATGCAGTTAAAGTTTGCAATAGCATGAGATATTCTTGTTCTGTATGCAGTTAAAGTTTGCAATAGCATGAGATATTCTTGTTCTGTATGCAGTTAAAGTTTGCAATAGCATGAGATATTCTTGTTCTGTATGCAGTTAAAGTTTGCAATAGCATGAGATATTCTTGCAGAGCTTAGATTCCTTTTGTCAGGTATCATACTTTTGTCAGGTATCATACTTTTGTCAGGTATCATACTTTTGTCAGGTATCATACTTTTAATACA
Source organism: Sinotaia quadrata (assembly GCA_028829895.1). NCBI lineage: Eukaryota > Metazoa > Mollusca > Gastropoda > Architaenioglossa > Viviparidae > Sinotaia > Sinotaia quadrata. The sequence goes on from CM054179.1 coordinate 49,157,024, forward strand.
AAAGAGTGTTGTTGTTTTTTCAGTCCTCTGTGTTGTCATTAAGTTCATTTGTGTACATCAGTAACATTGTGATAAAATTTTAAACACAAGTGTTTAATTCTTGTAAAAACTGTGGTTAATATTTATCACATTATGGAATTTGTTACACTGAAAGCACTCTGCTGAGGGTTAGAAAAAAGTATTATTCACTATATATTATTAGTTACGTATAACAGTGGCTATTAACACATTATTGATTTTGTCATTTTTATATATAAAATAAGCATGTAGTTTCTCAATGTTGAATTAATATATCTCTTCACCTGTTTTCCTCATTTCTTCTTTCTTTTGTATTTCCTTTTGTATTTGTTCATAAATGTGTTCTGTGTTCTAGAATCGTTAATCTTTTTCATCCAGCATCCAAAGTTGGGTAGGTGGCATTTTTATGTTAGTTTTATTTTGTTGGTTATTGATACATACATTACTTTTTAGCAAGAAGTCACTGAAAATTATTAAAATGGTCAAGGAAAGCAGTCACCAAATTTAATTTTGCTAATATTGTATGAACCCTATAAAAAGCAAGCCAGAGCAACCTTTAGAATATTAATATGTTAAGAATCAACTTAAATTTTTCTTTGATATCCTTTAAGCTTTAATGATTTACTTAAATGACACTTATCATTTGCAGACCTATCGCCAGAGGAAGAATCTGGAATTCACTTGCCACACAGCTTTCTTTGTCACAATTGTGGTTGTGCAGTGGGCAGATTTGATCATCTGCAAGACTCGCCGCTTATCCCTCTTCCAACAGGGGATGAAGTACGTTTTGTATAATTGCATATTGTGCAGAGTTGTAATTGCCTGTTTATCTTGATGACTTTTTTTCTTCATGATCAGTTGTTACTTTGACTTTTTTACCCCTCAGCATTTGTATCTATGAGGTGTATTTCTTACTTACATTCTGTCATAAACATTTTTATTTACAGGAATCGTGCAATGATATTTGCACTGTTTTTTGAAACTGGTTTGGCTGCATTTTTGAGCTATACTCCTGGAATAAACTACGTTCTTCGACTGTTTCCTCTAAGGTGATGATTGCTTAAACAGTAAGGTGTCTGATTTGCTAAGGTTTTGAACATTATTTTCTTAACAAATATAATTACATTTAATATAACCTTGATAGTTCTCACAGTTTGTGTCAATGTTGAATATATTGTTGTACTCACTGTGTTGTTGTGTTCCAATGTGAAACACCATTGCAGTAAACATTAGAGAGCTAGATAGACCCCATTGAAAGTGACCTAGTAAGCATCACACTTGCTTCTTAAATGATGATTGTTTTTTTTATATATATATAAGGAATAGAAAAGAGGAAAGAACTCTCCATTTTCTTACATTATACAGCAAAGTCCATCAATACACAAACAAGAATAACAGAATCATTTAGAGAACTCATTGAGACTATCAATATCTCACATACATTACCACCCCCCCACCCCCCCCACCCCAATATAAAACAGCTTGTCAAAGAGAGATGTAGTCTTGTCATTGACAACAACGATATGGATAAATATGCCTAATTAAAATTTATTTTTAGTTGAAATACTGTCATAACAGCTTGAGCATCATCTCATTGAAATGTTGTGTTAATAATATATATAATTAAGATTTGGCACTGCACAAAACCAGTATAAATTAGTGAAAATGGGGTGGGTGGGGGGGTCATGTTTGTAGGAAATTTTTTTCAGTCTGGCCTGACCTGCTACCACTCAAAAAACTTGATGTTCGCCTTCGAACCGAACAAGGTTGCATATGCTTGATTTATAAACATAGCGAAAGAACTGCTAACTCAGCATTAGATACTAGCACTATCTTCTATGTACAACTAATTATTTATAATCATCATGCTGACACTTCCCTTAATAAGACAACAGCAACAAAATATATAAGCATAAATATAGTGCACTTATGCCAAGACTCTTCATTCATACATCTACTTATACATTGCTAGACTACTCATGCTTAAATTATTACTTTAACAGAGAGGAAGATGGTGTCATTGGGTCCATTGCATTCATGTTTGAATGGCAGAAACATGTATTAGCCCAGTTGTCCATGGGCTGATGTTGTGGTTATTCATTGTTGCTGTCCCCGATGTTGGAGGGGAGAGGATGGGTGGGGGTGTCTTACAGAGTCCAGGCTAGTAGCATACCAATTGTGTACCTAGTATGTACACACATCCGAGATGTTCCCCCCCCCCATTCCTCTTACTGATGTTGTCATCATTGTTGTTGTTGCTGTTGTCCCTGGTGTCCATTGGGATATGCAGAGATGGGTGCTAGTGGCCAGTGGATGGTCAAGCAGTAGTTGAATCATGTCCACAATGGAATGATTAAAAAATCCCCACTGTGAATACTCTTGCTCTCAGTACTGTTGTCGGTGGTTTTGGTAGTAGGTGTTGTTTTTCATTTTGTTGTCTGTGTCTATTTGGCATAACAGAGCCACTTCCTCTGTTGTTTTTTGAGCTCTCCTGATGCTGGGAAGTGGTCGTTTTCTCTTATTTTCTTGTGTTGCCTTGATTTCTGATGGTTGTTCAGTTGTTGATGGCTCTGTTGTTGTTCTTGTTCTTGTTGATGGCTCTGGAAAGGGTATGTGAGGGAATGCCTCAAGGACCCTTGTGAATTCATCCAGAGCAGCCTCAACTTAAATCACTGCATCTGACCTCTCGACGGTGTCTGTCTGGACAATTTTTTCATTCATTTCTGTTTTTTTTTTTATCTTTGTGTTGGCTGTTTTATGTTTTTTCTTTTCCTCTTTCTTTCCTATTGTGGGTGTGGTTTGGATTTTCTTTTCTTCCATCTCAGTTTTTGGTGTCTGTGAGAAGGCCTGTTTTGATGTCTGGGTGGAGTTTACTTTCGTTTTTGGTGGAATTTTCCAGTTGTTTGTGTTTATTTCCATCTCTCTGGTTCGGATGGGTGTTGTCTGAATCTCTCTAGTTGTTGTTTCTGGTTTGGGTGGCTTACTCCTGTCACTTGGTTTGCGGATCAGTCTTTATTCTCATCTAGGTCTTTATCTTCAACATTTTCAAACATTATCCAAAATTGCTGGTGGAATTCTTTGTCAAGTTCTGTATCTCCAAAATTTATTACTTAAATCAAGGGACATTATGAATTTAACTTCTACTCACCTATCTTCTGTCTTCTGACCTTCTTATTATCAGTTCTCATCGAGATTGAAGTCTTCATCATCACCACCATCATCATCTTTTTTTTCTTCTTTTTGCTTTTGTTCTTCCTGCCCTGACAAGGGCAAAGGAGTGATGCTGGATGATACTCTTGTAATTCACCTTTCCATTGCTGTTTGGAATCCTGGTAATCTGTTGGATAAAACGCTAGGAGCATCCTGCCAACAACAAAAAAGCCCTCCCTCTAATAGTTTTATTTAAAGGAAAACCTTTGGTCACCTTAGAGGCTGGAGACAAAAGATTTTCAATCCAGCTAATCTTCTTCTTCTTATTTACTATCACTTCTTTTCCCCACAGGAATTGCGTGGAAACTTTTCATCTTCTTGATGTTCTCAGTTTCTGTAGATTTCCTGTGGGGCCTTCCTCCTTACTCTGTTCTAGGAGGGTAGTAATGTTAAAAAAAATGTGGAAGATATATGGAAGTTATGGAATTAGTTTTCCACTTGCCTGTCGTTGTTTACAGTTTACTTGCATGCTTTATTCTTGTGTCAGTTATTGTATGCATTGTTTTTCCTAGGAATTTTGTTAATATATTTATAGAAATTATTATTTTTTTAAAAAAATGTGAGGAAGCTATTTGTAACTTCCTCTAAGTTTGTGGTTTTCTTTTTTATTACTTATTGTGTAATGGTGTGTGTGTAATCCAGCTAATCTGCGGAGACATGGTTTGATATAGAGTGGTAGCAAATGAGAGACAGAGATATCCCTTCTGATTGTGATTTTTTTCATCAATTTCTTTCCTCACAGGAACCTTAATAGACTTTTCATCTTTCGATGTTCTTGATCTTGTTTTGCTCCTGTGAGGATTCCTTCTCACTTTATTTTGAAGAGGGCATTCTGCTTGTTATAGAGCATGTGAAGGTAGTTAGTTCTTATGATGCTTGTGGCAGATGTGTTGTTTTTATTATTGCATTTGTTTGTTTTTTTTAAGTCTGTCCTAAAATGTTTTAAAGAAGTTGTAGTGTGTTTGTAAGGAAAGTGATGAATGCTTATTGGATTAATATTTCTGCTTGTGGCTGTGGGACTTGTAACAGATGTGTGGTGTCAAAGATTGCTTTTCTTTCTTTATTGCAAAGTGGACAGAACAATAGGAAGTTGTATAGTGTTTTCTGTTCTGCAGTGATTGCAGTTTTTGTTCATCCTGAAATCTTGTGTATTAGAAGTGTTGAATTTAGTCTTAGTCTGAAAATGGCTTTGTTGTGTAAATTGTTGGATAAGTTGGGAAGTCTTGGTACAGTACTCATCTTCTAAATCTGTTTAATTTGTGAATACACACACTTAGAACATGTTAAGTTTTGAGTTTTGTTCAAACTTGAGCAGATTAAGGTGGAGCTTCGTGATTTTAGTAACAATTAGAGTAATTTTCAATGCACTATTTGGTATTTCACTTTTTGAAAGTTAGAGGCATTAGGTTTCAAGTTTTGTTCAAACTTGAACAGATTACGGTGGGGCCCTATAATTTAGCAATGATTTGGTGTAGTTTTGATATTCTGCCTGGTTTTTCACTTTCACCAGTGGGACACATATATTAAGAGAAGATTTTCAAACGCAACAATCTCTGTTGCTAGCTTAGACTTGTTGAGCTGGCTGTGTGGCAAGCGGATTCATAGAAGGAAGCAGAATTGTCCATTTACAAAGCAGCCATTTTGGTCACTAGCTAGATTGTTCTAAAGCAGTTGAGTAGGCAGATTTGCTCTCAGAAATCACAGTTACTTTTTCAAAGACTATATTAGTAAATGCAAATTATATTTTCAGATAAAGAAATATTCTAATGATTAAAGCTTACAAGTATTCATAATAATGAATTATATATAGAACGTTTGTGTAGATTTACATGAAATCTTTACTTTTAGATTAGATTTTAGATTTAGATTCATAAGAGAAATGAAATAAAATAGCAATGATTGATAAGTGGTATGGTAGCATCCATTCAGTATTCACAAACAACTGTCTAACATTGTACATTACATAAGTGAGTTAGATGCTCATTTTCAATTAAAATAAATAAATGCTTAATTTCAACTGAACAAGAATCTAACTCTTAATTGATGTTCTTGCCCTAACACAAGGTAGATATTTAGTTTGTTAATAAAAGTAAGACACCCACATGTGTTACATGATAAGAGAGAGAGGTGAATAAATCACTATTGACAAGTGTTTTCCTACCTCCAGTTTTATCTCCCTTTCTCTTTTCAATAAATTGTACAAACTTTCCACATGTTTCTTTACTAACAATGCATTTTAGAGAACTGAATTTGTAGGACCTAGTGCTCTGTAAAGCAAGTGTTAGCTAAATAATCAATAATATTAGATCATAGATGACTAATTAATGAAAGAACCATTTATCATTGTTCATGTTTGTTTACTTTCGTGAAAATTAAAGTTTTAACTTAGAAATACCATATTTTATCCCTACAATTATATGATTACCTGATTACCTTATATTGTTGTCATACAAGGATATGCACAAATTGTTTTCATTAAATTCTTCCCTTTATATAAGGGTTCAGATTTTCAAATATATATAAAATATAACATAATTCAGATTTTAAGAATAGTTATACATAACCTATATTTTATATAATGCTTATGCAAATAATTATTTTTAAAATGATGATTGCAAGGTGATGTAAATAAATCCTTATGAATTCTGTTCATGGATTTGTTTTTTCATATTTATATGCATTTCCTTAACTTTGGATATCATTACTTTGAACTTATCTTGCTTGCTGATACACTTAGTTAATTTAATTAATCTTGTTTGCAAGTATAATGATGGTTCATTGAATAAGGAGCTGTTGTTAAGTGTACAGCCCAGTTTTAAACTGTTTCATGTTTAACTTTTCTTATTACAACTAATCAGGGAGGTCATTATTTTGAAGATTACCTATTTGAATGAATTTCAGGTTTGCCTGGTGGATGACTGGCTTACCTTTCAGTGTGGCCATCTTTCTGTATGATGAAGTTCGCAAAATGATTCTGCGACGTAATCCAGGAGGATTTGTTGAACTTGAAACCTATTATTAGAGTGCAATGATTGCTGCAATTCACCAAAATTAGTCATCATTTATTCTTTATCAATTTTATTAAAAAAGTAAACCATAGCCAAACAATACACATATTCCATCTAATTTACTTTTTAATGGCATAAAAAGTAAGTTATTAGTATGTATATTATAGCAGGATCAAACTCAGGATCATGGTGAAAATAAGGGTTAAATGGTTGTTCTTAAGGGTCACGGGAGGATATGGCAGTGGGTGCATGGGTGGAATATTTAAAAATGAATGGTGAAATTGCCAATGAGTGGTGAGGAAAGCTGACCTGTTTGAATTTTAGTGAATAAACTACACAGTGAATATATCTGGTCTGTGAAGAGAGCCATGATTATTTTTTCTTAGAAAAACATGAGTATTGTTGATTGATAGGTGTGTTCAGGCACAACAAAAATAACTTGATCTCAATAGTCACCACATTGCAATCAAAGATTCAATCTGACAAAGCTTACTGTCATGCACAGAGCTAAAAACCAAGAATCAAAGAGCTCAAGCACAAAATGGTTAAGCAACATGGTAGCCAATGAAAAACTTTCGTCATTTTCACTTTAAATAATTTTAAAATATAGTGAAACCTCGCTATAATATGATAATTGTGGTCCATAAAATCGGATTGCATTAATAGTGGGGTCATGTTAATGTGGGGTTTTGCAATTACATATTTCTGAGAACATATATATGTATTCATGTTTAATGTAAAAAATCAGGTTATTATTGGTGTCGTATGCTGCTTGGGGTGACTTGTATTAATGCGATTAGTTCAAATCTATTTCAGCTGGCACGCTAATCCATCTATGAATGCCGATACAAATAGCAAGACTTATTATGGGGCGACAGTCTGATATATTTAGCCCCCAGCAGAATAACTGTATATATAAAAGAATTTAGTAATGATATACAACAATGATGCTAACTTACAAGAAACACTACACTACAATTATGACGCGGATTTACATTACATCAACAGCTAACATTAACTTTAAATAAGATACGTAAGAAGTAGAAACAATTAACAATAAAACTTTAATTAAAGAAAAGAAGTAATTATAAGGCATAAAATTATCAATGCGTGATAGCTACAGTCTTTCTTCATTGATCAGATTTGTCCAAATCATCTCTAGTAAATTGTTCAATGTTTCTTTGATCTAGGAAGATCTAGGAAAACCAAGGAAGACCTTTGGAAGACAAGACCACAATTCCTTGTTTGTTTAAACTCAACTTAGCGTTTGTTCAATGAAGCTTTGGCCACGCCCAGATTGCGCGCATCAATGTCCTCGCAAGCTTCAAAGTAAATTGCACTTGTTCAAGTCATACTTGCACACCAAGTCTACTTGCTCACTAGGTCCCTTCAAAAAGGGTTGTCTCTTCACGCTTTCTCCCAAGCCGTGATGGGGACACTACCAATCTCCTAGCTTCGTCTAGTAGGCATATGTGTAATGGTCAATGACACAGAAAGGTATTTATACCATCAAAACACCCACGCATCTTTCTTAAAAATTAGATAACTTTTGACCCCGCCTACGCAACTCCTTTGATTCTCCGCCCTGTACCCAGATGTTTTCATTTTACGCCCATGCAAAGGCCCAAACAACCCCCATCCGTCTCTACTCTTCCCGGAAGTTTGCACTTCTGACTAAGGACACATTCACATTGAATACTTTATTTAATTGTTTACTTCCAATGTAAATTGTTCAAACAAAATGAATACTCCATTCATGACAATTGGATGAATATTAAATGGAATGCATTATTAAGATATATGCAAAATAAGGACAGATAATATATTTATAGATTATTACTTTGAATTAAATAGTTTTACTAATTTTTATTTGTTTGTACAATAATTCACATTGACCAATAATACCCTGACTGACGTTTTATCTATCATAAATAGTGTATCAACACCATATAGTGCCATCGTGCCAGGCAGTTCATCCATAATGCATGTAATTCCATTGAAAAATTGCACACAGGATTAAAAATATTCAATAATTATGTCGCAGACCATTGTGTCTGAATTCAACATCAACTATATACATATATTCAAAAAAATATTTTTTTCAAATTTCAGGAACCACGCCACAATCGTATTATATGGATATTCAAATTCATACATGAACTCACCCCCAACATGAAGTTAAATATTTTTTATACTATTTTTTTCACGTACTTTGAAAAAATTTCATGTGCGAATGAATATATGAAATTTCGTGAACCATGCCATGACCACATTATATCCGAATTTGTGTTATCGCGGGGTTCCACTTTATATTTACCCAAATTTAATTGTCTTTATTTATTACTAACTTGTATCAATGTGTTGCGTGAATGAGAGAAAAACTATTGGTTATGGTTAACAATGTTTGCGAAACTCTGTTTTATAGGAAATTGCATTGGATTTTATTTTAAGTTTGCTAATTCCAGAAATCTTAGTTATATTGAAATGAAAGAAGTGTTTGTGATGAAAATACTCTGAGATAAATAAAGGATGATTTGGATGCAATTTTCCTGCTATTTGTGCTAAAATTGTTTTTGAAAGACACATTTAAAAAATGTTTAGATTTTTTTCAAACATATTAAAAAGTTTTTCTCATTTGCATGTAGCAATTTTGTATATCTGGATCTGACAATAGTCAGCACTGTAGTATGTGTAAGCAATTTAACATGTAATATGTCGATGAAGAGCATTGTTCACCTAGAGAATATTTTAAAGCTTTATTACACTGCATTTATGAGCATCTGGTCTAACCACCATCATTGCTTATTTCCAATTTGGATGTTTATATAATGGTTAACTCTGTAGTAGTTTCTATTTTTATTATAACTTTTGATCATATTATTCACATTTTTTCTTTAGCTGTTGTAACGAAAATGTTGTATAAACTAGTGTGATGTATTTGGATTGAAGAATTGAAATATGTGTGTGTGAGTGCATGCGTGAATATAAAGTTTGGGTTTATTTTCTTTATAGTCAGAATATTTCTACAAATTGTGAATATGCGGCTACACATAGTTTAACATGTGATTAATTAATTTACAAAGGTGTAATCAATACTTTTACACATAATTATTGCACTTAATATTTACTTGACATAATTTTTTATGAGATATATTGTTTCCAGGCCTTGCAGAAAGAATCAGGTTTGTGTGACAAAAACTGCCTGCCGTACAAATTGTGGATTTTTATTCTACACCCTACTGCTTGACATGTTTGTTATCTTCATTTTTTTTTTAAATTGGCTAAGGTACAGTGTAAGAACTAGTATAATATTATATTAATTAAGGTACAGTATAGTAACTAGTATATATACTAATGATCATTTCAAATCAAGTCATAAATATAAAAGTTAACATAATTTTATAAGACATGGTTTATATGGAACACTTTCACATTTATACATCTGACAGTAACCTATTATTATTTTCTCCTGGTGCAAGAGGTAGTGATGTATGTGGTGAATAGTGTTACTGTGGCACATAATTAAGTGTAATACAGGTAGTCATATGTCCAGTCAGTATAATGATGGATTAATAGCTGATGTGGAGTGTCAATCTATCCTGGGATCAGGCTATTAATTTAGGCAAGTTACATTAAATAAATATAAAACTCAAACAATACACATTAAGTTTAGTCATTAAAGTTACAAGGAAAGGCAGAACAGATGTTTTTTTTAGTTGGAGTCCAGTGTAGGGCAAACAGAAATAATTAAAGTAAACTATCTAAACTTGTTAATTTGACCCTGACCTCCAGTAGTGAGTAAAACCTAAGAGAGTATCAATGAAAAGTCAGAGGTAAAACTTGTCAACAATCACCAGAGGCTGGGAAATCTCAGGCACGCTTCCATCTGTCAGTAGAGTGGGATTAAAAAACTCGTTAGTGTGGATGACTCTTTGTTCAAAAGGGGTGATGTAGGAAACATGACAAAGGTAATAACATGAATAGAGGTACGAATTAAAATAACCTCTTCAAGAAAAACTCTATGCTCCTGCTGGAAACGAAGATACTCCAATTCATCAAAAACTATAAAATGTTTGTGTGTGTGTGTGTCATTTAGACTCTGAAAAAAAGAATGAATGATTCACTGTAACAGAATTCAGGAATCATTGATTCTTCCACCCTTTGTTTTGGCAGAAACTAAATGTATGATATTTGCTTCAGTATTGCGTGTGAGAGTATAATAATTTTTAAAACCACTTTTGTGTGAATGATATGAATATTGTAAATTGTAAAAATATTAGTTAGAACAATATATATATATTAATCTACAATTTTCTTCCAGTATGGTGAACTATGTCACTCAGATATGTTCTGCTCTTATACATGTTCACAGTCAATTAATTGTTGGAAAATATTTACTACTGCATCTATTGGTTTCAGGGTTCTTTGTCATTCATTCGTCATTGTTTTCCTCAGTTTAATTATTGGTTCTGGTTTGGTCTGTATGTGGCATTCTAGATCCAGTCTCCTATCTAGTTCCTTCTTGGTTGGAAATGAGTGAGAAAATCCTTTGTGATATCAGTGCTTGTGGAAGAGCCAAGTGAGAAAGATTCCCATGTATGAGTGCTGAAGCAGACGACAATAAGTGCAAGGTTGTCAGATGAGCAGTGTAAAAGTATTGCCCTGTTATCCTGAGCAGTAGTGTCGTGGTGTGTGTGTGTGTGTGTGTGTGTGTGTGTGTGTGTGTGTGTGTGTGTGTGTGTGTGTGTTTCATTTATACTATTACTTCAAGAGAACTGTGGCTTTGTGAAAATAAACACCATAGATGAATGATAAAGTTTTTGAGATAATTTACAGATAGAAAAACGAATTTTAGGGCAGGCTAGTTAGGTTAATGATTTAAATTGTACTTGATATGTATTTTTGATCAACTTGTTATTTATATTCTTTTTAAATCCTTTTATTAAATTTTCACTCATTTTCATGTTATTTCTTATCATCTTCACTTTTTTAGAATGTAAAATTCATCTTATATTGTACGTATTGTGTCTGTTTTGTTCTATATTTAACAGGAGATACTTGCTTGGGAGCTTGTAGAGTCACTGGTAGGTGTGTCACTCAAATGTTGTGTTGTGCTAGATTTTAATTAATTTTGGCGACCAACACAAGTTCAATCTGATATTTGAAGTCCTGATTTGTGTATTGGGCAGTTAATGTGTACATGGGTAAATTCTTGATTTGTGTACAGGCTAATTTGAGATGTTTGTTTATATTGCTGAAAAATAAACCTGAATAAATGTGAGAGTACTGTTGAATGAAACATTTTATGTCATCTTGTTTGTACATTCTACGATGCTGGTGCTTGCTAAGGAATTAAAGATTAGCCTATATCTGTATATTGAATTTATGATTGTTTGCTATAATTTTAAATCTGCAATAAAACACAGTAGATGTCTATCATTTGATTGGCATTTTGTTAATTATTGAACTCTTGTAAGACTTTATCAACCACTTTTGATAAAGATTCAAGTCACATTATTCTATTTGTACGCATAGAATCATTGAAACTGTTGCATTTCACGATGTGTACTTGATTCATATTTTATAATCTTTTATTATTTTTCTTATTACATTTATTATTATTAAATCGCTTGTTGTCTGTGAGTCTGTAAATTGTTAATTGTAACTGTCATGATTGTCATTGTTTGTCTTTCCCCGTCATTGTCTGTACCACGTGACGAAGCGGGAACCTTGAGAAGGTGGGGTAAAACGAGATGAGATAATAAAGCTGCTAAGCACTGCTGAATGAGAGACATGCCCCCCTTTATGTTAGGAACATTTAGCCCAAGGGTGTAGGCCTGTAGGGGAAAGTGAGACTGCATATATTTTTAAAAATTAATTCTTCAGATCTATTTGGGACACAGACAACACTTCATGTGTTAATTACTCCACCCTACAACCTTACATATACATTTTCAAGAAAGCTGGAGATAATTAAAAGATCAATGAAATGAAAACTGAAACAAGTAATAGAAAGTTTTCAAAGGACATTTAAATGTAGTATGAAATATATATTGTATTATTTGTGTTTTATGACTGCTTCTACGTTTTGCAGAAGGGCACACACCGACGTACAGACTTATATCTTGAATGGGAGATGTAGTGACATATTAGAGGAAGAGAGAACATTTTAGTAGGTGTTGAAAGGATTTTCTAGGTATAATTTTGTAAGTCAATGAGTTATTTTTCCTGAGGTTTTACTGTCATAGGATTATCTGTGCGCACAGACTGAAGCAGACAGGCTCAGATTTATTGTCCCAGGTGACAGACTGGACACTAACCTCAACACCTTAAAGTAGCTAGGATATGATTAATTGTCCCAAGTTACAGATTGGACACCTTCAGTTACGCACCGATTTATAGATTACCCACAAGCTTTTCACTCCCACAGGCCCTAAACGCACCAGTCATTCTAGTGCTCCACTTACTGGTATTACCATTTATTGCTGATGACATACACTTCACATGGTACACAAGTCACAAAATTGCAACCAAAGTTTGATTACACTTGTTTATATAAAGACTTCAGTGCTGTGTCTATGAAAAGATTTTCAACATTAGTACCCAGGATAACAGAAATAAGTTAATAAACATTAATTTAAAAAAAAAAAAATAAATCGAACAAACATAGCATGTACAGAAGCATAATACACTTTTTCTGAACTGTATTTTGTTTATTTATAACATTAGTCACAAACTGCATAATCAGAAACTCTGCTTTAACAATTTTATGTACTGATGGAATCAGTTATGAATAGAACATTATTTGCACTGGAAAAAAGTTCAACAATATAAAGACAATTTAAAAAATAAAAAGTGCATATCACACATACATATCGTCACAAAGAAATACACACACGCTCATATATATATATGTCATGAAGAAATACACTTTATATATATATACATAATTAATTAAATTTTGTACACCTTATGTTTTCTCATTTGTTTTTAACTTGCATATGTTGTTAAATGTAATTAAAAGCTATATTATTATATTTTACACGTTTTCTTTTGACATGTTAATCTAAATTAATAAAATATTTTACTGCGAACGTTTTGCTGATTTACTGCTGAGTTAGATGGAAATTACATGACACTATTGTTCCAGGCGATCAGTGTACAAACCTTCAGCCATACGTTACCAGCAATCAACCTCGTTATTAGGGTGGTGGTGGTGTAATTTTAAAATTAAAAAAGACAGATGAACTAAATTGTTAAATACTAAAGCTAGAAACAGTATATTTTACCGAAATGAGTGTCAAAGAGAGGTTTTGAAACCGAAATTAAAAAACACATTTTCATTCCATGGATTTCACCTTAGTATTTGCCACTATTTCATACTGCATTGGGAGTAGGTACGAATTAAATTATAAACTGGCACATGACATTTCACTATCTTTTATATAGTCGCTATATAACTGGCACATGACATTTCATGATCTTTTATATACTCGCCATTTAACAGGCACATGACATTTCACTTTTATATACTCGCCATTTAACAGGCACATGACATTTCACTTTTATATACTCGCCATTTAACAGGCACATGACATTTCACTTTTATATATTCGCCATATACACACTATGAACTGCACTAATGTGCGTATGCCAAACAGAGCACGACTTCTAGTATTGTAAAATATTTTAAGTGCGATAAACTTGTTGCGTTCGTAGTAGTTCCAGGACGCCACAAAAATCTTAATTCCGAACTTGCCGATTCTATTTCTATAATTATAAGTCTCTACTTCAAATGTATTTGAATTTGCCTATCGAGTATCCCCTTGATTCCTTATAAATCTTACTTCCGAACTTGACCGAATCAGTAATACTAAAATACCATCTGGCCAAACATTAAGCAGTCTTTATTGACTTTGTCAATCTTATTAACCAAATACTGATGTACCATTTGGTTTCCCGTGAGCTGGAACTGAACACTAAAGACAGATTTATATTGTAAATATATTGTAAAAGTATGAATATTTTCTAAATTTCGACTACTATCCCATTTACAAAAAAATTGTCGAATGTTGACAGTTGACTCCACTTTGGTGTAAAACTATATTGCAAAAAGGTTGACTACGTTTAAACATTTAAAAACAGTAACAAATTGCTACATTGTAACAAATCATTTCATTAAAACCATTAATACGTAAAAACATTTTCACCACATTAGATTTTATGTAAAGCAAAACAAAGTCTTGACAAAATATAAATTTTATGACAAAAAAGTCTTGACAAAATATAGATTTTATGTAAACAAAAACAAACTCTTGCAGACAAATGAAATGTTTAGGCGCAAAAGCAACCAGTGAATAGAACTTGTGAGCACACACACAAACAAACACAATGTTTGTTATTTTACTAAAAATTTACCAAATACTCAAAAGTGATAAATGACTTTAGTATGGACATCACCAGTGAAGTGTTAATTATGAATGTGCATTATTACAAGAACAAATGAGTTCACCAATATTATTATTTTAACAGTACATGGAATCTCCAATTTTTGATTAGAAATCAAAGACATCAAGTCACTACAATGGATGAGTTCTCAAATCATAAGAGAACCCTAACAACCATAAAATCGCTTCATAACCCAGTGACATAAAATTATTTAATACTCTGACAATAAAGATAACCCTCAGCCAATTAAAGCAAGTTCATTGGCAAAAAAGACGCACTAACTCCCAAAGCAAGCACAAGAGTCATTAAAGCACTGGTGATTTGTTTAAAATTAGCCAAGTCCATCCTCCCAGTCTTTCCAAGAGCACTTGTCTGTGCTCTTTCCCAAACATAATTATCAGTACTCTCTACTCTCTCAAACAGCATTGTCATTGCTCTCCCCTGAACATAATTATCAGTGCTTTCCCCTAACATAATTATAAGTCTCTACTTCAAATGTATATAGCATTCGTCTGTGCAGTATAATGGGAGTTCTCTAAAAACAAAAAAACAAAACGGATTAACATTATTATTTGCACAAATTATCATTTAAGTCAGCAAAATTGACAAAGTTTCCATCTTTTATTAGTTGGGATTTAAACACGATACATTCAAACGTAACGGTAAAATTAAAGTGCAATTATTAATTTTAATAACAATTTAAATCTTTTACATTGGGGTCAGATGAATCCAATAAATATTTTAATTCTGTAAATGGATCTGGTTGAAACAAACCCTCTCTCTCACACACGCACACACACAATATATATCCATAATGCATGCATGTACACACACTCATGCATGCAAACACACACAAGTAGGGCCTATATATACACTTTCTGAGGAGCTCCATTATTTTGCAATAATGGTCTTTTATAATGTGCCAATGACGTAAGAACTGTAAATAATGTTTTACACAAATGGCAGTAGTAATTAGACAAAAATGGGGCATCTATTGTCCGCAATTGCAAAAGTAAATAACTGCACACAAAAGCACATACAAAATATATTTTCATGATTTAAAACTTTGTTTAAAAAATATAAATCAATAATGGACAAACCAGGGGAGAAACCTGTTGTATTAATCAAGAATGAATTACTCTTTGCTCGTATTACATTCGTAATTATGGTTATGATTTTATGATAAAAATAAATAATCAAACATTTGCAAAATAAAATCTGTTACTGGTAGCTGAATTATAATTGTAAATATATATATATAGTATTGTCGATTATCAAATTGCGCGAATTATTTGGTTTGCAAATTAATTAAGCATAATATTATTTTTATTCGGTGAAATAGGGCCTACTTGATTCATATAATTACACATTATAAATATTGTCACCTTGTCTCGCCCGTCTTTTTGTTCATGTCAGTCTGTTGGACTGTATGATACTATAATTTGGGATTTATTTATGTTTGTCTAACATCATGATGTTAGAATTGTCAGATTTTACTTGGACTTAGAATGTAGTATATTATTAATCACCAGTCTTAGCTTTTTCTTTATTTATATGAGCAATAGTTTTAGGCAGTGCTAGACCAGATTCAGTCTGCAGCACTCTTTCCACAGAAATTATGTCAATAGAGCATAGAGACTTCTACTTACAGTATTACGTCACTAGAGCCTAAAGACCTTCTACTTCAGTATTTCGAGGAGGGCCTGACACCTGTTCAGAGAGGGTAGAAGAAAGAAACTAGCAAGATTTCTCCCAGTGAGAGAGAAAAGGAGACAAGGCCGATTTCCACACTTGACGGAGAAGTGGATGCTTGGGACACCATCTTACAGAGAAGAGAGAGAGAGAGAGAGAGAGAGAGAGAGAGAGAGAGAGAGAGAGAGAGAGAGAGAGAGAGAGAGAGAGAGAGAGAGAGAGAGAGAGAGAGAGAGAGAGAGAGAGAGAGTTTTTTTTATTAAAGGGCAGTACCTGTGGTTTAAACAGCATTGCTTGGTCACCATGACCCATGGACACAATTTTCAAGCCAGGAAAATGCAACTTAATTGTTGCAAAAAACATTTTCTGGAGAGAAAAAATATATATTTCTCCTCTCCAGACTCAGCTAAAATGATCATTACCGACCACGTGCTGACTTCCTGCTACATCAGAACTACTACGACAAGACTTTATTTCCTGCTATATCAGAACTACTACGACAAGACTTTATTTCCTGCTATATCAGAACTACTACGACAAGACTTTATTTCCTGCTATATCAAAACTACTACGACAAGACTTTATTTCCTGCTACATCAGAACTACTACGACAGGACTTTATTTCCTGCTATATCAGAGCTGCTACGATAGAACTGTTACATCCTGCTACACCAGAGGTACTGTAATAGGACTGTTACATCCTGCTACACCAGAGGTACTATGACAAGACTGTTACTTCCTTCTACATCAGAGCTGTAGTGACCAGAGTGATAACTCACTGCTACAACACTGTTTTCTTTGACTATGTATGAGTACTTTAACTTTATTTCTGTAGTGTTTCTCTTTCCTTCACGAGTGCTACACTCATAACAAGTGGTAAGAAGTGCATTTATTTAGTTAACCATCAGTCTTACACAGATTAGGGTTCAAAGATTCAAAAAGTAATGCTCGCTTTTGAGAACATTTATAGTATTGAGGGCATTAATTTATACAGGTTTATTTCTATTTCTGTGCCTAGATTAATAGAGTTTTATTGGCGCCTTCTGCCTGAATACATTACTATTTTTGGGAATGGGTTTTAAGTGTTTTATGAGTTCTAGGCTATATATTGTTGTTACAGCTGCCATGTGAATGTGTTGACCTACATCCAGGGGCGAAATTGTTAGTAATAACTGTAGTCTCCGTAATCTACTATAGTGTGTGCTTATAGTACAAGTCAATTTACATGTAGTCAGCATTGTTATTTGTTAGCTTTAGTTAATAAATGGATTGTGTATGGGTGCATGTGAGGTCATAGTTTAGTGCACGGAAGGCGACTCTCTCGCAAGCACGCTCTTCCAAGTTGTCTAAAGCTTATCCCCCTCCCCCACCCTCTTCGTCAATATTTGCAGTCATTTGCGTGCACTTAAACCCAATACATATGATTAATTTTATTCTCATGACAAATATATATTCACATAAAATTCGGTTCATAAATTTTTGCACTATATATGCATAAATGTTATCTCTTTAAATAATGTGTGAATATAGGCTACAATAGGAGTCACTGTTGTGTAGATCATATTGTTATATATGTAGTCGTAAAACACAATACAATGAAAAGTTAGGAATATCCATATTTTCCAATTATCCATGCACCCATTAGTCCGGATAATCGAGATCACACTGTATATAATGGGTAATTGTAAAATCCTCAAATGGTAGTGGTATCCATAAATTGTCAAATTTCCTCCCTTGGCATCTATGCCTGTACTATGTATGCATTGATCTCTTTGTCACCGAGTCTTTGTCCCAAGAGATCAATGGAAGATTATGTTCTTGGCATCCACATGCTGTCGCCATTTTTCCCCATGTATGCTGGCCACTGCTGCTGTTGGAACGGCAGTATTCGCGCACAACGCTTATTTTGTGTTGTGTTGAACGACTGAGAGCACGTACACTTGATACGTAATCTGAATGCAAATAAAGACAGACTGTTAGGAGAGAGTTTTAATTTATACAAATAAAGACAGACCGTTAGGAGAGAGTTTTAATTTATACAAATAAAGACAGACCGTTAGGAGAGAAGTTTTAATTTATACAAATAAAGACAGACCGTTAGGAGAGAGTTTTAATTTATACAAATAAAGACAGACCGTTAGGAGAGAAGTTTTAATTTATACAAATAAAGACAGACCGTTAGGAGAGAGTTTTAATTTATACAAATAAAGACAGACCGTTAGGAGAGAAGTTTTAATTTATACAAATAAAGACAGACCGTTAGGAGAGAGTTTTAATTTATACAAATAAAGACAGACCGTTAGGAGAGAAGTTTTAATTTATACAAATAAAGACAGACCGTTAGGAGAGAAGTTTTAATTTATACAAATAAAGACAGACCGTTAGGAGAGAAGTTTTAATTTATACAAATAAAGACAGACCGTTAGGAGAGAAGTTTTAATTTGTGCAGATAGGCGTACACACATTTGTCATACATCTATGCATTTCAGTGATACTAAATTATTTAAAAAAAATAAACAAACACATGATAACTTCAATTTACTTTTTAAAAAAATATTTTATTTAAGTTGATCAAACCACCGTGAATCACAAAAGGCTCTGAATGGAAAATGAAGAACACTAAATGATTAGAGTGGCAGTCACATGAATTATGGATGATGTTTTTGTTGCATGACTTAAGGTCACCTCTGCTTTCAATATTCGCTTATTTTGCAACAATACTAAGAAGGACTTTAGTTTCGATAACAGATAAAATACTAAGATTAAAAAAAAAATCAACTGCCTTATTTGTGTGCTTCTGAGTATAACTTTTGTGTACAACTCTATCTTAGTTATCAGCCTACACTTTTTGATATATAACTGACCCCCCCCCCCACACACACACACAGACACACACATATTTTCAAAAAATCTTATATGCATTATGACGCACTCGACAAAGTAGAATTAAGCTTTCTAACAAATTTTTTTGGAATATAACAGTGGGCGGTCATTTCTAGTTCTTAGCCAATAGCTGGACAGAAAGTAGCCGAAGTAAGAAGCCAAGTGTGCTCTGTAAAATTGACAGGTTTTTGTTTTAGTCTCACCTGTAAACTGTAACCAGCCTCACATTTCTGAGAATTGTGTGCAATTTTACAAGATACATTTGACAAGGTATTAATCTCACCTGTAAACAGTCAGCTGACCCATGTTTATTTTAAAAGGATTGTATGTCGACTGAGATTCGAATATGCCTTTATCTCCCAATTGGTGATTGCTGGCCTTCAGGCATTCAGCAGTGATCGCATGCTCAAAGGCGTCATGGTCCATGCCATAGTATTTATCTGTGGGAATGCTACAGCAGTTAAAAAGGGATACATACACAGTAACTTGAGAACGGATGACATAACTACAGCAAAACACGCAGCAAAGATAAAATCCGACTTTACTTAAAGCTGTGAATATTAGTTAATAGTCCTTAACAATCTGTGAATATTAGTTAATAGTCCTTAACAAGCTGTGAATATTAGTTAATAGTCCTTAACAAGTTGTGAATATTAGTTAATAGTCCTTAACAAGCTGTGAATATTAGTTAATAGTCCTTAACAAGCTGTGAATATTAGTTAATAGTCCTTAACAAGTTGTGAATATTAGTTAATAGTCCTTAACAAGCTGTGAATATTAGTTAATAGTCCTTAACAAGCTGTGAATATTAGTTAATAGTCCTTAACAAGTTGTGAATATTAGTTAATAGTCCTTAACAAGTTGTGAATATTAGTTAATAGTCCTTAACAAGTTGTGAATATTAGCTATTTGTCACAGGCAAGATGCGAATATTAACTGTTAATCCTTCTTAACAAGCTGTGAATATTAGTTAATAGTTCCTTAATAGGCTGTATTAACGTCTAGTTCTGAGCAATATATTAGCCATTAGTCCTTAGTAAATTGTACTAGGTTTTTATTCTTAGCAAGCTGCATACTTGAGAAGAATCAGAGTAAATATAGGGGAAATACACAGCAGTCAGAAGGAATTTCATGCCTTAAGGTAACAGTATATTTACTAATGGTGCAAATTGTTTTTAATGTGTAGGTGCTTAAGTTTCTCTTTATGCTTTATGTTCACTGAGTGTGTTTGTCTGCACCACTTCTCTGCACAAATGCAGCCACATGATATGAATATATACTTGGGGGTTTTTGTAATTACATTCGGTTAGACTAATACAAATTCTCACGATTCCCTTAATTTCTATGAATTCCCCTAAAATTTAATTTTATTTGAATTCAACTTGCCTATCAGTACATTTGGAAACAGTCTATGTTTAATGAACTATGAACCTGGTTAACATTTGTAAACAGTCTATGTATGTTTAATGAACTATGAACCTGGTTAACATTTGTAAACAGTCTATGTTTAATGAACTATGAACCTGGTTAACATTTGTAAACAGTCTATGTATGTTTAATGAACTATGAACCTGGTTAACATTTGTAAACAGTCTATGTTTAATGAACTATGAACCTGGTTAACATTTAATGTAAGAGGACGTCAATATTACTGTGCAATTATAAAAGTGGCATTTTCCTACCTATTATTTGAATTATGAAGGACATTTATTTTAAAATTAAAACCAAACCAAACAGTAATAAGAGCAGTATTTGTAATTAAAATTTCTTTCAACTATTACAACAAAATATACTTTAAAACTACTTTACAAAACGAAAAGCAAAACCTAAATTTTTACTAGGAATATGGCGTCGTGAGATTCTGAATAAAAAATTGCTAGCTCTCTGCTATCTCCTCTCTGCACTTTTCTTCCTTTGTTTTTCTTATTCTCATAGGTGGCACGAATCAGTTTAAAAGTACAATTGATTTCATTAAACAGCTTTTCGGAATTCATTATTATTTTTCACAGATACCTTCATTTCATATATACTGTTTAAAGGAACATCAGCACTCTATCCTATAATCGAACGAAGACAAATTAACTTTTGTCATAACTCTAAATACTTCCCGCAACATATCTTTGTCCTATGTCTACATACTTCTCGCAACATAACGGTTCATAACTTTCGTCCTAACTCTAAATACTTCTTGCAACATAACTTTCATCCTAACTCTAAATACTTCTTGCAACATAACTTTCATCCTAACTCTAAATACTTCTTGCAACATAACTTTCGTCATAACTCTAAATACTTCTTGCAACATAATTTTCATCCTAACTCTAAATATTTCTCACATCATAACATTCGTCATAATTCCAAATACTTCCTGTAACATTTCTTTTGTCCTAACTCAAAACACTTCCCGCAACATAACTTTCGCCCTAACTCCTAAATACTTGCAGCAGCATAACTTACAGACATGATACGTGTCAGTGCACAGACTGTCTAAGAAAAGAAAACATTACTTTGTACAGACATGACTTGAAGTACATTGACCATGGTAAGACAGTCGCTCATACAAGAAAGTTAAGACCCACTCGTTTTGGGCAAAACAGCCGGAAAGGGAAACAATTTGTGTCATCTATTGTTTATAACAATGACGGTAGTAAGTTAAACCAAAAATCTACTTACGTACTGTTGTAACTGAAGATGTCAGTGCTTAGAGATGTAGTATACATGTACTTTTAATTTTCTTTCTTCCTTTAATAAACACCATTGGCGAACATTCTACTAGAAAGACAAATCACGTGCTTAGCTTGTGTCACGTGTATACGTCATGATATGTATTCTATACCTTTACATGTCGCATAACACTATAAAGCAAACTTGTTTGGGGAGAATTCTTGCCAAAGACATCTCTAACGGTCTCCACAGCAAAACACAAAGTTCACGTCTGAATTTTCACAGATACAGACTTACTTTTGGGATCAAATCTTTCTGTTTCCTTTGAAAGTTTGTCTGCGATACACTTTTGGTCTTCCGGCAAGATTGCCTGTGTCTTTGCAGGAAAAAACCAGAAGGTGCCAAAGAGGAAGTCCACAGTGTGTGAAAAGTCGGGATGGTCAGCAGGAAGCAGCGTCGGTGCCAAGGTCCCCGTAGACAAAAGTCGCTGCATTCCATTATCATCGTGGGGCCCAACGTGTCGAGATTTTCGTTGTTTTGGCGCTCTGGATCTCCGGGGCCTCCCTTGGTTCGTATTCTGGGCTCTAATTGGAGCGGAATTGTCTGAAGCCGCTCTGCTGTGAGCTTCATTTTGATTGGTCGCAGCCGCAACGTGGACATTTTCTTCTGCGATGCGGACTTTGATTTGATTGGACTCCTCTGTGTTGTGGGCTGTATTCTGACTTCCCTGGGCTGTGTTGTGGGCTGTATTCTGACTTCCCTGGGCTGTGTTGTGGGCTGTATTCTGACTTCCCTGGGCTGTGTTGTGGGCTGTATTCTGACTTTCCTGGGCTGTGTTGTGGGCACTGTTTTTATTGGTTTCAAATGAATTGTGGACTTTATTTTGATTGGTCTCACCTGTTTTGCTGTTCTGACGAGTGTGAGTACTTGAGATGTTTACCTTATAATATGACGGTTCATGACCGAAATGATCGGTGTTGATTCTTCTATCTTTATCATTAATTATGTTGTTATTTTTGGAGTTAGTGTGATTATTGCTGTCATTGACTTTAATGGAAACAATTTTTTCATCCTTGCTGGAAATTGTAAGTAAATGCTCTGATCGCGTGTCTTCAGTGTTGTTATCAATATGAGTTGTATTGATTTCTTTATTTCGCTTTGAGTTGATCCCCAAACCCTCTGACTTTTTACTAGACGTGTACTGAGTGCCATCAAGCCGGCTTATATTTTTGGACAAGAAAGAAAACTGTTTCCTCTCACCAGTATCCGATTCAGGTTTGAAAATTTGAAATTTTCCTTCGTTGTCATTTACTTCTAAGCTTGTCATGCCGTCATCATCATTTCGAATATGTTTTTCAAAACTTTTCTCTCCCTGTAAAAGTGTATAAGCATCTTGTCCAGTTTCCTCGTGAGGGACGTCTGCTTGCAGTCTTGTGAAAAAACCAACGGGATCTTGTTCCAGTGATGTTTTGTGTTTGTGCCCTTTACCGCTGTATTCGGAATTCACTCGGATATTCTCTTCGCGTGACAATATCTTCTCATTTGGTATGCTAGAGTCGTAAGCACTTGAATAGATCTGATCAGCAGATTGTACGGGGGTGGGGACACTTTTTCCAAGAGCTCGCTCCAGCAAGGACTGGAAACTTTCTAGATTTTCTGATACTGGGACATCACCGAGATCGTTGGAACTTTCCATTACAGAATCGCCATTGTTTCTTTTCTGGAAGTAGTTATTGTAGGGTACGTACCCCTTGTTGCTCTGATCATACACATCCCTCCTGTCACTTTCCGGGTAGTATTTAGGATATTCATCTGCTGTGAAGGGATACCCATAAATGCCTTGATCTGATGCTCCAATAATGACATTTCTACTGGGGTCAGCAGGCTCCTCCATGTCTGTCATTTCATACGGGTTGTTGACATCGGCGGGAGAGTAAGGATTAACGTTGTAGGTCTCATGACGTCTTGGTAGCATTTCCGGCCCTTCTGGTGGTGCACTGATGAGCGGAGCTTTGGAGTTATTTCGACTCTGAGTTTTGAATAGCGGCCCTTTCTTGGGTCCAGGAGAGTGAGGCGCTCCATTTGGGTCAATGTATTGTGGCTCAAAGTCTTCTCTACCTGAATTTGGTTGAGTCAGGCCCCCCTTTCTCTGAAAAAAAAAGTTACAATAAATACAAAAGTGACAATAAATAAATCCATATTATATTTTAATATTAGCTGGTCATAACGTTACTTCACTCACTCATAGTCCTGTGCAACATTCAGAGCTGAAATTTGGTGTGCGTAATCTATGGAAACAGTTAAGGCTTTAAGCTTACAGTTTAGACTTTTTCAAATAGATAATACATTTTGGTATGCCGAGAGGTATCCATTATTATTAATTAGCAAGCTTGCGGTAAGTGAGGCAATTATCTGGTTTTGAGTACACTAATAAACTGATTAATATTCACTTCTATTTTATTTTACAATGTTCATTCAAATCTCTTTTTTCCTCCTGGTTTGTGTTCGTATAATCGATGTTTACCTTAGTTCATTTAGTCTGTCACGTGACATTCAAAAATTCATTTTGGAAAATGAACCTTTCATGTTATTAACTAATTTTATTTTATTTCATTTGATCTATGTGATGATGTCTGTACACACATACACAAACACAGGCACACATTTAATTTATCTAATTCAAAGTGGTTGTTTGAAAGAAAAACGTGAGGTACATTTGCAATAAATAATTTAAATTTAGTAATATAGAACTATATATAATACGAATACACACCACTGAACCTGAGAGAAAAGGTGTGATTGCAAAGATTTGCTTTTGGGACAAGAATACTACAGCAAACATTAATTAAGGTGTGATTGAAAAGATTTGCTTTTATGGACATGAATGTTACAACAAACATTCATTAAGGTGTGATTACAAACATTTGCTTTATGCAAGAATATTACAATAAACATAAATTAGGGGATCTAATAGTGAGGGTTTTAAAAATAAAGATCTATTTAGTTGCCTTTGAAGTAAGTGATGAATTAAGAATTTGTGCATTAACAGTTGTATATAATAAATTATAAGTGTATTAATATATTATTGTTTATCAACAGCAGTTGTTTTTTCTTGAAAGATTGGATATTTTACGTAGTTGTGCTTGTGTGCTTTATTATTAAACAATAATTTATTATTGTTTATCAACAGCAGTTAGATCTGTTTTTTTGAAAGAATGGATATTATACGTAGGTGTGCGCGTGTGCTTATGTCTGTGCTTGTTTTGATATGTCTGTCTCACTGATAGTCATGTAAATGTCTGCATTCATGGTCGAGTATAATTATATTCACTTAAATATTGATACCAACGCACACATAACAAATTTGTCTCAAATCTTTACTTTTACAATATTAATATCAGTCAGTGTGTATATTGTCTTATTTTATGAGTATTCTTTTAGGGCAATTATAAATAATTATTTTTTGTCATAGAGCATGCAGTGGCTTTATTGTATAAGTACCTAATGGGCAGTGGCTTTGTTGTATGAGTACCCAAATGGGCAGTGGCTTTATTGTATGAGTACCCAAATGGGCAGTGGTGGTTATTCATTGCTATAACTGATAGATGAATGAATTATACTGAAGAGTCTTTTCAGACTTTCGAGTTGTGATCAAACAGTCATCAAACATAATGAAATAGATATGTATGAAAACTCTAATTTCGGTGCTGAGGTTCGATGTTATATTTATTTATGTTTGTATTATACTATATTTATCTTGTTTACATTAATTACACGAATATTCTGTATTGACATCTCCACAGATCATCCGTTTACGTTGCTACCACGTCAGGCACAAATTAATTAAAGATATTTTCGTCTTATTCAATTTAATTGAATTTGTATTCATTTGTGTGCCTGTCATTTGCATTGTGTGTTGATGTGTTCCTGTTGAGAATGGAATAAAAAAACATGGTTGCTAAATATAGCTAAGTCAACATTTTTGTATCCTAAAAGAAATTGCTCTAAGAAAGCATGAAGACAGAGGAATTCACTCTTGTGGTACATAGAATCGGCTCTGAAAATATGCCATTAGTGCGCTTACCTGTGTGAACAAAATAAAAATAGGCGACCAAGAAAAATTTGCCTTCAGTAAGTTTACCTGTGTGAAAAAATTAAATTAGGAGACCAAGAAAAATTTGGTTACAGAAAAAATATGCACTGACCCGGCCTTTGTTGACCGATGTTTGGGTTTCCGTTGTTATTTGAGGAACTTCTTTGTCGCGCTGATTAAAACGCTCGTAAAGGGAATTGTATTCTGGGAGGTCACGAAGGAACTGCTGTGCTTCTGCTGCTGTGTCAACCCAGTCAGCGCGCTCTCTCTCCCTCCTATCCACTTCAAAAATAGATACGTTCAAGTTATGGGCAACACGTACAATACAAATTATATCAATGTAATTTAGTTTCTTCATGAATTTCATCATCATAATCATCATCATCGTCGTCGTCGTCATCATCATCATCATCACCATCATCGTTACCATCATCATCACCACCACCACTATCATCATTAACATCCAACATCACCACCACCATTATTTTAACCATCATTATCATCATTATCCATTATCTTCAACCATTCCTATCAATTATTATCATTGTCTATTAGAATGATCCATGTGACAAAATGCATCCAGCACATCTATTGTATATAGTATATATATCTAAATTTATTTCAACATGAGCTGCAAAATATATGCCACCTTTGAATTCAGAGAGAGAGAGAGAGAGAGAGAGAGAGAGAGAGAGAGAGAGAGAGAGAGAGAGAGAGAGAGAGAGAAAGAGAGAGAGAGAGTACACATTTGAAGGCTCTAGCTGGATCTACAAGTTCATATGAAGTAAATAAATCTACCAGTTTACTAAAGTTGACCTTGACCCAACTACGTATTTTGGTTTTCACTTGAAAGTATCACTCCACTTTACTACCATACAGAAAACATGGTTTTAGTATAAAAGGGGGGAAAGGAGATTTTTCTCCACTTGCTGTTCTGCCATTCTACCTGTGACAACTATTGTCATGAGTAAGGAGTTTTAATCATTAAATATTAATTATAGTATATTATATTTTAATTTCAAACACGAAATTTAAATAATGTAAATTTCTACTGTTACTCACACATTACACAAGGACCGTACGGGGTGCTTGAAAAGCTAAGTGGGTGTAACTTCATTGTAGGAGAAGATGGGTGTAACTTCAGTGTAGGAGAAGATGGGTGTAACTTCAGTGTAGAAGAAGCGTGGGTGTAACTTCAGTGTAGGAGAAGATGGGTGTAACTTCAGTGTAGGAGAAGATGGGTGTAACTTCAGTGTAGAAGATGGGTGTAACTTCAGTGTAGAAGACGGGTGTAAATTCAGTGTAGGAGAAGATAGGATGCCACACATTACAACAAATCTCTGATTGACATTCCAGTAGATGTAACACCACCGTTTGTCATCTCAAAAGGAAAGGGGAATGTGACAACTATTCTCAGGAGTAGAGAGTTTTAATCTTTAATTCTGTTCACGTTTTTAGACTTCCTGCTCCTAAAACAAGTCAGACGGATGCAGATTGGCGGTCCTCTGTCTTAAGAGGAAATCTAGGATTTCTTGTATAAAATACTTATTGTCACGTGCTCAAGTTTTTGGGTGCCATAGCAATTCGTTTAAAAATGTATGTGACATTCAAGTTTTTGGGTGCCATAGCAATTCGTTTAAAAATGTATGTGACATTCAAGTTTTTGGGTGCCATAGCAATTCGTTTAAAAATGTATGTGACATTCATGTTTTTGGGTGCCATAGCAATTCGTTTAAAAATGTATGTGACATTCAAGTTTTTGGGTGCCATAGCAATTCGTTTAAAAATGTATGTGACATTCAAGTTTTTGGGTGCCATAGCAATTCGTTTAAAAATGTATGTGACATTCATGTTTTTGGGTGCCATAGCAATTCGTTTAAAAATGTATGTGACATTCATGTTTTTGGGTGCCATAGCAATTCGTTTAAAAATGTATGTGACATTCAAGTTTTTGGGTGCCATAGCAATTCGTTTAAAAATGTATGTGACATTCATGTTTTTGGGTGCCATAGCAATTCGTTTAAAAATGTATGTGACATTCATGTTTTTGGGTGCCATAGCAATTCGTTTAAAAATGTATGTGACATTCAAGTTTTTGGGTGCCATAGCAATTCGTTTAAAAATGTATGTGACATTCAAGTTTTTGGGTGCCATAGCAATTCGTTTAAAAATGTATGTGACATTCAAGTTTCCAACGTGAAAAAAATGTATTTTCAAAATTGTATCATAATTTTTATTATAGTCTTTAGTACGCAGAATATATTATATAAACAACGACAATAAAACAAGAAATAAAGGTCAATATTTTAATATTGAGCATATTTACAGTTTCAATCATTTTGGTCTTTCCCCCAATTTTTTTCCTCTGACAAAATATTCATAGACAAAACACAGATTTATTTTGGTTAAAACAGAATGAAGTAAAATCTTAAATTTTGATTTTGTTGCGGCTATTAAAATATTCAAATTAATAAAATAACTACTGTATTATACAAAACAAACAGCGTGATAGTCAATAAATAGATAATGCAGTACCCGAATAATACACAGTTACTCCAGGTGGTTTCAGAGATCTGCCCAGAGCCAGAACTTTGGAAAACAGAGCTGTCTTAAAGCGAAGGCGGCAAAAGTCTGACCGGCTTTGCTCATGCACATTGGTACCTGTCACAATGTTCAAAACTTGCATAACTGTTAACATTGGTGTTTGTCATAATGTTCAAACCTGTTAATCTTTCCCAGCAACATTAATTGACCTTTATATCACTGTGGTTGTGTGCTTTATGTGGTGTGTGTGTGTGTGTGTGTGTGTGTGTGTGTGTGTGTGTGTGTGTGTGTATGTGTGTGTTAGTTATATAATATATAAATACAAAGAATGAAACATGCAAGATAGGACAGAGGGACAGACATAGATAGATAGATATTGCATATATAGATAAAAGGTTATTGACATTTTCAATTGATGTAATTCTATCTATCTATCTATCTATCTATCTATCTATCTATCTATCTATCTATCTATCTATCTATCTATCTATCTATCTATCTATCTATCTATCTATCTATCTATCTATCTATCTATCTATCTATCTATCTATCTAAATATGTGTACGTAATTAATTCTCCATATGAGTACGTTTGTTTTGCACTATAAGATATTATTTCAAAACACAATGTACAAAGGGAGCTTACTCAGGAGAAATTCTTAAGCATGTGGGAAAGGAGTAAATACTTTAAGTTGACGAAAAATCCAACAACCAAAAATCTACAAAAGAAGAAAACAGAAAGCAAAAACAAACAAAGCACTATTTTTCCTTTCAATTAACCTTTGACAAAGGTAAACTCCCCGCCTTGACCTTCATGTTCTTGGCAGTCTGCAATCCAGTACAAGAAGAGGTCATGACCTTTGCCTTCCATAGATATGGTAATTGGAGATGCTTGTGCACCAACGCTATCTTTGATTGCCTTTTGCATTAGTGGTTGTCCTGTTTTCCCATCCAGAACGTTTGTCTGCAGAGTAAACAGTCGAAATACTTACTGCTCTAGTAGTACAGACAAATGACTATTTAGCAGTACACACACGGAATGGATTACTGCTCTAGTAGTACAGACAAATGACTGTTTAGCAGTACACACACGGAATGGATTACTGCTCTAGTAGTACAGACAAATGACTATTTAGCAGTATACACACGGAATGGATTACTGCTCTAGTAGTACAGACAAATGACTGTTTAGCTGTACACACACGGAATGGATTACTGCTCTAGTAGTACAGACAAATGACTGTTTAGCAGTACACACACGGAATGGATTACTGCTCTAGTAGTACAGACAAATGACTGTTTAGCTGTACACACACGGAATGGATTACTGCTCTAGTAGTACAGACAAATGACTGTTTAGCAGTACACACACGGAATGGATTACTGCTCTAGTAGTACAGAAAAATGACTATTTAGCAGTACACACACGGAATGGATTACTGACAAAAAACAGCCTAGTGGTTTCACATGTCTTATCTAGAACAGACGTCTCTATAGCAAGCCATATCAATTACTGTTCACTAACTAACACATTAATGCCCAGCCTCTAGGCACAAAGAATGTAATGTGGACATTATATATTTGCTTCACTCAGAACGGTCGCCTGTTGATTTTGTCACACATTCTAGAGTAAATCATATACAAAACCATATATCGTCGCATTGATATGGGGTCAGCTTCATGGGCAGTTCTTACTTTAAGTAAGTTTGCTTGCATGTTCAGAAGAAATCAAGCAGCTTATGCAACAATATTACTGAAGATGACGCATGATTTATGTGCATCGCATTCTCAGAGCTGTCACCCATCCATTCCTTTTAACAAATTTAATTAAGGACCTGCTAATCAGTGCAAGAAATTTAACGAAGCCCACGTCATTGAAAAGTATGTACATTAAGTAATCATTTATAGAAATGATTCATATTTAGTTAGTTCGGTGTGGCTAACAACAATCCTACGATGAATCAATAAGAATGGGTTGCAATTTAGTACAATGTATATTTTAATAAAAGTAAAGACCTATAAATATTACATTCCTGGCAATATATTTAAGAGCTGTTATTATTACTGCATTTATCAGAGTAGCTCCATGTGTTTGAGAAAGAAAGTGCTGGATACAGTCAATGCTTAGGTTACATTTTAGAATTGACTTTCGAATCTGTATTAGTAAGAGGTTCAATCAACAACACCCGAAATTGGTCAGTGTACTAAATAGTCTTTGAACATTATCTGTTAGCAGAGATTTAAGAACAACAGGAAAGTAGTCAGTAGACTAAAGAGTTTTTGAACTTTGTTTGTTTGATGATTTAACAATACAACCAATTGGTCAGAAAACTAAATCACTCTTTGAACTATAATTGCTAGAAGACCTAAGAAAGGGCAAGGCATTGATCAGTAAAACAAAATCAGTCTTGGAAACCTTATTCATTAGATATAATAGGACCAATTGCAAGGTTTGGTCAGTTTTGAATATGTTTTTGTAAAGATTTGAAGGCATAACCAAAAAATAGTGACCAGGGATCTTTGCATCAGTAGATTTTGGAGGTTCTAGCCATAAAATAAGTTAAACGTTTATAAAGGTTTATAACTAAATGGTTCTATGAGAGCTGTGTGGCTATGCTTTTAATGTGTCCTGCATACCTCTGAGTAAAAGTATATTGGAAAACCAGGTCCGATTGCAAGTTTGACCAGAAAGTCTGGGGTGTCATCATCGTTGTAGTAACCCGCGGCTGGCGTGCTGTGAAATAGACAAACATTCGCTGGTGAGGTACCCTTTTCGAATACTACTTATATAAAGTACTACTCCTACTTCTACTTCAACCCTGCAGCTACTATACTACTTGGCTCTTAATAAGTCATGAATACTTGTTTGACGCATGCTATGAAATGATGTGGTCCGAATGACTGATTAGTTCGTGTTATACAATAACACATTTTGATTCCAAACGTCTTATATGTTAGAGTCATATACAGTAATACCGTACTTAAAAAAAATACAATACCATTTTGTAGTTCTAAATAACGCTGATCATACAATGCCAAACTGTATTCTAAATATTGTATTTGAACAATACCGTATTAATTGTATTCTAAACATCGCATTTGTTTAATTAATATAATGTTATATTGTATTCTAAATTCTTAAGTCATTCGTCATAATTTAGTAGTTCTAAATGACTATTCTTTTTTTATCACACAATGTTTAAACTGTAATTCTAAATGACACACTTTTATTCAAACATTTAATGCTGTAATCCTCAATAACTTCTAAACTAGTTCTACAATGCCTTGTGGTTTTAAATAGTCCATTTGTTGAAGTCAATCAAAACGCCATACTGTACTTCTACAAATACATAAAGTATTTGATATTTATTCATACTATGTCATATAGCATTTCCAAATAACTTTTAACTTGCTCAAATGTCGTCAAAATTTCAAAGAAATATTTGTCTGAGTCTTAAAGTGTCATATTTTAGTACTAAATTATTTATACAATTTACTAATGAAAAGTTATTTTATTTCTCAAGCCTTCTACGATTTGTTTCTTATCAAAGTTTTGCAGCGAAAGAACATACTTTTTATTTTACCGACTCCTACAAAGCTGTTAAAGTCCTGAATGATTTACCTGTAGCTTTCAGACATTGGTGTGGTGAAGTTCCAAATCAATTTATAGGTATGGCCATCATATGCAAGGACACTGGAGTTGAAAGGGGCGATAACAATGTCCCTTACACCATCAGCGTTCAGATCTATCAGCACAGGTGGTGTCATCACGCCTTTGAATTTATCTCTGTAGATTTGTTTTGCCTGCCACACAAAACAAATATTTTAAAATTTATCTCTGTAGATTTGTTTTGTCTGCCACACACAACAAAAACAAGATTTTAAATCGAGCAGAGCCATGCCTATTGTACTTTGAAGTCATCAGTGATGAAAACAATCACTCATACAGACTACATGTCATAATTTCACTCTCATCTCATCTCATCTGGTTATACACCAGCAACATATCCATTGTGAAAACTTTAGTGAAAAATCCAAGAAAAGCCTTGGATTCTTGACTGATATTTCTTCATTTCCCCATTCCATGTTGGCTTTCAAATCTAACTGAGAGTTCTTCAAGATTGCACAAGACCATGCCTAATTTTATTTTGATACGCAATACACCGGTCACGTCAAACACAGAAGTTGTCTTTTGTGTGTTTCTGGACTTGGGTACAGTATAACAGACAGATCTTGGTGAATATTTATACACGATATAAACAAAAGCTTTCCCGGTCTTTAAAAATACAACCGCACACGTTCATTAGCTCAAGGCGCCAATACAGGAGGAGGAGTTAAACTGATTGACAGATGAAGAAATTGTCATGCTATAATCCTGACGTCATAAACTGCTATGATCTGAAAGAAATTCTCTATTTACTATCTGATTCCCTACAATGTCGCACTGGAGGAAAGAGGAAAAATCTCTGTATTTTAATTTTTTAGAGTAGTTTGGAAGTGTTTAAGCCTTCTATGAAATTGTTTTGTATATTATTTCCATTAACAAGTATTTAGTTGCTTGTCTGTTACCTTTTACTAGGAAATGGTCAACTTGTTTTGAATTGTCACACTTGCATTTCTAACAGACTGGTACTGATACTTCTCTTTGTACAAGTGCTATTATAAACTATACATATATAATTTCATTTTTATTATAAAGATAGTGTTTGTCTCCGTATCATTCAATGTAGTCAAGTGCTAACTCATAAAAAGTATGTGCAGTTAGCGACTCCAAACTTGAAAAAATATCTTTCTCTAGTAAATATGATAAAGTTGTTAAAATGCATATATTAATTAATAAATATTTATTGTGAGCCATCCTAGCTGATTTTATTTATTGAGTTAAGGGAACCTTGAAATTTATTAAGTCAAATTTGTGAGCTAAACAACCCCAAAGCTTGATAAGAACTGACCTAAATTTCACCTACCCTTCATTGCAGTTCGCCTTACATCACCGCAACAGTCGACTGCAAGTTACGAGTTACATAGACTTAGGTAAGTAGTATATTTGAGCAGTTACAAGTTACATAGAATTAGGTAAATATATATCTAACAAGTTACACAGAGTTAGGTAAATGTATATCTGACAAGTTACATAGATTTAGGTAAATATATACCTGACAAGTTACACAGTTAGGTAACTATATATCTGACAAGTTACAAACAACACAGAGGTGTAAATAGTACATTTGACAAGTTATGCAGAGTTAGGTGTAAATAGTACATTTGACAAGTTACACAGAGTTAGGTGTAAATAGTACATTTGACAAGTTACACAGAGTTAGGTGTAAATAGTACATTTGACAAGTTACACAGAGTTAGGTGTAAATAGTATATTTGACAAACTATAAGTGTGATTGAATCAAACATTTTTGAACTTTGAACTGCGGCTCAAATTGCCAAGCATAGGTATAAAATTATTTATATTTGCACTTTAAAAGTTTGTGTATTAATGTGAATGCGCTATTGTTAAAATATCACTTTAAATATTTAAAAATTATAAAAATGCTTTGATGAAAAGCAAATGTAAGGCAATATAAATAAATAATAATAAGGTGTAATCTAACATTTGCCATTCTATTTTTGACCAGGTCATTAACAGAAATGACCCATAGACTTCCAGAGTGTGTCTCGCCCCCAGTCCCAAAGAGAACCATAGGTGTGGCATCCATTTGCAAGTAGACTTGGGGCGAGTAGTAAGTCTCGTGCTTGTCAGGTACTCCGACCCACGTCAACACTTTACCTGTCTTTCCACTCATTATTAGAAGTCGTCCTGATAGACGGTAAAGGCTGCCTAGCAACAAACAAACAAACAAACAAACAAGTAAACACAGTGGAATCGTTTCTATATGAAAATAAAATTCCACATTGAGAATAAAAGTATGTCTTGAAAAATCCATTCATCAAAATCAATCGATAATAAATGTGTTATTATTAGCCTTTTGATAATATAAAAAAAGTACCTTAAACTAAATGAGCATTTGGCAATTCGTGTAGAGATACTAGCCTAAACTAAGTGTTTTAGCATTTTCTAAACAACACGAAGATACTAACATAAATGTAATTTGATAAAACAAAACAAAACAATTAACACGGAAAGTTCTTAAATAAAAATTATTCAGCAATATGAAAACTAATGACAAGTCATAACAATAATGTGCTTACTAATGGAATATTTTGATCTCTGGAACAAAGACAACATTAGCTCTATCATGATCAGGTGTACAGTATTTGTATTTAAGGATATATATTAAACAAATAAAAACAAAATCATATGTAATACAGCAAGTCATTCAGCACGTTGAGTTTCATTTCTAAATTGTTGTTTAGTATACAGTCACTTAGTCTCATCTCATATAGAATATATTATAAAGGGAAATAATAAAGACTTAGTCTCTTCTCATGTAGAATATATTTTAAAGGGAAATAATCAAGACTTGAAGCCAATAAGCAACCGTCTTTGTAGACCGCCAAACAGCTGTCTTCATTTGTAGTATTACAGAAAGAGACATTTAATCGCTAAACAGCTGTCTTCATTTGTAGTATTACAGAAATGGACACATTTAATCGCCAAACAGCTGTCTTCATTTGTAGTATTACAGAAAGAGACACATTTAATCGCCAAACAGCTGTCTTCATTTGTAGTATTACAGAAAGAGACACATTTAACCGTCAAACAGTTGTCCTCATTTGTAGTACTACAGAAAGAGACACATTTAACCTGTCCTCATTTGTAGTACTACAGAAAGAGACACATTTAACCTGTCTTCATTTGTAGTACTACAGAAAGAGACACATTTAACCTGTCTTCATTTGTAGTACTACAGAAAGAGACACATTTAACCTGTCTTCATTTGTAGTACTACAGAAAGAGACACATTTAACCGTCAAATAAATGTCTTTATTTGCAGTTGTTAGAAAAAGAGACACATTTAACCATCAAACAGCTTTCTTAATTTGTAGTAATATGAAAAGGAGACACATTTAACCATCAAACAGCAGTCTTCACTTGTAGTTATTCTTGCGTGAGAAATATTCAGCAGTTAAGCAATCATGTTCGTTTATAAATATTAAGCCGCTAAACAACCATGTCCTTGGCAATCATAAACAGTTTACCGGGTTCTTGCAATGGATCCCCTCCGTGAGACACAACAATCTCGGGTACTTGATCTCCGTCTAAATCATTGATGTACTGGGGTGTGTACACGTTCATGATATCATTTTTCGCCTCTTGCGTGTCGAATGACCACAATAGACGACCACTCTTGCTGCTTACTGCTCTAAACTCCTGTGAAAAGCATTGAGACAGTTTAATGTAACATGCTCGTTGACGCGTTGCCGTGGTAATGCTAGTGCTAAATATATAATTAAATAAATAATAACAACAATAATATTAATAAATATAATAGTACATACGCAATACCAACAATCAGCTATTGGAGGTATCATAGATTGACAACAAGGAAATAAACAAGAAAACTACTCACAATACTTAAAGTCCTACAACCAAAAGCAGACTTAGACATGCACTACGCATCTCGGAAAAGGGGAGGCAAACGATTCAGTACTCATGACTCGAGAATATCAAAGATATCATTGAAGGAGAAGTTATAGATCTTATGGATTACATCTGGAATAACAACAAAGATGAGCCACTGATAGAAACATTAAAGATGAGTGAATTCAGATGAAATAACAAAACAATCAACATACAAGTGGCTAAAAGAGGCAGGTTTGAAAACAGAAACAGAAGCACTCACAATAGCTGCGCTAGATCAAGCATTGAGCAAGAAATCTACACAAAACGAGAATCACGAACATTTCAAATGATAACAAATGACTCTACAAATCCATGGATAAAACAACAGAGCATATCTGGATGTCAGGTTCTGGCTGGATCAAAATACACCCAAAGACACAACGAAGTGGCAAAACACATACATAGAAATGTATGTCAGAACTATGGTGTAAAATTCTCAGAAAGAGCATGGATGCACAACCAGAAGCAGTCACCAAAACAGAAGAAGTCAAAATACCTTGGGACTTCGAGATAAGAACAGCTGAGTGATTCCTGCACGAAGACCAGACATTGTAGTTCTCAATAAGTCCAACAGAACAGTAACAATCATTGATGTCGATATTCTAAGTGACAGAAGCATAAAAACAAAAGAAAGATAAAAAATAGAAAAATACCAAGACCTCTGATTAAAAATCCAGATACTGTGGAGTGTAAAAGCAAAAGTGATACCTATAGTGTTAGGAGCCTTGGGGAACATAACATCTGAGTAGGAAGGTTATCTGAATAAACTCCCTGGAAACCACAGACTCGTTCCACTACTCAAAGCAGCGCTCCTCGGAAGTGCCCACATCTTCCGTAAAACCTTGCATTTCCCAGAATCTTGGTAAGATTTCCTTCCGAGACCTTGGTTTACAGCCGACAGTCAAACAGAAGTCATGGAAAGAGTCTGAATAATAATAATAATAATAATAATAATAATAATTACAGTACAACTACTACTACTACTATTACTACTACAAAAAAGCAAAATATATTTTTTGAACTCGAAACGAAAACTACTGAATACTGAAATTTACTGAATACAGAAAATTAAAATTATTTACTAAAAAATATTACCACCACCCCCCACATCTACTTTACGCCATCCAACCCCCACCCAACCACTTAAAAATGCTCCATATAAAGAGGCGCCGATGTTTCTACACTATTAGCGTGACGTAAAAGCCCTAAGGCAAACAACACCGATTACTTCCTTATAAGTCAAAAACAGCCGTAGGACACTAATTACAACACGCTGCTACAGATGTAATCTTAAACTGAGAAATAAATGGCTGCAAAATAATAAGCGCCATAAAGTCTAAAAATCCAGCAAAACAGATCCAACATAAAACGAAAAACTAAGAAACACAAACTAACTCATATTTAGACCAGCTTAGAGATAAGGCAAAAATCGATAACATATGGGTGTATTTAGATAAGAAGACTCCTATTTGGTCAAGTTACAATGATTAAAAACAATGTCCCTACACATTCACATCTACAGCTGCTTTTCTAAGCTTCTTTAAGTATCACTTAAGTAGGTCATAAGATATAAATTCGTATATAATACACTGTATGCAGTGCACATGCCAGTCAATAGAAAATCAGAAAATCGTAACAATTAACGAAATATTATCTAAATATCTATCTATCTATCTATCTATCTATCTATCTACCTGTCTGTCTATCTATCTGTCTATCTATTTATGTATCAAGCTACCTTTCTAAGGTCACTGAATTATTTCAGTTTATATATAGATGTGACCTATATATACATTTTATTAAAATTGTTAGGTCTGAGGGTGTGCGCAGGCTTCAGTTAAAAAGTAGTGGGTGGATTATGATCGGACTTTTACTGTTGTAATCTTACTGCCCCAAAATTTACGATAGTCTATAGAGTATTATGCTATTTCATAAGAGAGCTCGCCAATAACCCTAAAACTACGAAAATAGTCAAGCGCATAAGGGAGCTCGATACTAAATGTGACTTGCGTGCAGGCCATGGCTTGTGATTACTGTGACCTTTATGTCTATTAGTTACCTAACAAAGATAATTCATATCTTTCATTTAATTAATCAAATGGAATATAATATCTTAGTTCTTCTCATAGTTTTTGTTTTGAGAAGTTCAAAGTTTATAGGGCTCCTTCAAAATGCCAGAGCAGATATTTTAAAAATAGCTACAAAGTTAAGATTGTATGAACAAATTTACATTGTACAAAGTTGCAAACAAAAACTGGAAATTATGCTATCTAGTCAGACAACATTCACTATTCTATCTAGTCAGACAATGTTCACTATTCTATCTAGTCAAACAACATTCACTATTCTATCTAGTCAAACAACGTTCACTATTCTATCTAGTCAGACAACGTTCACTATTCTATCTAGTCAGACAACGTTCACTATTCTATCTAGTCAAACAACGTTCACTATTCTATCTAGTCAAACAACGTTCACTATTCTATCTAGTCAGACAACGTTCACTATTCTATCTAGTCAAACAACGTTCACTATTCTATCTAGTCAAACAACGTTCACTATTCTATCTAGTCAAACAACGTTCACTATTCTATCTAGTCAAACAACGTTCACTATTCTATCTAGTCAGACAACGTTCACCCACTATTTATGA
This sequence comes from Sinotaia quadrata, assembly GCA_028829895.1. NCBI lineage: Eukaryota > Metazoa > Mollusca > Gastropoda > Architaenioglossa > Viviparidae > Sinotaia > Sinotaia quadrata. Next base: position 49,195,815 of record CM054179.1, read on the forward strand.
ATTCAGCACTCGTGTCATTTGATTTATCTTTACATCATTGACATCCATTGTGACTGTTTGGTGAACACTTCAACTTTGTTGATTTGATCACAATTTACTTATTGTCAGGATGACTAAGATACACAGGGCATCGTTTTAGGATGATTGCAGATATGTGGGACATCAAAATGTTTACTGATCACTGAGATGATTGCAGATATGGAGGGTATCAATAAGTTTACTAATGGTTGGGATGACTGCAAATATTCAAGACGTCACAAGATTTACTGATCATCGGAATAACTGCAGATGCATGAGACTTCAAAAGGCTTACTGATGGGTCAGGATGACTGCAGATATGTGGAACATCCCAAGGTTTACTGATCATAAGAATGACACAAGATATGCGTGACATCACATCATGAAATAGAAGAGGCATGACACAGGAAGAACAGTGTTCTCATAAACAGACAAAAAAGAAACACTGTTGGTGTTTCTATAGATAGTTAGATGACTGGCTCCATATACCAGTGGATACCAATTGGATACCAATGGAGTTTTCACAAGAAAATTCCATCACTATCTTGTTCTTGAATGCAAGGCACACACCGTGATGGACAAGAGAGCACTACACAACTGCATGAACAAACACTGGGTTCTCCAAATAAGATGGATTCCTTAAGATTCCAAATTTCAAGATGGTCTACCAAGACTTGAACATGGTATAAATGGTATAAAATGGTTCCACAAAGAAAAGTTCCCACGCTTCCAACAACAACCATAAAACAAAAATAAACAGAGTTACAGGCCGTGTTTATTGTGTGAAGGTGTCAGTAATTGAGTTGGTTTATTACTCTTAAGGTCAACAAGAATTACACCACCGTAACTAAATAATCAATTAAATATTTATTTAAAAACTGTGAACAACTGATAGGGTTTTGATCATGAGTGCCACAGCAAGAAAGCTGTATATTTAAAGACTAAAACTGACAAATGATACGCCTTGATTACAATAGACTGATTACTCCATGGTAGTATCTTCAGGTTGAAAACATTAGACTTAACCATACATTTCTTGATGTAGTTCTAAAGCTAAGCACAAACACCTTACCCTGCACATTTGAATTCTATCACCCGGTGTGAACAATTGTTTAGATCTATGTAAATGACTGAAAACTTACTCAGATCTGGTTATAAAATAATTAACTACAATAACAAGCCAATTATAATAATGAGGCATAGTCCTAGTTAATATGGTATTAATTTTAGTGTTTAGTCTAAGAGCCGTAATTATAATAATGAGGCATAGTCCTAGTTAATATGGTATTAATTTTAGTGTTTAGTCTAAGAGCTGTAATTATAATAATGAGGCATAGTCCTAGTTAATATGGTATTAATTTTAGTGTTTAGTCTAAGAGCTGTAATTATAATAATGAGGCATAGTCCTAGTTAATATGGTATTAATTTTAGTGTTTAGTCTAAGATCTGTAATTATAATAATGAGGCATAGTCATAGTTAATATGGTATTAATTTTAGTGTTAGAACGTAATTAAGCACAGTAATGTAGTATATGTTACATTTCTCATCTTAAAAGAATAATAGAAAATGAGCAAACACAGCAGACATGTTTTTTAACCAGCCAACATCTCTAAACAAACAAACAAACACACAAAAGAAAATAACAAACAAGGCCCACTAAACTACAAGTCTGTGGTCAAGCACTCAAATTTGACATGAAATATTCCTGCCATAACAGTACACTCAAAATGATATTACGCTGCGTTACATTACATCGTGCCCACTAACTTGTTGATAAACAAGAAAATAAAATATGTACACGTCAAGCCCACTAACTTGTTGATAAACAAGAAAATAAAATATGTACACGTCAAGCCTACTAACGTGTTGATAAACAAGAAAATAAAATATGTACACGTCAAGCCCACTAACTTGTTGATAAACAAGAAAATAAAATATGTACACGTCAAGCCTACTAACGTGTTGATAAACAAGAAAATAAAATATGTACACGTCAAGCCCACTAACTTGTTGATAAACAAGAAAATAAAATATGTACATCCCGCCAACTAACGTGTTGATAAACAAGAAAATAAAATGCGTACATTACACCCATTAACGTGTTCATAAACAAGAAAATAAAATGTGTACATCACACCCATTAACGTGTTGATTAAGAAAATAAAATTCATTTTTACAGAAAACACGAACGAATTCTGGTTTCCCTCCCCTACATTTTGCCAATACTTATTGATTGAAATTAGATACATCAAATTATCAAGCATAGGCTACTCAGTCATAAAAATAAATAAAGAAAATACCCGAGGAAAGGAAGAATAATATTAGAAATGGAAAAAAATAATTACAAATAATTAAATATGACAAGTAAAATAATTCTGTTTTCTTGAAGTATATTTTGCATTGATGCTCTCTTCATACATTTGAATTTATCTTTTTCCTCTTTTCTAGATGTGTATTTAAGAGAAGATGTATATAACTATTTTCCCTCTTTTCTAGATGTGTATTTAAGAGATGATGTAAACAACCATTTCCCCTCTTTTCTAGATGTGTATTTAAGAGAAGATGTATATAACTATTTTTTTTCTTTTCTAAATGTGTATTTAAGAGAATATATATATATATATTTCTTCTTTTCTGTATTTAGGAGAGGATGTATATAACTATTTTTCTTCTTTCTAATCTCAATGCTCAATATATGCTACCAGTTATGAAATTGTGTACATATTATAGTAATTTTACACGTAGTATATAACATTTGAAATTAAAGAAAATATTAAGAAAATAAGTTAGAGGAATTATCTTTCAACTAATATATTTTCATTTTTCTTGTTTCATCTGTAACTATTTTGGTTACAAAAAGCATAATTATCTTTCACATGAACTGTCATCCAAATTCAATTCACTTATTTACATACAACCATTTTAAAATGTCATTATTTTCTCAACCTGCAGTATTGTGTATGTCATTATTTTCTCAAGCTGCAGTCTTGTTTGTGTATGTCATTAATTTCTCAAGATACAGTCTTGTGTATATCATTATTTTCTCAAGATACAGTCTTGTGTATATCATTATTTTCTCAAGCTGCAGTCTTGTGTATGTCATTGTTTTCTCAAGCTGCAGTCTTGTGTATGTCATTGTTTTCTCAAGCTGCAGCCTTGTGTATGTCATTATTTTTTCCAGGTGCAGTCTTGTGTATGTTATTATTTTTTCAAGCTGCTGTTTTGTGTATGTCATATCACCAATTACCATTATACTTTTGCTATACATTTCAAGTCTATTTACAAGTTACAAATTTTTGATGGTTCCGTCATGCACTACCTCGATGTTTAAGTTACACCCAATAGCACTACGTTTGCATGTTGCGTATGTTGACATGTACATGTCACTGTGACGTGTCTAAAACATCTTGTCGGCTCAATGCCATCCTTTACTCCCATCTTTATATTTCACATCCTTTCTGCGCAATGCCATTTATTACCACGCTATTTATTGCTTACATTTCTTTACAAGTAATACCGTACATGAGGAAATTAAATGCAACAAATGAACTTTGCTATTTAATTAATGCCTAATTACTGTTATATGTTACCTCTAAAGCCATTGTCAAAATTACTGTTTTCTTCAACATAGGAATAAACAATTTAAACTAAGAAAACAGTCAGGTGTTGTGCAAACGTTAAACGTTACAAAGAAGGAATAACATAAATAATTTAACAAGTTTCTTTAGCATGGAATGCCAACCATTACTAACCTATTTACACGTCGCTTTCTTTGGCATGTAATACACCCATTACTGACCTATTTACACGTCGCTTTCTTTGGCATGTAATACACCCATTACTGACCTATTTACACGTCGCTTTCTTTGGCATGTAATACACCCATTACTGACCTATTTACACGTCGCTTTCTTTGGCATGTAATACACCCATTACTGACCTATTTACACGTCGCTTTCTTAGGCATATAATACACACATTACTGACCTATTTACACGTCGCTTTCTTTGGCATGTAATACACCCTTCACTGACCTATTTACATGTCATATGTAATACAACTATTACTGCTCTATTTAAGCATTGCTTTCTTTGGCACATAACACAAACATTATCATTCTAATAAATACTGTTGCAGGAAACTGTAAGTTGAGACTTGAAAGTAAGAAAGAATTGTGATAAAAATGAATAAACTGGAAACTTAGCATTTGCTCCCTGAGTCTATTTTACAGGGAAAAGCAGCCTTTCCTTGTTTTATCAGAACCTCCTGGTTTACTGATATAAAAAGCTATGACGTTTGTAGATGGCGAGAAGTATACACCACAATGTGTAAGTGATAAGAATACACTATACTCTGTTGATGTATGGTGCAAAGGTAATCTGAGTACATTGAGCAATTTCTGGTACAAGAAAGTTAGTTGAAATTGCTACACATAATTGTTGTTCTGCTTGAGGGCAATAATGGCGAAGGAGCTCTCAGTTTAGCCCCGAGAGAATAGCAGTGAATCAGTGTTCTACAACGTGAGGAGAGAACCACGTGGAAGTGATAGCCGTAATGTGAACAATAAACTTGAGGCTTTGTTACAAAAAGAACATGAGAGACTATTGAGGCAGCGTCTAAACCAGGTTATGTACAAACTATTATTGCTTAATAACCTCCATTTCTGTTCTCTAAGAAATATGCTGTGATTTATTTTAATACTAATCTATTGAACTGTGTGTTAGGATATAAGACTGTATAGATATTAAAATTAATCGAAAATGCTTTCATTGAAATATTGATGTCAAGTAATCTTTTTCATTGTATTTGTTTATATCAGGGGTGCATCAATGAGTGAAAGTACATTCCACACGACTGTGATCAAGGGAGTTATTTCGACGTGAACACGACACTCTCGCTGCATCTTATGATAGACGTCTGCCTCATAACTGTAGTCATTCAAGCATGACGCACTCCTGGAATGAAAGAGAGCCGGAGGGGCAGCACGCGCTCGAGTGCATTTCTCCAGAGCGATCGATAGCTATATTTAGTGCATCGTTCCGACGACAAGCGCGACAACTGGAAGGAAGCACGCCCCCCACCCCCATCTTCCTTTAACATATCGCCCTTCTGGTGACCAACCCAACCCCATAAACAACTGAAGCACTCGTTTACAATACTCCCACACTTGTGACCCAAAGGCCAGCTGCAATGCAACGTTATAAAAATAATTGATCAAGAGCTGTACATTTGATTTCGCTTACATTCGTTTATCTTTTAGTTGTCTGATCCGCGACTGGTGGCGTGCTTTTGAGCACAGCTGTTTTTAGGTGCTCATTAGTATACAAGTCCAGGAAACAATACCAGTCATAGGAAACAACACCAGTCACAGGAGAACAATACCAGTCATAGGAGAACAATATCAGTCACAGGAGAACAATACCAGTCATAGGAAACAACACCAGTCACAGGAAACAATACCAGTCATAGGAAACAATACCAGTCATAGGAAACAACACCAGTCACAGGAAACAATACCAGTCATAGGAAACAACACCAGTCACAGGAAACAATACCAGTCATAGGAAACAATACCAGTCACAGTCATAAGAAATAATACCAGTCATAATCACAGGAGAACAATACCAGTAATAGTCACAGGAGAACAATACCAGCCATAGTCATAGGAAACAATACCAGTCATAGGAAACAACACCAGTGACAGGAGAACAATACTAGTCACAGTCATAAGAAATAATACCAGTCATAATCACAGGAGAACAATACCAGTAATAGTCACAGGAGAACAATACCAGCCATAGTCATAGGAATACAATACCAGTCATAGGAGACTAATACCAGTCATAGTCACTGGAGAACAATATCAGTCTTAGGAAAACAATACCCATCATAGGAAACATAGGAAAACAATACCAGTCATAGTAATAGGAAAAAATACTTGTCATAATCATTGGCAACAGTACCAACCACAGGAAAACAATACCAGTCATAGTAATAGGAAAAAATACTGGTCATAATCATTGGCAACAATACCAACCACAGGAAAACAATACCAGTCATAGTAATAGGAAAAAATACTTGTCATAATCATTGGCAACAATACCAACCACAGGAAAACAATACCGATGTGACGCAAACACCACTTAGTTAATGGCTATTATTATTATTATCATCATCATCATCATCATCATCATCATCATCATCTAAACTAATTAAAATGATGAGACTCTTAATTTATTTTATTAATGATCCTCCAACAGACACCACACGTCTCTCTCTCACTTGGTGGTTATACGGGCGCTGTAAATGTTTTATCTCTTCCACAACATTTACCATCACACAATGTGTCTATGGGTGGAAAACTCCTTACTAAAGGGGAAGACAAATCCACCTTCAATCTATATTTAGTGAGCCCCATCCACCTACTTTCTTCTCAACATAAGGGTATCAATATGTGCAAGAAGGTCAATTAACATGTATCAGATTGGCTGTGGCTCAAATGATGTTAGTTTGTTGCAGTCTTTTGGAGTTAAACGGTCACAAGGGCAATGTTAGCAAGACCTAATTTGGCCTCCACACTGACCTTCACACCAACTGTAAGATGCCTCATCTACAAGATCTTTTTATAGTAGGTAAACTAAGTTACTGTAGCGAGCAATAATTACCACTTCATTCCCCTCATTGTCTTGTATCTTGCAACGAGCTTGCTCTCATTCACACTTAATCTTCACTTTGTTTTCGACTTAGTTCCTATTGAGCCTTTTGATTGGCAGGAATATGACATAATTTGTACTCATTCTACTAGCCAGCAGTAAGGTGGAGATAATTTATACTCAGTCTTCTAGTCAGAGGTAAGGTGGGGATAATTTATAATCAATCTTCTATTCAGCAGTAAGGTGGGGATAATTTATATTTAGGAGTAGGTGGAGATAATTTATACCTATTCTAGTCTGCAACAAATGTGACATCATTCAAAATTACTATCTCTCATTGCTTGTGGGCAATAAGCTATTTTTTTTTAATAATAACATAATTTTGACCACTTAACAGACGGCAAGCTAATTTTTAATTAAATTACATAATATTGACTACTCAACAGATAGTAAGCTAACGTTTACAAAATGTTAACTATTCATGGACATTAGTTAACCAGCGAATCAGACTGCTTTGCTTAGGAACAATACGGTAATACAAAGTTCATGATGTATCAGTTAAATAACGACAAATTTCAGTGTAGCGGAATTTTTGAAATAACAGTATCAACACATAAGAATTCATAAATATGTATTGTCGGGAAGATTAACCGAACAGACTGCGGAATTAGTTTTAGCCTGAAAGTAGTTATCGAGAGCCAAGTATTCACTGAATTCGAATTTAATTAGTCAACATATAATTATCGGCAGTGGAATTTTTGTAAGACGTTGGCTCATGTCTGTTGTAGGTTGTTCACTGGGTTAGCAGCTGCAACTGCGCCAGTGTTCATGTCACAAATGGTCTATTTTGTATGCCGCGATTGGCGATTAATAACTGATTCTTTGAATGACTTTGAAAAGAAGATATCATGAAAAGATAGAATAATATTTGTTCTAATATTTATATTAAATTTTTATTTAAAACAATCTAGCACGTCGAGCAGGTCATCTAGATCTCCATCTACTAAGACGTACATCCTCATTTTGGTAATTTGTTATTAGGTCACCATCTATCATCACGTACATCCTCATTTTGGTAATTTGTTATTAGGTCACCATATAAAATCTCGTAAATCCTCACTTGGGAAATTTCTTATTTAGATCACCTTCAATTAAATTGCAAATCCTCATTTGATTCATTGATACTAATATATGGTTCCTCACTTGGATCACCAATCTACCGGCATGCCATCTTAATTTAGGCCATTTCTAGTCAAATATAAGCCTGCCCTCTAAAGAAATCGATGATCCTTAGTTGGAGGATTTCTACCAATATGCAGGTTCTACCTCGGTCATCGATTACCTTCTTGTAGATCTGTATTTGGAACACTTTTCTAAAATGAAGGTATCATTTTCGGCCATTGACTAATATTCAGTCAAAAGTTGCGTCATTACCGACTAATATGTGTGACTCACTACTGTCTATAATATAATATATTCATTCGTGTCACTGTGTCTCTTTGCCAAAGACCTCAAGTGAGAGAATTATGATGTGGAAGAGAGAAGTATTGTGCCATTAACGTGAAGTGTGAATGCTGTTTGGCTTTTAGGTGAATTTTCATGGTGCATTTTTGCCTAGGCAGTATACGTTTAGTGTATTTTTGCCTAGGCAGTATTTTAATAGTGCATTTTTCCCTAGGCAGTGTATTTTCTTAGTGCAATTTTGTCTAGGAAGCGTACTTTCATAGTACACTTTTGCCTAGGCAGTGGATTTTCTTAGTGCAGTTTTGTCTAGGCAGCGGCCAACGCCCACTCTTTCCAATGTTGATTCCTCAAAGGATTTTGTTTAAGCGTAGAAATCATTCTCTCGCTCCACCCAATGGATTTGTCTAATACGACCGGCGTGTGCTAAAATGCGGTTTCGTGATCACCAGTAAGTTTTTCAAGGAGTTCGATCGAGGATCGAATCCAAGCCACCCTGAGCGATAATCTAGTCTGCTAATTTCTGCACTACTGTGCGTCCCATAAAAAAAATGTTTCCTCTTCTCTAAACCTAATGTCGAATGGATTTGAATGTTTTCACTGTTCAGTTTTCATTATTTTAAATGACTTTCAACTTATTTAGTCATCGTTGAATATTTTATATTATACGGTTTAAATGGTACAGTGGTTACTTTTTCTGCCGGTACTTTTATTGGTATTTTAATAGTAATTTTATTAGTTTATTTTATAAGGGCAAATTTATTGTTTAAATTTTAAATTTTGTCATTTTACTGGTTACATTTTAAATAGTAATTTTAGTGCTTCCTGGTATTGTGAGAAAGGTTTCAAATAGTAGTTCTCGGTGACGCGCAAAAAATCTGCTCCATCAGTTCTGATACAAAGTACGTGACCGAAATACGATTGTCAATTTGCTGTTATCATTTTGCCCGGATTCCAATAGTGATTTTGGTGCTGTAAGATCTGGACAGTGACAGCGTTTCTGGTGCTTTAGGATCTGGACGGTGACAGTGCTTTTAGTGCTTAGGATCTGGACAGTGTTTCTGGTGCTGTAGAATCTGGACAGTGTTTCTGGTGATGTAGGATCTGGACAGTGTTTCTGGTGATGTAGGATCTGGACAGTGTTTCTGGCAATGTAGGATCTGGACAGTGTTTCTGGCAATGTAGGATCTGGACAGTGTTTCTGGCAATGTAGGATCTGGACAGTGTTTCTAGCGATGTAGGATCATCTGGGCAGAACGTCGGCGACACCAGTAATTTTCGCACTCTCACAGCAAAATGGATGTATCGGTATTAACTCCCCTCCTTATAAATGGCCTTTGATAGACTTTGTATGTATCGATAGTACTTCCTCTCCTTACAAATCGTCTCTGATAGACATACACTTCGCACAAACGTATACTTGCTAGGTTTCGATTTGTATGCTCATCACGCCCGCCCTCGCTTAAATGTGTAGAAGTGTGTGTGTGTGTGTGTGTGTGCGTGTGCGTGTGTGTGTGTGATTGTGTGTGTGATTGTGTGTGTGATTGTGTGTGCGCATGTGTGTGTGTGTGTGTGTGTGTCTGTGTGTCTGTGTGTGTGTGTCTGTGTGTGTGTGTGTGTGTGTGTGTGTGTGTGTGTTACAATACACAGGTAAATTCGTAAATATAATATGCGCGCGTTAAATGCAACCGCGAATATATAATGTGATGTGATCCTTCTACACAATAACAGACTATGAATTTAAAAGAAATGAATCCCTCTTGTTTGGCGGTCTGCATAACACCGACACACGTATATTATTTATCTGGTGAGTAATAGCTGGTTATTTTCGCTAGATGGAAGTTTGGTAAACGAAATATGAGTGAATGAGTTGCCTGACCGATTGATGGCATCTTCATTGGTCGGATGCATGATTTAACCTGTTTACTTCCATCAGTAAAGTATACATTTCTGCCGTATATTTTTAATATAGTCAACGGAGAAGAGGGTAACGAGAGGTACTGAGTTAAGAAGTAAATTAGACATACAGTGTTGATTGTTGCATAAATGATTTGAATAAATCATAATTGGTAGGACTGAGTCTTAGTTTTACCTGACTATACATACTTCACAATGTACAGACGTAAAGGACGCCATTAGTCATTGTCAACTCTTCGTCTTCTGTTATTATTCTTAGTAGTTCATCATCATCATCGTCGTCGTCGTCGTCATCACCATCTTCATCTTCATCACTACCCATCATCATTATTGGGTACTCACCTTACTTAACCCTTTCACTGTCAGGTCCAACGATAACTACTCACCCCAGCTCTTCCACCTCCAAGACAATCAAGCACAGTGTCTCCGTCCAGGTCCTCATTGCAGTTAAGGGCGAAGATTTCGTGCCTGCTATAATGACGCCAGAGTTCCCTCCCCGTCCGCCCTTCCAGTGCTAATATTCCGCCAAAGCAAGGCTTAGTGCCATTGAAGTAAATGTCACAGACAAAGTCATCAACACCGTACCCGTCGGTCCCTGGAAAATAGAAATATAATTTCATTCTGATTCAAGAATTTTCAAATGTTTTATCAGTTTGTTGGACGAGGAGTGGACGCAAGCCTGTATAAAATTGTGAAGTTTACATGCGACATAGAAAGTACATGTACTACTAGACGACTACAGTGACATAACACGTTAAAACTTACTGGGACCCCAGCCATGGATACTTATAGGGCATAGCATCAGTCATTATACCGTCTTAACTGGCATGGGGTAACAGCCATGATGGTCAAAGCAGATAAACTTGCTAAAACAGGACTGACTAAAGATAAAGAACAAAAGGTTATCACCACACAACTGGAAGACTTCAACACAATAAACCCAACCCAGACAAAATCTGGGAAATCCAATATTTAAAACTAGTAAAACGACGAAGACCGCACACAGATACAACAACAAATAATATATCAACATTCTATAGTGACAGGAGCAGAGAACAATCAAGAATGTCTAAACTCGGACCAGGAAATGAAATGCAGTTGTGGTGAACAACTAACCATAGAACGCGTTATAACAGACTGCAGACTAATAGGAATAGAAAGATTACTGACAGAATATTCATTAGAAAATGACATACCCACAGCAATGTCAGGAATACTACCACCCCACCCCACCCACCCCGGGCGACAATGGCATGAGTGCTTGAGCAGTTTGTATAGGAAGGTAGTGAGCCATCCATTACACGAACTATTATAAAGTTCCCACATTAATACATCCACTACACAAACTATTATAAATATAAAGTTCCCACATTAATACATCCATTACACAAACTATTATAAATATAAAGTTCCCACATTAATACATCCACTACACAAACTATTATAAATATAAAGTTCCCACATTAATACATCCATTACACAAACTATTATAAATATAAAGTTCCCACATTAATACATCCATTACACAAACTATTATAAATATAAAGTTCCCACATTAATACATCCATTACACAAACTATTATAAATATAAAGTTCCCACATTAATACATCCATTACACAAACTATTATAAATATAAAGTTCCCACATTAATACATCCACTACACAAACTATTATAAATATAAAGTTCCCATCTTAATACATCCATTACACAAACTATTATAAATACAAAGTTCCCATATTAATTCATCCACTATCGAATATCTGGGTGGTCGGACCCCCCTCCAGCATAAAATAGATGACTAATAGTTGGAAGCTAATTGATTGGATCACCGCCCCACAGTCCAACTCTTGACAAAGTCTAAGAATAGCCACTTAAAGTAGTGAATTGGAGGACCACCTAAATAACAAACATTGACCAGATAAAATAAAATAACGTAGACAAATTTATAATCAAAATCACCCATCTAACAACCATATGAACTTCATCAAAATCCAACAGCTTACAGGCAATACGTAGATAGAAAAAAATTGAGAGGAAACAACTGCACGCGACAAAATAAACATCATAGATTTGACTTAGTCTCCCCCCCTCCCCACGCTCCCAAACACCTCGTACAACCCGCCCTCATCCCAATTCCCAGCGCGAAATCGGCTTAGGCCGGAAAGCGCTCACCATAAATGAAACTAAGTTGAGCTGCCATGAGTGAACAGAAAACAAAAAATATAAACATCATTCTCTTTTCCAGCTTTTAAATCTCAAGCTTGTACATAATCTGAATTGAAAATTAAATCACATATTTGTACATAATCTGGATTGAACATTAAATCACATATTTGGAGTCTGGTCTCGAGAATTCACGAAGATTTTTGTGAACATTCACTGTGGTGTGCGTGGGTAGTGCACATGAAGATTCTGAAACACTCATCGTGATGTGCTTGGATAGCGCGTACACAGTTCAAGACGATTCTCCATAGTGTGTTTTATGGGCTCATTGAAGATTTGGAAATAGTTTTTCCTTCTGCTTTTACATTCCTAATTACGAACTGTGTATAAAATATCCAGAGTGTATATCAAAGCATACTCTACATGTACATTAGTTTAATGGGACAATAATATAATATAATATAATATAATATAATATAATATAATATAATATAATATAATATAATATAATATAATATAATATAATATAATATAATATAATATAATATAATATAATATAATATAATATAACGTAATGTAATATAATAATATATATAATTTTACTTTTGTACATTTACATAAGAAAAGAATACAAGTGAGTCCTTGTTTCCTTCCATAGAACATAATGATATGCTTAATTTTTCTGCTTGATGCCATATGTTATTTTGGATAACATCATTAAAGAGCAGTACATGTGCTAACATCATTATAGTGCTGTATATGTGATAACATGGATTCCACTACTACTAACTTATGGGAGCGCTTCCGGCATGCTGCCAGCTGCCATCAGAGTCCCAGCCCCTTGGTGCCTCACTTGTCGGGCCCAGGAGCCGTTTTGACTGTTCCTCTATTTCACCCTGTCTTGATCTACTCTGTTTAGTTTTCTGTCTTGATCTACTCTGTTTAGTTTTCTGTCTTGATCTACTCTGTTTAGTTTTCTGTCTTGGTCTACTCTGTTTAGTTTTCTGTCTTGATCTACTCTGTTTAGTTTTTTGTCTTGATCTACTCTGTTTACTTTTCTATCTTGACCTCTGTTTACTTTGCGATAATTTTCGGACTTTCCTTTATTATTAAAGCAGAGTCATTTATTACTTAATGTCATGGACATCATTACAAAAGCTATATATGTGTTAAAATGAATAGCATCATTAATATGCATTAAATCTTTATATGCTTATTTGAGGTAATATATTGTACATGGTGAGAAGTGTTTTTCTCAGATAAAATCCATATCCAATGGTTTGTTTTATGTTTCCATGATGTCGCACATTGGCTGAAACTGAGGGAAGATTTGACAATTATTGGCAAACATTACAGCGACACACAACACTTTTTGAAAGTAGATTTGACAATTATTGGCAAACATTACAGCAGAGAGAGATGAATAAATACACGATTCTTCGTTGCAATTGATAAAGGACTATACACGTTGCAGACAATGCAAGACAGTGGTTTTATAAGCACCACCAAAGCATTGACAATCATACCGTTGTCTAACATTTGTTACCAGTAGGAAAAAGCACGATACACTTAACAATGCGAGTAGGAAAAAGCACGATACACTTAACAATGCGAGTAGGAAAAGCACGATACACTTAACAATGCGAGTAAGAAAAAGCACGATACACTTAACAATGCGAGTAGGAAAAAGCACGGTACACCTAACAATGCGAGTAGGAAAAAGCACGGTACACTTAACAATGCGAGTAGGAAAAAACACGGTACACTTAATAATGCGAGGCACGGTACACTTAACAATGCGAGTAGGAAAAAGCACGATACACTTAACAATGCGAGTAGGAAAAAGCACGGTACACTTAACAATGCGAGTAGGAAAAAGCACGATACACTTAACAATGCGAGGCACGGTACAATGCAGCGAGTTACTTGATGGATCGTTTCTGTTTAAACTGTCCCCCTGCCAAGATTCCAGATTTATGACAAGTAATGAAAGAATCAACAACCCGGCAACAGAAGTGATAATAGCTGTTAAATATTTTTAAAATATTAATACTTCGCTAAATTTCGTCGTAAAAATGTATTTTCGCTTAAAGGTAATAGAAAAGGGGTCATTGAAATATAAAGACGAATGTAACATTTTTATACAACTAAAATCCCACAACATGTGTAGTATTTCTAGTTTACACTCCGTGGCGGAGTAAATTTCCTATCTAAACTTATTATTTTGTTGCCAATGTTAACGTGACCCGACCTTGGGCACTGCTTATGATAATATTTTTTGTAAGTGTCAGAGATAGACTAAACTTGCTGATGCATTCCAAACCAGTTCCAAGCAGATGAATAGTTTTTCTGACTAATAGTCTCACACTTGTTCATAACAACTTCATCCAATGGGATGGGCCGAAAGTTACTTTGTTGAAGAAAGTCTATATACTAATCACTTTGATTTTGACGTAACTCAAGTCCAGTCATAAAGGCAATCGTTAGCTTATATGTACGTTAAAGTTATGGTTGACTGAATGGAGTTAGGAATATTTCATGTATGTTTGCTATTGATCTATGATTTGAAATGGAGAATGCTTTTTGTAAATGAACCATTATTTCTATGTTCACCTGCTTGACTATGTTGTACATTATAATTGTGAATTTTGATTGATGCTATATTTCTTATGCTGTGTTTGTAACGGGCTAATGAATATTGTTGCAGAATTTGTAAGTTGAGAATGTGTATAAGTGAGAAAGGAGTTTAGAGATGAAATATGCCTGAAATTTAGCACTGCATTAATTTTGACTTTTTTGTATCATTGAATCCACTTAGACTGCAACAAGTAGTATTGTACTATATCATATTGTGTGTATCCATTGTCATTAAACTTGTCAGGAAGTGTGTTATTATAAGTTGATTCCTGTGAATTCTGTTCAAGAGCTAATACAGCAAAAGTTGAGGCTTGAGTTGGTCTCGAGAATTTACAAAGACTTTTATAAAATATTCCTCATGGTGTACTTGAGTAGTGCACATAAAGATTCTAGAACACTGCTTTCGACGTGCTTTGATAATGCAATGCTAAGTGCGGGACGATTCTCGATGCAGACTTTGTGAGCTCAGTGAAGATTCTGGAACAGTTTCGTAATGTGCCTGGAAGGGGTGCGTTGGATCCGTCACCTTATATGAAAGAAAGTGACTTGTTGCAAACCGCCTTATTGTGAACACGTGTCAATTTTACTGCTAATGTCTTTGCTAGGATAAAATGAATGAGTGTCTAGCGTTAATAAAAAAAATGTTGTGAATTGATGTAAATGTCAACGCTCTTTGATTGTTGTATATTTGATTGAATCAGATGAACAGAGGGCCAGACTTTTAATCTACTGGACTGTTGCTTCCTTCGATACTGCAGGTTAATGACGCTAACTGTGTTACAGATGTAGTAATTGATACACCACCATACTCCATACACGGCAATGCTCTAACAAAGTGATACACGAGGTTACAGACATAAATATATATACTCCATACACAGTGCTGCACGGTGTTATAGACAGACATATACATCCACACTCGATACACACTGTTACACTATGTTATAGACACACATATATATCCACACTCCATACACACTGTTACACTATGTTATAGAAAGACATATACATTCGTACTTCATACACAGTGCTACAGTATATGTACAAATTTACTTTACATGTATGGTTCTATTTATGTACTATGTATGTATGCACGTGTACATATAAGCTTAGATGTTTATAAGTACTGCATGTGGTGATTTTTTTCTGTTGTGTGTATTTGTCAGCCCAGTGATAACGTGTTAGTTGTATGTCTTGCTCGGGTCTGCTTGTGGTATGTGTATGCGTGTGCGAGTTTGACTCAGGGACTGATGGTTTATGCCCTTGCTTAAGCATTTAACTTATTCTTTCCCGAAATAAATGAAAATGAAGCCCCACAGTCCTGTTTCAGTTTCAAAATAAAACAGAATGCGAGAATACCATGTCATCCTGAATATAGCCATATACTGTATATAAGAAAAATATTTCTCTGTCCTTTTACATGCTGCTAAAATTTAAGTGAATTATGTATTATTAAAACTTCTTTAATATTTTTGTATGAAATGTATATTTTTAAAATAAAAGGAAAGTTTTTTTGCTAATTGTTAATGCTTAATTGCTGATTTACCCAACTGTTGCAATGATATATTTTGCCACCCTTTCTTTGCAAATTTTAAGTTTTGCATTTTACACTTCAGCATCAGTAATGTAGAAGGACTTAGACTAATATTGTGGATGACACTTTTCAATAGTTAGTTATGGTGAAGTATCCCCTAATCTTTAAATCCTGGTTGTTTAGCGTATACCTGATACCAGATATGTTTATATTCAAGACCTGTTAATGTTACAAACACAGGCAGAAAGTAGAGATATAAAATGGGCAATATTTTGTTACTGATGTTTTAGTTCGTTTTACCAATTACTCATATATGTTTAAAATGGATAGCCATAACTTTCAAGGTTATATTTTGCTGCATTTAAATTAACTAATACCTGTGTGTGCATGTGTGTGTGTGTGTGTGTGTGTGTGTGTGTGTGTGTGTGTGTGTGTGTGTGTGTGTGTGTGTGTGTGTGTGTGTGTGTGTGTGTTTAGAATTTAAATTTTATTTATAGCAAAACTTCATCACTAAAAAGCAATTGCCTAAAACTCTGCACACAAAGCGGTCTGAACCGGTCTTCGAGGCTGGCCATGCTTACCGCCATTCCAAAAGGTCACCGACAGAGAAAAAATGCCATACACAGTGCCAGTAAATTGAAGAAATCGCCTGAAGAAGCCCTCCAGTTACGTCTCTTGAACTCCTGCGATAGGTCGATGGACAGCAGAGTAGCCGTCTCCTTTCCCGACGAGCCTCCATCAACAACGAGAACATCACCAGTGCTTAATATTGTCAAGACGTATTCCTTATACGTGTTGTTGTGATGACGAGATCTTTCTTTTACTGTTGTGATACTGACGTTTTGCTATGATGACGTAGTCTTTACATGTATTTATGTGATGACGTAGTTTTTATATGTGTTGTTGTGATGACGTAGACACTGCTATGGTGATACTGAGGTTTTGCTATGATAACGTAGTCTTTACACGTATTTATATGATGACGTAGTATTTACATGTGTTGTTTTGATGACGTAGACTTCCCCCTGCTGTTGTGATACTGAAGCATTCGTTCATGAGGTAGTATTCACACGTATTTATGTGATGATGTAGTCTTTACACGTGTTGTTGTGATGACGTACTCTTTCCTCCTGCTGTTGCGATGCTGGCGTTTTGCTACGATGACGTAATCTTTAAACGTATTCATGTGATTATGTCGACTTTACATTTTGTTGTCGCGATGACATAGTCTACTGACGTGTTGCTGTGATGACGTATTCTCCTCAAATTTGTTGTGAAGACCTAGTTTTTACTTGTCGCGTGCAAACATTTTCGTGCGTACACAACATTAACTGTAAAATGTTTTAAACTCTGGCACAACCGAACTCAAACCGGGTCCTACTACATATCTCAAAGGTCTCACAGCAAACTAGTCGGTTGGAACCAACCAAACTAACTATTTCTTAATAGAAAAAAGTGCCTTATTGAGATTTGCGGAATGTAGTGTTTCTGCATAAACTGCTTGCCTTGCCTTTCACAAATTAACTATCGGGTTTTGCGTGAATACACGCTGAACGCTAAGTGATTTTCTCTGATGAATTTTGTGTGAATCGATTGGCTTGTGTGAAATGTGCTGTCGACATTAGCATAAATATCATTATGAAATTGTTCTTTGTGGTATTAGAAGCAAACTAAAGTGCAAGAAATGATAGCATGCAACTCATACGAGACCCTAAAGGGAATAAATTAAAAAAATGATTATAATTCACTAAAGCAGATGCTGTTCAAATCTTAAAATTATGCTGATACATGTACGTCACCGGCTAAGATAGAGTGACGTCAACATCAGTCTTGTGTAACCTGGTAACATAAGCAGGCCTAAATTAGCAACAAGCATAAATGATACCACATGTCGTAAAACTGGATTGCTAGTCTAATGCAAAAAAATCAAATCTAAATGTCATTCCCTTCCTTTCTCCAGCAATCTCGACTGAAATTACAACGTTATAGCCGCCAAAATCATATATAGGCCTACCGTTATTTGAGAGGGGGCGAATATTAACTACTATTTTTTTCTTTCTGAACTAATTAATGAGTATAACTTTGTAACTCATCATCCAATTGGTTTATAATAAAATCATATTAAGCATTATATCTTCAGCATTCACACTAATTAATACTGGAACAAAAATTTCATGAAAGCCGCAATGATTGAATATAAGTAATTCTCTTTCACATAAAAAGTCTAGAAATAAGAAGATAATTTGAGAATATAATTCGAGAGCATAATCATCTAATTTGTTTTTATTGTTGCAAAAGGACAAATTTCGATCCATTTGCAAGTAATTGTTTTGAAAAAAATCTAATATAATTGCCCTTATTTGTACGTATTGCGCCATTCAAGCGCACGAAGGAAGGACGAATTCGGAAAGCAAAAATAATCCTTTAAAATTAAATGGCTGACAGTATCCTCCCATTCAAACCTTAGAGCAGTTAAAAGAAGGAGTGGAGTAGTCATTTATTCAAAATTAATAATAAGGAATAATAATAGAACCCACACTAATGAATATCTCCAGCTCATCATTAGAATGAATCTCAACACAAAATGACTTTACTAAGAACACCAATTAACCACAGACACTTACAATGTTTACATTCCCCATTCAGACTGCTATGGTCGACGTGACGTCACCTTCGATCTGTTAGAACAGTAGTCCAGCCCAGTATCATAATAGTGACTTTAATGTCCGCAACCCACTTTGGGGTGAAAATATCAGCGCCAAAACAATTGGTGGAATTACCATAGAACAATTATTAAACGGGGCCATCTTGAACGCGCTAAATAACGTACACATATAGCTACAAAGCTAGACAGTCAGCTATTGACTTAGCAATGGCAAGGGCAAACTCGGCACACAATATAGACTGGCAAGTTACTGATGACGAACAGACCATCACTCTATGACCGCAGCTCTCCTCAATACACTGACGCCAGAAACAGAAAATAACACATTGAACTACAAAGGTAACTCAAAAAGACGGACTGGCAAAAGTACAGACTGTAAACCTTAACCCGTTCAGCGTCGTTGGGATGAAAAGGGCCGTGGCCCACGGGCAGGCTTATTTTTAGCATGTTTGACATTCTAATTTTTACCAATCAGTCTGAATTAAACATGCTTTCTTAATATAATCAATATGTCATTAAAAAGTAGTAATTTAAATTTTAAAAATCTATTAATTAGTACAGTTAGTTTTAATTTTTTAGCACAATGACCCATTCAATTATAATTATCATTTAACCGCTAAAGAAATAACAGAAACATTAATTTAATTTAAAATGTGACCCCGCTTCCAAAGAAAAATAATAAAACCCGAACATGAACCAGATGGTGGAGGGTAGAATGTTCGTATGCTATTAACAAAAGCCGACGCAGAACCCTCCATATACATGGAAACAGTCCCAGAAAAGAGGCAAGAGTAAATAAAACGAAACAACAGCTATAGAAATACGGATAGTTCAAAAATTAAACAAAAGATTTGGAATGTATTCTTTAGCAACATAAATATCCAAAAACTAGTCTAAAAGAAGGATACAACAAAATTAAATGTCTCAGAAATGCTAAATGAAGTCAAATACCCAATTAAAAACATGAAAACGTTATGTATAAAAAAGCTAAAGAGAACTTAAACATTCTAAAAAAAATCTTACATTACCAAAAAAATAACACATTTCAAATACAAATTTAGACCCATATTTTATTAACCATGAAGCTAAACGTAATGACCACATTTTGAAACATTTCATTAGATGATAAAATTACAATAACTGAATTACTACTACCAATAAGGAATAATGATATTGCAATAACTGAATTACTATTAGCACTAAGAAATCAAGATATTACATTAGCTGAATTACTATCAGCACTAAGAAATAATGATATACAAAAATTGAATTACTATTAGCACAAGAAATAATGATATTACAATAAGTGACTTACTACTAGCATTAAAATATAAAACAGGAGGTAGTGCTCCATAGCCTGTATGAATAATTTATATAAGATGACACATAAATCACACCCTAGTCTGCAAGCAACTATTGTCAACATATTTAACTGCATACATTCAATTTCCTCGGAAATGGAAAAGGGCGTACGTTATTCCCGTCCTAAAGCCAGGACAAAGCCGCACTGCTTTTAACAGCTATAGGCCCATATTACTCAATGCACAATTAGATAAAACCTTTTAACAGCTATAGGCCCATATTACTCAATGCACAATTAGGTAAAACCTTTTAACAGCTATAGGCCCATATTACTCAATACACAATTAGGTAAAACCTTTTAACAGCTATAGGCCCATATTACTCAATGCGCAATTAGATAAAACCTTTTAACAGCTATAGGCCCATATTACTCAATGCACAATTAGATAAAACCATTTAACAGCTTTAGGCCCATATTACTCAATGCACAATTAGATAAAACCTTTTAACAGATATAGGCCCATATTACTCAATGCACAATTAGGTAAAACCTTTCCAATCATTATTAAGAAGCGCCTAATGCATTAATGTGGTAAAGCAAGGATCATACCACATCAGGCATGTGGTTTTCAGCGAAAACTTTTCAACATCAATCATCTGATTCATCTTAATCAAGCCATCCTGAACAGACTAACTCACAAATGTCGGGAAAGTAAAAGCAAAACAAAGGGGCTATGTGCAGTCTTCCTGGACATAGAGAAGGCTTATAATATGCTGTGGTACACAAGCTTGTTAAATAACTAAAAGCTGTAGGAATCTTGAGGACAAAGCGAAGACTTATGAATTGCTGTGGTAGACAAACTTGTTCAAAGATGGCGGCTTTCACCAGTACATGCTCACAATCATGCACTTTGAAACAAGTCACTGTCTTGGGTGGCGGCTTCACGCATCACTTCTAGGCCCAGGACACATCTGTCCCAGAATCTTCACTGAGCTCACAAAGCACATATTAGAGAAATGTCCTGAATTTCACATTGTCCTGAATTTCACATGCACTATTAAGCACATCAGAAAGAAGAAGTCTCGAGTTTTCACATGAGTACTCAACGTAACATGAGGGACATTCAAACTAATCTTCGTGAATTCTCGAGAACAAACTCAAGCCACCATTTCTGTTCTATTGACTCTCAAACAGAATTCACAGGAATCAACTTGCAGCACTGATACATTGACGACAATGCTGGAATCACACACCAATGTGATCAAGAAAATATAGTAGTCACTGCCACTTTAAGTAAAAGGAAACATGGCGTGCTTTCTCTGCAAAAGTCAAATTAATGCAGCACTAAATTTCAGGCATATTTCATCTCTAAACTCCTTTCTATCTTATATTCTCAACTTACAAAATTCTGCAACAACTTCATTAGACCGATACACACAAAAGAAATATAGCGTCAATCAAAATTCACAAGTATAATGTACAACGTAGTAATATTAATGAATATAGAAATAATGGTTCCATTACATAAACATTCTCCAATTCAAATCATAGATCAAAGCAAACATGTATGAAATTTTGTTAAGTCCATTTTTTTCTTTATCAGTCAGTTAACTTACCATAAGCTAACGATCGCCTTTATGACTGGACTCAAGTTATGTTCAAATTCAAAGTGATAGAACAGAGTACTTCTTTAATTAACAAATAATCTTTCAGTTTATCCCCATTGGATAAGTTTGTTATGAACAAGTGCAAGACTATTAGTCAGAAAAACTACTCATCCACTTGGAACTGGTTTGGATTGCATCATCAATCTTTTAGCATATTCTCAACCCAAGTTGTTTACTCCAACTCTGACACTTAAAATCTACCATTATACGGAGTGCCCAAGATCGGGCCACTTTGACAATTTAACAGTTTATATAACAATTAAGTTGAGAACTAGGGATAGGCAAATTTACTCCGCCATATATATAGAGAGAGCTGATGGCGTTATACATGCCAGTGCAGGAAGTAAATTTACAATGAAGATGTCCTGGATATCAAGGATGGACAGAGAAGCTAATTTGATCAGAATCCTATCTTACAATTCCTATAAAAGAGGAGTCATAATAATCTACAGACTCTTTATGTCCGTAAGTGATACATCTTTAGAACGTTTGCAGATGTGCAAGATTTAACACACTCTCAAGGACACAACACAACACAGCACAACACAGAGTAAGGAAGAGTGAGGAGAACATAAAGAACAATGAAAACCATAAGAAACAATCCAACAATTTAACAGCACAAAATATCCCTGTCAGGATGTAGGCATCTTTGGTACTAGGTCAAACAAAACGTGGCCTGAAATAAAGAATGAGATAGAAAGACGTCCTTACCTGTACCAAACCCCAACAAAATGTCCAAGACTCCATCCTGGTTTACATCTACCAGTCGAAAGGCAGTTTCCGTTATTAGCTTTGGAAATCCTACCACCCACACATCTTCAATTTCCACCGAGTCACAGCCAATCAATTCAACTATTTCATCTTTCAACAAATCCACACCAGGAACTGTTGTTTGTACGAACGTATTTGACTGGGCTGGAGCTTTGTGTCTGTTCAGAAGGAAGAGCAACAGTGTCACAAGGCCGCCCATTACCCCAACCATCGCCAGAAAGTACAAAACAGGTTTGCAAAGTGATCGACATTTGCACTCTGGCCTCTGACTTTTCACCTTTGTCCTTTGCCGAGGGTGCATGAGTGGTTTAGAGGCTATGCCTAACCCCTCCAGACCAGATTCATCGACGAAAACATCGTCCTCATCGTCCGACATGTTCTCTTGATAGCCGTTTCCATTTTCTGGGTACTCCTGTAGCCTGTTGCCATTTCTGGCACTTTTTTTGCCAAGAAGGAATTGTACAGCCATTCTTGCGTGATGATCTGTCTCTTCTGCTTCAGCGTTTAGATGTTACCATGGTGCCAGTCTGGAACAGAGAGACAAAACTGAGAAAAAAACAAAAGCGGTGATGATTACATGGTTAACCTTACATTTAATCTGCTCTCTTTCAAAGGTCAATGGTGTTTAGGTCGTAGAGAAGATGTTAAGATGTCAAAGAAATATTTTTTCATTCGACATACAAACATATTATTGAGTAACGTGCTACTTTCTCAGTAACACTGTCTCCCATTTCTGACACTATTATTAGCTGAACAATGAAGTTCTTTCTCCGTAATAGTATTTCCCAATCTTGGCTCATTTATTAGCCGAATAATGAGCTACTTTCTCAGTAATAGTATTTCCAGTCTTGACGCTATTATTAGCTGAATAATGAGTTACTTTTCTCAGTAAAATTGTCTCCCAGTCTTGACGCTATTATTAGCTGAATAATGAGTTACTTTTCTCAGTAAAATTGTCTCCCAGTCTTGACGCTGGATAATGAGTTACTCTTCTCAGTAACACTGTCTTCTAGTCTAGACGCTATTAATTCTTAAATAATGGCTAATTTCTCAGTAACAATGTTTCTCAACTACTATTATCTGAATACTGAATCAGTTACACAGTAATATTGTCAGTATCATGACTAGAAAATTAGTCCTTAAATAATGATCAGTTTGATGGTAAAAAATAATTTCTACTCTCGACAGTAGTAATTTAACTTTACAATTGTGTGATTTCATGATAATGAGATAAGAAATTGACAGGGACTACAATAATGTGATGAATTTGTTATCTATGTTGTATTTATCATAGAGCAGATAGAGAGGGAGTTTGGGTACCGTTATTTATTTATTTAACTATAAAGCAGGTAAGAAAGGGATTTTGGCTTTAAGGAAACAGTTATCTATGTTCTATTTATCATAAAGCAGGAAAGAGGGGGATTTGGGCTTTAAGGACACCGTTATCTATGTTCTATTTATCATAAAGCAGGAAAGAGGGGGTGGTTTGGCTTTAAGGACACCGTTATCTATCCGATGTTCTATTTATCATAGTTACAGTTATGGAAGTTTGGCTCTGTTCTGGCTATTATAGAGTGAGTGGTGTAGAGGAATAAATTTTGGCACTCAAGATATCGTTTTCTTTGTTATAGCTATTATAATGCTTGGGATGGTGGAGAGAAATTTGGCTCTCGTCATATCGTTTTCTTTGTTCTAGCTATTTATAATGCTAGGGATGGTGGAGAGAAATTTGGCTCTCATCATATCGTTTTCGTTGTTCTAGCTATTATAATGCTAGGGATGGTGGAGAGAAATTTGGCTCTCATCATATCGTTTTCGTTGTTCTAGCTGTTATAATGCGGGAGATAATGGCTGAGAAGCTCGGTTCTAAAGACAACAGGCGTGATCAGTCAAGTCAGTATAAAAAAGATCTAAGATTTTAAAACATAAAGACAACAGGCGCGATCAGTCAAGTCAGTATAAAAAAGATCTAAGATTTTAAAACATAAAGACAACAGGCGTGATCGGTCAGTCTAAAAAAGATCTCAGATTTTAAAACATAAAGACAACAGGCGTGATCGGTCAAGTCAGTAAAAAAAAGGTCTCAGAGTTTAAAACATAAAGCACATTCGATGCATACTAAATTAAAATGAAGTGGGCAGCAGATGTTTCCTCCACTTTCTCAGTACTAAAGGTTGCATGCCTACTAAATGAGTCATAAAAAACAAGACGCGAAGCCAGAAGCAAAGAAAAAAAAATACACTCAAGTTTTAATCTCTGGTAAATGTTTCCAATTATGATCAAACTAGTTGAATATACCGATACAAGGAAATTTCAAGGGACACTAAAGATCCTTAGATATTGATTGCTTATCATATTTTTAAAACACGAGAATTTGCATATTCATTTTAGAACCGAATGTGTGCCGAATAGCACAACAAAATAGAAAAATAATTTTGTATTTGTTGATATGAAATTTTTAGCTAATCTTTGTTTTATGCCTACAAGAAAAAACATTTCTGGAGAGGGTCAATGCTTGCAAACGTAAATAGGGCAAAACCTTGACGTCACACCAAGCAGACGTTATATTCTAAATTACTCACTTCCGTTACTACTGTTCCTATTAAGAAGACTACTTCGACTACCATCAATACTCCTACTACGAATATGACTACTACTACTATGCTATTACTTTTAAGGCTATGATTACTACTACTACTATTACGACTATGATTTCGATTTCTACTACTACTACTACCACACAACTGCTCATTCTTGCTACCACGCCTATTGCTAAAATTTTTACTACGACGATGGTTGCAAATATGCTACTAGAGTGACTGTTACTTTTATTTCTGCTAAAGATGTACTAGCAGTTCATAGTCAAATTATATTTTACTATCACAAAAGGGTATCCTTTTACATCGAAATACACTTTCAAGCTACTGAGAGCGTTCTCCATTGACTTACAAAGTACCAATTAAGAGTGATGCACACACTTTTGCTCGTCACAGGGACACACGGACACATGGTCAGCTATAGATGAGACTGTCCGGAGTCACTGATGACAACTGCTGGCATTCTCAGATTTGGCGGGATGACCACTTGACCAGTTTCACGTCTCACCGTCTTGATTTTAGTCTTCCTCCAGTATTTTATCTAATGTGACGTAAATGAAAAGCTGCCATGAACGTCACACTGGTCAGTTTCACATCGGCTTCTCATCAATAATGATACCGGCTATTCAAACTCAATGTACCGCATCCAGGGTCGAAATGGCGGAACGGTTGTACCACGCTCCGTTGAAGCAAATGATGCATGCTATTTGACAGTCAGTTTGATATCGACGTGCGTACACACGCAATTAACACACTCACAGACACACAAGCGTGTTAGAAAATTAAAGAACCGAGTCGCAATCTTAGTCGACGGTCCATTAACACACGTCTTGTTTTAAATTCACAATATCGTTTATCCGTTTCTTTTAGGGGCGCAGAGACTCCCAGCAACAATAAAACTGCCACAGGTTGGTGATTTCCTAAAATGAATCTAGAAGCGATGTAATATCATGGGTTCCATATGCTCTCTTGGAAGCCTGTTCATAAGCCGTCCCACACTGGCTCTAGCATGGCATTAAGCAGCATGCTGTAATAGAATTGTCTGCCCTTCTTCAGTAACGATCATCGAGTAAAGTACGCCCACATGCGCTCTTTGTAATCGAACGGTTACAATTTTCCTCTGGGTATAGGGCGCTTCACGTAGCAAACTTATTCTTATAATCTAAAACATGAGCTCCGCGGATCGAATTCTTTTAGACTTATGTGGATAGAAGCACAGTACACCTTTAAAAAATCTAACGCCGAACAATACCTGTGACGCTGAGCTTTCAGTGCACGCGCCATGGTTGCTACGTAGAGAAACTGAACGCGTAACAGAGCCGCTTGCAGCAAGCAGCAAACGCTTTGGGATCGATACAGGCTGGCATTGCAGGATGCTCTACTGCACTGGTTCCCAGCCTTCTTGTGACCAAGAGCGCATTTACATTTTCAGAAGAATGTGTGGGGGGCGACAACAATATTCCTAAGCTTATTTTGTATTGGACATTAAATAATACGCAAAAAAACATTGTATTTAGTAATTCATATAACATACGAATCTAAAACAATAAAGAGGTAGTTTTACATGTACAAAGCTTTCATTAAGTTATTTGGCAATTACTCTTTCACTTTCACTATGTGAATCTGTTCTTTTTGAATCTACCCGCCAGGAAAAATGTAGTTTTACAAAATAAATATCATAAAGTCTACATCTTATATTTTACAAATATAATTTTGAAGTAGTGCTCGAAATGTATTTATTATTCTTACTTTAACATAGATAGGTAGTTATGATTAATTAAAAAATATTCTTTGGTTTGTTACTTGTATCTGGCTTTCAATAAGCAAGAATACAAATATGAAAAAAAAAACAAGTTTTATTTCTACTTGTATCTAAATTTCAATAAACAAACAAATATGAAAGTTAAACACACGTTTTATTTCTACTTGTATCTAAATTTCAATAAAAAAACAAATATGAAAGTTAAACACACGTTTTAATCATAAGCGTTCGTCAGCGCTGAATGGAGAAAAGGCAATATTGATTCACGTGCTTTTTTTTTAAATAAGTCGGTGTGATTCTTGGCACTCCATTTCACCAAAAACGTTTTCGCAGCTGGGCGAGTAAAATGATATTCCCAGGTATATGAAATCGTCAAGCTTTACATCGCTAAGTCAAGATCCGGGTCTTTAGTACACTACAATTTTCAAAGCAAGACGCACTTTTCGGTCAACCAGTTAAAATAATGGATTTGTTTGCACACGATTTTTAAATAATATCATTTAGTAGTTCCAGAATCTCCAATTCCACTTCTCGTCTTACTCGAATGAAGCTCGTAATCAGTTTTGTAACCTCTAGGTCACAAGCTCAATGAAGACTACTCCGTCTTCATTTGTGACGACCACAAGACCAGTTTTGCTTGGACTGATTTGTGACGTCCACAAGACCAGTTTTGCTTGGACTGATTTGTGACGTCCACAAGACCAGTTTTGCTTGGAATGATTTGAGAGAACCTAAAATGATGAAAGGAACAGCTTACATTTGCACTAGTATTCACATCTTGTCTTGAACAATTTAATGGCTGAAAGCAGCATCACCTATCTATCTATCTATCTATCTGTTTTAAGACCTCCTTACATTTGTTCGCTAAGCACGTGATATACAGGAGGCTTTATGTACAAATTATTGACAGCAAATTAAGTATTGAAAGGATAAAAGAATTAAAGTAAAGAAATATATTACCTTGTCTCAACCCTTTGCAGTTCTCATGCAACGATATTTTAACTGTTATCCACTTTGACAGAGATGTTCAAGATAGCTATTGTACTGATACAAATAGCTAAACAATTTAGGAATAGTATATGAAGTATTTTATAGTTAATGTTCAAAACCCAGCAGGTCATTATAAGTAAATACTATTGCATATTATTTGTATCTTATTACTAATTTTATTTTTGTTACGCACACTAATATATTATGCACCTACTTCTACTTTCTATTACTTGTGTAGCTATGTCATCTACTTCTACTTTTTATTACTTGTGTAGTTATGTCATCTACTTCTACTTTCTATTACTTGTGTAGCTATGTCATCTACTTTTACTTTCTATTACTTGTGTAGCTATGTCATCTACTTCTACTTTCTATTAATTGTGTAGCTATGTCATCTACTTCTACTTTCTATTACTGGTATAGGTATGTCATCTACTGCTACTTTCTATTCCTGTTATAGTAGCTATATCTTCTATTGCTACTTTCTATTACTGGTATAACTCTATCATCTACTGCTACTTTCTTTTATTGGTATAACTATGTCATCCACTGCTATTTTCTCTTACTTGTATAACTATATCATCTACTGCTACTTTCTATTACTGGTATAGCTATGTCATCTACTGCTATACGACACTTAGTGCTAACTCCTGTTATTAGCCTACTCTATCGATTACTACAACTATAAATCCTATTTGCTCTTTTTGGTCCTCTGCACAAAGTACTACTGCTAGTAATAATTTCACTCATTTTATTGATGTTAACACCTACTGCATAAAGTACTACTGCTTTTAATAATATAACTTATTCTATTGATGCTGTTACTGAGTAGCCGCAACACCTGGCCGTCTTTAATTTCACATACAAAGTATTCAGGACAAACACCGGATACCATCATTTGGAATCTATCCCCAAAAGAAAAACAGTCGTGTCATGCATGATAAAAATGTTAATGTTGTTATCGAATTCTTTTGTCACTCGTGGCACAATAAACTGTGGGAAATGTATACATGAAATATAGTATGATAACAAACTACAAAATTATTCTTTTTTACTGTATTATCTTGCTATAATAACACATCTGAATTCTACGACGTTTTTAAAAATACCAACAGATGGCAGGCATTACACAAGTAATATCAATAGAAAGACTA
The DNA here is from genome assembly GCA_028829895.1 of Sinotaia quadrata. Taxonomy (NCBI): domain Eukaryota; kingdom Metazoa; phylum Mollusca; class Gastropoda; order Architaenioglossa; family Viviparidae; genus Sinotaia; species Sinotaia quadrata. The sequence goes on from CM054179.1 coordinate 49,225,110, forward strand.
TCTCTGTCATAATCATTATACAGTTTATATGCAGCTATATTATTTGTTTTTAACAGTGCGCAAGTGCCACAACTGTAAAACCTTTCTGCAATAAAGCAAATGTTCATCAATACAACACCTTAACCCATTTTCTGCTAGCGTTCCACATGTGGAACGCTTCGTAATCTTTACACAATAACTTTATAAAAACCAAATTGATATTATTTTGTGCTTAATGTGCCTTTCCTATGATTGTTTTATATTTCTGAATTATTTTATTACGGTTTTGAATTTTGTTTTACCGGCAATCCGGATTTTTCGAGCAACTTATCCAAAATTGCAGCTTTCAGCACACAAGCAAAAAGGTGAGTTGCAAATACATATTAATTCTGTATTAGAAAAGTAAAAAGCATTATGTTCTTTTAAACAAGACTCTTACCAATTATATTAATGTAAAAAAGTTGGCATATTTCAGTTTAGGAAGAAGTAGGAAGCCTACGATGGAGCGTTCCACAAGTGGAACGCTAGCAGCGAATGCCCCCACTCACTGTATATTACTAAGTAGTGTTACTTACTAAAGAAAATACTTGTTTCTACCATATGTAGGGATAAACTTTAGGGTTTTAGATATGATTAAACTCTTTATACAATAAAAACTATAGAAATATTTGATTCTACCATATGTGGGGATCAACATTAGGGTTTTAGATATTATTATACTTTTTATACAATAAATGCTATAGGAATTTGTCTTTGTTATGTTTTGCAGGCACTTTTCATTGAATGAAGTGCTGTCAATCATTGAGACTGACTGGGACGCTCTCAGTCAGGGTCAGCATGACTTCAGCACTTCTTTAGGAGAGATCTGAGCTTTCCTTGCCATCCTTCTAGTGTCCGGATATGCGCCTCTGCCGTCCGGATATGCGCCTCTGCCACGACGTTCCCTGTACTGGGCACAAGAAGATGACGTATACAATGCTGCCGTTGCAAATTGTATGTCCAGAAACAGGTTTGATCATATCATGAAATATCTTCACTTGCCTGACAACACCAATATTCCTGTGAATGACAAAATTGCCAAAGTAAGACCGCTTTATGATCATCTCAACCAGCGTTTCCTGAAGTATTTTCCCATGACACGTGAAGTTTCTATTGACGAGTCTATGGTTCCTTACTTCGGCAAACATTCAATGAAACAGTGCATCCGCGGGAAACCTATCCGGTTTGGATACAAGCAGTGGGTGATGGTGACTCCCTTAGGATATGCTTTGTGCTTGTCTCCATACCAAGGAGCATCAGCAGGTTACGACCGGAACCTAGGTCTTGGGCACTCAGTTGTACTTGACTTCACAAAGAAGCTTCCGGATGATCTGCCATTTCACATCTTTTTTGACAATTTCTTCACGAGGATTCCGCTGCTGGAGGATCTGGCATCAAGAGGACTGAGGGCCACAGGAACAATCCGGAGCAACAGAGTGGAAAAGTGTCCCGTGAAAATCCAAGAACTTTCTAAGGAAAATATAGGCATATCGAGTGCACTGCAGACTTTCACCTGGAATAACATTCACATGATTGAATTTTGGCTGTTGTGAAGGCTAATTTAGCTGTTGTAAAAGGCTTAAAATAAATAACAACTGCAGATTCTTTTATTTTTCTTAAACCCATTTTCTGCTAGCGTTCCACATGTGGAACGCAAGTGAATGTACCCTTTCGCTGCTAGCGTTCCACATGTGGAACGCAAACAAAAATTGCAATAAAATTAAAAATACACCTTTTTCATAAAAACTAAATTTATTCTGTGTTCTTTTGGTGCATAAAGCACAACATATCTGAAAATTAACAAAAAACTAGGGGTTGGTAGAAAATGGGTTAATGCGACATAGCAAAACGTCTAACGACACGACCAAGCCATTGACTGCGGAATATGAGACCAATCGAAATAGCTTTTATAAAACTATGCGGATCATGAGGCGCACGCTAGTGACGTAATTAGAATGCATAACTTTGAAATTGGTATTGTTGGATTATGTAGACATACAACTTTGAAAGTGGTATTGTTTGGAGTATGTAGGCATACAACTTTTAATGTGTATTGTTGGATCATGTAGGCATACAACTTTTAATGAGTATTGTTGGATTATGTAGGCATACAACTTTTAATGAGTATTGTTGGATTATGTAGGCATACAACTTTTAATGAGTATTGTTGGGTTATGTAAGCATACAACTTTTAATGAGTATTGTTGGATTATGTAGGCATACAACTTTTAATGTGTATTGTTGGGTTATGTAAGCATACAACTTTTAATGAGTATTGTTGGATTATGTAGGCATACAACTTTTAATGTGTATTGTTGGATCATGTAGGCATACAACTTTTAATGTGTATTGTTGGATTATGTAGACATACAACTTGCTGTAGAGAATCTAAGATTTCTTTTATTTCTAATATTTCAAACTGTGTCGCATCAGAATATTTTGTTTCATGTAACATGCATGTGTGTTTCTGGGCCATCCGTTATTATGCACGCGGGAAGAGGACAGGAGGAAAGACGTAGACGTTTGTGTACACTTTCAAACGGGGTTGGGGGAGGGGGGAGAAGGCCAAGTAGTAATGACGTACGCACAGCAGAGAGACAATTATGTGAGTTTGTATATGCTCCATCTATTCTGTTAAGTACCTATATTTATGTATTCGAGAGAAGCAAGACAAAATTACCCCGTACTCTCTCGCTTGCAGGTTGATAAACCCTGATCATCCTGATTTGCAATGAGAATGTGCAAACTAGTCAAGAAGAGAATCAAGGTACAATGTGAACATACACAACTCATTGCAGGCAGTGTATAAACTATCGTCACGAACACGTCACATCACATCAGTGGCTAAAAATTATAATAATTATTGAAATGATTGTTAAGCATGCAGTGTGAGTATCAACTATTGTCACGAACACGTCACATCACTTCAGTGGCTAAATATTATAATAATTATTGAAAAGTTTCATCGCACGCAGTCTGAGTATTAACACGTACCATCATTTAAGTGGCTAGAAGAATTATAATAATTATTAAAAACTTCTTAAGTATTGCGATTTTTAATGTATATTTTAATACCCATTCATACTGTAATCCTGGACAAGAATTTACTGATTAAATTACGGATCGAGTGGGCAAAAGTAAAAATGAGCAATATCGTGGAATCCGGAAAATCATTCAAGGGCATCAGTTTCTGAAAACCTTATAAGGTGTAAAAATACTACTTGAAAGTGTCGTGCACATCCTATGAACTGCAAAAAGTTAAACACATTTCGTTTTTTGCAATTATGGAATTACGCTTCCTTAGTGAGGAACTTTTGCATTTAAATGTGATGAAATTGGAGAAGGAGGGCTAAAACGAAGGTTCGAACACAAGGAATTTGTGTTAGGCAAGAAATTATGCCTTGTAATTGTAAACTGCTAGTTTTATTTCGACGTACTGCACTAAATAGACAGCTCATTAGTTGATAATGTTTGGTTAGTAGATTTTACCTGTGCGGTGACTTCTGGGATTTCGCCTTTTAAAACAAAAATTAAAATTGAGGAAATTTTAGAAGAATTGTGTGTAGATTCATTCTCTCTTGCATCTGATTTAGATCATTGATAATGAATTTAGATTGTGATCACGGAGATGATAATAAAAATGCTGCATATTTCTGTTTCAGAAAATTTTACTCAAATGCTAAAATAGACTATTAATTTTTGACTGAAATATGGAAACAGAATATTATTTCTCTTTCGGAAAAAATTACTCAGACGTTGAAACGTGACAGGTATTTATTTCTCAGTGTAAGAATGCCTCTTAATCCTAAACATTATATTATCTTCCACACATAATATAGAACAGTGTAAGAATGCCTCTTAATCCTAAACATTATATTATCTTCCACACATAATATTGAACAGTGTAAGAATGCCTCTTAATCCTAAACATTATATTATCTTCCACACATAATATAGAACAGTGTAAGAATGCCTCTTAATCCTAAACATTATATTATCTTCCACACATAATATAGAACAGTGTAAAAATGCCTCTTAATCCTAAACATTATATTATCTTCCACACATAATATAGAACAGTGTAAGAATGCCTCTTAATCCTAAACATTATATTATCTTCCACACATAATATAGAACAGTGTAAGAATGCCTCTTAATCCTAAACATTATAATTTATTATCTTCCACACATAATATAGAACAGTGTAAGAAATGCCTCTTAATCCTAAACATTATATTATCTCCCACACATAATATAGAACATTTCTATATGCGGATAAGGTGGTCTCTCCACACACACACACCCCCATTACAAACATGTACATCGAGTTAACATTGACCTGACACATTGACCCATACTCATCATGGGCATCCACATTCCAAGGTTCATTTTTGTGTCCAACTTTTTACATAATGTCCCCACCACCACCACGACCAATGAACATCTTCTTTCAAAATATATAGCCAGGAAATAGTGGATGAATAATAATAAAAAAAGAAATTATTTCAACAATATACATTTATCACATACACTACACAATACACACACACAGACACAGACACAGACACACACACAGACACACACACACACACATATATATATATCATTGAATCAAGATATAAAATATGGACGTACACAAACATAAAATAAATTTAAAATATCAATAATATTCTAATATCCTGTTCTTTGTTCCAAACATAGAGTTCACTTATAACAGCTAAATAACTAATGTATAATTCTCAGTGTACTGATAGAGTTCATGTTACTAAGATAATGTTTCTGAAATGTTGTTACAACTTTCAACATAGATAATCAACACACATTAAGTAAGGAGCAAGGAAGGAAACTGAGATAGATATATGAAGATTTATTTGACTGTCAGTTTGCCCGATTATCTCCCTCTGCTATTCAGCCAGCAACAGAGTAAGAATGACGTCAGCAGCAATGTTTCGATTTGTTGCTGTCCTGGCAGGTCAGATTTACAGTAGTTGCCCAAAGCAGGTCAAAAGGAAAAGTGGAATTAAATCATGGTAGCCCAAATCAGGTCAAAAGGAAAAGTGGAATTAAATCATGGTAGCTCAAATCAGGTCAAAAGGAAACGTGGAATTAAATCATGGTAGCTCAAATCAGGTAGACATATAAGTGGAACCCCAGAATCCAAGCAGAGGCCACAAAGCCCCAAACAAGAAGATGAAGAAAAGGTATTGCCCCTTTTCCTGCAACACCACAGTGCTTATCTTGTAAGAGTTTGATCTAACTCACGTTATTTATTCCTTCCATTAAATAAACTTAATTTAGCAGAACATAATTTAATCATCCCAGTTCTCTCAGTATCAGCTGATTAGCATTAAATCATGCTACACATCTTCCTCACAAAGAAAGTATAACAAGAACTTAATAATAGATAAAGTAAATAAATTCTTCTTAACAATGTGAACAAATGTATAAATTAAATCAAATATACATTAATAAAAAAAATCTAGTACAAAATAATAAACAAAATCATATACAAAAGACGAAGAAAAATCTCCAGATTCTTCTGTATTTAATATTCTAGAATTAATCAGAGTGAGTGTCAAGGTCATAGGTTCACAGTCCTTGGTGTACCGACTTATGATTATTCATTAAGATAGTTCATCACTTTATATGAGAAAATCCGGCACAAAGCTGCTCTCAGATGAAATGAGATAAAGGGCAATATTCCTATTAATCGACTTAGTTTCTATTATCAATAATGTATCTCCTATGCTTTCAGTAAAACTCAAATGTCATTAGTTTACCAGTAAAGACATGCAGCGTACAGAACAATCATGCAAGACAATTTACATTACATAAAGAAGAAAGAAAAAGATGAGACAGTCAAAACAAACTGCAAGAACGTTTGCAGCTGTGGTCTTGTCACCAATCAAACACATCAGTGGCTCCAGTGAATTTCACTAGTCAGTGCTGCAGGATGTCAGGGCAGATCAAATATGAAGAAATAAGTCACTACGAGAGTAAAGAAAGCATGGTGGAGAGAATAGAATAAAGACTACTTGCTTGTAGTTAGCATTTGTGTTCCAAAATTTACTGCAAAATATTAATTCCTTCTCACTCTAATATATTAATTCCTTCTCACTCTAAAATATTAATTCCTTCTCACTCTAAAATATTAATTCCTTCTCACTCTAAAATATTAATTCCTTCTCACCCTAATATATTAATTCCTTTCTCACTCTAAAATATTAATTCCTTCTCACTCTAAAACAAACATTAATTCCTTCCCACTCTAATATATTAATTTCCTTCTCACTCTAAAATATTAATTCCTCCTCACTCTAAAATCTTAATTCTTTCTCATTCTAAAATATTAATTCCTTACCCTAAAATATCTATTTCACTGACTATCTTTCTATCTCTCCTCAACGCTACTTTATCAGCCTAAACTTTCGTTACAGAAATTCAATCTTTTCCCAAGTCTATCAGCCAAGCTGCTGACTAAACGTATATCATTAAAAAAACGAAACAAAGTACTGAGTAAAATTTTAATTATTTACATTATTCTTTCACAGAGATTCATACATATTTTCATATTCATATATATTTTACATGTGTATGTCTTCCCATGATATCCCTGACTTTATTAAAAGAATAAATAGTACTATTAAAAAACTTATCGTTTCACGGGATCATTTGCCGCATTGACCTTTGCATTTAATATCTTGTTCTCATTTAAGGACTCATTGTTTGTCAGCCATACTTGCCTGACGTAACCTGGTTGAACAATGATTTATTTTGAGTGGTGCCTCTTGTCACAATTGGTAAACCCAGTTGAACAATGATGTCTGCACATACCAACTAGGAATCTAGTCGCACTTACAAATGGGGTGAACACAGTTGAACAATAATGTTGAACAATGTTATCTTGCATTTCAGCTTCCAACCCAACCAATGCGCATGTCAGATTCAGAACCAGTAGGGGATCTAACACTTTACAATAATTGTCTTAATTCATAATTTATATGCAAATTAACAAAACCAGATTTTCAGTCCTAACATCTCTGTGTACTCTATGTATTTACAAGACACCGGCAACTTTCCTATGCATTCAAAACGTGGATTCTAGCCATCTGCTTCTAGTTAAGTCTCAGAGGAAAATAAAATTTTTTGCAAGGTGTAGTCTTCTAATTTCTTAAATTCTAATTTGCACTCTAAATCGATCCGACTGGTTAAAGTTAGTATAAATTCTTTGGCCACTGGTCAGCTTGTAGGTTTTACCAACTCTGTTAATTGTCAGTTATATTATCCCTGTCTTCAAGTCACATTAACGTCCAGTGTAACTTCCCTAACAAACACATGTTTAAACCTAGCCTAGGCTCATTTCTGTCAGTGTGACTTACTAATCCAACTCGAACTGTGAGCGTCAGTGGCTAATCCACTTTCTTCTGAACACATTATGACCGAATGCTCCACAAAGCATTCTTCAAGATTGCTACCACTTAAACTGGGCCAATATAACACCCATATATGTTTACTTACAGTAGACATTTACGGAAATTAAATTTCATTTAGAAATTTTAGATCCCAAACCTGTAAGAGTTGTACAGTTCTTTTTTCACTCGCTTTACCAGATTCAGATCTGTACAGTACTTTTGACGTCACTTTACCATATCTAGAACTGTACGGTACTTTTGACGTCACTTTACCATATCTAGAACTGTACAGTACTTTTGACGTCGCTTTACCAGATCAAGAGTTGTACAGTTCTTTTTTCAGTCACTTTACCAGATTCAGAGCTGTACAGTTCTTTTGACGTCACTAGCTCCAAAGAGATATTTTGCAAAAGCTAGCACCGTCAAACTATATGCAATTTTTACGACATGGTACCACAGGTGAAAAGGCACATGCTAAAGGGAAAATGGTATAGTAAATATTTTGTAATATCCCAAACCCTGTATTAGTAACGTTCAGTGTCCTATTTCCTTTTGTCAGTATTCTTTAGACAGCACGATAAATCAAACATAAATGCAAATCTATGCACAACACCACTCACACCTGCTGGCAAGCGAATAAAACAAGTCGATGTTTGACATGGTTTTTATTGATGGCACGAGCATTATTGCCACATGATTACACAAATACTGAATTTGTTACATTACTGTTATTGATATGCACGTCTCATTCTTTTACATAAACACAGTTTCACACCCACAGAGTTTCACAAGCACACACACACACACACACACACACACACACACACACACACACAAAAGTTACTCACGAACAGAGACAAGTCTCTGTCTGTGATTCCTTAGTTCCAGGAGCTTTATATCGATCTAGGCGCTTGATACACTGGTCGCATACTGGCTTGTTTAGCAGCTGTCTCGGACTTGACATCCCTTAGGGAAAGTAACAACATGTAATTAGCAGCCTTGATCTTTAGGACTAGTGCAGTTTCACAGACAAGCCCTTTTAAAGGAATTTGGAGTGCCTGTGGCATTTATGGTCTCCATTGAACTTATTTGACGGTCCGACAGACTTCGCGATGAGTGATATGAGGGCATATGTGAATGATAGTGGTCTGAGGGCACGTGTCAATGAAATTTATCTAAAGGCGTATGTGAATGACAGAGATCTGAGGGCGTGTGTCAATGATAGTGATCTGAAGGCATATGTCATTGTTAGTGATCTGAGGGCGTGTGTCAATGATAGTGATCTGAAGGTATAAGTCATTGTTAATGATCTGAGGGCGTATGTCAATGATAGTGATCTGAGAGCATATGTCACTGATAGTGATCTGAAGGCATATGTCATTGATAGTGATCTGAGGGCGTGGGTCAATGATAGCGGTCTGAGGCATATGTCATTGATAGTGATCTGAGGCATATGCTCTGTTCTCTGATAATCCTGTGATTTAAATTGACACTAATCTGCTGAATTGTGTGTTAGGATATAAGACTGTATAAGTATTGAAAATCGAACGTGGTTTTGTGGAAATATTAATGTCAAATAGTCTTGTCATTGTATTTGTTACATTTGATTGTTGATTTAATAAATTTATTGTTAAATTTATTGAACTTCTTACGCATATTAATAACCATATATTAGAGAGATAGTGGGTGGATGGGGACTCGCTAAATATAGATTAAAGATGGTTTTATCTTCTCCTTTAGTAAGATGTTTTCCACCTACAGAAATATTGTGTGACAGTGAATATTTGTCTTTAATGTTGTGGAAGAGAGAAAACGTTCATGGCACCCAAATATCCGTCAAGTGAGAGAGTCGAGTGGTGTCTTCTGGAGAATTATTAATAACATAAATTAAGATTTTCATCGCTGGTAATTAGTTATGGATGATTAATAATAATGATAACCATTAACTAGGGTGGCTTTGTGTCACACGATATTAGTGATGTGACGACCAATGTCCATTTTGGTGTCTATAGCGATGTTAATTATTTCAGGTTGTGCGAAATCGGTTTATGCTAGAAGCACTTCCCCTAAATTAAGTAAGATTTCAGGTCTATGGCATAAATGTGAATGATTTCTACCTCATGCATATGTGTTAGCGATATCACAACCTATACAATATTTAGGTGTTAGCGTTATCACAACCTATACAATATTTAGGTGTTAGCGATATCACAACCTATACAATATTTAGGTGTTAGCGTTATCACAACCTACACAATATTTAGGTGTTAGCGATATCACAGCCTATACAATATTTAGGTGTTAGCGATATCACAGCCTATACAATATTTAGGTGTTAGCGATATCACAGCCTATACAATATTTAGGTGTTAGCGATATCACAGCCTATACAATATTTAGGTGGGTACTCTCGAGGCCTGTATATTTAGATATTAGTGATTTTAGCATTATAATATGGATGTTAACGATGATATTAGTGATTTTGCAGCCTATAATGAAGATTTTAGCTCTCACGCCTGTAATATAAAAAAATAGATTGTCCTGATTTCAAGGCCTATAATACAGATATTAGTGATTTCAGCGCTTATGAATTGTCCTGATTTCAGGGCCTGTAATACAGATTTTAGTGATTTCAGAGCTTATAGTATAGATTATCCGGATTCAGGGCCTGTAATTTAGATATTAATGATAAGAGGGGCAATGGAAAAAATATACTGAAAATGAACGCGTTTTTCTTATGACTTTAATATGTTGTCGTTGTGGCAATATTGACATCCTAATTCTGAAAACGCGTTTTTCTTATGACTTTAATATGTCGGTCGTTGTGGCAATATTGACATCCTAATTCTGAAAACGCGTTTTTCTTATGACTTTAATATGTCGGTCGTTGTGGCAATATTGACATCCTAATTCTGAAAACGCGTTTTTCTTATGACTTTAATATGTCGTTCTGGCAAGATCGACATCCTAATTTTGTAAACGTGCGCAAAGACGGACAGGAAACAAGAATTTTCAAACGCTTTGCTTTATTTATCACAATGTGCTGTTTAATTTTTAAAATAAAGTTTATACACTGCATTGCAGTGTAAGATTCACACACTCACACTCAGACACACGCAAGCGCGTCCGCACAAGCACACGCACGCACACATACATCTAAATATATGAAAAAATACCTGGATAATAAGGTACATAATCTCGTTTGAGGATACTTAAATACTTAAATTTATTGCCAAATTTAAACAAAATATTACGTATAAATTTAAACTGATATCAAAACTAAGCATAAAAATAAATTCATACTAGACAAGAAAACTGCAACAAGATATAATTCTCCGTAAATGGTTCTCTTCTCACTTTAAAATGTGAAGATATATCAGAAATAAAATCGAATTAAAAAATTCAATATATAGGCTGAATAGAAATTATCAGTTGAACTTTAACCAAAAATCCATTTTCACTTTAATGGCAAGGAAGCGAGCATATATAGTTATAGTTTAACTATGTGAACTATTGTCACATTACCTATAGTTGTGCAAATCTTTATTTGCATTCCCAATCTCATCGAGGTGAAATCAGACTGTTCCGGGTGCAAAGACAGTTGATGATGAATTTGGGGAAGCGTTTCCGGCCTGGGGCCTATTTCGCGCTTCCGACTAAGCAGTTGCTTTCATTTCTCTCCTGCTTCTCTGATCTGTCGTTCTCAGGAAAAGGAAGCTAACACGTGACGTCAACAGACAGCGCACGAAATACTAGTGGATTTGTCGAATTCGCGCCAAACATGTATCAATGCATATGCAATATAAAATCAAAAGGTTAATCAAAATTTCCAAAGAGAAAAAAAACGATAGACAAAGCAAGACAATTTCTGGATAGTGTTATAAAAATAATGAGTGAGATATGAGATAGGACTGTTTTCTAAATGTCTATTTTGAAAGTCAACTATATCTTCTCTAGCTCTCTTTTTAGCCTAGGATTCCTGATGTATGTTCCTAACATCAACAAATGTTTCGACAGTCATTTTCCACATTTACTAATTTCAACACTGTGACAATTAGTTTAACAATTTTGAACAAATTTGAGCTCATCACCTGACAGAGCCAACCCACTTTATGTGACACCTCTGGAGCACTCTTCACTCATGATGGTTATTATTTATTAATTAACAACAGATAAATAATTACAAGTGATCGAGGAACTTAATGATAGTTACTAATAATTCTCCCACAAAATCAACCATCTCTCAATTGGTGGATTATAAGGGTGTCGTAAAACTATACTTTTTGCACGATAACAAGATAGATGTTTGACTGTCACATGTTTTCTGTATGTGGATGCTTCTTACCAAAGGAGTTATAAAAATCAGTCTTTCATTTATATTTAACAAGCACCCATCCACCCACTATTACACCAATATACGTTTTAATATATGTGCAAGAAGGTTAATATATTCAACAATAAATTTATTAAATCAACAATCAAATATACAACATATGAATATAATTAAAAGAGCATTGACATTTACATCACTTTACAACAATGTTTGATTAAAACTAGACAATCATTTAGTTTATCCTAGCATAGACATCAGCTGTCACATTCAATGAAGTTCATAGACATAATTCATCATAGAGAGTGGAATTTCAGATATAATTATAGTCAATCATAACCTTTTCAATGACGGCAACTGTCACTGGCACATGTTCACAATCATGCAGTTAGAATTATAGAATAATATAGTTGTTGTAATTAGCTTTAATAAATACTTATTGTTTAAGTGACAAAATGAAAGTGCATTGACATTTATTTTTTAAAAAATCTTGTTAACGGCATCTCCATCCCATTCTAAAGTCAATATTTCTTTTGGGTCAGGTAGAGTTATTTTAATGCCATCCCATTCTAAAGTCAATATTTCTTTTGGCTCAGGTAGAGTTATTTTAATGCCATCCCATTCTAAAGTCAATATTTCTTTTGGCTCAGGTAGAGTTATTTTAATGCCATCCCATTCTAAAGTCAATATTTCTTTTGGGTCAGGTAGAGTTATTTTAATACCATCGAGTTCTACTCTACGCTTCTCTTCACAGTGTAATTTTGATCTGACATCAAGATGATCTGTGTAAATTATGCTGGAAGTAGCTGAGACTCATTACACGTCCTGATATCAGCAGTATAAAGAAGACGCTTTTGCATACCACTCGAGAACTTGTATCCAGATGATAATAGAAACACATTACATCTCCTAATACTGCACAAACCCGGTATTATAATCATCTTTCCCCCGCTGCTCTGCTTTATAAAACGAAACACGTATGCTTGCTTTTATTATGTTATGCTAATCTCAAAGACAATAATACTTGTTTTCATGCACTTTTTAAATCGGAAACAGTCGTCTGCATTTACAATAATTTCTCAGATCTTGTGTTTAAAAAATCTCAAACAAATATAATTAAATTTGTGCTTTTACTTCACTGATTTCATTTAAATGATGTTTACCATTTATTTTCACAACACCGATATTTTATGTCTGTATTTTTATGTCTCTAATACTTTGATCAAAGACCATCGTAGAGAAACTCACTTCCCTACTTCTTTCTCAAAGACTGTCACAGTCTGATAAAATTGTCCGACTTGGTGACCCACTAGCCTTGTTTACTTCAAATTCGAATATTTGAAACCCTTGACTCCTTTGTTCAAAGCTTCCCTTTTCGAAGCGCTTCTAGAACAGGTCAAGATGTTATGTAACTTTAGGACCATTGTCCAGTTCTCGAACCTACTACATGCTTCGCGAACAGTCACGTGATACGCAATATGCTTTTCTATAAATATGACCACGCGCTTCCGCTCCCTCACTCCGAGCACATTAGCTAAGTCCATTCAGCTAACTCGAGTCAGGAGGCAGCCGACAGCCGTAGAGAATCAAGGTACCCTTCGACTTCTCATATAAAGGTATCATTTTATCTAATAGTATTTTGCCTATATATTGTTTAAGTATGTATTTATGCTATGTATTGTATGATTTCCATATATGCTTGAGCATGGTTCAGAGAAATAGCTGAAAACCTATAAGTTACGGAATATAAATTTATTGTAACTCCTTTTCCATTTTGTACTTTAATTTATATTGTTTAATTCACTAAGAGCCAGAATGCTGCGTTCGATATGAATTCTCCATGTAATTCAATTATTGCGTGTAATTTTAATTGTAAATTGTGAAGCGCTCTGTTAGTTTGAATTACCCCTTTTGTATGAACATTAATTTAACGTTGTAACTATTTTATTGCTTCATACTCATGACTGTTAAATGGAACACATGTGAGACGATTATATTTTTTCTAAATCTAATTGTAAACGACGCGAGGTCGAAAACTCTTTATTCAGCGCATTTTAACTGAGCCATGCCTAAGTAGGACGTGTTAGATTGAGAATTATATCCGAACACGTTGCATCAACAGGTCGGCTCGTGTTTCACCCATGCCTCACCTTGCTTAAGCTTATTTGTATAAGCTGGTTGAATTCTATGGAGGAATTCTGCTCTGAGGGTCACGCCACTAAAATTCCAAGTCCCTAGCTACTAAAGGAGGAACACCATTCCTTAGGCACCACGTGCGCCGCTAGAGGGAGACTGTGGGAACAGACCGGCAATGACTGAGCATGAGACCAGGCTGACACAAAGATATAGCTAAGTGCAAATTCGGTATACAGATCTCAAATGAACATTTACAGGCAATTTAAAGTGCTAACAATAATCGGGCTTGTGCGCGTAAAGACAGAGTAAGACTATTCGCGTTCGTATTTGATCATTGTTAACTTGTTAAACTTTATTAAATCTTATTTTTCTTTGTTAATACCTCTTGGTAGTTGATTTATATGCATGATAGACCAATAGAGATGATCTTAGATTAAATGGGGGCGAATGAGCAGGATGTTGAAATGAATGCATATTAATTTAGAGGGATTTAACGGTTTTTAATCTAGCTAAAGTTCGCAGTTTATTAGTCTGTAAATTTGTCGTCTGAACTACAAGACACACTTTTAATTAGTCAGATAATAAATTGAGCAACCAGTCTGCGTAGAATATGAGAGGAAGAATTAATTATATTTAAAGTCTTTAATTATTCTAGGCAGGGTCTTTAAATAAATACTGGAAACGTAACAAGTGGGGGGAATCTCGTCCGTGGATTGATATATATTAAATTGTAACATTTTTTATACATAGGGCGTATCATAAACCTAGAAACGAACGAACGTACAAAGAATTGCCAATTGTTCTTTTGATTTTTGTATCACTGATTTTCTTTGCTTTTGTTGTGACATGTGCATGTATTCTTTTGCAGAGTAGCGTGCATGTTTAATCAATGTTAATATGTTTAAGCGTAGTTAAGTGTTTAATATTGATTATTTGATGATTTATTTAGTATTGTGTTACTGGATACTTCATTGTGAGAAGTCGACGGTTATACCGCCAGCTAGGAGAGTTATCGGTAGTAACAGACTTCGGACTATTATATTTAGGGTGCTAGATATAATGTGTAATGTTGTATGGTCGGAGCCGTGACATTACGAAAGCCTTGGAGACGACAGATTGTAGCCAAGCAGGTGAACGTATAACCAACGCGTAATTTATTTCGGAAGGTGTTCTGAATAAATTCAATAATTTTTGTAAGGTCGTAGCCTAAAAGTTATTGTGGGATAAAAGCGGAGTTTTATCGCCTACGGTTAGATACACAATCACGAGAGATATTTATTGTAGCCAGACGCGCTAAATAAATAAGATGGACACTTCGGATCTCGAACAGGTTATTTCGGATCTGAGAGAGATAGGTTCCTTGATCGGATACCGAACCGAAGAAGAGTTGACGAACTTCGTTAGAACTGAACTAGACAGGAGAGAGGAACGCGAAAAGAGGAGAGAGGAACACGAACGAGAGATGGAACGGATAGAGATAGAAGATGATCACCTTACGACTTTAATAGATCTAAGGATCGATGAACGGATAGGGAGCTTACAGCTCATGGAGATTCTAAAACGCAAACACGGGATAGGCATATCACTAGAATATAGAGGTGAACAGCTACGTATTTTCGTCCTACTAGAACTCAATGAAAAGGAAATAGAACACAGGGAAGAAATTAGATCTTCAATAAGCTCACGAGCAAAACAGTTGTGTGATAAAGATTTCCGATTCAAAGGGGAAGGGGGGGCTGAAATACGAGACCTAACGTTCGAAATTAGAAAGTTGAAGAAAGAAAGGCTAGTGCTTATGGAAAGGAAAGAAAGTCTAGAATTAGAATGGTTGTGGACAGAAATCGAAACAGAGTCTAAAATTGTTGGGAAAGGTGAGGGTACTGTTGACAAATTACGACAGGAAGGTCAGGCCGTGAACTTTGACTTGCCGAGGTCAAACACCGCGAGCGTGGAGACTGACACACAGGAATTAGTCGCGCTACCAAGCACAGCGGACAAAATAGACGAAAACAAATGTTTTGACGAAACCATTACAGTTCAACATGCTAACCAGTTTACAGAAACAGTTAGCGCACCAAAGCTTGATCTTGAAACAGAGACAAGAAAAGACACTGTTGTTAAGGACTTAATAACACGTGTAGAATTTGGACAAACACATACACCGCCGTGTACGTGTGACACCTTGTTTGACGGACTGAATGCGCATGATAAGATAGAGACAGATTCTATCGGTTGTGTACCGTTAAGGTGTGATGAAACTTCTAGCAACACAGTGACTGATTTTTCTGACAGGACAAATATGCATGAGAAGATAGAAACGGATTCTATCAGTTGTGTATCGTTGAAAGGCAGTGACACATCGACTGAGTCTACTGACCGAACTGTTAGTTTAAGAGGGAGTCATGAGAATGTGCTCGCTACGAAGACTGACATCGGTAGATCTCGATCTCCGATGATTGACGTGAGTCATGACGTAATTTTGAAACACAAGATTATTGCGTTATGCGAGGTTTCGAGTGCTAACACATTGATAGCCAGGGAAACAGAAGTATTTGATCCAGATGACAGCATAGGTAGCAATACAGACGGAGACAATGTGCCTATGATAAATTCATTTACTTCACATGACATGACAGTTGTCAGAGCTGAGACAGAGTTCTTTTCCAAACGTGACATGGAAGAAGATATAGTCGAAAACTGTACAGGGACGAAATCTAGTATTTCTAACATAGAGATATTAGGGACGGTCGACGATAACAATGCATGTGTACTGACGTGTATGCACGCAGTTGTCGGAGACATGGCAGAACTGTCTGCAGATAAATCACTTAATGGACTTAGTGACGTAGACAGAAGCCACGGTACATGGACTACCTCTATTGACTCACCTGTTGAGATAAAGGAATGTCATGAGTACGTACCAAAAACTGAGACAAGTGGAAGTAAGGAGGAGGGGGTTTCATTAACTGATATGTTCCTTGATTCACTGATGAAAAGTGCGGAGTGTAATCCTTGGTTGATCAAAGACACAGTACAAATGAGTGACAGAACTAGATTGATAGATAATGAAAACCGGAGTGACGGACTGATAACCAGAGTAGGTGGGACATCAGGACTGTTGCTGACATCAGATACAGAGAATTATGATAGAGGAAACAGTGGGAGTGTAGCCTACAACACACATAGAGTAGACATGGTGATGTTATTCATTGTGACAGGTAACATTCACTTCCAGTTAGTGACGGAAACTGACAGAATTTCCATCATAGATTCTGACGATTTGATGAGGAGACACATTGAATTAACTAAGCCAGTGGAGACAGACTATGTTAGTTCAATAAACGGTATGGTCCAGGGGAGACAATCAGTAACTCTTGGGGAGTTTAAGACAGAACCCTTGTTCATACAACCACAGGAGTCTGACTTGCTAGCGAGTGAGTCTGACCACACAGTGACTAGAGAATACTCGAGTGGAGAGTTAGACAATTCTAGAGTCACAAAAGAGACACAGACTTATGTTGTCAAGGAGAGAGACAAATTGACAGACATAACAGTCGAACACCTAGTTGTGAATGGGTTAAAACAGAAAACAACTAGTGGGATGAGGTATTTCACTTCAGTCTATGATAAGATCAGGAGAACAGAACCTCCAGATTTAGGGGAGAAGCTAATGTTGCAATTCAGGTACTTCAGAGAGACTGGTAGCCGTGACAGAGCACATTTGCGAACCTATGACGTTAGACTAGATGCGAAATGGACCCATAGTAGATCTGACGCCATTCCGACAAAAGACGTTGAGTGCATGCGAACTAGAGACGTTCAATGTGTACACAATGACGTAACTACAGATGCACGAAACACCAAGAGAGCAAATTTCCATTTGCGTGAGCTCAGTGACAAGGCTAAGAGCGATAGATTTGAAATTCAGACTTCGCATAGTCAATGCCACACTGACATGATACGAAACGTATCGAGAAGTTTGAAACTGTTAGACAGGGTAGAGACCAGTCATGCAGAAACTGACACTACCAGAAACATTTTAAACTTGACAAGTACTTTGGAGAGTTTTGAAAGAGATCATGACGATAAAACACTTCAAGGACGTACTTACCGGACGAGAAATGAAAAGTCTAAACTTGACATGCAATATATTGCACCTCACAGTGACATTCTGACGAACAGAGTAAGAAAGAAAGAATACAGTTGTCATGCCGTAGACATGTTGACACACATGGACGATGACGTGTATTGGGGTTGGAATAGAACTACGAAGATTGTGCTAGGCAGGATAGTGCAACAGTCGAAATAATGATTTGATACCTTTCTTGAATTTTCATTATTTTCTTGTTGTACGGTAGTTGGTGGTTGTTACTGTAAATATGTTGGACATTTCATAAAAACTTGGGATTAGCTATAACACTGATTGAATTGTGTTAGTGTTGTAACTCTGAATATGACAGGTAGACTGATAGATGGTTCATTGAGTTGGTAATTCATAAACTCTGATATTTGGTTGATACAGGAAATCAATATCTGGAACTTTTCATAACCTGCATATTGATAGTGTTGTTCATTGGAAGTCAATTTTTTTGATCACACTATTGTTGGATACGTATTCAGTGGAATTGGTAGATGTTGGATTTCTATTCTGAATAATCTGGTTAGATCAAACTAGGTTGTGAGTGAACTATTGATTTTTGGGACAGATAGTGAGAATTTCAGAACATGTTATTCCATTGGATGGATGTCTATTCAATTAGACTGAACTTTTCTTAAATCATTTTTTTATTTGATTTTTCTTAAATCATTTTTCTTTGATTTCTGAAGTGAGAAATATTGTATGAGGGTGCCGTTAATCTAGAGTTGATTCTTCTGCCGCATTACATTATTTCTGGTTATGTTGAAATTTTTTTAATTGTAAATTTTTTCTTCATTGTGGACTTCTACATTTTATCATACATAATTTGTAGGAGGCATTTTATCTTTGGTAAGATAAACGCCTCAAAAGCAAGGGGGTGTCACAGTCTGATAAAATTGTCCGACTTGGTGACCCACTAGCCTTGTTTACTTCAAATTCGAATATTTGAAACCCTTGACTCCTTTGTTCAAAGCTTCCCTTTTCGAAGCGCTTCTAGAACAGGTCAAGATGTTATGTAACTTTAGGACCATTGTCCAGTTCTCGAACCTACTACATGCTTCGCGAACAGTCACGTGATACGCAATATGCTTTTCTATAAATATGACCACGCGCTTCCGCTCCCTCACTCCGAGCACATTAGCTAAGTCCATTCAGCTAACTCGAGTCAGGAGGCAGCCGACAGCCGTAGAGAATCAAGGTACCCTTCGACTTCTCATATAAAGGTATCATTTTATCTAATAGTATTTTGCCTATATATTGTTTAAGTATGTATTTATGCTATGTATTGTATGATTTCCATATATGCTTGAGCATGGTTCAGAGAAATAGCTGAAAACCTATAAGTTACGGAATATAAATTTATTGTAACTCTTTTTCCATTTTGTACTTTAATTTATATTGTTTAATTCACTAAGAGCCAGAATGCTGCGTTCGATATGAATTCTCCATGTAATTCAATTATTGCGTGTAATTTTAATTGTAAATTGTGAAGCGCTCTGTTAGTTTGAATTACCCCTTTTGTATGAACATTAATTTAACGTTGTAACTATTTTATTGCTTCATACTCATGACTGTTAAATGGAACACATGTGAGACGATTATATTTTTTCTAAATCTAATTGTAAACGACGCGAGGTCGAAAACTCTTTATTCAGTGCATTTTAACTGAGCCATGCCTAAGTAGGACGTGTTAGATTGAGAATTATATCCGAACACGTTGCATCAACAGGTCGGCTCGTGTTTCACCCATGCCTCACCTTGCTTAAGCTTATTTGTATAAGCTGGTTGAATTCTATGGAGGAATTCTGCTCTGAGGGTCACGCCACTAAAATTCCAAGTCCCTAGCTACTAAAGGAGGAACACCATTCCTTAGGCACCACGTGCGCCGCTAGAGGGAGACTGTGGGAACAGACCGGCAATGACTGAGCATGAGACCAGGCTGACACAAAGATATAGCTAAGTGCAAATTCGGTATACAGATCTCAAATGAACATTTACAGGCAATTTAAAGTGCTAACAATAATCGGGCTTGTGCGCGTAAAGACAGAGTAAGACTATTCGCG
Organism: Sinotaia quadrata; assembly: GCA_028829895.1. Taxonomy (NCBI): domain Eukaryota; kingdom Metazoa; phylum Mollusca; class Gastropoda; order Architaenioglossa; family Viviparidae; genus Sinotaia; species Sinotaia quadrata. Next base: position 49,245,207 of record CM054179.1, read on the forward strand.
TTCGTATTTGATCATTGTTAACTTGTTAAACTTTATTAAATCTTATTTTTCTTTGTTAATACCTCTTGGTAGTTGATTTATATGCATGATAGACCAATAGAGATGATCTTAGATTAAATGGGGGCGAATGAGCAGGATGTTGAAATGAATGCATATTAATTTAGAGGGATTTAACGGTTTTTAATCTAGCTAAAGTTCGCAGTTTATTAGTCTGTAAATTTGTCGTCTGAACTACAAGACACACTTTTAATTAGTCAGATAATAAATTGAGCAACCAGTCTGCGTAGAATATGAGAGGAAGAATTAATTATATTTAAAGTCTTTAATTATTCTAGGCAGGGTCTTTAAATAAATACTGGAAACGTAACAAAGACCATCCTAGAATTACTCAGCTCATTACTTTTGTCTCAAACACCATCAAAGAGAAACTCATCTCATTACTTTTATCGCAAAGATTATCCTACAGTAACTCAGCTCATTACGTTTATCCGAAACACCATCCGAGAGAAACTCCAGCTCATTATTTTATCCTGAAACACCATTTTTGAGAAACGTAGCTGTCTCCTCACAGCCCATCCTAGACAAACTCATCTCTTTACTTTTATCTTTAAAAAAATCTTTTATTATTATTATAGCTCGTTATATCATAGGTAACAATGTTTGTGTTTTCATGTCGTTTTATGATAGATAACCATGTGTTTTCAGCTCGTTATATCATAGGTAACCATCTTTGTGTTTTCAGCTCGTTATATCATAGATAACCATTGTTTTCAGCTCGTTATATCTCCAAGACATTCTTCTTCTCGTGACTCCGTTGGGAGCCTTCAAATATGAGAGGAAAATGGCGTGATAAACTACGGCTGGACGCAGCAATTAGAAGGAGATATCGGATAATCGATATCTAAATAATTTTCCTTATCTCGACCGAACGCCAACAGTTAAGACCTTTTATGTGTCCCTAGAGACGGGATAGTCTAAATTTAGAAACATAACTCCTCAGGAGGCTATCGGTCTAGAATCCATAGAGATTTTTTGGCTTTGCACGTATCTTTTATGGGTCGAACGTGGGAAATTAAATACAATTTTGAATCATAAAAAACGAGACGTTAAAATGAAAATCAAAGCTGTTTAGCTAATTTGTAATAAAAATCAGTAAGCATATTATTTTTGTTGTATCCACCATCATTTAGAAATATAGCGTGGTTCTAACTGCTAAATATCAGCAACAGATTAAGTTAACGCAATAGTTTGCCAAATATACATATATATATCTCTTTGTTTTAAAGAAATCCGTTCGCGCTGATATTTTGTAATCATTCAACGCAGACGTAATTGTCAATACCAATGTCGTGTAACCAGTCAACGCTGACGTAATTGTCAATGCCAATGTCTTGTAACCAGTCAACGCTGACGTAATTGTCAATGCCAATATCTTGTAACCAGCCAAAGCTGACGTAATTGTCAATGCCAATGTTTTGTAAGCTGTCAACGCCAACGTAAGTGTCAATGTCTTCTAAATACCCAATACTGACGTAATTGTCAATGCCAATGTTTTGTAACCTGTCAACGCTGACTTAATTGTCAATGTCTTGTAACCACTCAACTCTGAGGTAATTGTCATTGCCAAAGTCGTGTAACCAGTCAACGCTGATTTAACCAGGAAGGCCTAATATCATTCCTATCGGACATTTGACAAAATTTGAAATAACACACCAACTACTGGCATCGCTTAATTAAGGGAGGGGTAGAAGTTCACCACCACCCACACATACACACAATAAATAAAAAGCTACAAACAAGCAACAATTCCTCCCCATCTATCTCACACCCCAGCTCCACATCCGAGAACATGATATCAAAGAAACGGTTGTTAGCGGACAAGGCGAAGGAAAACCGAAGTAAAAATTCAATAGTTGTAATGAAAGTACGACTGACGTACGTGCGTGCGAAGAAGATTTCAAGAAATGACGTCTAATGAAATTTGTGCTCATTGACCACAGTCGACGCAGCGCTCAAGAAAGACAAAACAGATTCATTAACAAAAGAAGAAGAAAAAAAAAATCAAATTTCGATGTAAAAAACAAAAAGTAATAATAAAGAAGACGGAAACTAGGGCAAAAATAGCAACAATAGATTGAAAAAAATTCATATCCAACTAAATAATAAAAGAGACAAAAACGATAAAATAACAACCACTTCAAAATAAAATTAAATAAAAGAAATACAAAAAAATGAAAGAAAACGAACAGTAAACAAAAGATTATAAACTTTAGCTAAAACAACACAACAAATAAAACGCACATTATTACTCCCTTACTAAAACACGATATGTAATAACTAAATAATATAAAATAGGTTTTACAGTATTTTTTAAAATTTAATAAATCTGTCAGCATTGAATAACAGCAGAATGAAATGATAACAAGACAGTAAACTCACAAAAGAAATAAAATAGTAAGGAGAGACAGAAAGAAAAAGAAATATTTTAAAACAAACAGTATAAAAAGGACAACAATATCAGGAAACATGGAAGAGTAACAAAGAATGACAACAACGTGAGAACTAATTATTTTCTTACAGTAAAAGACCAAAAACAGAGCAGCAATAACGAAGTATCCAAGGAAACAATAAAATCTAACAAGAAATAATAAAGAAATCCATTCACACAAAAATTTACATAAATATCCAATACCTAAGACAACGTGAAATTCCAAAATATGCAGATAAATAGATAAACACAAGAAAGAAAAGACAACTGTCGGCTTTTGGAGTACTTAATACTTTCAATATAACGAATCGACCAAGAAAATTAATTGTTTTATAGGCAATATATCTGGTCTGAAAATTGCTATGGAAACTGTCGCTAAGCAGTTTCCAGAACTGTCTTCCCTACATCTTCAAATGTAATTGTTAACGACTGCTACATTATTGCTCGAAAATTAAATGGAAATATGACAAAATAACCAAAACGTCAATCATTTTGTTTTCTTCCTTTCTGCTTTATTTTCCTTTTTTAAAAAAATATTTGACATAACTAATCTCTTTTGGAGTTCTATGCTCCACTCTCGATCCTTATGTAATGCTAAATATTTTGTTTGATTCTGGCCCAGAGCTGCAACCCACAACCGTCCATCCTTCATCAAATATGTTAGCGAAAATAAAATTTAGTTCTCGCTTGCACTTTACCGTCAATGTTCATCGCTGAGTTATATTAGAAGGCCATTAGCAAATACACTAGACAGATTTTTGTTTGTTTGTTTGTTTGTGTGCGATTAATCAGAACCATTTCTCTTCCACCAGAGTGTTTGTTTAACAAAACCCTTTCTCTCAGACCACGTGGCGTTGATTTAACTTCAAGCTGAGAATGTAGTCACTGCTATACGGAAATGATTTGCCTCATTGCAGTATCGACAAAACTATTAGTACCTCAGCTCAAGAGGCACAAACAAATAAAACGTGATAAGTTCGGTCTTTATGAAATGTGTCACGCGCTTTGTAATGGCAGCGTGGCATGGGATTTGTGGTAAGCCATGACACAAGCGTTAGAACGCGGGGCAACGGGTTTTGTGAATCACCACACGTGCTCTACGACCGCTGTCCCGATTTTTGTGAATTATCACAAAGGTAGCCCGTGTCCCTGGCTTTGTGAATTGGTACCCAGGCTTCGTGACATGCCACTCGGGCTTTGTGAATTGCGTCCTGAGACGAGTGAATGTTGTGTTTGCGATTGACTGTGAATTGGTGCATAGGAGTGAATAGTTGCTCTTTGAAATCGAATGACGTCATGGATTATTTCCCTTGAGCTTGGCAAGCTTAGCTAGAGGCATCATTATAGTTATTGCTGCTACTAAAGATCATACAGTGGCTGTTTTTTGCTGCTAACGCAAATAACTGTTAATGTTAGTGGCATGAATTATGTATGATGACGAAGGTAAAGATGATGGTAATAAAGAACTAAATAAGGTTAGGCTTGTGTACATGTTCTACTGTTAGTAATAATTCAGTACTATATGAACGGGATGTACAAAGCACATTCTTCAAACGTGTATTATGTAAATATAAACTTTGGCCTTTGAAGTTCAAATCATTGATGTGCCCAGTACAATAAATTACTTAACAGATTAATAAATGTCATGTTTAACAACGCGAGAACACAATTAAAGACAATTTCTTTCTGATCTGGCAATCACTCAGGCTGTCGACAATAACTGCACAAATGCATTTGCTAGATTGGGGTGGGCGTATCACGACTGAATGACAAGACCTGTGCAATTCGATTTGACCGTTCGCAAACTGGAGGACGAGTAGTCACTAAACGCAGATGTCAAACTGGAGGACGAGTAGTCACTAAACGCAGATGTCATACTGGAGGACGAGTAGTCACTAAACGCAGATATCAAACTGGAGAAGGAGTAGTCACTAAACGCAAATGTCAAACTGGAGAACAAGTAGTCACCAAACGCAAATGCTGTGGATGTCTGTTACCAGAAATATTTGGTAAATCATTCCGACTATTATAGAACAGACACACTTATAACTTAGATAATGCAAAATACATTATATCAATCAGACGTGATGTTGTTTTTATAGCGGCATTCAGAACAAAAATGTTGGAGTGCTCTTTACGTGGACGCTATGCATCGTGCGTTCAGCCGTCAACGAGTAAATGGAATGAGAAAAGTAGATAAGAGACATCTTGAGCCAACGACCGAAATCCGTATGAGTCATTCCCGAATTCTGGAAGATTACAGATATTTTATCCATTCCCAAAGTAGCGCATAGAAATCTCAGAAATCTCAGAAATCTCAGAAATCACCGCAAACCCTACGGTTCCTGGCACAAATTGATTTGTCATTTTTGCTTTTTCAGCAAAAAAAGAAAACTTTCGAACATTATACACAACAAAAAAGAAAAAGATAACGGTACAAAGTTCTCTATTCACCAGTGAACATTCATTATTTCGAAAATGTCTTGTACACTGGAAATAACAGCGCATTGTAAAAATATAACTGAAGTTCACTAAATGTTTGGAAACTACGAGTGCATGAATCAGATTGTGTATGGGTCGAGTCTTAAGCCTTTTAAGTGGCATATGATATCTGAGGTGATCTAAGGCACAGCTGCGTTTCAGATTTAACACTCTAATCCACTAATAAATGCCGAGGCAGGTAATTGACTCTGGTTTATTACTGGGGCGATGGTCTGGTATCTGGCTTGACTGTTTTGTCTTGTACACGCAATAGGTAATGTAACATAAACGAACACTATAGATTATTACGCTACAGTGACGCCAAACGTTACAATATGACGCTACTATATAAGTACATTGTTCAACAATGCACTTTCAATAATGCAGGAAGAGAGTTTAACAATTAACACTTAAAAAATACTATAAAAATAATAATACAATTCTTTTCTTCGCAACAGGGATCAAGTACAAAACTTCCAATAGTTTTACTTCACCCTGTCTTCGAGCGACAAAATACTATACTTCTAGCAGTTCAACTTCCCCCTATCAAGAGCGACAAAATACTATACTTCTAGCAGTTCAACTTCCCCCTATCAAGAGCGACAAAATACTATACTTCTAGCAGTTCAACTTCCCCCTATCAACGAGCGACAATTTGAGAAATATATGTAAGTACGCGATGGACTCGGACAAGCGTCAGCCGGCCATGAACTTTCGCCAGAACGAGGCTGTAACAGTTGGGACAATGAAAACCTTAGATCATGATGGTCTTACCGGGCGTTAATACCTTATCCGGAATAAAAGCCATTCGTTTTCAGCAAATTGAAACGGCCTTCATTTCAGATAGGTTATTAATAGATCACTGTACACTGCACTTTTTCTTTGTTGAGTTGTTTCTGCTCACAATTCAGATAAAGTCTATTGATGCCAAATCGTTCAAATCTGCTCTTGCATTGTATTGTTAATATATGTTTATTTCGACGTGTCTTGTGTGGTGCTTGTCTGTTTACTTTTTATGTTTATTTCGACGTGTCTTGTGTGGTGCTTGTCTGTTTACTTTTTATGTTTATTTCGACGTGTCTTGTGTGGTGCTTGGTTCTGATAATAGTTAGCAGTCTGTTTACTTTTTAAGTTTATTTTGACATGTCTTGTGTGGTGCTTGATTCTTATAATCATTAGCAGTCTGACTGTTTACATTTTAGGTTTCAGAAAATGTCAATTATTTATCTACTGAATTTGCAAACTCCACAATTTTTTATTTTTGGGGGAGGGTTAATTTTCATTGTCAATTGTATGCTAGTTTTATTGATTTCTCTGTAAAAATATTAATACCAAATGTCAAGAAACGTATTTTATTTTTTAGCCCAACATTTCTCATAATTGAAATCGACTTCATTTTGGATATTACCGTCTTTTTCAACATTTAAAATATCAGTTCATGAACAGAATATTTTGCACATAACACTTAAGTAGATATCAACACATAAACAGCATGTTATATACAACACCTCGGTAGCTATTAGAACACAGTGCAAGTTGTACACGACACTTAAGTAGATAACACAAACAGCGTATGTTAAAAACAACGCTTAAGTAGATATTAGTACACAGTGTATGTTGCACGCGACACTTAGATATTAGTACACATTGCGTGTTGTACTTGAAAATTAAGTAGAAATCAACACAAAAAGCATTATATAAAACTACTAAGTATATATTAGTACACAGTGCGTGTTGTACTTGAAAATTAAGTAGAAATCAACAAAAAAAGCATTATATAAAACTACTAAGTATATATTAGTACACAGTGCATATTGCACACGACATTGAGAGATCCCATTGTGAATGCAAAACTATAGAAGGATTTAGTATGTTCCAAAGAATGGTAATATATTTATGTTGACTTCGTGAGAATAATCGAAGTGTTTTATTAACCAGAATGTTAAAGATTTCGTATTTCTCACTGATGATTATTTGCATGCATGAGTGAAAGGTATTTTCTCTTCAGAGAGGTATCGTGTGGCATTAGTGATGGTTCTATCGTGTGGCATTAGTGATGGTTCTATCGTGTGGCATTAGTGATGGTTCTATCGTGTGGCATTAGTGATGGTTCTAAGTGCATAATAATGAAATTTCATAATAATGAAATTTGGTACCGTTTTCTTTATGCACTATAAAGTGTATTATTTAAGTAAATTTTAACCTGGAAGCAATGTATTTTGTTTAACTGTAATTGCATGGTGAAGTGGAACCATTTATTGAAAGCTATAATCATAAACTGTTGATTATTACAATTCTAGAGAAGATTATTTTCTTGTATTACAAATGTTTCATAATGGGAGAAATTCTTTTGGAATTTTTAGCATGTATGCTAACATCATTGACTTGGAGTAGTGCGACTGTAGGAGCCATTACTACGTCACTGGTGCCACATATCTAATATTAATATAAAATATCTAACATATCTAATATTAATAAAAATATCTAACATATCTAATATTAATATAAAATATCTAACATATCTAATATTAATATAAAATATCTAACATATCTAATATTAATCACAATAATTATGTCAGCTACAAAGAAAAAATGCATTTTATTCAACTAGTCCTACTTGATCTAAACTCGATTTAATCCAGAAATATCGTCTGTGAGGTACAGTCTGCGACCTTAGAGAAGGGAGCTTTGCCGTCAATTTAGATCCTATGAACATAGATTCCAACAGCACAAGTCACTACTGTTCCTCACTACAGCAGAAGTCGCTACTGTTCCTCACTACAGCACAAGTCGCTACTGTTCCTCACTACAGAGGAAGTCGCTACTGTTCCTCACTACAGCACAAGTCGCTACTGTTCCTCACTACAGAGGAAGTCGCTACTGTTCTTCACTACAGAGGAAGTCGCTACTGTTCCTCACTACAGCACAAGTCGCTACTGTTCCTCACTACAGAGGAAGTCGCTACTGTTCCTCACTACAGCACAAGTCGCTACTGTTCCTCACTACAGAGGAAGAGAGTTAAGTACTCACACCTTGTAATCACTCCTCAATGACAATCTGATTTGTAAATTCACTCTTGAACTTGAAAGGGATTGGGGGGGGGAGGGGGAGAGAGAGACAGTAAAATGCGCTCATTCATATATTTGTTTACTTTGAAATTATTTTTCTTTCATTGTTCCTATTATTAAATTTGTGCTCTCTTTATCCTTATCTTAATTAATTCTTTTGGAATGACTGTTACTCAGGATCGGTTTGTGGTTAGAGGTATGGGATAGATGATTGCTAAGTAATTAAGATGGAGAGATAACATCACCGACCCTAGACTGCAACATCAAGTACTTTACTTATTACTGTACTGAAAATTTATTGTCACATAAAACTTAATCGATATGATTCAGTAGAGTGGCCGGAAGAATAAGTAATGCCTAGGGGCTGTTATCAGTATTAAAACTAAATTTCATAATTAATAATTCAAATAATTAATGCTGTGACAGTGTTGTTAATTAAACCCCATATGTGACAGTCAGGCAATCACTTAGGTGACAAAGCTCTTGTAATTGAACAAGGCAGGCAATCAGTTAAGTGACAAGCTCCTGTAATATTTCAGATTAAGCATGTTACAAAGAGAAGAAATAAAAATAAATGTGTCATTCAGCTTGAGATTTTTGCATTTAATTTTCGTTTTGTAATCAAAACATACTGCTAGTATTGTACATGGGATTTTTGCATTTAATTTTCGTTTTGTAATCTAAACATACTGCTAGTATTGTACATGGGATTTTTGCATTTAATTTTCGTTTTGTAATCTAAACATACTGCTAGTATTGTTATAAGAAAATGCATTTTTGTTTAGTATTTAATTTTATTTTTATTGTACAATTGCATATAAAACCAAATGATTGGTTTACTAATTAATTTGAGTAGCATCTACTCTCATATGCAAATACACACACACACACACACACACACGTATACATACAACAGATATGTAAATAATAGAATTCAGCATTTTGTTATCATGTGATATTAATAAGCAAATGAATACTGCCAACCCGCAAATTCAGAAATCTTTATACCAATTACTTTTTATCGTTCGTTACACTGTGAGTGAAAGAAGATGATTAATATAAAGAACTATACAAAGTCTATAATGAAACATTGTAATTTATGAACGAATATGACGGTATCATGTTGTACTTATTAACCAGAAATACGCTGACACCGTTTGAGTTCTACCAGTTTAAATATTGATCTCATTCCAGCACTAAAGAAATCTCATTTTTAAATCATCAGACTAAAACAGCAATCCTGGAAAACAAAACAAAACAGGAGCACTACATCGTGACTGAACATAACAACAACACTGAAAATCAATTAATTAAACATACCTTGACTAAACAAAAGGCTAGCAACTTATCACAATCCAGGTGCAGCATAACTGAACAGAACTAAATTAAGTCGTGAATGCAGACAGCATGACTGAACAGAACTACATTAAGTCGTGCATGCAGACTGCATAACTGAACAAAACTATTGTTAAGTCATGAAAGCAGAAATGAACACAGACAAAATGGCAGTTGAGCAATGACGCAAAGTAGCAAGATGACAAATGCAGTGCAGCACTGGGAATAATATTCAAAACTGCCCATTAACACAGATAACATGATACTACTGTCCAAGATATCTGTGATGAATCAGTGCATGAATGCAACTATAGATGTTGGGCTTGTGTGCCACACTCACTCCACTCGCACTTACCACTTAGGCACGAACACAGACACAAGTCAACATGACCAGTTACACATTATACAGATTGAAACGCTATATTCTCAGCTCAGGTACATTCCTAGACAAATGCGGTTGACATACAAACATGAACAAACGGGCGATACTTAATAGTTTTCCTTTTTATTAAAACTGACAACCCAGCTGATCTGTTGTCATTGAATTCTTTCCTCGCAGGAGACGCTGTAGACTTTTCATCTCCGTTCGATGTTCTCAGTCTTGGATTGCTCCTGCGAGTTTAAAACAGTTAATCTGTTCAGCCTTAATGTTTACAGAGGATTCGGATACTGTTCCTTCCAAATTTTCAGCACTTTCTAGATTTAGTATGCCATGACGCCAGTCAAATAAAGACACAAATAGTAATGCGCACTTATAGAGATCTCAAAATAATGGCCGTCCATGTTTACTCCACACGTGTGTTCCAGCTCTAATCAAGAAAGAGGGAGGAGGGAAGAGAGAGAGAGAGAGAGAGAGAGAGAGAGAGAGAGAGAGAGAGAGAGAGAGAGAGAGAGAGAGAGGAAATAAGTGCCTAGAACCGCCACTACAACATGTACTGAAGGTCACTGACCAAGGAAGTCCACTTTATACAGTAACCACCCATTACACACTAGAGAAAGACTGGGTGTGGAAAAAATCTTATTTGTAGACAATACATTGCTAATCCTTTCTTTTAAAAAAAAATAGTTTCTCTCTTCAGATGTATTTTCAGTACTCGATATCACGATATCCATTAACATAGACAATATAACACAACAGGAAATTATGATTAATAATGTCAGCAATATCCAATAACACAGACAACATAACAATAATGTCAAAAATATCCAGCAGCATAAATAACATGCAAGAACAATAGCATTCATTAAGCTGTCCATTAGCTCATACAATCTTGACTGAATAAAGCAAAGAGAAAGTAATAAATATCAAACAATGATTAAGTAGTTAATAATGGCAACATTATATGGAATATGACCAAACAACCAAACTAACAATGTTTAATGCTCAAGCCACCAAGAATGGCAAAACTATTGCCATAAGAAAAAAAATATGGCTGCAAAAAGCTGTTTTCCAATAAATCACGCTTTAAAATGTGGTTTCCCAAATGTGTATGTATATTCAAACATAAGTGTATGCATATAAACAAAATCTTGGCAGTTCACAAACACAAACTGTGTACATATATCCAGACTTACCTCCCTTTGTGCTAATCTTTTGGGTCATACAAAACTCGGGGCTTTCGTTCAAAATCAGTCTTGTGCAGTCAGGTAAAAGAAATCGAAGAGTATCCTCATTCTTCCACAGAAAATATTTCAATGGCGCCGGAATACTTTTGGTTTTGCTGCGTCTTTTTTATGGTGTGCACGCGCCAACTTCACTTTTCGCCCCCTGAGCGATTTCCTGCGTTAATGGGATGCCATACAAAATTGCCAAACATCGATAAACGCTTGCTGTTTACCAGTCGGTCATCTCGCAGTACTAGTCACTAAAATTGTATTATTCAAGGCTTGAATGTTTCTGTGGAATTTTACTTCTTCCATCTGGAGCAACTGGTCTAGGCAATGCACCCATCTATGCACCCACAAGCACTCTCTCTTTCTCCCTATCTCTCTGCCTGTAGTTAATCTTACGCAATACTGCGACGTTAGTTGGTGTCAACTCTAATCACCTACCCTCCACGCGCAAATACGTCTCGTCAGTGATAAAATGTCGCGCTTTATGGTTACCATGGCAATGCGTGGTGCGCAAAAGAAGGGCGACCACCGCTTTCATATGTAGGAACTGGAGCTTGCGAGGGTGACGTCATGGCAGTCGGTGCGCCTTGTGACTTACCCTCGGGCCTGTCCCATCTAGCAGTGTAGGAAAAAGAATTAGGAATTGTGTATGGTTTTTAAGGAAGTAGTATTTAGTATTTTACTCTAACCTAATGGCGAACAGCAATTGTTAATAGTTAATGATGGTAATAATAGCGGTAATATGTAACACAATAAGGGGCAGTTCAATTTACATTCGTCTATTAATATATCAAAAGTGCAAATCTGTAGTAAAGAAGGGGACAGAAAATGAAGATACCCAAAAGACTGTCGATTGACTGTAGTGAAAAACAAGAAGAGAAGAAAGAGCGAATATTACAATCCGTCACTATAGTAACAGACAAAAAAAAGTGCATATAGAAGTGGAATGACTGATCAGTAACTGTAGTAACAGTGGAAATATACTGCTATAGACTGACAAGAAGACTAGTCACCATAGTAACAGAGGAAATAGACTGTGTATAGAAGTGAGAACTTGTGCCTAAGAAAATACTAAAACTTGTGAAATGCAAAGTACACAAGTCCTTCCTTGTCTTATCAGTCGAGTGAGGCTTTATTACTCTAGTCCTATATAAATCTCCCACACACGCACATAAAACAGGCCAAATCCATTACCTCTGAGGTCAACAATAGTGCTGTCAAGTTCGGATGGTTTAGGAGAAATTCTGATGTGTTGCTGGTGGTAGTGGTGGTGGTGGTGGTGATGATGATGATGATGATGATGATGATGATGATGATGATGATGAACTAAATAGATTTACAATTGAATACAACAGAAAATGATCATGACAAGAAAACTGAAAAGTAACCCAAAATTTATTACATTTCATTACGGACTGAGATTACGCTCCTGATATATTCTATGACGTAAGATTAAGAAAACAATGTTGTGGCAAACAGTTGTAAATCAAATTGTGTACATACAATTTTAGATTAAATTAAAATATTTTTTTATAAGTGTAATAATTTTGAAACGTGTTTACAGAGCGCATCTGTAAATTGCCTGTACGAAATGCTTGACAAGAGGAATAAGATTACAGAGTAGAATGACTGTAAGTGATCAACAGGCAATTGGTAAAGGATCAATAGGCATTTGCTAATGTATCAATAGGCAATTTTTAAAAGATTAATTGGCAATTGCTAATGGATCTGTGACGGCAATGCCACTTAGTTAATATATATTATTATAATTAATTATCCAAAACTAATTTCAAGTGATGAGAATCTTAATTTATTTTATTAATGATCTACTCGTCACTTTCACTTGGCGGATATGCGGGCGCTGTAAACGTTTTCTATTTTCCACAACATAAAACAACATTTACGGTCACACAATCTTTCCGTAGGTGGAAAACGACTTACTAAAGGAGAAGACAAATCTGACTTTAACCTATATTTAGCAAGCACCCATTTACCCACTTTCTTCTCCAACATAATATTAATTATCAATATGAATAAGGTCAATAAATTTATTAAATCAACAATCAAATATACATAAAACAAATACAATGAAATAGATTACTTGACATCAATATTTCATGTTGACATCAATAACTCATGTTCAGATAATTTTTATAACTACACAGTTTTTCATAAATACAATTAAACAATAGAGTCAATACAAATCACATGATAGTCTTATTAGAGAGCAGAGTTATTAGAGATAAACGTTAAATATTTTACATAACCTAGATTAAGAGCTGCTTCAACAGTCTTTAACTTGCTTTGCAACAATGTCATCATCATGTGTCTTCCTCCACGTGGAAAGTACTGACACACTATTATACTTTTGAAACCAACTGGAGCGTCCTCTTTGTGTGTCATTTCCTTCCAGCAGAACACAATTACTGTCATTTTGGTAACTTTACTTAACTAGAATTTTCCTGATGTATTCAGCATTCTTTGCCATGATACATCAAAAGTGTGTAGCATACTCCTTATGCTTACACACACCAAAACAGATGATTCTCACTAGTCTGGTCATAGTGGTCCAAAGTAAGAGAACCAGTAGATTCAAATATCACATGAAAATAGGCAACTGGAAAGGTTGCTTGCTTACTGCAAAATATAATTAAAGAGCAAATCTAAGTTTCCAGTTTATCACAATGTGTTGGGGTGGTCCTCTGGTGTGTTTGTTATGGGTCACTCCAGGATTCAAGATGAAATGAATGATGATGATGGAGGACAATATGTCACACGCTTGATGACAGCAGAGAGATGTACACAACATGCAACACCACATTTACAACTTACAATAGACCGTTATTCACACTGCCAGATTCTCTGTTTCTCTAGCTACATAGCTCTCTGTATGCATACAACCAACCAAGCATCTCTCTCTCTCTCTCTCTCTCTCTCTCTCTCTCTCTCTCTCCTCTCTCTCTCTCTCTCTCTGACACACACCACACACTAATTTATATTCTATGAGACCTGGCTGCAAAGAGGACCACAGTCAACAATTCAGACACCTACAACTGAAAATGGTGTTAACTGACTCTTCTGTGCTATCTTACTTTGGTTTACATGTAATTTACTCCTAAACTATTTACAGTTGTATAATGCTTTTACTGTCTCAAAACACTACACTAAATACTCTTTAAATACAACACTTTTCTAATGAATAATTTAAAAGATAAAATACAAAATAAATTAAATATTTATATTCATGTGCTTTATAAAAACCATTCTCACAAGGATAAATCCTAAAATACACAAATGCAATAACATTATAAATCATATACAAGTATGTCAATTAAAAATATAAACTATTTCCTATCTGAATATATACATATCTATGGTAATTAACAAATGCATAGCATAGTAAAGAGTGATTAAAAATGTACACACTAACACAGCATTACACATTAACTACAGCAGTGACAAATACAGCGCTGCATGATTTAAACAGTGTTTGTTTCCAGGCATCAGCCATCAATCGTAATTTATTTCATTATTTCTTAAAGTTAACCGTTAGTTGTCTTCATTATTTGCACTTTTATTTATGATATCAATCGTCAATCATGTTTTATTTCAGTCTTCATTATTTGCACTTTTATTTATGATATCAATCGTCAATCATGTTTTATTTCAGTCTTCATTATTTGCACTTTTATGATATTAATCGTCAATCATGTTTTATTTCAGTCTGTTTTAAGGTGATGTTCATGATTTTTAAAGTATTCCAACACTTATCCGAAAGTTTCATTTGTCTCCCATCATTACACTTTGATTCAAGATGCCAACCGACAGTCTTCAATCATTGCACTTTGATTCAAGATAACTACGTAAATGTAAACTTAGTTAATTTTAGTTTGATTCAGCATGTCACTTATCATACCTATTCATTTCGTCGTGTTTCACAGTGTTAATCAACAGTCTTAATTGATAATATTTTGTTTGAAGGCACAAGTCTTAATTTATATCTGCTTGCTCAAAGTTTTAATTCATATCACACTATGACAAATGAAACAAAAATAAATCAGGTTAGAATGACTCAGCAGCATTGAAGCCTATGCTGAAGTTAGAATGACTCAGCAGCATTGAAGTCTACTGAGGTTAGAATGATTCAGCAGCGTTGAAGTCTACTGAGGTTAGAATGACTCAGCAGCATTGAAGTCTACTTAGAATGACTCAGCAGCATTGAAACCTATACTGAGGTTAGAATGATTCAGCAGCGTTGAAGTCTACTGAGGTTAGAATGACTCAGCAGCATTGAAGTCTACTTAGAATGACTCAGCAGCATTGAAGTCTACACTGAAGTTAGAAACGTTCATCAACATTGAAGTCTATATTGAAATTAAAATCACTCAAAGCATTAAAGCCTATACTGAGGTTAGAATCACTCAGCAGCATTGAAGTCTATTGAGGTTAGAATCACTCAGAAGCATTGAAATAGACTTGAAGTCCCGCTAATAAAAGTACATCAAATTAGAGTGAAAGAGGACACGATGCTATTGAGATGAAAGAAACGATAAATCAGAAGCCTGACCTACCTCTTCTATTTGTATTCCAAGAAATCAGGGAATATCGCGCATGATGGATCCCAACACCCACATTTGTGCAACAATATTTGCTCTTTGCTTTCTGAAATATTACATACAGATATTAAATTTAAAATCAATACAAGTACATGATTAAAGAAAGAAGAGAAAGAAATATTGACGCCCGCGCGCGCGCGCGCGTGTGTGTGTGTGTGTGTGTGTGTGTGTGTGAGAGAGAGAGAGAGAGAGAGAGAGAGAAAAAAAAGAGAGAAAGAGACTCAGAAGGAAGGAGGTATAGCTGAGGGGAGAAGGAGTTTGCAGTCGGCCAATCCATCTACTTGACAGACATTTACGTTACAATACACGTCTTCCCACGAAAACCCTTGTTCACAGAGCAGTGAGAACTGTGCCTGAGTTACAGTGTCCGATCAATATACTCACCACTTTGGCAAGTCTTTGCTCCAATTCTAGTGTTATTATTTTATTTGTGCTAAACAAGAAACATGTCCATTGTGCGTGTGCAGGATATAGGAATGTATCCTGTCAATTTAAGATCTAAATTTTAAAATCACAATTTGTACTAGCACTTTATATAACAAAGAAAACTGTCAGCAACAGAAAAAACGCAGTTATGTTTACGTTAAATTTAAATGCACCAAAAAAAAATGTGTGTGTGTGTGTGTGTGTGTGTGTGTGTGTGTGTGTGTGTGTGTGTGTGTGTGTGTGTGTGTGCAATAATGTGAGTGTGCATATGTGGATATGTAAGAGAATATGAATTAGTGTGAATGTGTAAAAGTATTCTTATGCGCACATGTATGAAAGTGTGCGAGTGTTTGTATAACTATGTGAAAGTATGTGTGTGGCAAAATAAATTTGCCTATCCCTATTTTAAAACTTAATTGTTATATAACTTGTGAAATTGAAGTAACCCGTCCTTGTGCACTCCGTATGACGGTATTTCTGGAAATGTCTGAGTTGTAGCAAACACTCGAGTTGAGAAAATGCTAGAAATTGCTGATGTACTGCAAACCAATTCCAACTGGATGAGTAGTTTTTAATGTCCAATGGTTACGATTTACGACCACGAGACCAGCCAATGGGATGAAATCAAAAAGTTTAGAAAATTATATTGTCTAATCACTTGAATTTGGTGTGGCAAGAAGTCCAGTCTTGAAAGGTGTCCATTAGCTTAATGGCGAGTTAATTGACTGATTGAGAGAAAATAGGCTTAGACATATTTCATGCATTTTTGCTACTTTTACATTGAGATATATTATGGGAGTAGACTATTATTTCTACAGATTGTGAACTATGATGCTTATATGTAGTATGCTAACGATTGCCATTGTTCTAGTGAAATCGCTCATAAAACTATAACGCTGTGTTTATTATTCTGTGTGCATGTTGCTTACTTGCTTATTTCCTTTGATTTCTCGTGGAACAAAGGGCCTCAAGAACAGTCCTCCAGAGCATTCGATTTTGGGCAGCCTTTTTCAGTTCACCCCAGACAGGTTGCAGCTCTTCATTTCCTCACAGGATCGTCTCCAGGTGGTCTTAGGGCGACCGACCCATCTCTTTCCCCTGGGGGTTCCCCTGCAAAGCCTGCCGGGTGATGTTCTGGGGGTGGGGGTGGGTTCCACCGCTATTTCCGCCTGGCAATCTGCTGATTGATGGGGTCTTGGTTTGTCCGCTGCCACAAATCGGTGTTCTTTAGTTTGTCTGTCCACCTGATCTTCAGAATGTTGTGTGTTGTTTGAACCACTGTTATAATGGTATGGTGGTTAAGCCACAGGTACACCGTGCTAAATAAGTTAGATGTAATAAATATAGCTCTGTTCAACTTTTGATGGACATTAGTTTGTAAATGTTTGTTTCACCATCTTGTTCGACATTATTTTGTAAGTTTGTTTAAACATATTGGTAGACATTGTTTTGAAATTTGCTTAAACATATATTTGGACATTGATTTGTAAGTTTGCTTGAACATCTTGTTAGACATTATTTGTAAGTTGTTTAAACATCTTGTCGGAGTTGTCTGTCCAGATTGAAAGGTAAATTAATCAAACTTCAAACCACTTTGTAAATTTGTCAAAATCTAGATGTTGGATCTTTTAAATAACAGTTACCAATTTTAACCAGTAAGACGACAATTACTTTGAACATTCTTATGTGGGGGAATGAAAACGAAAACATTACAAAATGTTAGTCTTCCAGAGTTCAAGTAAACAAACTTGTACGTTATTTGTACGTTTCGAAATACATTTTTGTTATCTATCTATCTATCTATCTATCTATCTATCTATCTATCTATCTATCTATCTATCTATCTATCTATCTATCTATCTATCTATCTATCTATCTATCTATCTATCTATCTATCTATCTATCTATCTATCTATCTATCTATCTATCTATTATCTATCTATCTATCTATCTATCTATCTATCTATCTATCTATCTATCTATCTATCTGTCTGTCTGTCTGTCTATCTATCTATCTATCTATCTATCTATTCTTACGTATGAGACTAGGGTAGAACAACATAATATCCCTGTGCTGAAGTAATAATAAAAATTTGTATATATGAAGAATATTTCATACAGATTTTTTTTATCTGTATTATTTTTTCCTGTTATACCAACATGCCAATCAGATCAGTGATTTCAGGATCATTGACACGTAGCTGGTGTAAGCATATTTATAATAACTATAGTAACAATAACCTTCACTCACCAAACGAAATGAGTATCACTGTCTCAAACGAATCATTTGGAGTACATTGCAAAGAATTTTAAAAGTTAGAATAGCGAGTGATTGACATAAGGTTTTTTTAAATGAAAATATAAGTAGACACTATTAAATTAGCAGAGCACAAATTCTTTTCAGATCTTGTGCTATTTTAACTAGCTGTTTCGCAACTAATGTGCATTTATGATCACTTCATCCTGAAATGATCTATCCGAGGAGGACTTACGTAATCAATTTTAATTTATGGAGTAGTCTGCAAGAAAGTTGTGTGTGATGATCATTGAAAGAAAATGCATAGTTTTGTCTGGACCCACTTTTAGCATACCTGTTCTGTATTTCTCGAAGGTCTTGTGAAAAAGGTCAAGGAGTGTCCCAGAATAGATCTCCAGACAAAAATACATGATCGACGTCATGCAAGTGTCTCGCAGGCTAAACATTTCCAACGGAAATTGACCGATCACAAAATCTTTGCCAGGGAAATAAATCTTCTAAGGGAGGACTCTTTCAGAATATAAATTTCCAATTGATTAATTTGCAACATAGATTTTTAAAATTCGTGCATTTTAAAAAGTGTGTGTGTGTGTGTCTAATAGTTAGTTACTATTTAGTAGTGAATTATCAATTCGTTTCTTTTTCCAGTTTACATTTTAAATTGGTATATATATATATATATATATCCCATTTAATATGCAATTCTCGAACAAACTGTTAATTTGATATTTTGTTCAAAGTGTCTCTCGAACGGTTTAATTCATTAACAAAATAATAGCAAGTTTGTTAAAAACCATTAACTTCATTTGTTTTCATATTAGCAGTGAAATCGAATGTTATGCTGTGAGACATCCAGAAATTGAACAATTAATTCTGACGTAATTCATTAATCAAATATCCTTTCTAGAGAGGGAAAGAGAAAAAAGAAATTCAAGCATGATAGTGCGACAAAATAAAGAATGGCAGAAAGAAACAGCACCAACAGAAAAGACATAACGACGCACACCAATAGACAGACAAAAACCGATGCCAAGCCGGAATTTATGCAGACTTCCAATGCCAGCAGTGGTGCACACACAGAACTCTACCTAGACTTCTTATCGCCCTTTTGTCAAGCTGGCTAACTGAAATTGAAGCTGCAACGGGCTGCAGAGAGATCGATGTCACAAGATTACTAAGCTGTGGTCTATTTTCACATTCTTATTTTTGGAGCACATAAAGACATGATGAGAAAAGATTACTTTTTAAGAAAAAAAAATTTCTTTGCTTAACGACCAAACAATCAATTTGATGGACAGAACTTAAAGCTCCTTGTTTTAATTCTGTGGCGCGGTAAATTTACCTATCCCTATTTATAAATTTAATAATTATTTATTTATAGACCCGACCTTGGGCACCTCGAATGATGATACTTTTAAGTACTAGAGTTGGAGTAAACAACTCAGGTGGAGAATATGCTAGAACTTGTTGATGCAATCTAAACCAGTTCCAGCTGGATGAATAGTTTTTGTGACTAATAGTCTCACAGTTGTTCATAACAACTTCATCCAATTGGGATGGACTTAAAGTTACTTTGTTGAAGGAAGTCTTATATTCTAATTACTTTTGATTTTGACTAGTGAGCTAAGTAGGTGAGAGGGATATGTTCTGTCTGAATAAGGTAGGTAGGTTTGGAATTTCTGGATTGCCCAGACAATTCTGAGACATTCTTTCTCAGGAGTCAAATAATTCTGTTTAGCCGCAATTAACCCTCTGATTGGAATAAGCTATTGGATACAGAATATCACTGTGTTTCTGCATCAGTAGAGCACCTAATCCTGCATTGCTAGCATCTGTACGAATTCCTCGTTGAAATCAGGCAAATGGAGGACAGGGATTCGTGACAGACAGTCTTTCAAATTAGTAAAACTTTTTTCACACTCCTCACTCCAAGTCACTATCTCAGGTTTGCCTTTCATCATCGCATCAATGAATGGTTTGGCAATGGCACTAAACTTGGGAATGAATTTTCTATAGTAACCAGCCAAACACACAAAGGATTTAACATTTGTCTTGGAGAGTGGTCTCTCCATCTCTTTGCGTTTTCTCACTTTTGGATGCCTCTGGCCACAGGAGACCTTGTCCCATTGGGTGTCCCAAATATTCCAGTTTGAAATATCCCAAAAATACATTGGCTGGTCGAGCAGTAGGTTTACATTCTTTCAAACGCTAGAATAGCATCCATGACACTCGGATGTGTTCTTCCAGGGTTTGGGTAGCCACCAATATGCCATCCATGAATTTAAGTACAGAATCCAATTTCATGGGTTCTATGAGCAATCTCATCTGGCGCTGTGAAGATTCCAAATGGCATTACCCACCATCGATATTGGCCATTAGATGTAATGAATGCTAATTTCGGCCTGTCTGCATCACAGACTAGAAATTGGTATGTGAAGATTTAACATTATAAAGACCATCAGGTTTGCTTTGTGTTTAAAAAAAAAATGGCTTTGAACCCCCAATCCTAACCTGACATAACAACATTTCTCAGTTACAAGAAGAATGCAAATACTTGTAACGCTAGGGATAGGTTACATTTCTAGAAACAGTAAGGGTGGCACAACAGTTAAAACATCACAGTGACACTAATACGTAGTGATTGTTCAATTTTATGTCCGCAATGATAATCAGAGAAAGAGTTTTAGGTGCATTTCTTTGATGGCTATCAGATGACACAGCGACGACTGACAGATATTCGACTCAAGTGAAGGCGTCGGGTTCTCTTCTTGCACACGCTAGCAACTATATATAGTCCAGTAGAAATCTACTTCTGTAGCAGCATAGTAAGTAGAAATCTACTTCTGTAGCAGCATAGTCCAGTAGAAATATACTTCTGTAGCAGCATAGTCCAGTAGAAATATACTTCTGTAGCAGCATAGTCCAGTAGAAATATACTTCTGTAGCAGCATAGTCCAGTAGAAATATACTTCTGTAGCAGCATAGTCCGGTAGAAATCAACTTCTGAAGCGCAGAATTGACGGGCAGCGATGGAGATAAGACTCAGAAAAAACAGTACTTATCCACTAGAATTGAGTTCTCAGTCACAGACATGTAATCCAAAGAAACGCAATTTCGCACAAAAAAACAGTCACAACTCGATAAAATATAATTCGGACAGAATTTTCACAGCCTAACAAGAAAACTGTAGTTGATGTAAAAATGATTGTTATGGATTTGTGTGGCTAGCAGATCTTCCCTCACAGAGCTGAAACATATTTACTAGAAACAGGAGGGTTCTTTGAGACTGCCTGCCCATGGTGGAATATTTATGTTCCTCAAAGTTATGGTTGACTCACACCTTAGGCGCTGAATGCAATGTTCAATACCACTAAGTTGTTCCCAGCTCAGGGTACTGAATGCAATGATCACTACCACCAAGTTGTGCCCAGCTCAGGGTACTAATATACTAATAAGTTCACAGCTGAGGGTAATAATGCAAGGATTAATGCACTAATTAGTTCACAGCTTGGGTGCTGAATGTAATGATCGTAATGCTGTAGTATATAAGGTCTTAATAGTAATAATACTATTGTATATAAGGTCATAATGCTGTTGTATGTAAAATCTTAATTTTGTTGTGTATGAGGTCTTTATGTTGTATGTAAGATTTTAATGCTGCTGTATGTAAGATTTTAATGCTGCTGTATGTGGAGCCTTAATGCTGCTGTATATAAATCTTAAGGTTGTTTTGTGTGAAGATTTATGTGAGGTCTTAATACTTGTATGGGAGGCCTTAATGCTGTTGTATTTGAGGTCTTAAAGGTGTTGTGCGTGATGTGTTAATATTGTTGTATGTGTGATCTTAATTCTGTTATGAGTGAGGTTTCAATGTTTTCTTGTGAGGTCTTAATATTGTTGTGTGAGATTCTAATGCTCTTATATGTGAGGTCTTAAATGCTATTGTTTCTAAAATATCCATGTTAATGTCTGAGTTCATAACTAAATTACATGAAAGTTCGAAATGTTTTGTATGTGAGGTCTTAATGCTGTTGTCTGGAAGATCTTAATGTTGTTGAATGTGATGTTTTCAGCAATGCAAACTCGGGAGAGAGGCTCTGTATGTGAAAGGCCTTAGCACGCTTCAGCGTCTATCTGACCGAAATTATTTGCACCCACCACACTTTCATCGAAAGTTTGAATAATTACGCCAGACTAAGTGCATGCCGGGCACATATCTTCCCCGCTAAACCGATCCAAGCCAGAATGTAAGCAGACTTCCAATGCGAAACAAGGGTGCACAGACTTAGCATGCCCTGCTGTCAAGCTGGCTAACTGAAACCGAGGCTTCAACGTCTGGCGTGGGATGCAGAGAGATCAGTGTCGCATGATTAATGTAATTGAACAGCGGTAGTCAAATTTCAAAATCCTATTTTTGAGCACTTAAATAAATGTTGGTGAAAGATGCTTTTATAGAAATAAAATATTTCGTTGCTAACGACCAAACAATTTGATGGACAGAAGTTAAGCTCCTGTTTTAATTATTTTCATGAGTCAGTTTGTGAATGATTCTAGACACGCACAAATCCAATTTCGACCGTGAAACACAATAAGAAAATACCATTTTAAGGATAACGTGCACTTTAGAAGTTGAATACATTTATCCTGCTTCGTGACATTCTTCATGGAGACCGATCTAACGGAAACTGCTACATTTGTCACTTTAAAGTCTAAGTAAACACAGTGTGACGCCAATACCACCTTAGTTATCGGTTATGATAATCATCGGTTAATCATCCATAACTAATTATAAGTGAAGAGAATCTTAATTTTTGTTATTAATAATTAATTCTCCAGAATACACCACTCGTCTCTTTCACTTGGCGGATATACGGGCGCTGTAAACGTTTTCCCTTTTCCGCAACATTAATGACAAACATTTACCATCACACATTATTTCCGTAAGTGGAAAATTTCTTGCCAAAGGAGAAGACAATCCATCTTTTAATCTATATTTAGCGATCCTCCATCGACCCACTGTCTCTCCAATATTTGGTTATCAGTATGTGTAAGAAGGTCAATAAATTTAACGATAAATTTATTAAATCAACAATCAAATATACAACATATGTGATGCTGCAAGACAAAACCCAGCTAAAAATGCAAAAAATAATTTGGTGCTACAGCTATTTGTAGTCAATTTAAAAAAATCAGTTTTAGGATTACTTTAAAAATAACTTTATTAATCAATATTTTTCAATAATCCAACAGTTTTCTTGCTGTTTGAACTCGTGATTATAGCTTTTTAAAGCATAAAATGACTACTGGAGTGGGGTGGGGGTCAACTCTCTGATCCAGTGTCAGACTACTTCATCCCTATTAACACGTGACTGTTTGCATGGAATTATTTAATGGTCGGAGATGCAGACTTGTCATCTTGAGTGAGAAGGCTCTTTGTTTTTATTTATAATAAACAGGATATGTGGCTGGCCTGAATTGGACTTGAGGTCTGCCTTTGACCTTGTGTGTTTTAAAAAATAATTATAGGATTTAAACTTTATTTTTTAGCGTGCAGCGGCTGTGATTTATTTATGGAAGTGCAGAATCTGTCTACAGAATAACGTTATAACTGTGCAAAATTGTGCTATCTGGGGTGCAAATTAATTTGTTTTTGAAGCTAGGTATAGAGTTCATACCAACTGGAAGTAAGCTTCGATGGCGTGTACCACTCGTGTCGTCTGCTGGATTAGCTAGACTACTGTGACATTTTTTATGTCATAGCTGATTACTTCGACTCTGACAGCAGCAGTGACAATGATGAAAACATTCAAGCACCTGGGGAAGCAACAGGTTTGTGCAGTTTTATTTCATCTGTTGTCAACAATTAGATTTACACAGGTCAACACAATTGACTGTAACACTGCCTGCTCAGCCAGCACTGTCACTCGATCAATTTTAATTAATACCTCGGTACTTGTCACTATCTAAACATCTTTTCTTCTGATTTTTTTTTTTTAAAGCATAATCTAGTTGATTTTATTCATCCTTGATAATAATAAAACAGCATTCATTATTCATGTGTTGTTGTTAGCCTACATAATTTTAGTAAAATAAATTATTATACCTCAAGATCTGTTTTTCAAAGATAAATTAGAGGTATTAAATAATGCTTAAATGTTAATCAGTAGGCCTACAGTGATATTCATCATCAACATACCCTTAAGCTTAATTGTAAGTGTAGGTCTACTTAATACCTTACTACTTGTCACTATCTAAATATCTTTACTTTTGTTTGATTTTTTCAAGCATAATCTGGTTGATTTTATTCAGCCATGATGATAATAATAAAACATTATGCCTGATTTCAAGATCAGTGAAACAAAAACTGTTTGTAGACCCTTAAAAATCATAATAAAGGTTATCATTAAATAGAACTAGATTAACTTATGCTATATTATATGTTTCAGAGTCTGATGGAGCTGAAGATGATTTCGCGGTGATGGCACTTGACAGCTGCGACATCGAAATGACGTGTGATACAGATGACGGAAGCAAGTTTTGCTGTAAATGCAGACAGACTTGACAAAAATCAATTAATGTTGATTTTATTTGCAGCTGTAAGCTCAACAACACCACCAACCTTACAGCCTTCGTTTTTCAAATGCGTCAAACACATCAGTCGTTAGAAAGGGATGAACTTGATTTAATTTTTTTTTGCCCCAGATTCGATCTGGCATTCATGATGGAAAAATGACTGAGAGCCCCAAACAAACGAACCAATGACAACGTAAGACAGTGAGGGTGGAGTACTGTTACAGGGGACATCAAATTTGCACACTTTCAGATTTATCCTTGGTATTTTTATGGACAGTTTGACTAATCTGATTGTACACTATCAACAAAACGGTGTCACAACAAGAATGCATGGGAATCAAAGAACACTCCTCACAAAGCATGGGAATACAAAGAACACTCCTCAAAAAGCATGGGAATACAAAGAAACTCCTCACAAAGCATGGGAATACAAAGAACACTCCTCACAAAGCATGGGGATACAAAGAACACTCCTCACAAAGCATGGGAATACAAAGAACACTCCTCAAAATGCACTGACATATGACCATCGAGTTAATATTGTGCGATTTGTCCAGAACTTTGCAGAGAAACATGCAATTTTGCTGCCTGGAAGAATCCCTGGGTATTGTAGAACAGTTGTTGCCTTCGTCCTGTTAAAAGTTTATGTCTATCTTACTTACAAAGAAATCTTTTCAGTCTGTAAACATCTAACATGTTGTTCCGAGAACATTTGACCATATATGGCAGTCTTGTTTGCTAGAATTTCTTCCAATGAAACCTATAACTGACTTATGCTAGACATGCCAACATAACAGTAGCCTCCAGAACAGCAAGTGCAATGTGCCTGAAGAAGAAAAACTGGAAGTCCTCAACAAAGCCATAGATCAAGTGTAATGTGCCTGAAGAAGAAAAACTGGAAGTCCTCAACAAAGCCATAGATCAAGTGTAATGTGCCTAAAGAAGAAAAACTGGAAGTCCTCAACAAAGCCAGGAATCAAGTATAATGTGCCTGAAGAAGAAAAACTGGAAATCCTCAACAAAGCCAGAGATCAAGTGAAGCACATATTTGCTGTTGATCTTCGATTTCAATTAGAGAATGCTTATGTAGTGGAACAATTATTTCTATATTCATTAATTTGACTACGCTGTACATTATTCTTGAGAATTTTGATCGATGCTATATTTTGTCTTCTTGTTTGTACGACTACGGAATGCCAAGTTATGCTAATTGCAGTGAATGTCGAAGGAAAAATTCTGTATATGAAAATGTGAAAACAAAAATGAGACCTCTGAGAAATTAGTACGACTTTTCAAATTATAATTTTGTGGATTTATTTTAAAAGGAATGATTTCAGTCAATTGACTGGTAAATGACTTTGTTAAACACACTTCAGGTGTGTACCATTTCAATGCGCGTGTGACTCATAAATAAAATAATAATAAAATAAAATATGTATTTGTATGCACCTCACAGATTAGAATAACACAAAAATAAATATTAATTGGTAATTGCTCTCTTTAGCACTACCATATACCCACAACCCAGAATTTTGAAACATAACTGGTAATTGCTGTCTAGCACTACCACCTGCTCAGCAACCCAGGATTTTGAAACTATTATTCAGTGACAGTTTGACTGATCGTGTTTTCTAGGTCAGTGTGACTCGTTCCCTTGTGGTCCATATACAAGAGATTTTTAAAAACTCTAAATGGTAGGCATCAGTGGAACAATATTCCTTGTAAAGGAATTATTAGAAAGCACATGTGAGAAAGAGAGAGAGAGAGAGTGTGTGAGAGTATAGTATGTATGTGAGAGAGAAAGAGAGAGAGAGAGAGAGAGTGTGTGTGTGTGCGTGCGTGCGTTTAAGCATATGTGAGGGAGTATATCAACCATCTCATAGCGCTAAATTTGCGGCGTGTGAAAATATTTGTGAACAACTATGCTTTGCAAAGAATCCATTAAAAGCACATGTGAGTGTGCAAGTGTCTGTATGAACGAGTGCGCATTTGTTTTGTGGTTGTATTTGTGAGTGTGCGAATGTGTATGTATCAATCAGTTATGGCGCTTGAAAGCCAACACGAAGAATGCTCCCTGTAGTCTACATCATCACGGTACACTATAACCCATATCAACATTACACATTGTAGTCTACACCAGCACTATACACTATAACCATATCAACATTACACATTGTAGTCTACACTAGTACTATACACTATAACCCATATCAACATTACACATTGTAGTCTACACCAGCACTATACACTATAACCCATATCAACATTATACATTGTAGTCTACACCAACACTATACACTATAACCCATATCAACATTATACATTGTAGTCTACACCAGCACTATACACTATAACCCATATCAACATTATACATGTACATTGTAGTCTACACCAGTACTATAGGCCTACACTATAACCCATATCAACATTATACATTGTAGTCTACACCAGCACTATACACTATAACCCATATCAACATTATACATGTACATTGTAGTCTACACCAGCACTATAGGCCTACACTATAACCCATATCAACATTATACATTGTAGTCTACACCAGCACTATAGTTGTAAGCTGCATAAATAACGTGACTAGCACATTAAAGGCTTCATCTGTGTAGTAGACTGTAGGGGTTGTCAATTGAGCTCATTATATTCCACACTGAGTGCACAACTGTAAGCTGCATCAGTAAACCGCCGATATAATCTGCAACTTTGACACTGGCAGTTCCGGCATTGTAGTCAATGTCGTGGAAGAAAAGTACACTGAGAGGCTGAGAATTAATCAATTAATCAAAGATTTTCAAGATGGAAGAATAGATTACGTAGAATGCCCATCTCAGAAGCGTCTACGTAGCTGTGTATTTGGAAGAAATGAGATTGAAAGAAACAGGCACACATAAGTTCAAACACACACACACACACACACACACACACACACAAAACACACACACACAAACATACCTTCATGAACGCATGCACAAACACAAGTGCACAAGCATGCACACACCTCTTAGCTTTTATTATTAGAATCTACATTGCTAGTCAATGTGTACTTAGTGTGATAATTATGATATAGCATTATTATCCATCATTTCTGCCTGAGAAAATTCCATTAACAAATATTAATTACTAGTTTAAAACTTGAGTCTTGCCAAGGAAAAGATCACTCATTATTCGTGTCCGTTCTATCATCCAGCCCTACTGCATTTCATTCAAATTAATTTGCCAGTCAATAGCGTATCTTTCGTCTTAAATAAAGCAATTGGTTGACTATTAGCAACTATAAGGCGTGTTCGTAAATACGTAGAAATAATGCCTGAATGCCATGGCTAACTCATAGCATTTCTCAGTGTTACTTCCTCAACGACGATAGCCAAGTTTCATACATTAACATTAGAAAGCACACAAGAATCCCTCTAACATTAATGTCATAATCATTCATGAATTAAAGTAAAGCGTGTGACGTATTGTTTGGTTTCAGTAAACCTCAGCCAGTTATCTGTGTTGGTCAGTGACGTACCCGCGTCGAGGCGTGCCAGCACTTTGAAACAAAAATAGTGATCGATATCCCGTATTAGTGTCGGTCTTGCAGAGCCAGGCTGGCTGGGCCAAGCACCAAGCAGTTACCTCCCACAGCCAAACATATACATTCTCTAGCCGTGCCTGGTGCAGAGCTGCATTAGTATAACCTCCCTTTCGTACTGGATTGCTTATAACCTCCCTTTGCTACTTGATTGCTTCTAACACTCTTTTCTATACTTATACCCCATAACTCCTCTATTTGATTTCTTATAACTTTCCTTTTCTACCTGATTGCTTATAACCTCCTTTTCTTTTTACTTGATTTCTTATAAACTCCATTTTCTGCTTGATTGTTTATAACCTCCCGTTTCCCCTTATTCTTATAAATTCCCTGTTGTAGTTGATTGCTTATAACCTCCCTTTTCTATTTGATTCCTTACAACTGCCATTTTTAAATTTGATTTCTTACAACCTCAAGTTTCATTTTTGTTTCTTCCTCAGGAGATGAGAGTTACAAAGATGAGTCTTTTACAAGTAAAATTAGTGATGGTGTAAATCACGAACTTTCTTTTGAATATGTATAGAAAAGGTCATTTAGCAATGAGTATTTCAAGAGAATGTTTTCCCCTTTCACTCACTTCGATGCTAAACAATTCTGAAGTAGTTTACCGACTACTTCTAATTCTTTATCAGAGATTGTTGGTCAACGTGACTGATCATTTTACGTCCTCGTTTAACAGTCTGTTTAAAATATTCTTAGAATAAAATAGAAAAATGAAGAAGAAAAAGAAAGTAAATTTGTCAAGGACAAATACAGAATCATTGTGGTTGCCGCATGAAGCAAACGTCTAGTAGCACCAAATCAAAAGAGCGGGGAAAATCTAGAAAAGTACCAAGACATTAGTTCTAAACCCCACAGAATCTCGAGTGTAAAGCAGAAATGATGCCAAGAACAATCGAAGCCTTGGAAGATATTAATGTACGTCTCAACTCGAAGTTTATATAAATCAGCTGCCAGTGTATCACAAATATCATCCACTGCTGAAGATAACACATCTCGGGAGTGACCACACCCACAGTATAGCCTTGGATCTCCCAGAATCCTCGCAGAATTCACAACCAATCAACTAGAACACACAAGAGATCTTGATAAGATTTAAGTAATGTATTTTAAATAGTAACACTACTGTTTTTCCAATAGCAGTCAAAACATTGTATTTGCAATTCAACAATCTGACGTCGACAAGAAACGCCACTGGAAGTTACAAGGACAATTATGCACGTCGACAAGAAACAAGAACAGTTATGCACGTCGACAAGAAATGCCACTGGATGTTACAAGAACAGTTATGCACGTCGACAAGAAATGCCACTGGATGTTACAAGAACAGTTATGCACGTCGACAAGAAATGCCACTGGAAGTTACAAGAACAATTATGTACGGAGCCTAGCATAATGCGGTCTTGACGAATCGCCATTAACTTCTCTGAAAACGACTTTTACTTGCACGTTTTCGCCATTATTTTTTTGGGAGCCAAATCAGAAATCATGCAAGCTAAAAATGTAATTTACAGAAAGAAAAATACTTGCTTGTCATGCAGACACGCATTAGGAAATTGGCAAACAGTTGAACATGCTCTGGAAAGAAACTGGAAGGGTTGAGGGGAGAGAAGAAAAGTAAACAGAAAGAAAACATTTATATATATTCTGGGGAAACACGTTCGCTATTGTTCGCCAACAATACGCGCATAATTCCACTTGCAGCGAGGGGGTGGGGCATGTCACTACACTTCTCCCTTTCAAACTGTCACGTACAAAATCATAATTATTCAGACACTCAATCTCGTGTGCGCACAAGTGAATATTCTCTCTCTCGCTTCCACACAAACACACACGCACTCTAACACATACGCATTTGCATGGAGACACGCAAATACATGTGTAGGCCCTACGCACGTTCAATCATGCACATTTGATGGAGGCTCGCACTACACACTTATGTTTGGATGCACGCACCTACACATGTGTACAAATACATACACACACCTATACAAACATAATTTACCAAGTGAAAAAAATTCCAGTATTTAACCCTCTCAAAATTGTTTGTAGTTTAATGAATATTGCCTTTGTGACTACATCATGAATACTATTGTATCTGCTTGAACAATTAATTTCTTAGTCAGAAAATCCTACATAATCTCATTATGAGAGGATTATTCATTTGTCTTGAGCACTATCTAATGCTCATGCTTGTAAATTTTAAATTCTATTGCCGCTGCCTGCAGTGAATGATAAAGACTTTGTGCTTGCTTGTTCATTTGTTTCTACATGCATATTTCAAAACTATTTTGTTTAAAATAAACTAAGTGATCTCCTGTGGTCTATGTGTGAAGTTAGGGTGGGTGAAGGCAGTTAAAGATGTTAGTAGCAGGTGTCATACTCACTCCAGCCACTCCTCTGAATCACCCTATTAAAACAGTAGTCATTTCATGCCATGTTTAAAATGGTGGTCAGTTTAAGCCTTGTCAAAATAATGGTCAGTCCAAGACTATTCAGTTAAAAGAGATGTCAGGACAGTCAAAATAGGGGTCAGTTTAAACTTTGTCAAAATAGAGGTCTGTTCAAGCCTTGTTTATCAAAAGAGTGGTCAGTTCAAGCCTTGCTTTTCAAAATAGTGGTCAGTTCAAAGTAAGTATTGTTATTAATCCATTTTATTTTAAAACCTCTAACCAATTAAAATTAAACAATAGGACAAACCCGGCTGTAAAATTTCTGTACTTACGAAAAGTTAAAAGACATTTAACTATTCAGCCCATTCTTGACTGATTGCACAAAATCGTGCAACTATATTCATGTCACTTCTTTAAGTTGTTTTAATCTCTTAGAACAATTTTAATTCATTTTCAAGAAAATGGTGAAATACTGTGCTGTTGTAAATTGTGAAAATATATATTATAAAGGTATTAGTTGATATGCATTTCTGCAAAGCTCTTAAAAAGAAAATTAAAAATGGAGTCTTTTAATGAAAATTAAAGAATTTTCAGCATATGACATCAAATTCTGCCCTCACCTATTCTTAAAAGAGATTCATAGCAAATCTACAACTGAAGGAAAACAGTATTCTCTTGATAAGTAAATAAATAGGTTCTTTGAGGTCAAACTAGAAGCCTACGTTTAAGTGACCAAAGTCCAGAAAATGCAAAAAGTCATTTGAAAAATCAATTGATGCTAGTAAGCTGATCAAGAAGCTATATCTAGATATACATTTATAGTTTTTGTCCAGTAATTGTAGATCAATATCCAAGAATAATTTAACACTTCATCGAAACTATCATATTTACTTCAGAGCTAATCCAGCAGCAATGTGAATAAATATACTTTAAAAATAACAAGTATGATTTAGTCTGAATAAAGATGCAGGCATCTCCAGCGCATTTACTGCACTACACATCAGAGAGAAAATGTTATTGTATATTAGAATTCACAGTGTCAATGACAAATCTGAACTGGAATGCAATCATATAAAACATATCTTCATGATTTGTGAGTTTTTATAACATTCATTTCACTCATTTTGCAACAGATAATATTACTGTTAGTGTTATAAGTAACAAAATTATTTCAAATATTGTCAAATTAATTATTATTTATAATCATAAGTGTGAATTGCTTTATATGAATACTAAATGATTTATACATATGATAATTATTCACCAGATATTTTTAGATAGGCACCAGCAAATTCCACAACTTTACATACAGTGAACAAAGTATGATCAAGTGTCAAGTTTGTTTATCTCATCTGAAATGAACTATTTTTTAATACTCATTCTTTTGTGCTTAGTCAGTAATTTATAATTATCTTTTATTTATTAAGTTTATTTTTTTCCCAGGTTTCGCAAGCTTATTAAGAAAAACATACAATACAAAATTTGATGTCATAAATACACTGACTAATTTGTATCATACTTTCATAGACCATTTAATCAAGCCAATCGAGGAAGGACTGATCAGTTTACACTGAATTGATCATAACAATAATATTAATAAATGTAATCTGTATTACTAGTATTAGCCTCATAATGAAATCATATGTGAGACACTTCAAATTGTACATTTAATCAATAATTTTAAAAAACAAAACTATGTTTAATAATAATGGTTCACCTCATAAATTCATCAGCAAGATGTTTAACAAGCATTGATGATTTGTGTGTTGTTACATTTTATTTGTCTTCATATTCATAATATTAAAAACATTGATTCATGTACCACAAATTCCACTGCATGCTCACTTAATAAATTCTTTAGCAAGATGTTGATTTATTTAATGAAAAGTTGTGTACTAATATTCTATTTCATATTTATAATACTAAGAATGTCTATTCGTGCAAACAAATGTTCAAACTTCAATGTATATAAAATAAAAATGTATTGAATAAATGTTGTACTACTTGATTAAAAAAATATTGCCTTATGATACTTTTGATAGCCTGCTTATTATTTTCTGAGCTCGCAAATGAAATTTTTTTCACTTGCAAATTGTGAGTGGAAAGAGTGGGATTATTTAGATATTTCTTATGCATGTTATTGTTAATGTCATAATATTTCAATTCAACTTTAGGTCAAATATTTGCTCAAAGCCAAATGAATTTATTATCCTGTGAGTTTATATTATAACAAGAAATTTTAACATAACTTGCATTGATTGATAGATGTTAAGACTGAAACCAATCAATTATATTCCTAAATGAATGACAAAAAGATAAGTGTGTGTGTGTGTAATCGTTAATATATGTACAAATTTAATTAAAGTGCAATAAATTATGTAATTTAATGTTGTTCATAATACTTAATTTATTTAATAACTTGATATTGTTGTAAAGTGTTTATTACTTTTATTATTATTTACTTTTAAAAAATATATAATTTGTGTGTAATGATTCCTTTAATTACATATTTTAATTAAGCTGTTATTTATTATTATTAATATTTATCTGTACCACATAAAAAATTTCAATTTATGTATTTATGACTAAACTAAGAATCCAATCATATTCCTTTGCTTTAAAAGAAACAAACCAAAACAACAACTTATCATTTGTAAATAATATAAATGTAACTGATTATCAATCATGATTTGACAACACAATGTACAAAAAATGAAAAACTAATTCTAAACTACACAGCATTAGCAGTAAAATGTACGACTACTACTAGTAGTTCCAAATAAGTTAGGTTTAGAATATTTGCAACAATTTTAATGTGCATAATTACTGCCCATGAAGACCTGGCAGTGCTTTTCAACAGAACTTAAAATGTGCCTAATATATACTTGTTCCTTCAACAAAATTGTACTTTAAATTTGAAAAATACACACAAGATGATTCTCTGTGGAACACAAACACAATTAAAGTGTGTGAAGGTGTGTGTGTGTGTGTGTGTAATTTTAAATATTTTGCAGAGGCCCAACATGAAGAGCAAATTAAAATTTAAACTGTTAGTATTATATTGCATATTTTTAAAAAGTGAAAGAATTAAATTACTTTCATAATATGGTAGGCCCTATGTGTTTAAGCCAAAAAAATATCCTACCGATTGAACTATCTAGACCTACATTCAAAATAATCTATTTGCTAAGCATTCAAATATTACATAATTTAATTATAGACGTTAATCGTGGCTATTGTAATACTGAACCTTTCAAGCCTGTTGATCGCAAGTGCTTTACCCTTTACTTAGTACTTCATTTATTTTTCTATTTCATTTGTTTCCTTCAGTGTTGGGTGCATGGTGGTTATTCTCTCTCTCTCTCTTACTTTGGCTATCTGACAATGCACAAAGTTTGAATAATCGAAACAATTCTCGTATCTCTCACATACACTCATACATAAAATACATTGAAACCATCCATATAAGTCAGTGCTTCATGATATCGTACACATCATATTTTAGTTCGGTTTCACAGTATGCAAATCCCAGCTTTCGTCATTCGGAAACTGCAAAGGCCGATCACTCTGTAGCCGCGTTTATGTGCAAACGCTGGATTGAATCCCACTAATGTGTTGTGTGTAGCGAGTCGCCGTACACATACATCTATCGCCCGAGCCATTCAAGGTTAACTCAAAAGGCAACACAGCCAGGATAGATCGACTTGCAGCTTGCATCAGTGGTTCAGTTTAGCTTTCAGGTGAGTCAGTCAGTATTGGTTGTGGATTTTCCGCCAGCAAGTACACTACGCAGTTGTTTGACCGTCAATTGCTAAAAATAAAACAAAAGGAACGAAACAGGGACTACGTGTGGCAAACATTGGCAGTAACAGTAGGCTTGATCTGATTGGTTGTTAGTTCTACTCTGCTGTGTGATTAGTAAAAGCTCGCAATACTTGTAAACACGTCTGTTGTTGTTGGCTGTTCGGAGTGTACTTTAAGGCTTAAACTATTACGTTGGTAACAAAGAAACTGTCATAGGATGTCATAGCGTAGGCTTATTTTTCATGTCGACTCAAGGAAGATCATTTAGGTACGTATACTGTTAATGATGTTATTACCAGAAGTTTCGGTTTGGGAGGGTTAATTCTGCTATAGTTGTTTTGTATGTTAGTAAATGCTATTAGGTAGCATGATGCTCTAATGCAGATAATGATATTTTCATTGTTTATAATTATAACTGTCTATTTTAAACCAAATTTATAAGTGCAATCACATTTTGTCATCGACGTAACACTGACTATTTTATTTTTACCTCGGAGCCTAAGTCTGATACTATATATATATATATATAATTAATGACTGACTCTCAAACAATCTCACATTTGGCTTCTCGCTGTCATTGAGAGTTGCCCTAATAACTGACTGTCAGTCAATCTCACATTTGGCTTCTCGCTGTCATTAAGAGTTGCCCTAATAACTGACCATCATTCTCACATTAATCAGACACAACTTGCAGAGTGGCCAGTGTTCGCTATATAACGGCCTATGTTTTATACTCGCTCGCGTTCATTTGTGATGGCTTATAAATTTGATCAAATCAGTGAGTCCTAGTCACGAGTGCACATCGGACTTCACTTGGTGTCTCCGTGAATATGTCCTGAACTTAAGATTTAAAAATTTTTTTTAGTGTTCAGAGTGCAGTGCCCGAGCCTACAGGTTGGCACTAGCCATACAGTACGTAACAAACGTTATCACAACTATGCCTATTAATTACAATTTCCCTTGTATCAAATAACAGTTCTTTATTAAACTATCTGATACGGACGCTGATAACTGACTATGCATACTCTACCAGTGCCACGATGTTGACCCGATGGCTGTGGCTCTAAGCTTTCGCATTTTGAATTATTGTTTTGAAATTTGAGATAATCATCTACTGCCTCCGCGTCCACTGTTGAAAACAAGATAGAAAAACCCATGACAACGAATCAAATGACTAAGCTGTTGTTGGTTGCAAGAACAACTGAAGAAAACCACTTATACAGTGAAATGACAGAAGGTTTACAGAACTAGCAGAAGTGAATTAAAGTACGCGCTAGAAAACTAGTACTGACAGAACAGATGATAACACTGACAGAAAACTAGTTTACTGATAGGACACATGATAATACTGACAGGACGGATAACAAAACTGACAGAAAACTAGAGCATTGACAGGTGGCAACACTGATGAAAACGACTGTACTGATAGGACAGATAACACTGACAACAGTTAATTACATTTGATGGTCATAGAGCAGATATATTACTGAATATTATTATTGATTTGTGTGTAGTACACAAAACAGAAAAGGTGAATTATTGAATAACGAATAGAGCTAAAACACTTATATCAGTGACACAAGAAATGACCCAAGTAATTAGCGAATAGTGACCAAACATT
Source organism: Sinotaia quadrata (assembly GCA_028829895.1). Lineage (NCBI taxonomy): Eukaryota > Metazoa > Mollusca > Gastropoda > Architaenioglossa > Viviparidae > Sinotaia > Sinotaia quadrata. The sequence continues at coordinate 49,281,472 of CM054179.1, forward strand.
GATATCAATGGCACAAGAACTGACAACGGTAAATAAAGAATAATGACCAAAATTTCTATCAGTAACTTAAAAGCTGAAAATAGTAACATCTAAGTGACAGCCAAATAGCTGAAAATGAATATAATGAGGCGTCTTTCCAAAACCTTCGTATACCAGTGATTCAGACTTACCAAAAAATAGTGCATAGTATATTTAGCTAGCTGTCTGATAGAAAGTCCATCTATGTTTGTTCGTTTATCACGCTATTCTGTCGCTCTCTCTATATATATTTCTCTCTCTCGTACTCCAAGACCATTCGACTTTCATCAATCAATCAGTCAGCCAATCAATCAATCTATCTATCCGATCCGTCCATCCACTCGTCTATCTCTCTCTCTCTCTCTCTCTCTCTCTCTCTCTCTCTGTCTGTCTGTTTATATATAACTATTTTGGTACAAGTATGTCGCTGTTTTTTGTTCTCTAGCTATCGTTTTCTTTTTAATCCCTCTGAGTAGCTCTTATTGAACATATTATTACAGTTTTGATTTGCCTGTGTCTCGTTTTGTTTATATAAGAAGCAAAGTGTAACATGCCTTTTTCCACTTCATTATTAATGATTAAACTGTTGAATTGTTTGAGACAGCGCTCGTTAATATTTTTTCAAAGTCCAGATTTTTAATATAAATAGTTTTCCCTTTTTATCTGCAGAAACCTATTGGCGTTGTGTAATATGAGTAAGAAATAAGCACCTCTCAGCTGTTGCAGCCGAAAGGCTGATAAAACAAACCAAAATAATCTCTTTCTACTGGTCTCTTCCTCAAGGAAAGATAATGGCGGTAAACGACTGGCGTTTTTGGAATTAATTGAAATCTTTTCCTGCTCAACCTGTCTTACTCCGACTTCAATTAATGTTCTCCCCTGTACCTCCCAACACACGAAGGGTTCGCACATCAAGCTAAACTTTAAAATGAAAACTTCATTTCGAACTGGACCTGGCTTCTCCTCAGGGATTAGAAACAGTCTGAGGTCTGGTGAGAGTTTCCAAGAGTCACATGACAGCACGGACTTTATGCTGATGTGCGCCGTGCTGGCAAACGACTTGGAATCCATGCGATGCTTACTGCACAGCGGAGCGGAAGTCAATGCCGTCTACTGCGATGGATTTTCCGCTCTGCACCTTGCTGCTGACTTGGGACACACCGATGCTTGCGCTATGCTTGTTTGCCACGGAGCCGATATTAACTTGCGAACGCACTCAGGTTTAACGCCATTATTTCTGGCCTCTCACCGCAGCGGACATTGCGTCAGGACGCTCTTGGATCTTGGAGGCGATGTAAGCATCCTTAACGCTAGAGGAGACACGGTTCTCCACGCTGCATCAGCTTCCGGCCTGCATGACGTCATTTTCGACCTAATCGAATCGGGGGCTGACGTCAACGCTAGAAACTCCGAAGGAATGACGTCTCTGTGGATGGCAATAAACTCTGGTAGTCTCAAGACCGTGCTAGTCCTTCTTCAGAGTGGTGCGGAGCCCAAAGAAGTGTTTGGGGTTGAAAACAGCAGCAGGGATGTATGTGGTTGTCTATCAGTCGGAAGTCTACAGCTCTGTCGACCCAAACACCAGCAGCCCTCCGTCGGATGTAGACAAATCACATGCATCGCAACCTCATTCTCAGAGTCCCAGCCCACCTGCGAAAACCACAGAAACCACGACTCACAGCTGCAAAACCACCGAAAACAGTACCGATCAGTCTGTCGTAGCCTCAGCCCCTACCTCTGTGCAGAGCGACAGAGAGAATGTGACCAGGCAGTAGATCCTCTAAATACTCAAGACACGTTTATGAACAGGAAATCTAAGCAACATTTTGGGCATAATGAGGGTTGCTTTTGCCACTACAATCATTATCTTCACCATAGAGAGATGAACAGTTCACCTGTCGCTTGTAGTCAAAATCAGATATTTACTGTTGATCACGGAGAGTGCTTTCCTAAAAATCCTTCATACGCGCATAGCAACACCTGGAAGTCGATGGTCGCATCATGCAATAGTCTACGCTCAGACTACTGCGGTATGACTCCGCTTCATCGCGCAATGCAGTTGGGGCATGAGTCTATAGTCACACTCCTTATAGAAGCTGGAGCAGTGGTCAATGCCAAAACAAAGACCGGGGAGACACCACTCCACTATGCAGCATTATACTCTAGCATCTACGAAGGCGGAGAAGCAAGTAGCTTACTCCGTCAGCTCATAAGATCTGGAGCAGATGTAGACTCGGTGACGTCAGCTGGGGAGACGCCTCTTCACCTGGCGTCAAAAATGGGCGATGCCATCACTACTGGGATCCTGATTTCAGCAGGTGCAGACGTAAACCGAGCTGACGTACTAGGAGACATCCCCTTGCATAAAGTCTGCAGGAGATCAGTGGTCCCGGAGTGCAATAAGGTTAGAACCTCACAGCTCTTACTCTCTGCCGGAGCTCGAGTGAACGCTTTCAACGAAGAAGGCTTGAACCCGCTGCACATTCTGCTGCTGCAGCAAGATGACGTCACGGATGTGGACATCTTGCATCAGTTAATTAACAAAAAGGCTGATGTCAATGCATTGACCAGATGCGGACGACATCCACTAATAATAGCCTTGGAACAAGGAAGGCTTGATTTCGCTAGAATATTACTAGAAAAGGGAGCCAACCCCAATGCTGTGTCAGGCGACGGCACAACGCCCATGCACTTAGCGTGTAAAATCGGTGACCCGTGCTTCTTTAAAGTGTTATGGCATAAAGGAGGTAACCCGAGTAAGGTCGACAAGCAAGGGTGCACTCCCTTGCTATTTGCTGTCGAGGGTGGTTGGGAACGGACAGAAGACTTGATTCGCGCATGCATTGACTGCGGGACGTCCACCTGGCAGAGGCAACTAAACGCAAGACCCTGCGATTCCCACTCTAGTACTTTCGCGATCAACTTGCTCACGTCGGCCTTTTACCGTGCCTATTGTAACGGAGATTTGCCTACCCTGATGCTCCTCTTGTCTTCCGGAAGTGTATCTAATGCGGAGCTGCACGAGTTACGCCAAGTGTCAGAATATAGGCAAGCGGATGAAGTTAGTGAGAAGCAGCAGCAAGTTATCAGCTTTGTCCAGAGAGTAGCGAAGGTGCCTCCAACCTTACAGGATCTTTGCCGTTGGGAAATTTCGCATATGATTGGCTGTCAGTCCAACAGGGTTGCACGCGCTTGCTCACTGGAACTACCCTCACTATTAACAAGCTATATCTTGTTTGCTAATGTAGGCTGATCGATGTTGTCAATTTCAGATTTGACTCACTTCACGATCCTTGTATCGTGTGCTTGCTGAACTTAGGAGCATTGTTTAACGTGATAATTTATAATAAGATGATGTGTTATCTGTGGTTAGCTACGGTGTTTTCGCTTCAGTATGAGTTGACGTATCGTGCACTTTCATGGATGCGTATTTTTGACTCTTGATGCCAATTTCTAACCCACACTCTGTCTACGTCATCTTATTGAAAAACAACTCGTGGACCTGCAGCCACATCGCAGTTTTTTCAGTGCAGTTAATTGTAATTGCTGATGACAATATTAAGCAGGAGATTAATAAGCAGGATAACACGGTTGTTATGAGATATTAATTAGGTTGCCATTAAACTAGATTAGTTCATTATTGGTATTCCACATCTGCAGATATCTGGCAAATGTTTTCGGAATTACTCATCAATGAAGCTGTGATCACGGTGCCAACCAATGACCTATATTTGCTTTCTCCCATATGTATCAAGTGTTCGTATGCTTATTCATCAGATGGTGCAGTCTATCATGTAAAAATACTCTAACTCTATGCCTAATAGTTCGTGTTTTTTTAATTTTTTCCTTGTCTTCTGCGTTCTCTTTTAAATTTGATTTTTGTAAAGCCGTTTGGTCTTTACCTATGTATATAAGAATGCATTTCAAAGACCGACATAATTTTTAAAGCTCTTTTGACGAAATAAAACATTGTGAAAACCGTTACATGTATACTGATTGACACAACGTTTCTCTAGAGCAGCTGTCGCAGTATGAATGGGGTTTGTTGTTGTTGCTGATTGGTTCTTTTGTTTCTATTAATATTGTTTAAAATGGAATCTTACTACAATTAACAAGCATTAGTAAGTTAGTTTGTTATCAAGCAATGTGTTATACTGATGGAAAGGTGAAAAACAAAATAATGTTTTATTACACAACAATTAGCCTATAACTGTTTCTATCGGAGGACAGGAAATATTTGCAAAACTTAATAGCCTATAATAATTATTTCTATTTAACAATTAACATTCTGTGTTGTCAAATGTAAATTCATGGCCTTTTATGTTAAAGCTAATTTGAAACCCAAACTTACGAGCTTTTTTTTAAAAAATCGATATTAATCATGTTAAAATACAGTTGCGAAAATCTGATAACCTTATTCTAAAAGATCATGGCTCACTTCCGGCAATCGGCACGTAGCTCACTTTCGGCAATCGGCACGTAGCTCACTTCCGGCATTCGGCAAGTAGCTCACTTCTTATAACATCGATTGTGATAAACTTGTGGGAAGTGTTTTGTCTCTGCTCCAGATAATTGTCTGTTCTACAAGCTTAAAGATACATAGTAATAGGGAGAGAGAAATGTCAAATACTACACCCACATTTCTAAGTGACAAACTAAATTTAATGGGAGTATCACTAATAATCATTGACTCACACAGGGATTCGGATTGTATTTGGAACAGCAAGAAAAGCTTCAGTTTTATATTAATTTGTAATTTATTACAAGTCGTTCAAAACTTAGCATCAGAAACATTGATTTCGAGAATTTGACTATCCATCCCTCGATACTATTTTTTTTAAAATACACTTTGCATGACATCATTCTTACTCAATTACGTTTCTTGGCGTCAGAAGAAGCGTTATGAGTGACGTCATACACATTGTGCGAAGTCAGGATGACGCGCAATTGACTGACCCTCATGCATTCCAACAAAGAGAAGGCAGCCTTGCAGCAATGAAAACAACTGCAGTTTGTGTGCTGTCTTGTGTCTAGTTTAGGACTCACAACACATCTGTCTGCAGTTAGTATCTAGTTTAGGACTCACAACACAATTGCAGTTAGTGTGCTGTCTTGTGTCTAGTTTAGGACTCACAACACATCTGTCTGCAGTTAGTATCTAGTTTAGGACTCACAACACAATTGCAGTTTGTGTGCTGTCTTGAGTCTAGTTTAGGACTCACAACACATCTGTCTGCAGTTAGTATCTAGTTTAGGACTCACAACACAATTGCAGTTAGTGTGCTGTCTTGAGTCTAGTTTAGGACTCACAACACATCTGTCTGCAGTTAGTATCTAGTTTAGGACTCACAACACAATTGCAGTTAGTGTGCTGTCTTGAGTCTAGTTTAGGACTCACAACACATCTGTCTGCAGTTAGTATCTAGTTTAGGACTCACAACACAATTGCAGTTAGTGTGCTGTCTTGAGTCTAGTTTAGGACTCACAACACATCTGTCTGCAGTTAGTATCTAGTTTAGGACTCACAACACATCTGTCTGCAGTTAGTATCTAGTTTAGGACTCACAACACAATTGCAGTTAGTGTGCTGTCTTGTGTCTAGTTTAGGACACAACTTTCAAGAGCTCGGAGTAACTTGTTGGTGTCTTGTATCATCATACTGATCTGCATCACTTCATTTGCGCTCTCTGTACAACGACTGGTTGGTGAGGAGAAAACATACAAAATCCGCAATTTAGGATACCTCATTGCTGTGTATTTTGAAAAGACCCTCTAGACATTGAACATACTGTTTACAACTTATTACTACAATCAGACTGGCGCTCTGTGAACAGAGCGTGCAAGTAGCAGTGCGTCCAAGTCTGTATCACTCTGAAAGTATATCTAAGCTGAATTTTATTTCAACAATCTGATCATTTCTTGGGACACGTTTAGTAAAAACATTCTTGAAACAATTCTAAGTGATAATAAGTTCAACATACCGGAAAAGAGACAGCTTGAAACATTAGTCTAGCATATCTAGCATAGTCTTGTTGTAGGGGGGACAGCAATAAATTCAGATCACATCTTCCAAGAGAAAATAGTCCAACTCTCAATAACCGTCTAACAACAAAGTCCGTTCGGGAGTCTGTATCTCATAATTTCTTTCAAATCCAGAACTGTTATCTAGGACGGAGAGACCCAGCAATAGTTTAGAAGTCCTTGGCAAAGTTGAACTTTGGGGTTTGAACACTATTGACAAGTGCGTATATATGTGACAAAATGTGAAATTGCGCTGTCGACTACGTAGCGCGCGCACGTGCAGACAAAGTCGTTGTGATATCGACGAGTACGCTAGGTGATGGATGTAGCCATTTTCGTAATTGTTGCATCGGTAATCATATTTTGTTCTCGTTTTCAATTTTATTCATTACGTTTTGTGTCACCTTCAGCCATACTGATGATCAATGGCATGCGGACTGTTGTGTGATGTGCTACTGACAAATAGACTTCTAGCAATGACAACAGTTCTATCGACAGAATAAAAACGGTACGGTGACATTTTAATTTTAAAATGACATCTGTAAACGTATTTAAAATAAAAATCTCTCTACATGTTGATTCAAACTTCATTCATTTCAATATATAGTTGGATCTTTCATTTCCACAACTGGAGACATCAAAGTAGTGCGAATGAAAGGGTCAGGGTATTTTTTTGTTTTGTTTTTTGGTAAAACAGAAATCAACAGCTATTTTTCTTTTAAAAGCCACTTATGGACACTTACACATAAAACTCTCACACATACATACGCACAACTAACACATAGCTCACTTACACACACACACACACACACACACACACACACACACACACACACACACACACACACAACTCACACTCCAATACACACTTATATACATACACAACTCACATATACACACAATTCGCCCACACACATGCATACACACAACTCACTCACACATAAACGCAGCTCACTCGCACACAATTCATTCATACATATACATAAACACAACTCTTTCACATACCAATACATATGCACGAAGCTCACTCACACAATCATATACATGCAACTCACTCACACTTACGTACATATACATGCATACACATATCATATTCACACACACACACACACACACACACACACACACACACACAACTTACAATCATGCACACCTGTACACATGACTTTCAATTACTTTGAGGCTGACACAAAATATACTGAACTACTAGCGATCAATTAATTGTTTCATGTTAATATCTCTAGCATATTTCTTCAGTCAAGAACAAAGTCAAAATAATTAAAATAAACGAAATAAATAATACAATAAACGGTCATTAAATAAATTTTAATTAAAATTTAGAGTGTTAATACATAATGACAATTGCGAATAAATGTGTACAATTAATAGCTGAAGGAATAAAAATGAAATAAACAATTGCAATCACAAGCCAACACAGTGGTCGATGTATGGTGATAAATAAACATAAGAAGATAGCAAAAACACTTCCGCAAAAATTAACACAACGCTATAAAAAATAATATCTCATAATTTATAAAATCACATTTTCAAAATCACTAAATATAATCGCTGGTTTTGAAGATTTAAAGTGTGAATGTCTGCATGTAGAGAGGGAGAAAGAGGGACAGAGAGGAAGAGAGTTATAGATGAAATTCTAATACAAAGCTCGCAACCCTGACAGCAGCCATTTTGTTTCATCAGAAAATTATAATATTCATGCACCGTACACGTCTAACTGTTTTCCGCATTTAGTTTGTTTCTTTATAGTAAAATTCAAATCAGCCGAATTTTGTATGTACATGCATTTATTTTGTATTCAACCCTACTATCGTTTTTATCATCATCGTCATCCAAATCGTTATTAGATGGTGAGCGTTTGTGTGTGTGATGTAATAAAAATGGTTTTCACGAACAGGATATCGGTACAAAATGAAGATATCGAAACAAACTATCATTTACTGGCGTGTGCGTTGTGGACATGAAATTACACGTATGTAGGAAACTGTGTCAAAGATACGTTGCTTTTTTTTCTATTAAAAATTAAGAGAAATAGAATTAGAAAGTAAAACAAGAAAAAAAATAACAAAAAACATATGGCGCCAGTTATGCAATTGACATTTGTATTATTAAGTTTGGAAGTATAAGACTACATGTACAGCAAAAGACGTCAAACTGCAGTTGTCTAAAGTTAAACAAGTGTAGAGAGGAAAAAAAATCAAATGTCTGTATGCAACGAAATTTTCCAGCAAAATCAGTACACATTAATTCTGATATATTCTGTCTTTTCTGCAGAATTTTAGGGATCAAATATAGTACCCTCCCCCCGGCTTCTGTATGTGTGTGTGTGTGTGTGTGTGTGTGTGCATGTGTACAAAACATATATTAATCAGTTATAGAAGGCTTTTACATTTTCTTTTATGCAAACTCTTTAAAAATCGATTATAAGATCCAAAGGTTTGTGTAGTCTCTAAATAAATAAGTAATCCAATGAGTTTTATGTCATTCGTGCACGCAATGTGTCAACAATATAATATCATTGATTTATGCAAAATAAATAAAGAACAACATACAAAAAATAGTGCAACACTTCTTTAACAAATATTAAATCTCCTTGATCTATGTTTTTTTTTTTTTTTAAATATGATGTGGGTGTGGGTGTGGGTCTGCGTGCGTGATAGACACGTGTGGAGGCAAATATTACACTGATGTAATATTAGAATATTTTAATCTAGTTAGGAAGGATAGGATGGTCAAGTGAAGTAGAAGGAGGTGTGCCATGGAAGAGACAGTTCTATTTTAACTCCAGTTTTACAGAAAGAACTGTTATAAAACCTATACATTTCAATTAAATATATTTTAGAATTTTCTTGTTTTTAAAACGGCAAATAATCTTCGCGCTCGAGGAACCAACAACAAAACTATTTCTTTAATGAGAGATGAGTACAAGAGATTGAAATCATATATAAGATATAAATAAATAGCATCACCTACACACACAGATAAACCTACACACACACACACACACACACACACACACACACACACACACACACACACACACACAGAGAAAAACTTTCACACACACACACACAGAAAAACCTTCACACACACACACACACACACACACACACACACACACACACACACACACACACACACACACACAACTCGTTACTCGTATGTAACCTACATTTATAAGACCGTTTACGAACATGTAACCTAGCTCATAACCGTATACACCTTTGCATTGTTTTTTTATCTGAAAAATTCTTGTGCGATTAAGAATTGTTAACAGCATTACCATTCCTTACATTTCTAGCATCCCGGGAAAAGCTTTCTTGTATAAGACACATTATTCAGCGACAGCACTCTCACTAATGACATTGACCCTACTCAAATAGAGAGTCCTTTTTCCGATATCTATTATTTTATAATAATTTAGATGTCGTCGTAACGTGACATACGAAATTAACTGAAGTTATGAGAAAAATCATTTACAAGGTGGATTTGATGTAGAAAGGCACAATTAGCTTACCACCCCATGACGTGTTTGTACTTTAAAAAAAATACACGAAATAATCACCAATGTAAACTTTGAAACAGGAAAGTTTGGTAAAGCGTAGGCAAAAAACTCAGATATGAAAGTTTGGTAAAGCGTAGACAAAATACTGAGATAGGAAAAGTTGGTAATTCAGAGATAGGAAAAACTGAGATAGGAAAATTTGGTAATACTGAGATTGGAAAGTTTGGTAAAGCGTAGACAAAATACTGAGATGGAAAAATTTAGTAAAGCGTAGACAAAATTATGAGATAGGAAAGTTTGGTAAAGTGACGACAAATATGGCGTTCGATAACGAATCTTGTAAAATGGTTAAATGTTAATTTGTCGGAAATGACGTCGAAGGGATGTTAAAATCGGTTTCACGAAATCGTACATAGGACCTAGAGCATTATTTGCTAAGAAATTAACAGTTATTGTGTTTGGATTGCTGTCTTTCCTGGCATTAACTTTTCATGCGCAAAATGTTCGTGCGAATCATACTAATCTCCGTCTATGTGCATAAAAAACATTTCATCTTTGTGTGCGCTTTGTGGTGTATAAGAATGAGTATGTCAGTGTGTGTGAGAGTGTATGAGTAAGTATGTGTATCCTGGTCCTCCTTATTTCTTTAAGAAACGCCAGAAAGCCAAGAGTACGTCATTACTGTCGATCGGGTACTTCCGGTTTCACTTAGTTGCAATAGAAATGCAAATCACAATACACGAAAGCCTAACATAAGTGTGTGTTTGTGTGGTTTGTGCGTGTGTGGTTCGATTCAAATTTGTGTTAATACACTTTTTAACCTTAACACTATTGTTCCTTTTAAGTGCGGAAAGGCACACTTGTCAAAATGGAGATTAGTAGGTCGACAGTACCCTTTTAGTACCCACAAACTGTGAAAGATACCCGCGCACACAAAAACATGACCTCTTCTTGTCAGGGAATAATACTCGTTCGAATTCGACAATTTTCTTTCGCAAAGACAGTAGTTTTATCAGCAAACACATGCACGCACACACGCACGTACACACACACACACACACACACACACACACACTGAGGGCGTGGCAGAGTATAATTATATTTACAATTTGTAATCTCAAGATTATAGAATGATTAGCAAATAAGTAATAAGTGGACACTAATTGTAGCATTACCAGATATAAACTTGTGTAAACGTCGATTAATGCAGTTTCCTTTAAAGTGTGATTAAATATCAATAGTTGAGTTAGTTCATGTAAACACATTGTTAAATAGAATAATTATTACATAATATATACGTGAAGGCGGCCAGACAAAACAGATTTTAAAATGTAACTGTTGCAAACATTCAGTCAATTTATCACAGATTTATTCCACTCTAAATATAATCTTTTGACCAGCCGTACAAGTGTCCTCTTTTAACCAGCCGTACAAATATCCTCCTTTGACCAGCCGTACAAATATCCTCTTTTGACCAGCTGTACAAATATCCTCTTTTGACCAGCCGTACAAATATTCTCTTTTGACCAGCCGTACAAATATCCTCCTTTGACCAGCCGTACAAATATCCTCCTTTGACCAGCCGTACAAATATTCCCATGTCTGAAATGCGCTTACCAGCGAACGCATGAATCGTGATTAGCATACTTGTCTTTGAATGCAACGAATGGCACCATTTCTTCTTTTGGTTCCAGAGTCAAAAATACTCGTAATAAAAGTAATGGCTGAAAGCAATAGTTGCCCTACATGTTCCGTTCTTTCTCTGGTTTCCTTTCAAGGTGCAGCATCAATTTACCATCTTTGTGGATCCGCCTGTTTTTAAATGCATGATGTCATGTATTGGAGATGTGGAAAACTGATATTAGTGTAGCTTCACTGGAGTGGGTCGTCCGCGAAATCAGCCAGTCAGCCAGTCCTCAGAGGGAAAAAATAAATTACTCCTGTAACCGTTCAAGAAATGCCTTTGTTTTGGCTAACTCAGAAAATGTCCACTGAAGCGAGGCTAGAAGAGTTCGTAAAGAAAACACTAACAAAAGAGAGCTGTTTGAAATAGAGTTCAAACGAGTATGCCATACCCCTCTCCCCACCAAATAAAATTGTTTTGCGTTAATTTCGATGTCACTTCCACAAGTGAGGTACCAAGAGATCTCAAAACATATGGCACACTCGATCTCACCATCAATGCCAACTAGTTTAATTCAGATGTTTGTTACGAAATAGTTATCATTATAAATATGGTAGTATAGTAGTAATATATTTGGTAGTTTGAATAAGGCCTTAGATTTGTGAACAGGGATTCAGTGACTGCAATGCTCTTTGTTGGACTGCAATGCTCTTTGTTGGACTGCAATGCTCTTTGTTGGATAGCTTTATGTTTTCACATGTATGTGCACAGGGATTTTTCTACAAGATTCGATGTTGCCAGAGAAAAAGTGTAAAAGTACACGAAAACTCATATAAGAGTGATGACATACTTTAGCGACAATTTGAAGTATGAATAATACCAAAATTCCCAGTAAGAAAGCAATAACGATCTTTAATACACACTCTTTTAATTATAACTGTTAACAGTAGCACACCCCTTTCGTGGTTGTTTCATCTTATGGCAACAAGAAACAACTGAGAAAACATCTCAGACAGAATCCATAGAAAAAAAAATCCTTGGTACTAGATATGGATTCGAGTCTTTGGTAAAATCTGAAACAAAGATAGAAACTCGTACGCCATTCTTCCTTCTAAATGAAGGGCAGACAACCTATGAATACAGATGTCCAAATGTATATGCATTCACAATAAGAAAAAATAGAACTCACTCGAAATTACAAGAGTTTCAGTTAATGTGTACTTAATTCGGACACGCGTACTGATATCGATAAATAATAGCCATCAATGGCCTACTTGTTATGAATCATCGGATAATATTCTTCACTGATATGCCTCTTGTTTCTATAGGAACAAAACGGCGTCGATTCACACGTGACTTCAGCTTTGCACGCGCGAAAATGTTAACTCTCCATCTCGTTTACAGATAATACTTTCACACCAATAATACTTTACATTATGGTTAATTATTATTTTTTTAAATAAAATATATCGCTGTCAAATATCGACATCATAATCGACATTCTGAAGTCCTTTAAAGTAGGGCATTGCTAGCGTCAAAACATACGTTATAAATATTCCTAACGAACTGTTAGTGTTCGAGTTAACGCGCTTTACCGCACATCATATGTATCTCGACTGCATTTCTCCATTGATTAACACTTGTTCTTTAAGGGGTCGAAATAACGCTAAGAAGCACTTTAACCCTTGCAGTTGCTTGGTCGCGTCATTAATTTATAAGGATGGTTATTCAAAGCTTAAAAAAAATACGTAATGAGTTCGTTGTTCCTTTTTTCTTTTCATTTCCCCATCTCCCAGTAATTTGCTTTGGAGTATCTGTGTCTCACAATAAAGTCTTAAGGCACACTGAGCGGTTTTCAAACGTCAATGTTTTCATCTGGATATCGCTGAGTGACTCCACGAAAAGAGCCAGGATTTCGCTGGGGAGATTCCTGGAGGGAATCAGGATTTCGCTGAGGAGATTCCTGGAGGGAATCAGGATTTCGCTGAGGAGATCCCTGGAGGGAATCAGAAGGACCCTGCTCGCGCCTTCGTCTCCGTCTCTTTTTCTTCTTCTCGTCAGGGACGGCTGGTTCTGTTTCTTCGGGAACGCCGGCTTGACCGATGGGAGGTAAGTGATGTGGGCGAGGTGGCGCATTCTCTCCGCCTGGTAAAGAACTGGAAGCGATCCCAGAATAAACAATAAGGTTATATTAATTTTTTGGATTACATACTTTTATTTAAAATGGACACTATATTTTTCCGAACTCAAGTTTTTCTTCTCTAAAATACAATTTAAAAAATGTTAAGATATGTGGTTAATGCTTAGCATCATTTGTAAACTTTTTCAGTCTCTCAGTAAAGACGAAAACAGAAAACTAGTAAAAGCGTACAGAGGTAACAGGAAAAAACATGGTTTTGCGCAAGAACTGTCTGTATTTTTTCTCTGACAGAGAATAATATAACATGGACTAAGTGTAGCATGGACCAAATATAGCATGGATTAAGTGTAACATGCATGGACTAGGTGTAGCATGTAATAAGTGTATATGCTTTGACTAAATATACCATTAACTGAGTGTAGCATGCAATGACTAAGTGTGGCACTAAGTGTAGCATAGGTATAGAGTATAGGTACGTTTAGCACTGACTAAGTGTAGCATAGACGAAGTATAGCAATGACTAAGTGTAGCTTGGACAGTGTAGCATGGACTAAGTGTAGCATGCATGGACTAAGTATAGGTACGTTTAGCACTAAGTGTAGCATAGACGAAGTATAGCAATGACTAAGTGTAGCTTGGACAGTGTAGCATGGACTAAGTGTAGCATTGTAGCATGGACTAGGTATAGGTACGTTTAGCATTGACTAAGTGTAGCATGAATTGATTAAGTGTTGCAATGACTAAGTGTAGCATGAACTAACTATAGCATGGACTAAGTATAGCATTGACTAATTGTAGCATTGTAGCATGAAGTACATCAATGACTAAGTATAGCATGGACTAAGTGTAGTATGCAAAGACTAAGTGTAGCATGGACAAAGTATAACAATGACTAAGTGTAGCATTGTAGCATGAAGTATATCAATGACTAAGTATAGCATGGACAAATGTAGCAATCAAGGACAAAGTATAACAATGACTAAGTGTAGCATGGACTAATTACAGCAATGACTAAGTGTAGCATGGACTAAGTGTAGAATGCAAGGACTAAGTGTAGCATGGACTAATTACAGCAATGACTAAGTGTAGCATGGACTATGTGTAGCAAGGAATGACTAGGTGTATAGACGCGTGTTGTGTGACCGTTGTACTTACATGCTGAGGCCATGTCCCAGACGAGAGTGACCGTTGACTACTTTGGCTTCTGTCGGATCTTTGTCGTAGTCGTTCGTCACGGTGATGGGCTGTCGCTTAGTCGCCAATGGAGGGACGGAGAGAGGATGAAATCTAAGGGCCAAGAGAAAGACGTGGTCAGAGGAATTGAAAATGTGCGTGGCATTATTTACGCATTGCATCCGGGTAATCTCAGTCACGTTCACACACTTTCATTCAGACATCCAAAAATAGATACACACTCACACACACACACACACACATACATATATACTTATGAAATGATAATTGTATGATGGGAATGGAATTGTTAAAGAAAATGAATGCCACATCATGAAAAGAAAAGGAGAGAGAGAGAGAGAGAGAGAGAGAGAGAGAGAGAGAGAGAGAGAGAGAGAGAGAGAGAGTTGTATTCTCTGGATTATTTAAACCAAACAAATACTGAACCAGATTCCTCGATTTTTAATGTACACTCAAAATGGAGGTCGTCTTTGAACGTAATTTTTAAAAACTAGATATTCAGAAGTTCACCAATGATATATGTATGCTGCAGAAGGCATATTTCGAACTGGACAGAAGAGCTCAAACGATATTTTCCTTGTTTCGTTAAGTAATTAGAACTGCGTTACGCCCCTTGATTACCAGTCCATCATTTTAGAACAATTCTAATCTGAAATTGACAAGATAATCTTTCTAGTTCTTGCAGACTGGTAGAGAATCGCTTATTTCTTTTTAGAGGAAGACATGTATACAATATTCTCTGAATGTGATCTACTGAACAGCAACCAAATTGATACCTACCCGTTCAAATGCACTTCGGATTTATCAGCATACTGCGGCTTGGGTAATATTTCAGTTTGAGACGGGGACACGTTATTATCATTCTTCTTCTTGGCTGCAAAATGCGTGCACAGTGCATTGTTACTATGGCATTGTTACACAGTGCATTGTTACTATGGCATTGTTACACAGTGCATTGTTACTATGGCATTGTTACACAGTGCATTGTTACTATGGCATTGTTACACAGTGCATTGTTACTATGGCATTGTTACACAGTGCATTGTTACTATGTCACTGTTACACATTGTATTGTTACTATGTCACTGTTACACAGTGCATTGTTATTATGGCAGCTGTTAGCTTAATGGTGAGTTAAATGACTGATTGAGAGAGAATGGACTCACAAATATTTTGTGCAGTTTTGCTCTTGATATGTTATACTTGCGTTTTACGTAGAGATGTATTATGTGAGTAGACTATTAATTCTACAAATTGTGAACTATAATGTTTGTATGTGTGTATGCTAAACACTCGACATTGTTTCTATTGAACCTGTTCATAAAACTGTTATGCTGTACGAGGGTAGTCATGTGGGTAATACACAAGTACACACACATTCAACCTATAGATTAAAGACGGATTTGTCTTCTCCTTTAATAAGAAGTTTTCTATCTATGGAAATATTGTGTGACGGTAAATGTTTATCTTTAATGTTGTGGAAGAGAGAAAACGTTTACAGGACCCGCATATCTGCCAGTGAGAGAGACGAGTGGTATCTGTTGGAGAATTATTAATAAATATACATTATCAAAATCATTTGTAATTATTTATGGATGATTAATTAATTAATGTTAATCATAACCATTAATTAAGTGGTGTTGGCACCACACATTATTACTATGCCATTGTTACACAGTGCATTGTTACTATGTTATTGTTACACAGCGTGTTGTTACTATGTCATTGTTAACAATAACAGAACAAAATACTAAATACATAAATTATTTATGTGGACAGTGGGAAGGAATACGTCGTTATTTCTGCTCTGTCGTCATTAACAATAAAATGGGACAAAGTATTTAAATACATAAATTGCATTTTATCCATTAACGTTGCTTATAAACTTTTGTTTTTCTTAATATAATTGCCATAGTGTCCATCCATAGTTCGCATTTTTAATCGATTTTTCATTTCATTCGTCAGTCCAATTGACCAAGCGTCCAGCCAGCAACTAACTAACAAAATAACAGTAAACTAATTCATTATCGAATTAACTGCTTACATACGTGCATGACAATCTTAAGCAAATGCTTGAAAGGATAAAACTCACGCTCATGTAAAGTACATAAATAATTATGTTTCATTAAACATATTTGCAAACTCTTCTATTTAATTTTTAAGTCCAATAACTAATAATTTATGTTCTGGAGCTACACACATCGCTTTCATCCGGCTGTAGCGCTGGGATATCTTGTACTTACCGCAGCAGCAGTATACAAAGATGAGTACGATGACAATAAACGCGATAATACATATGATGCTGATGAGGACGATAGCTACCGTTGAAAGACCGGTGCTTTCCGGTGAAGCTCCAGTGGCTGCTAAAAGCGGAATGAAAAGAAAAGTTAACAGTATAATATTGATTTATCGACTAACTCACTTACTGAAATAGCTAGTTGAATGATACAGTAAGCTCTATACTGATTTTAAAATGTGAGACAGTAGTTTATTAGCGATGTTAATGCTTAATAAAGAGGAAATAAAGGATGCAAAAGTAGCACAACCTATAAATTCACTTTGACCCCGAACTCGACAAACGCATTGTAACGTTTTCACTTGGAGTCTGACAGGAAAGTCTTATAGAAAACTAGGAAAGCAGTAGATGTTTTAGCACTACTTTACTCATTGTAACGTTTTCATTGGAGTCTTACAGGAAAGTCTTATAGAAAACTAGGAAAGCAGTAGAGGTTTTAGCACTACTTTACTTCTACTACTACTAATTTATTAGCGCTTTACACTCTGACCTCGGTGTGTTACGTAATGAAAGCACATAGATAACAATCCCGACCTAAGGCGAAACAAATTCTACCCAAGGAGTGGAACCCATAACCTCCAACACGACAGTCCAGCGCCTATATAACTCAGCCACCTGCATCGCTCAGCAGCCTTTAACTACTATAATTATAATTACATATATTACATAACGTTAAATATAATCATTCCATATACATTTCTCCAGAACAATTTATTTTAATTGCGTGGGTGGGTGTGTATATTAATCAAAGTAATGAATCTTTAAAAACTGCCAACCCCTCCTCCCCACAGCAGTAGTTAACAACTAAATGGTTTACTGAAGAAATCCAAAAGGATCCAATCAATTTCTTTAATTTCTGTAATGTTTGGCAAACATGAAGATTCTTAAGAGCATTTATATTGCAGCAAAACTTTACTAGTTAATTCCGCCAGTGCATCCTTAACATTGAAGCAAAACATTACTAATTGACCTCATCCCATTGTAACATTTACATTGAAGCATAAACTGTATTAAAATCTAGTGTAACGAGACCTAAAATAAAGCTTTACTAAAAATATAGAGAGTTACAAGACCTAAAATAAACTTACTAAAAAATGTAGAGAGTAACAAGACCTAAAATAATGCTGTACTAAAAATGTACAGAGTAACAAGACCTAAAATAAAACTGCACTAAAATACCGATTGTGACAAAAACCTCAAATAAAGTCTATTAAAATCAAGAGCTTAATAAAACCTAAAATAAACATGCATTGTGAACTGCGATTAATGACACTCATATGGAACTGAGATCAATAATTCAAATGGAACTAAGCTCAATGATTCACATGGAACTGAGATCAATGACACTCACATGGAACTGCGATCAATGACACTCACATGGAAATGAGATTAATGACATTCACATGGAAATGAGATCAATGACACTCACATGGAACTGCGATCAATGACACTCACATGGAAATGAGATTAATGACATTCACATGGAACTGCGATCAATGACACTCACATGGAAATGAGATTAATGACATTCACATGGAACTGAGATCAATGACACTCACATGGAAATGAGATTAATGACATTCACATGGAACTGAGATCAATGACACTCACGTGGAATATCGTTCTTGTTGGTAACGTAGATGACAACACGAGGATCGATTTCGCCCTGGGTGTTACTGGCCACGCAAATGTAACTGCCCAGCATCGTGTCGTTTTTTATCGTAACAGTGAGTGTTTTACTTCCGGTGCCCACGACCAAGTTGTTGTGATACCAGGTATAGTTATTGGGTGCAGGGTTCGAATCTGTTTCGCACGTCAGTTGTACGGTTTGACCAATGGCTGCAGTCTCATTTGTAAGATTGGACGCTGGTTTGGGTTTGTCTTCAGATTGAAAGGTCAGACACAAAACTATTATGGAATATTGCTTGAGGTTAGACGATAGTAGTCATGGAATGCCATATTATAAAGACAGAAAAGTACACGCGAAAAGCAAGAAGTGCAATGACAATTATACACGCGTTTAATATTGACAATGGAGTTTTGAGGAAAACACACGTGAAATACTGCAAATGAACTTATGACGAAAATATGCAAGTTAAATAACCTATATGTGCGTTTTAACGAAAATACATATGTGAAATACTTTATATGTGGTAATGAGGAAAATACATATGTGAAATACTTTATATGTGGTAATGAGGAAAATACACTCTTGAAATACTATATTTGCGGTTATGACAAAACTTTACACGTGAAAAACTACACATATATTTGTGACGAAAATACTGAGAGGAAATTCTTCATCAGACAAAAAATGCACATACTGGAAATTATCATATGGATAAAATTAAATACATGAATTACAAGCATGAGATAAAAATGAGATAAGAATGAGACCAAGAGAGATGAAATAGTAGATGGTAAGAGACATTATTACAAGCTTGAAATACTGATTATAGACAAGATGGAACACAGATCAAACTTTGTAGAAAACACAGACCAAATTTTGTAGAAAACACTAAATATATACTCTTGAAGAAGTATATGAAATATTGCTTAAGGATATGAAAAACTGAAATAAAACACTGTACATAGAGAACATCGAAAATCACACTTGAAAATCTGCATAAACAAGAAGAAAACTAGTCTTGAATTTTTTAAATTTGCTTCTAAAGATAGCTCAGTGACACTCTTAATTTAGACATGTAAAACTGGTTACAGACAACACAAAGCCACAGACAAGAAATACTGTACATTGAATATAATTTAGAAATGTAAACTGGTTACAGACAACACAAAGATATAAGACAAGAAATAGTGTACATGGATTATAAAGCAGACATTAAATATGGACACCCCCCACCCCAATGAAATGAAGCAAGAGTGCAATTGTGCAGCCTGCTAACGAAACCACACACCAGTGAACGTTACTTACTGATGTGTTCAATTATTTATTGATCATTTATTTATTCACTCATGGGTCTCCAAGCTTAAAACAGCATTTACTCACTCATATCACACATCTTTCTTGCTCAAACAGTACTTGCTCACTTACGTACCACTCTCCGAGCTCAAAATATTACTCGCTCATTAATAGTCTTGGTTTAGTGGTAAGAGAGTGGAGTGGTTCAAACTAATGTCAGAAAAAGACGACAAAAAACAAAAACAAAAAAGAAGAAAAAAACTGGAGTAAATGACAAAAATGATTAAAGAAAAGCTACTGATATCTCAGCTAACTCACACTGCACTAGACTAAACTAACAACATGTGAGCTAACTCACACTGCAACAAAATTGAGCACAGTATGTGAGCTAACTCACACTGCAACAAAACTGAACACAATATTTGTTCTCATATTGCAATAAGACTGAACACAATATTTGTTCTCGTATTACAACACGACTGAACTCAAATCAAACAGGTAACTCACATAGCAACAAGACTGAACTCAAATCAAACAGGTAACTCACATAGCAACAAGACTGAACTCAAATCAAACAGGTAACTCACATTGCAACAAGACTGAACTCACACCAAACAGGTAACTCACATTGCAACAAGACTGAACTCACACCAGACAGGTAACTCACACTGCAACAAAACTGAACTCAGATCAAACAGGTAACTCACATTGCACTGACACAGTCACGGTCTTTTCCGCCGAGCCTCTAGTATTCAGTGCCTCACATTTAAACACCGTATTGTCAGCTGATGTCGCGCTCGTGATGTTTAGAACAGCACCGGCTGATTTAAAGACAGTACTTCGGTACCATAAGTAATGAGGAGGAGGTAATCCCGTAGCACTGCAGGTTAAAACGATACTTTCCCCTTCTTTATAGCCCCCTGTCGTCAGCCCCTGTATCATAAGATCGCTTGGAGGATCTGCGACAATGAAACATAATAGCTATCGTTACACCATGTATCTCTTACCAGCTACTGTTTATAAATTTCATAGCAACCACACAAACACGAGCATATACATGCGCTCAAACAGGCGAACACAATCGCACACTCACTAATCATCAGATCCAAATACGGAGCAAATGCAATTGCGTGCATGTGATAAATAATAATTTATGTGTTTTATTTTAAGAATGTCTTCCACTTCGCTGTGCCAACCAATCCTTATTTCACACACACACACACACACACACACACACACACACACACACACACACACACACACACACACACACACACACACATACACACACACACACACATACACACACACATACACACACACACATACACACACACACACACACATTCATTAAAAATAATAAATATCTAATATTAAGATAGTCATTACAATAAATAGCAGTAAAAGTAAAAGAAAGGCGGGAAAATCTAATCTGCTCTCCTGTTTTGTACTTTTATCAAATTAATGTGCACGAACCGTATACATTTAAATCATGAGCAGCGAACTGTATTGACTGAAAAAACCACAAGTAAATCTATCTACTTCCTTGTTTAATCATGAAAGGCATAGTTATTATTTGAACAAAAGCTATATGTAAGTAATCTATATTTTAAAGACATCCTTAGTGTTTGAAAGAATTGTGTTTAGATGAACTAAGAGTTTGAAAAAAATGTGTTAATTTCGTTTCCTGAACTTCAAGCTATTTTGCTTTTAAATAATTTTATTAGTTCCGTTCTTCGACTAGAAACACCGAGACGGGAACATGGCTCATGATATTTGCACATTGCCGTCAATTTTTAAAAATTTTATTTTGGGATATCAAGCCTTTGAACGTCGTACAAACAACATCAATGAAAACTTGTTTTTTTAAACCACAAATACAGGCATATAGAAACGAACGCAGAGTTACTGACATGTCGATTAATTGGCGCTTGTGACGTGTTGATGGACTAATAAAATTAAGCTAAGTCTACAGATGCTGAATTACACTGTCATAGACAGTTAAGTCTACAGATCTTGAGTCATGTTGTCACAGACAGTTAAGTCTACAGATCCTGAGTCATGTTGTCACAGACAGTTAAGTCTACAGATCCTGAGTCATGTTGTCACAGACAGTTAAGTCTACAGATCCTAAGTCATGTTGTCACAGACAGTTAAGTCTACAGATCCTGATTCATGCTGTCACAGACAGTTAAGTCTACAGATCCTGAGTCATGTTGTCACAAACAGTTAAGTCTACAGATCCTGAGTCACACATTACTTTCTATGAGAGATTCTTATTTATACTTGACATAACCCTTTCCTTATCCGCTTATTTACACTTCTTTATAAATTAATTATTAATAAATTTCCCCTTGTTTTTAGAATCCTGTGTAATTTATTCAAATTCGTTTCAATATGCATTGTTTATTTGTCAGAGAAAGAGAGAAAGTTCTTCAAAGCCATGTTGATTTATACTGATTTGTTAAGATTGTATAAAGCCCAACAAATGACAAGAAAATGTCTAGTGAGATGTATGGACTCACGTTGAGATAAATTATAAATACTATTATTTATTATTAACACCAACCTACATCTTCTTATCAAGTATTATATTATATAAAATAGACCACAAAATTAGTGAAAACCGTCATTAAAATTACTATTAAAGGGTTTTAAGTTATCATCCAAGTACAAAAAAAATATTCGATTATATTTAGTGAAGCTTGCTGAGCTTGATTAGTTTATGTGAACCTAAAAAGTATCGCTCGATTAATGCCTGCACTTATAATTGCTTAGCAACTTCCCTGAATATAATTTTATTACGATTAGAAGGACCACCTTGTCCTATCACTTGAATTGCATACTTTGAATTCTTCAGAGTTCATTTAGTAATTCGCACAAGATAATAAATTGTAATGTAGTTTTTATGACGTAATGGTTAGTGAATAAAAAAACATTTTGTAAACAAAACGCTCGTACCCTCAGTAATGGTGTTTACGTGTTTACTTCAAACTTTCAGGTCAGCCACACTATCACGTGCGAAGTCATGACCCATTTTATTATTTTTTTAACGGTTACTATATATTTAGGAGTACTGTTGTAGATAAAAGTCTCGTGTACTAAACTTGAACTTCACTGATACTATAATAGTCAGAATCTATTTTGAGACTAGACTCGCTATGTACTGACCTGGCGATGAACTAGAATAGCAATAAACTAGATTGGCAATGAATTAGAATCGCAGTGAACTAGATTGGCAATTAGCTAGACTGGCGATGAACGAGATTAGCAGTGAATTAGATTGGCTATGAACTAGACTGGTATTTAATTATTTTGGTGATGAACCAGACTGGCAGTGAATTATATTCGCAAAGAACTTGATTGGCATTGAACTAGACATGCAGTGAATTAGACTGGCAATGAACAAGATTGATGATGAACTAGACATGCAGTGAATTAGACTGACAATGAACTAGACATGCAGTGAATTAGATTGACAATGAACTAGACATGCAGTGAATTAGATTGGCAAGGAACAAGATTGGTGATGAACTGGACATAAGTGAACTAGACTGGCAATGAACTAGACAGGCAGTGATTTAGACTGGCAATGAACTAGACAGGCAGTGAATTAGATTAGCGATGAACTAAAATGACGAACGAGATAGGTACTATATTAGGCTGCCGATGAGACGCATATAATTAAAAGACCTATTGAAACCGTACCAAAGGATGTATTAAAAACTTAATCGTATTCAAAAGACGTATTCAAACCTTATAAAAGGACCTTATAAACAAATGTAGCAATGTAATGCGTCAGTATTGAAGTCAAGTGTGAAATTATGTAGTAATGTAATTTGTCAATATTGACCTCAAGTTTGAACTTACACGAAATCTGAACGTTGAAACTGGAGGAATTTTTCGGGCCCACGGGGTTTGTCGCCTCCACAACGTAAATCCCCTCGTCATTTTTCTCAAAACTTCTTATCTGCAGACTTGCACTGTCTTTGGTTCCGCCTCCATATTTTGCGGAGTTTCCCAGGACGTTTAATTCGAAGAAATTGGTTGTGGAATTACTGCTCCGGAACCACCGAATTGACGTCACATTTGGCCTAGCTGTCACGTAGACGGTGAGGCTGACAGATTGACCCAAAGACCCACTGACTTCCGGGTTGTCAATTCGGAACACAGGAAGATCTAAGGAAAAGAAATGAACAAGCTTCTGCAAGACAGAAATATACATTCAAACGGGTCTGCTTCAGTTTTGTTTTTTGTTTTTGGTTACTTCCGGCTAATCTTTAAGCTCGTTATCATCAACATGCTTATCCACAGCAACAGATATTCTTATATCATTCTCCCAATTGTAAAATTTATATATTTTGAAGTTACTAATAGAACAAAGTTACCAGGATGGGGTGGACTCGGGTGGGGTGGAAGAGGAGTCTTGCTATCATTGATAAACACGTCTTTTTATCATCTTTACCAACTTTGGTTGAAATCTGAAGACAGCTTACTCACGCATATGATAATAATTATGTAGACATCATCATAAACATTACCACATTATAATCGTCATCATCATACTTTTCAATATAATCATTTAGATTTATAATGGCTTTATAAATACCAATACTATTTCAAGTGTAGGATGTGGCTGAAGATGATATTTAGATTTATAATAGCTTTATCTTTGTAAAACCAACACTATTTCAAGTGTAGGATATGGCTGAAGATGATATGTGATAAGTAGACATAATAAACTTGCACGCAAACTTTCAAATAAAAGGAACTGGTTCTATAGCAGTATGCCATAATTCAATGAATTGACAGTCTGTACGCTGTGCATACATTTGACAAATATGCGCAAATGAGTTCTTGTAACCAGACCGTGACACGACATGATTATATAAAACCTGTACTTGTTTCGACAAAACCAGTTTTTATCTTTTTTTGATTGCTTCTTTCTTTGCTTTGCCCTAGATGTGTCTATCGTTCGGACAGAGTTTGTCATGATGTCGAGATTCAGCCAAAACTTTTATTTATTTGAACACCACACTTCAAAATGGAGCGCTTTCATGCAATTTCATTTTGATATTCAAACATTTTCCTGCAGTTGGCTTGATTGTTTTTTTCAAAATCGAACTAGGTTTTGGAAAAGCTGCTAGTACTTTCAATAGTATTCGAATTGCCAGCAAAACACGTCCTAATAGTATTTAAGCCACGAATTGCCAACAAAACACGTCCTAATAGTATTTAAGCCACGAATTGCCAGCAAAACACGACCTAATAATATTTAAGCCACGAATTGCCAGCAAAACACGACCTAATAGTATTTAAGCCACGAATTGCCAGCAAAACACGACCTAATAGTATTTAAGCCACGAATTGCCAGCAAAACACGACCTAATAGTATTTAAGCCACGAATTGCATGCAAAACACGTCCTAATTTTATTCTTGTCCTCTTCCTGAGAATTAAGAAACTAAACATATTGCTACTGAGTTTTAAATTAATATTTTGTTTTGTATTCTAACGTTACCTTCCTTTAATACTTTACAGCAATTATTTCTAAAGTTAATTTTATTATTATTCTTTGCTGTCATTACTCAGTGTCGCCATCGTGCCTGGATGAAACTGCTTTCACCGCCTATCATATTTTTGTGGTCACAGGTTTTTATGTAGATACTAACTTTATATATATCTATCTTTTTTTTTAGTAAACATGACATAGTAATTGTTCAGTTAGGTGGAAATCAATCATAGTATATATATATATGATTTCATTGTGTGTGTGTGTGTGTACGTGCGTGCGTGCATGCATGCAATTAGATCACAAATCGGAATCCGAGGCGTCTTGTTGACCAGGTAGGATGGGTGGGAGGGTGGTATTCGAAGATTATGCCGTGTCTCCAGCCTCGTACTTACAGTTAACAGAAAGCTTTGTCTTGTCGCCTGCCGTACTTACAGTTAACAGAAAGCTTTGTTTTGTCGCCTGCCGTACTTACAGTTAACAGAAAGCTTTGTTTTGTCGCCTGCCGTACTTACAGTTAACAGAAAGCTTTGTTTTGTCGCCTGCCGTACTTACAGTTAACAGAAAGCTTTGTCTTGTCGCCTGCCGTACTTACAGTTAACAGAAAGCTTTGTTTTGTCGCCTGCCGTACTTACAGTTAACAGAAAGCTTTGTCTTGTCGCCTGCCGTACTTACAGTTAACAGAAAGCTTTGTTTTGTCGCCTGCCGTACTTACAGTTAACAGAAAGCTTTGTCTTGTCGCCTGCCGTACTTACAGTTAACAGAAAGCTTTGTTTTGTCGCCTGCCGTACTTACAGTTAACAGAAAGCTTTGTTTTGTCGCCTGCCGTACTTACAGTTAACAGAAAGCTTTGTTTTGTCGCCTGCCGTAGATCCCATATTGTTAGAAGCCACGCAATAGTAGATTCCTTCGTCGTATGCACCCGGCCTGGTAATTGTTAGACTTGGGGTGGCAGTCGACCCGCCAGAGAAGTGGCCCGTATTAGACGTATCTAAGGGTTGGTCGTTCCTGTACCACACCAGAGACGATAGCCAGGGGTACGCGCTAACGTTGCAATATATAGTAACGGGAGAAGTCTCTTCTCCGACAATTTCCGGAACTGTGGAGATCTCTGGTTTGTCTGATATAGGAAAAGAAAAAAATAAGTAAAAATAGACATGCAGTATAAATAAAAACAATAAAACATTTATCAGCAAACAAACACATCACGCACCCACCCCCGCCTCTCGTCACCAACCCATTTATTCTAGTATTCGACTTTTCGAAGATAACAGGTATCACTTGAGAATATCTACACGGGCACATTCAGTGTTTCTGTTCTTTCATGTCAGTAGTCATCAGACAGGTATCACTTGAGAATATCTAGTCGTGCATATTCAGTGTTTCTGTTCTTTCATGTCTGTAATCATCAGACAAGTTTCTAGATTTTCATTTGTAAATGACGCAAATCACGCCAATTATTGTTATTAGCATCATCAGGAATGATGGGAGCAATTGATTCGGGTCAGTTCGTGATGTCAAAGTTATTGGCGTTATTGCTACGCACTTCCGACAAGTTGTGGGTCATTAGGGAACAGTTTAAAAGTGTCGGTAGAATTTTAAACTTAGAGTGAAAAGCACAGAACCATCGTCTTCTTACTAAAAAATGGTTAAAAAAATAAATAATGTGTGGACATCACACACTTATAAGTAGTGTATATTTTCTATGATCCTTATATGTGAAAAATATGTTTGTTTATTTTAGTTTAATGGACAAGATTAAGCCACAGTCAGTCCACTACCAGGTACCATGTACAACAACAACAAAAAGTTGCATTTCATTTTTCTAAATACATTTGCTGTTGCATCACTTGGATACATTATAATCTTCGTTCTGATTGGAGAGAAGAAATACTAATATGTATCCTGTTCCAGTGAATATGTTTTAATATTGTTAATACCTACATAAATTAGAATTATAAAAGGAAGAAAAGTTGTTTTTTTTTAAAAGGACATTTTTTATGTTGACTACAGTATTACTCTGCAGAATAATTTGTGATGATTACGATTATTATGATTTTTCTATATTAAACGTTAATACATCAAAGAAGAGGCAAGTTATGTTTGTGATAGCTGTCGTAGAAATCATTAAACATTTTTATTAAAATTTTAAATTAAAAAATAAATAGAATAACCTGAGATTACGGCTAGTACATTACATCTTAAAAACAAAGTGTGTGTGTGTGTGTGGAGAGAGAGAGAGAGAGAGAGAGAGAGAGAGAGAGAGAGAGAGAGAGAGAGAGAGAGAGAGAGAAAGAGAGAATGAATAGCAACAAAGGACAATTAGAAAACAGTAATTAATATGACAACCCGATGGTCCAAATTAGGTATATCATCAATAGGAAGAAATATATATTTATTTTTTTTAAAAATATTATTTACTGGACAGATAAATGCATAAACTAAACAAGTGTCTATCCACCAACACTTAAGACACATTGCAGCAAAACGGCATTTATCCACCAACACTTAAGACACATTTTAGCAAAATGGCAAGCGTACAAAAGCAGAAACAAACCAAGCCACAGTGAGTGCAAAGCACAGAAATGAACAATACACTATAGCTCATTTCAAACAAGATTATTAATTAAACAAGCGTCATAAATCCAAACTGTTAAGCAAGTTGTAATTTCGCCTAATGGTACTTCTGTAAAACAGTGGAACACTGCTGAATGCGATGGTAAAACAAAAATTGTAGTCAGTCAGTCAGTCTCTAAACCCTCTGTCTGCTAATTTCCAATGAGTCAGTTAATCTTGCTGTCGTCAGAATGTCGGTTGTATTCGCTTTCATTTTTTGTTCTTTTACTCGTCAAGTGCGTTGGTTTTGTGTGTAAACTTAGCACTTCGAGTGAAGACTGGATTACTTTTTCACGGACCTTTTAACCCCACAACCATAGGGCTGCACCTGCTAAAATACTCAAGAACAGAAAACAGAAAAATGAAAATAAATTATTAAAATTAACTTTTGTGTTGGTATGTTACCACACACTTCAACCAACGTAATAATCTTTAAATTATATGGCCACTGCAACATAAATTGCAACAGATTTTGAATAGTTTTAAAACGTTAAAATAACCAAACAAATAATCAATGATCAGGTGTATGCAAATTAAATATTCTCTAAAGTACAGCGACTACATTACCAACCAAATTTTACTTATAATAACACCAATCCAACAGGCTCTATAGCAACAACAAAAATACCTAGATCGACATTATGCCAACCATTCTGAAAAGTAATTATGACTTTCATAGTCTGACAAACAAAACTTAATGAATAGTAGCCGCCATTAGTAATGACTGCTGTTAGCATGTAATGGTTTATAATTAATTATACAGCCGATTTCTTTGGTGTTAAAAAGCCGTGCTTAAATCAATAAAATTGTTTGGAGATTTTGAGCACAAATATATTTTTAATAAATAAAATAATCATGATGGCCAAATGAAAAGGGATTATCCGGTGTTACACTAACGGCTCACACTCGACAATAAGATTAGCAATTAACTAATGACATCACGTCAAAACTCACACTGACAATAAGGTTAACTAATGACGCCACTTTAAGACTCACTCGACGATGAGGTTAAACGAATGACGTCACATTAAGACACTCAGCGATAAGGTTAAACTAATGATATCACAGTAAGACACACTCGATGATAAAGTTAAAATAGTGACGTCATGTTAACTCAATCGACGATAACGTTAAGCTAATGACATCACGTTAAGACACACTCGACTATAAAATAAAGCTAATGACGTCGCGTTATGACACACACTCGACTATAAGGTTAAACTAATGACGTCACGTTAAGACTCACACTGAACGATAAGGGTTAAACTAGTTAAATAAATGACATCAGGTTAAGACACACTCGACGATATGGTTGAAGTAATGATGTCACATTAAACACACACATTTTATGCTAAGGTTAGACTAATGACATCACGTTAAGACACACTCGATGATAAGGTTAAACTAGTGACGTCACGTTAAAGACTCACACTCGACGATAAGATTCACGCTGCGGCTTTCAGCTGAGCCAATGTTGTTCGTGACCTTACATTTGTACATCCCGACATCCGTACTACGAAGGTCAAGGATTGTGAGGGCGGGTTTTGTAAGGTTACCGCCGCCATACTTGTTGAGAGGTAAGCTGAGATTCATAACGTTATTGTCTCGTAGCCACGTGACCACTGTCACAGGAGGAACAGCAGTGAAATTGCATGGAATGGTAAGAGACTCCTTTTCATGACGAGTGATATTGGAATTTCCGCTGTCAACTCTTGGCAAGTCTACAAGCAAAACGAATGTCAAAAAGTGGAAAAGTGGAGAACGATCTATCTATCTATCTATCTATCTATCTATCTATCTATCTATCTATCTAATATGCATCCATTCATCCATCCATCTATCTTGGTGATCAGTTAATTATGCAATATATTTTGTTTTAATGTAGGACTAACACTCATCTCTAAAACATATACTTAATATTATAACGAAATAGTAATTCCTCTACTCACATTCCACAGTCACACGAATGGCGCTGCTAGTCGCATTTCCCAGAATGCCGAAGACACTACACACGTAGTTTCCTGCGTCTTCAGGAACAAGGCTAGCAATGGTCAGACTTGGTGTACCCAGGGTGCCCCCGGTGTAGGATGCAGATGGGACGTTTATAATTACCGAGTTCTTAGTCCAGATAATACGGGTAGGTGGAGGGTTGGCGTCATAAGAACACGGGACCGTCAGCTGGGTGTTTTCTCTACCGATGAGGGATTCGTTGCTGGATACAATGACGGGTGCATCTGTGTCACAGAATTACGGTAGACATGTACTTATAATTTTTGGTTAATATTGTAAAGTGGAAATACAGCCTTTTTTTTTTAATTTAAGACTGAATTGGATAAGTGATTACGACTATTTTACTCTAAACTTTTAAATCTGTGGGATATCGGAAGTAACAGTCTCTGAGAAAAGAAATCCTTTATTTCTTACTAATGTCTGAGTTCTCGAACTTTTATTGTAAGGAAAGGATTGCTATATTTCCTTCAAATTTTCAATTTTAAGGATGATTTAGTTGATAAAATTTATTTTTATACTCGACTATAAAATAAAGCTAATGACGTCACGTTAAGACACACTAGACTATTAGGTTAGACTAATGATGTCACGTTAAGCCACACTCGACGATAAGGTTAAACTAGTGACGTCACGTTAAAGACTCACACTCGACGATAAGATTCACGCTGCGGCTTTCAGCTGGGCCAATGTTGTTCGTGACCTTACACTTGTACATCCCGACATCCGTACTACGAAGGTCAAGGATTGTGAGGGCGGGTATTGTTAGGTTACCGCCACCATACTTGTTGAGAGGTAAGCTGAGATTCATAATGTTATTGTCCCGTAGCCACGTGACCGCTGTCACAGGAGGAACAGCAGTGAAATTGCATGGAATAGTAACAGACTCCCGTTCATGACGAGTGATATTGGAATTTCCGCTGTCAACTCTTGGCAAGTCTACAAGCAAAACGAATGTCAAAAAGTAGAGAACGATCTATCTATCTATCTATCTATCTATCTATCTATCTATCTATCTATCTATCTATCTATCTATCTATCTATCTATCTATCTATCTATCTATCTATCAATCCTATATGCATCCATCCATTCATCCATCCATCTATCTTGGTGATCAGTTAATTATGCAATATATTTTGTTTTAATATAGGACTAACACTCATCTCTAAAACATATACTTAATATTATAACGAAATAGTAATTCCTCTACTCACATTCCACAGTCACACGAATGGCGCTGCTAGTCGCATTTCCCAGAATGCCGAAGACACCACACACGTAGTTTCCTGCGTCTTCAGGAACAAGGCTAGCAATGGTCAGACTTGGTGTACCCGGGGTGCCCCCGGTGTAGGATGCAGATGGGACGTTTATAATTACCGAGTTCTTAGTCCAGATAATACGGGTAGGTGGAGGGTTAGCGTCATAAGTACACGGGACCGTCAGCTGGGTGCTTTCTCTACCGGTGAGGGAATCGTTGCTGGATACAATGACGGGTGCATCTGTGTCACAGAATTACGGTAGAAATGTACTTAAAATTCTTGGTTAATATTGTAAAGTGGAAATACAGCCTTAGATATTTTTTTAATTTAAGACTAAATTGGATAAGTGATTACGACTATTTTACTCTAAACTTTTAAATCTGTGGGTTATTGGAAGTAACAGTCTTGAGAAAAGAAATCCTTTATTTCTTACTAATGTCTGAGTTTTCGAACTTTTATTCTAAGGAAAAGATTGCTATAATTTCCTGCAAATTTTTAATTTTAAGGATGATTTAGTTGATAAAATTGATTTTTACAAGAGATTATGCAAAATGTTTGAGTTTTCGAACTTTTATTCTAATAACCCATTTTACTCATAGTGTG
This sequence comes from Sinotaia quadrata, assembly GCA_028829895.1. Lineage (NCBI taxonomy): Eukaryota > Metazoa > Mollusca > Gastropoda > Architaenioglossa > Viviparidae > Sinotaia > Sinotaia quadrata. The sequence continues at coordinate 49,313,208 of CM054179.1, forward strand.
GATTGAAAAGAAAGAGAAATCATTAACATCTAATACTTAAGTCTTTGATTCTAATGACTGGTGTATTTAATAAAGGCGAAACTTACATGTTACATTGAGGCTGATGACGTCACTCTTCGTAGAGCCTAGGCTGTTAGTGACGTTGCAGTAGTATTTGCCGAGGTCGTCACCAACCAAGTTGTGAATGGTCAGGTCTGGTGTGGATAGATTCCCGCCACTGTATTTGTCCCCAGTGCCATTGAAAAAAAGCTGGTTACCATCTTTGAACCACAGGACAGCTGTAGGGGGAGGGTTCGCTAAGACTTTGCACTCTAGAGTTACCGATTCACCTTTCGAGGTATTGTGTTGCGTTACTGTCGTGTTAATCTCAGGTGTGTCTGAAAAATCAAAAAGGTAGACCAGAATGGTTCTTAGTCTGGGTTCCAGCTTTTGCTGAATTTACAGGTGGGCGTAATCCTAGAGGGAGAATATTTTAGGTTTGTTAAAGCTAATTATCTATGGGTAGGAAATTCAGAGATCTGAGTGAGGTGTTTAATGCAATTTTAATTCATCATCCCAGGTAGCTGCCAATGGCCTAGTCTTTCGATTCGTACGTGCCAACGGAACCTTTGCCTACGCTAGCACACGTGAATTTAAAAAATGCATTTCTTATCCTTCTTACGCATATTATCTAAATTATATGTTCGTAGTAATAGTGGGTGGATGGGGAGTTAAAAAGTTAAAATAACTTAAAAGATGGATCTAATTACTTCAGTCAGAAGTTCCACGTGCGGAAGAAATGATGTCAGTAGAGCGTCTATCTAAATGTTGTGAGTAATGGGTAGCGTTTTGTAGTGCCAGGTAATCCGCCAAAAGGAAGACAAGTTGGGTGTCTATTGGGATTATATGGATCCAGATTCCAGCCACTTGTATTTAGTTATGATTTATTAATTACAATATAATAATCATCATAACCAGCAGCGGCGTCCGTCTCACATAGTGACTTAATAAGCGTATAGATTACAAAGACTGAGTATAGCTATAGATGCTCGATAACCATATAGATCAATATTTACATACCTCTATAAATACTTGGTAAAGGTTTACACTGATCATTTAACGTCATACTAATATAATGACTTGCTAAAGGTTTACTCTGTGCATATAGTGTCATACTAGTGTAATGATTAACACAGACTTAAACTGTGTTAACTGTGTTATTTAATGTAATGCTGCTGTTGTGACATTATAGCTGTAAACTATGAATGGTACTTGTGGAGAACTTTCGAATGATAGTTTTCTTCTCGTTCAGACATCTCACAAACACTGAATTTAAATTGCTTAAGTGACCACTTAAGTGCATCAGTTCTTGATCATGCATTCTTTTTATAATAAATTATAATCTTGAGAAAGTATAGAAAGTAGCAAAGAAGGAAGCACAAGGGAAAGAAAGAAGAAAGAACGGAATGAGCACCAAAGTTTACTGACAGAAAGAACGAACGAAAGGAACAAGCTAGGTCTATTGAAACAGAAAGGAAAAAAGAAAGAACGAACGAAACGAACAAGCTAGGTCTATTGAAACAGAAAGGAAAAAAGAAAGAACGAACGAAAGGAACAAGCTAGGTCTATTGACACAGAAAGGAAAAAAGAAAGAACGAACGAAAGGAACAAGCTAGGTCTATTGACACAGAAAGGAAAAAAGAAAGAACGAACGAAAGGAACAAGCTAGGTCTATTGACACAGAAAGGAAAAAAGAAAGAACGAACGAAAGGAACAAGCTAGGTCTATTGACACAGAAAGGAAAAAAGAAAGAACGAACGAAACGAACAAGCTAGGTCTATTGAAACAGAAAGGAAAAAAGAAAGAACGAACGAAAGGAACAAGCTAGGTCTATTGACACAGAAAGGAAAAAAGAAAGAACGAACGACTGGAACAAGCTAGATCTATTGACAGAAAAAAGGAAAGAAGAAAGAACGGAACGAGTAAGCTAAATGCATTGAAAGAAACGTAAGCAGAGAAAATTAAAAGAAAAGAAAAATTAAAAAGGAAAATCGAGGAGATTGGGGGAGGGAGAGGGAGGAGGCAAAGGAAACAAATTGTGAAGAATGAAGAAGTTCTAATATCAGCGAGCACATGTATATATTTTGTATCACGGAAGATCAGAATAACTATATATATATATTTTTAATAACTAGAACTTATCAATCAAGACTTACTAACACTGTATACCTATATCTACATAGGTCATATGAATAAGTCTGTTATATATTGTTTAATGCTCACATTTTACAACCAGCTGAATGTCAAGGCTAAAGCCCCACCCAATACTGTTCCCAGCACTGCACACATACACTCCTGCATCCGAGCTCGTCAAACGGGAAATGGTTAAACTTGGACTGGTGACGTTTGCACCTTTGTACTTCCCACCCGAATTGGTGACGCTGATATTCTGAGAGTTTCTGGTCCACCTGACGGCACTGACAGCTGGATTAGCGTCGTAGGAACACGGAATCTGTAGGTCTGTGTTCTCGTTTTCGTTGTAGGACGTAGCGTTGAGTGTGATGATGGGAGCATCTGTACAGAAAGTTCGTCAATTTGTACAAGGATCGTTAGACAAATACTCAGTCATCTGTACAGAAAGTCATCAATTTGTACAAGGATCGTTAGACAAATACTCAGTCATCTGTACAGAAAGTCATCAATTTGTACAAGGATCGTTAGACATAATATACTCAGTCATCTGTACAGAAAGTCGTCAATTTGTACAAGGATCGTTAGACAGATAATCAGTCATCTGTACAGAAAGTCGTCAATTTGTACAAGGATCGTTAGACATATACTCAGTCATCTGTATAGAAAGTTCGTCAATTTGTACAAGGATCGTTAGAGAGATAATCAGTCATGTGTACAGAACGTTTTCGTGTATTTTTGTAAAAGGATCGTTAGAGAGATAACCAATCATCTGCACAAAAAATATTTCGATATTTTGCAATAATCGTGAGGCGGTAATCATTCGTCTACCCAGGAAGTATTAATAATGTGCATAATGATCGCTAGACAGATAATTATAATCAGTCATCTGACAGAACTCCGCTGAGAACAAATAATCAATAACGCTGAAACTCGAAATTTCTACATCATGTACCAGATCAGTCAGATCAGTTCGAGGTAATACCACCAGTCAGACCAAATCAAGGTAATACAATGAGTCAGTTCAAAGTAAATCAATCAATCAGTCAGTTCAAGTCAGACCAATTGAAGGTGATGAAATCAGTCAGACCATTTCAAGGTTATACAATCAGTCAGACCATTTCAAGGTTATACAATCAGTCAGAGCAATTCAAAGGAGTGCTACCCGTAAGATTAGCCCGAAGTAACCAGTCCGTTGTTAATACTGTGCCATCAACCATGCATTTCGTCACTAATTTCTTTCTGCTATTTTAGCCAATCAGCCAAAAGATCTCGTTGTCCAAAAACAAAACTTAATGTACACAGAACAACATGAATACCATTAATCAGTCATTAAAGTTAGGGCCTCTAAAGAGCTGTCTGCTGTTATAATGCATCAGGTTTAATTTATCAGTAAAATCATTTCAGTAAACTATACATAAATGGAAAAGCTGAATGTGTAACCGATTTAAAGTATGGTTACCCTCTTTCGGAGTAGGATAAATTTCATAAATCACTTGAAATTTTCACTTAAGGACTTTTTACACTGCATGTCATTAAGAAACCGGAGGATGCAACTTGAACAATTGCATTATCTCAGACTTTTAATGATGTAATTGTACACCCCCACACCCGCCACTAGCTTTACCCTTTCCTAAGCTACTCAGTAATTATGCACCGTTCTGACTGATTTCAAGAAACATACATGTGACATTAAGTTGGATGACGTCACTCTTGGAGGAGCCCAGGATGTTGGTGACGTTGCAGTAGTAGCTGCCGATATCCGTGCTGACTAAATCGTAAATCGTCAGATCTGGCGTAGTAAGGTTGCCTCCACTGTATTTGCCTGCAGGACCGGGAAGAGAGAGTTGTCGTCCATTCAGATACCACGCGATTTCTGTCGGAGGCGGGTATGCAGAGGCCTTGCAGTCCAAAGTAACCGAACCCCCTTTCGATGTGTTGTGCTCGGTGACTGGGGTTTTGATCTCGGGAGTGTCTAAGATAAGGAAAAATAATCAAATAAAAGAACACTATAAAAATTATGACTACAGATAAATCCAGATAAAACAAAAACACGTGTCCCGTCCGCCATTGTTTACACCTTTAAACTTGCTAATCAAAGCTAATTAAGAAAATTACACAATTTTAATCAATTGATTCTATATTAATTAGTAAAATCTTTGAAATCCAATTCAAGATCATTGATAATTAAGGTTAAACTATTAATTTCACCCAAAATTAGTTTTCATAGTTTTCTTTAAATTATTTTAACGTACATATAATTAACAGACACAAGAAGAAAACAATTACAGTATTAGCTATAGCTTTCAAAGTTGAAGAAAATCTCTCTCTCTCTGTCTGTTTATCTATCTATCTATCTACCTACCTACCTACCTACCTACCTACCTATCTATCTATCTATCTCTCTATCTTTCTTTCTTTCTATCTATCTATCTATCTATCTATCTATCTATCTATCTATCTATCTATCTATCTATCTATCTATCTATCTATCTATCTATCTATCTATCTGTCTGAGTATGACTGACTATGATGAAACTGATTTAATATTAAAACAAAATTTCGAAAGATTAATTACTTACATCTGACTGTCAAAGTAATGTTTTGACTATTGCTCCACCCGATGCTGTTATAAACACTGCAGACGTAAATGCCCGCGTCCGAGCTGGCTATCTGTGAAATGGTCAGACTAGGGCTAGTAATATTGCCACCATTGTATTTTCCCCCAGAATTGATGACGCTAATGTTTTGCGTGTTCTTTGTCCACGTGACCGCAGTGGCCGCAGGGTTTGCTTCATAGAAACAATTAATCTGTAGACTTGTGTTCGTATTTACTGTGTATGACGTAGTGTTCACGGTGAGCACCGGAGCATCTGCAGAGGGAAGAATGTTCTAGTTCATTAATAAAACACACGCGGAATCTGTTGTTGTTGACTTTATATGAAATAAATTTGAGAAGTTTCTTTAGTAGGTTAAGCAGCGTCATGTAAAACACAAGGCATAATTCTATTTTTAGCGATACAACACCATACCGCTATTATTAAGTTATAATGATCATTTATGAGTGACCAACGCATGACTTACAATACAAGCTGTAGAATAAGTTATAATTTATAACGAAACTCAAAGCATGTCACATTGAGACATTTCTAGTAATCGAAATAAATCATTGTGTTCGATTCCATAATGCACTAATAATTTTAAACGCATGTGTTTACTTCAAATATGTTATTGCATGTGAAAAACAAAAAGAAAAATCAATCGGCATGGACAGTTATTCAAAATATCCATCCACCTGCTAAGGTTCATTGCCACATTCTTTTTAAATACGTCAATAGTGGACCGAGCACTACACATAACTAGTTCTTTAACTCTCTCACTAACTACAAGTGGACCGAGCACTACACATAACTAGTTCTTTAAATCTCTCACTCCACTAATAATTATAATCATTCACTACATATGAAAAAAGCAAAAAGTGCTAATAGAAAGCCTCACTATAATTAGATATAAACAGTTTTGCTAATCACAGCATGCTACACCACTGCACTAAATACGATAGAAGGAAATACATAAGTTCGGCATTTTTATTCACAAAAAGTTAATAAATCAAAAAGGAAAAAAAAAGAAAACACTTGCAGTTTCTATTTTATGGTGTCCACAAAAAGGAACCAAGCCCTCATACTCACACTGAAAACTCTGAAGTAGCCGACACCAAGCCTAGCTGAACACGTGACTCAGAAATATTTAGTATACACACATTATGCTAGTAGTGGGAGTGTTAACAAATATTAGTATAACACGTCACAGTCATTACGCTCCTAGTCATAGCGTCTGTAATGTTTTAAATACGTCTTTGAACAATACTCATCAAGATGAGGTTTAAAATAAATTATAGCTACATTTTAAACATTTTGTAAACATTAGGATTGTGTTATTCACATATGGTCCATCCTCCACCACCCGCCCATCCTCTCAAATACCTCTTTCTTGATTGACTTGCTTTGCTTGTGGAAATTTGTGAAATACATGGCCTGCGATTAAAATCACTCACCGCAGGAGATTAAATTTTTTGTTCCTTCTTAACGTAAGAATTTCCGCTTAAAAGATGCAAAGATAGTGTTTAGTATTTGATTTTTTATTTAAACTTAAAATAAACTTGTCATATCACCCAAATAAAGAGACAAAATAGTGTTTTCTGGTTGATTTTCTTATTTAAACTTCGAGTATACTTGTCATATCACCCAAACAGAGAGACACCCAGTTCCCAGTTTATTCTTGCAAGGCCACTACACTTCTCATCGATTGAACTTTCACATATAAACTCAGTAAATGAAAGGGAGGTAATAAATATCTTAAGGAATGACCGACAACACATATCAAGTACTAAATACAATGATGCATTAAAAATATATACAAATAGGTGTGAAAGATAATTAATGACCGACAACACATATAAAGTACTAAATACAATGATGCATTAAAAATATATACAAATAGGTGTGAAAGATAATTAATGACCGACAACACATATAAAGTACTAAATACAATGATGCATTAAAAATATATACAAATAGGTGTGAAAGATAATTAATGACCGACAACACATATCAAGTACTAAATACAATGATGCATTAAAAATATATACAAATAGGTGTGAAAGATAATTAATGACCGACAACACATATAAAGTACTAAATACAATGATGCATTAAAAATATATACAAATAGGTGTGAAAGATAATTAATGACCGACAACACATATTAAGTACTAAATACAATGATGCATTAAAAATATATACAAATAGGTGTGAAAGATAATTAATGACCGACAACACATATAATGTACTAAATACAATGAGGCATTAAAAATATATACAAATAGGTGTGAAAGATAATTAATGACCGACAACACATATAAAGTACTAAATACAATGAGGCATTAAAAATATATACAAATAGGTGTGAAAGATAATTAATGACCGACAACACATATAATGTACTAAATACAATGATGCATTAAAAATATATACAAATAGGTGTGAAAGATAATTAATGACCGACAACACATATAATGTACTAAATACAATGAGGCATTAAAAATATATACAAATAGGTGTGAAAGATAAGTTGCACAAAACAATGTTAGCATTCGTCCACAAAATAAAGTTACGAAAAAGATATTAATTTAATTCGGCCAAAATAAACACAGGCAGTATTAGAATACAATTCATGCTTTTCAAACACACGATTTTAATATAAGCAAAATGCGACATGAAGGATGGGGTGGGTGGGTGTACTTAGGAAATCATTCAAGATCTCTGAATGTCTGTAATAGTCATTCTAATATTCACAGTCAAAGAATCTTTGCTAAAATTTAAAAATGTTGCCTAAAAACATATATTTTCTTCTTTTCTTTTTTTATCATGGACGATACACTCTTCAACCTATATTCCAATTTCCACATCCTGCTGTCACAATTTTAAAAATTATTTTGATTTGGCAACGGTTCGCAAAACTTCTTACAGTCTTAATAGTCTGGCATTAGCAACCATTGAGCTGGCAGCCTAATTGTTCAGGGTAAAACTACCATGTTTTATTTACAATAAAATATTACAATATTTTACAATAATTTTGTGTTACTACACATGACCTAGAAACCTTAGCGTTTATCTTGACATACCAATCTGTCACATTGTTGTGACATTATCCAAGACTGACCCAGAAACTTTCGCGCCAAGCGCCAGTCGGGCTTCTCACTTCATTATTAACTCCCTTGTTCTTGTTTTAGTTTATTATACAATTGTGTACATTTACATAATTACAGTTCATTATGCATTTATTAATCATGTATGTGTTAGCAGGGCGGATTAAACATACATGCACGTACACATGCATATATACACACACACACACACGCACACATGCATATACCCACACAAGCAGGCGCATATCTGAATATTTTTTCTCTTGAGTATTTTGGTCATGAATGATAATGTGATGTTGGTATTTAATATTAATCTTCGTTGTCTAAATACGTTATTAGTTTGGTCACACATTTACATTTAGTTTCATTCAACTAAACAATCAATTTAGTTAAGATAAGATTTCATTAAAGTTAAACAAAACAGTTAATATAATCGGTGCTGAAGCCAAAATAAAAGGAAGAGACATACTTTTCGTTTCTTTGTTTTTTTTTCCTTCTTTTGGTTAACTTTGCATCTACGTCTCACCAATGCAAAAAAGAAAACTAAATTAACGAATTGATTTTTTTTAAAAATAAAATAAAAATATATCTCTTTTACGGTTGCAATCAGTACAGCGGGAACTGAAAATCAATAAGTAACACACGAACACAGAAATTCTGTTACAGGAACTTCACTTCTGAGCATTGCCACTCACATATGACGTCAAATTTAATAGCAGTGCTGCTGGAGTTACCCACAACATTGCCCGCTCGACAGTGGTAGGTGCCAGCATCGCCTGGCACTATGTTTAGAATTGTCAGGTTCGGAGTAGCGCCACTCCCGCCTAAGAACTTTCCGACTGGAACTTGCGTGTTTACTGCAAGTTCATTTTTGTACCACGTGACAAAGATCACATCTGGGTATGCGTTAATGGAGCAAGATAGGGTTATGTTGCTGGAGCCACTTCTGGAGACGTAAGATGTCTGCATGACGCTAATGATTGGAGCATCTGAAAATGAAGCAAGACACCATCAGCTTTGTACGAAGACAGAGAAAAGTGCCAACATACAGTGTAAATAATGCCTGTGCTGCATGGACAGTGAATACAAGAACTGGAAAAAAAAGCCTGGAGTTTGGCAATGCCTGTATTAATCTAACAAGTGAAGGATTTATTTCAAGCTGAGGGGTACGTTTTTCATATATTGCACATTTGCGTAAAACCACACACACACACACTGTGCGCGTGCGTGCGTGCGTGCGTGCGTGTGTGTGTGTGTGTGTGTGTGTGTGTAGAGACTGATTGTGCTTATAAATAATTACCAGATTAGTGAAAAATGTTCAAACAAAGCTTACACGTTCAAATAACAATTTCGTCTACATGGCAATCTCTTTTCATGCCTTGTCGATATATATTAGTAAACTTATCTAAGTTCGCCCTGCTACAATCACTTTTAATGCCATCTCGATATATATTAGTTAACTTATCTAAGTTCGCCTTGCTACAATCACTTTTAATGCCATCTCGATAAATATTAGTTAACTTATCTAAGTTCGCCTTGCTACAATCTCACAATCCCTGGAATACATACACACGCAAACACATGCATAAAACTCAAAATGTGTGTTGGGGAATAAAATATAATAAAATTAGATCTATGTAGTTTGTTTTATTTTCTCTAAAAAATATCATCATACATTTTAAACATACCGTTTTTGAATTCAGAGGGAACAAGAAACTCATCGTACAACACGAACTTAGAGAGAATATTCAACTCAGTAGTGAACTCGCAAAACATCCTTTTAAACATACAAACATACAACATGTAACTCCCAAAGAACATCCAACTAACATACAGTAGTGAACAAAGAGAAACATCCAACTCAACATGCAGAATTCAACTCACATAGAGAACATCCAACGCAACATACATAATTCAACTCACATAGAGAACATCCAACGCAACATACAGAATTCAACTCACATAGAGAACATCCAACGCAACATACAGAATTCAACTCACATAGAGAATATCCAACTCAACCTACAGTATACAACTCACAGAGAACATCCAACTCAACATACAGTATATAACTCACAGAAAACATCCAAGTAAACATATAGTATACAACTCACAGAGAACATCCACTCTGATGTTAGAAGTTGATCCCATCCCCACTTGTGACGTCACTTGGCATTCGTAAAATGCTGTGTCAGATCTTTGGATTGCAGTAATGCGCAACGCTGGGTCGCTGATGTTACCGCCACTGAACCGCCCGTCAGCAGAAGGCAGAGAGAGTGCCACCGAATTCTTCAGCCAGATGATACTTGTTGGTGGCGGGAAAGCTTGGTAGTCACAAGGAATCGTCAGGTTATCTCCCTGGGGGATCTCGTAGAGATGGACTCCGACGTTTACGTTTGGTCCAACTTTGTATTGAAATGCGAATGTCAGTGGCAGATGTAGGGACCTCACCCCACCCCACCGGATATTGATTGAAAGACAGGTTAAATTTCCAATAGTAAGACCACATTGGTCATAAATTTAAAAAAAAATATATTTCCAAATAGAAAAAAAGAAATAAAATGTTGTGCCTCGTTAGTAGTGAGAAGAATGGTAAACAAGTAAATATATAAAATTATTTTCAGCGAATGTGTCATATTTACATCTTTCTAAACGTGGGCGTGCATTAGTGAGTGAATGTGTCATATTTACATCTTTGTGTTTGAGTGTTTGCGTGCGAGTACTGATTAATAAAAATGGCAGCAGTTCATTAACAATATCAGATTGGATACGTGAAGAAAAATAAGCGTGTGTTAATGGACATATTTAAAACACATTGAAAGATAGATTTTAAAAAAAAATAATAGAATGATCCCAAAATAAATAATTTGAGGATAAATCATTTCTTAATTAATTGTTTTAATGAAATAGCCAACACAAGACTACTAACATTTTCCTTTAGTGTGTTTTGCACTTATAAGGAAAATATTAATTTAATAGTTCATTTGGTTTAAATATATCCATGCATGCATAACCAGAGGCATAGAGCGCAAAGCCAAGATTAAAATGGTACTCTGAAATCAGTCCGCACACATTCTGCCAGTCAAGCATGTCTCAAGCTATAAATAGCAACAGAAGTAAGCCATGCAGAATACACTAGTGATTAGCGAAACACAACATTAAGCAATCTTCTGTTGATCTAGAGAGATAGAAAACAAACACAAAACAAAAATCTCTAACATTCTCTTCCAAGATAATTTATGTCACAACAACGTGAAGTAATTACGTGTCATTAGTAAACCGAAATCGTGTTATCGTGTACTCACAAAACACTTGCACTCCTACGTCATCACCCTCGCCAGGTCCCAAGTCGTTGTCTGCTCCACACCGGTACAAGCCGGCGTCTGATGAGACGAGGGTCAGGATAGTGAGAGAGGGATTGGCAGACGTGCCCCCCGAATATTTATTAAGTACAGGATATGTAGTATTAATAAACGATTTTGTTCTGAAACCAGAAAGCGATCAAGTTTAGTTACAGGCGAAACTGTGTGTGTGTGTGTGTGTGTGTGTGTGTGTGTGTGTGTGTGTGTGTGTGTGTGTGTATGTGTGTTTATATGTGATGCATTTCTAGTTATAGAAGTTCCAATGTCTAATATTTCCAGAATTCCTGGAATGACCGGATTTTTGCCAGGTACCCGGCAAAATTCGAGTCAAACAGGAATTGTCATTCAGCGAAGAAGACGGGAATTTTCGACTAACCCATTCAGTACAGTGACAACAGTTATCCACCCTCACCCTCCACTATCTTTCCAAGGGAGAAAACATTCATTAAAGCAATTACCACCCTGCATTTCGTTTACTCCCATTTCTCATACCCCTCCACCCAATTCTCCAGCACCCACTCACCTACTACTATTTACAAATCGAAATTGACATAATTAATTTTCGTACTTTAGCCTGCCTTTACACATCTGTCTTATTAAGCGGATATAGTTGATTAGTTTATTTTAATAAGCCATGTTAAGGGGCGATAATGTGTTTATTAATCATTGCTTGGCAGTGTCTGCGCCAGGACTCAATAAGTGTCCTTTATGTTTTCCTTGATTGTTAGATATGTTTTGCGGACTCGGTTAATTTGGTTTATATTTGCATTTTAAATAAATAAGAATAAAACTTTTTTGTGGATGGCAATGTGCGCGTCAAATAAATGACATACAATTGTAATAAAATACAGATACTTGCACACACGCCATTTCACATATGGAGTAAAACACGCTCACACAGACGTACTCGTGATATTTTGCGCAAACGTTATTTGTTTCCAAGGAAAATATATATATTATGCAATTTTTGATATGTTCAAGAATAGTTTGTATACCAACAGAATTGTGAATTTACCTGGTGGAGTTATCAATTCGCCACCAGGTCACTGCAGTAAATGGAGGAACAGAGTCTATGAAACAAACCAAGGTCAAATCCGTTCCAAGGATGCCAGTAAAGATGGAATTGTTGTACGTCACAACAGGTAGATCTAAAATATTGAAACATTATACACAAAAAAGAGCAGTTAGTGGAAACAACTGATCTGCTGGACAACTGATGGACGGATGGACGTAAGGATAGATAGAATACAGTAGAATGATTGATTGGCAAATAGATAAATGGACAGGATGGTAGGTTGGTGCTCAGAGAGACAAACAAGCATACAAACAGATAGATAGGTAGGTAGGTAGGTAGATAGATAGATAGATAGATGGATAGATAGATAGATAGATAGGTACATAGATAGATAGGTACATAGATAGATAGATAGGTAGATAGATAGATAGAGAGAGAGGTAGGTAGGTAGGTAGATAGATAGGTAGGTAGGTAGGTAGGTAGATAGATAGGTAAAGAGACAGCTGAAATAAATACATGCACTTACATCTAACAGTAACGTTAATTAGAGAACCGTTGGTCGATCCGATCAAGTTTGATGCACTACATACATAAACTCCAGTGTCCTCCTTGCCAACAGAAAGGATCGTTAATGATGGTGTAGTAACGCTACCATTGAAGTATCGACCAGATGATACGTTCAACATGGCGCCATTTTTGTACCACGTGACGGAAGTGACTGCAGGCAGCGCAAAAGCTTGGCAGTCAATTGTTTCTCTAGTAGAATTGTTTACGATATAAATGACCTTGTTGACTGTCACGATAGGAGGGTCTGTAATTTCCAAAATTAACAAGCATAGTTTACATAATAGAACAACATTTCTGTTTAGTATTTATTTAGATAAATTTTCAACAGTTCATTTAATGTTGATGATGAATTATTATTATTAGTTAGTTGGTTGATTATCTCTTCTAAATGTTATATTCATTGGGTTAGAATTCAGCATTAGTTCTTTTATCAATGTTAAGACTTTTCTCTTTTTTCTTTCTTCCTTCTTTTTATTTAATTCTCTCTCGCGCTTTCTTGCTCTCTCTTTCATTGTAAATGTAGATATTAATCATTATTAAACTTTGTACAGCCGTAGTCTGACATATTTTAAACTTTGTACATCCGTACTCTAAGTTCGATAACACGAACAGAGTAAATAGCTCATAACAGTCATTAGCAAATAATTCTTCAGTTAATCTGCTGCTTTAACACGTTAGTTAGTGGAGATTTAAACCTTTAAGTGTGACACTGTGTGACGTGAAATAGAGAACTTACAGGTGACGTTGATGGAGATGTAGGTAGTATCTTGTGTGGAGGACGCACTATGCACGTAAACACACCCAAGATCAAACGAAGGGTTCCCAGCAGGTACCCGTAATGTCATTACGGCGGTGACATTGTGTCTATAATAATAATAATAATAATAATAATAATAATAATAATAATATATTTATAATATATTATATGTTTTACATTTACTTGCACAGATGGTTAATTCACAATAGAATTTTATATGAGATACATAATGTCTGATGTCTAGTATTAATTAAAAGTGTAATATTTATTGGGTTGTTGTGTTGATACAAAGTTCACATTTCATGTGCGAGTACTACTTCGTAGGAGGAAAGACTTGAATATTGAGTTACAAACATTTCTATGAAAAAAAAAATATTACGTCAATTTTTCAACTTTCATTAATATGACGTTTTAATTTACATCTATAATTTACAGATCTAAAAGTTTAAATTATATACATATCATCATGTCTTCTTAAATTATTAGTAAATAAGAGTTATTCTTTCACCTACTGTTGTCTGTACACAAAATTTAAATTAAATACACATCACCATGTCTTGATCTATCATTAATAATGCGGTAACGTTACATCAATAACTAACCGATCCACAGACTGTGCACTGAATATATACTTTCACATGAATGTACAATGCTTACTAAATAAAACTGAAACTCTACATTTGTACATGTACAAAATTGTTAGTTCACCTACAAACATTATATTATATGCATACTCTCACTTGTTTTACGACGATTATATACCATTTCCTGTACAAGTATTAATCAATTGTAATAATAAAATGCATTCTACCACTAGATGAAAGTAAGATTTCACAATAACTACAGGTTCAGTGATAAGTAATACGGTGTGTGCGCATGTCTGTTACAACATCTGGAAAATGAAGTTCTCCATTCGAAGTTCATTCTTGCACAAACTACACAAACGTCTTGTACGAAACAGGAAATAAAATTTTACTACATGTATTATATTTGACTGATAAAACACTGCATAATACGGCATTTGCACATCTTGAACACGTGTATCACTCAAAAGGGAGGTAAGCACTTACATTCTGTAGGTAGACAAGTATCACTCAAAGGGAAGCAAGTACTTATATTTATAGCTAGACAAGTATCACTCAAAAGGAGGTAAGCACTTACATTTTGTAGGCACGCAAATATCACTCAAAGGGAGGTAAGCACTTAACGGTATACTTATAGCAGGAAGAGACTCACTCAAAGGGAGGCAAGTACTTACATTTATATCAGCATAAATATCACTCGAAGAGAGGTAAGCACTTACATTTCTAGAGTATTGAGACTAATTCAAGGGAGGTAAGCACTTATACATTTATACCATTTATACCAGTATCACAATACTCAAAGGGAGGTAAGCACTTATATTTATAGCAGGGTGTGACACTCCAAAGGAGTTCAGCACTTACATTTCTAGTTGGTTTTCGTCAGTAAAAACATTTGCAGAAAGAACGTTGTTGGACATGATGCGTGAGCCGTTTCTGAACTGCCAAAATACATTCGGGTCACCGGTACTTCCGCCATCAACTACGCATTTCCAGCTGCTGTTCCGATCACCAATCACTTCTGTAGGTCCGGTTACGACTGGTTTATTGGGCGGTTCTAAAACACATGCATACATGCGTGTATAGTCACGTGGTGAAGAAACGAAAATATCATTTTATCTTTTATTTTTAACTTTATTTTCGTCATTTAACTAAAAGAAAACATAGAAAACTTGATTATCGACATTTAACTAAGTCAGTAATATAATTAATTATTATTATTACTATTAATAGCAGCATTAATTAAATGTAATTATTTTTAAATTGCATATCTTTACCGAGTGCAAAATTTCTAATTTCTTGAATAGCTTTACCACCAGTCAAAAAGTCCAATTTACGTTATCGATATATAAAAATGGTAATATACTTCAGAAATGAGGAGTGAATGGTAAAAAAAAGGAAAACAGAAGAAAAGATCTGATATGCATAAGACAGAAAGATAGATTTTTCTGCTGAATTAAAAAGACAATATACTGATAGAGATAATGAAGAACTTGTTAATTCAATGACTTCTGCTCTTACTGAAAGTGATTTCTATTGTCTGGTGAACCCAAGTAATACATTCTAGTAAAAATATTTCACTCTGAATTGCTGAACTCATACAAAAATAGAATATTCTAAAACAAGAGTTTCAAAATAACACAATTCTTTTTACAAATACTTTTGCTCAAAATCAAACAACAATAAAACTGAAAACACACCTAAAAATGTGTGGTGATGGGGGATCAACAGCAGTTTTACATCACCACTGGAGCTTGCTTTGATCATTTCATCATCAGATATTCTCTGATCTGGAGTGCCCCAGTGAGAACTCACAGCCTCACATTGTGTTTGAGGTGGAGGGCAGGAGGGCTGGTGGAAGGGGGTGAAAAAGGTCGCACCCATTTGTATTATCTTCTAAAACGGTTGTGTTTTAAAATGTATAAAAACTAATAATATAACCATTAGCATTAGACTATACACATATTTACTAAAACAGTGTCATTAATAAAAGTTACAACTTAGCTTTCAAATTACCAGTAGGACGAAAGGTATTGTAAGCTTGTTAGGTACATTCTCAAAATATGCATTCAGAAAGAATGCAGCTTACCAAGACTGGCATGACACTAAATCGAAATTACATGGTTGCCTCCTGTTAGAGAAGTCTGGGCAAATTAAGCCTGTTTTAATTAACTAAAGATGTTCTTATTTCTTTCTGATTAACTATTTTTATTAAACAACATTTTCATTTGTTTTCCTTTTCCTTCGCTAATGTATTGTTATTGGCCTTGAACTGTGGTACAATACTTGTTGTCGTGTACAAGGGATATAGGTCATTTGACCATCCCGCGCGTGAATGGTTGAAAGGTGAAGGGTAGTGGGAAGCAGTTTGCAAAACCAGACGTTTGATGACCATATATAGAGATGTGTTTTCTGCTGATGATGTAGGTTAAGTATGCTGAAGTCGTGGACGTGTGGAACTTTATAAATAAGGGCTGGGACGCATTCAAGGTTTATTCACAAGGACCGCGCCTAAAATTAGAAGGTCAAACTAATACCACAGATGAAGATTTTTAGCCCACTATTACTTCAAAGAAAAGGTCAAACATACGGAATTCTCAAACTATTATTGTATTAAGAATGCTGTCGAATAATGATGCATTTCTCATTTGATTTTGATGAATTATCGCCCTTTCCTCACGACGTTCTGTGGCAATAGAAGTATAAAGTCAGACTTAACACGTGCTCTGTATTACTATAACTATTTGATTTATTTTTTAGTGGGATGCCATTTTATCTCCACTGGTGGGAAACTAATTGTAAAGACTGTAACCCATGTGATTGGGTTAGGCATTTCCCATTTTATGAAGTATTAATTGTAAAATACGATCGAGGTCGAACTGTAAGGGACACGTATTTCTGTGCCACTTGAAAGAACGTGATTGGCGAATTATTATGGGCCGTACGCTGATAGAAATCATGCTATATTTCAGCGGGATTGAGGTGTGCCATTTTACCTGCTACACACATTGAGTTCTGTTGAGGTGATTTCGGAGAGAGTGCGACAAGTTCTACACTGTGCCAGTGATGCATTGATTGGTCATGTGTACGACTCTCTCAGGGTGGACTGCTTCGATAATTGTACGCCATTTTAGAGGAACTGTCAAATGACTAAAATCTAATATTTTTGTTTACAATCAGTTAAGAACTTTATGGACAGAATAGGTAGTCTCAGAAGACCATTTGTATATCATTTTACTATTTGATTGATTTATTATTTTGTTGTAAATTATTAAATTTTATCTTCGTTTTCTTAATAATTGAACTTGGCTTGATTATTAGAAAACCATAAGGGTTGGTTGGGGCAGGGCAGTATAGATATGAATGATTTTCTTTATGTACAATCAGTCAAAATGAAGATAACTAGTCCAACCCGTACGTTGTACGCGGATTTACCTGCCACTACACTGAATGCCAGAATTCGAGGGTAATTAAATTGTAGAGACTGAAGGGTAACTCAGGCATCCAGTTTGTCTTCAATATAGGTGTGATATTAAAATTAATAACTCTAAAACCTCATGTTGAGACGGGTCTTTAAATATTAACTGGAACGTAACACCTCCCTTGGCCTGGCTATCAGAACAAAACCGTTTGCGAAAGAAAACTAATTTTATAAAAATAACTCTGGCGAGTCCACAGCCAGACTTTTGTGGCATCATGAAACACCAGTGATGAAAAATAACAAGATACTAATCTGAAACTTTTAATTTATTAGAACTAAATAGATTTATTTACTAGGAAATATGTCAGCTGTTCCATTACTCATATAAACAGACACTTTGGCTACGTCATTTAGACGGGCATTGATGTTTTGCATCCCTGATATAGTAGTGGTGTAAAATTAAGTATTCTGTACTGGTAGACTGTAATCAAATTCACCAGAAGCAGACCAAGATTGAGAACACCGTGAAGATGAAAGGTCTATTGCGGCTTTTGGGGGTGAGTGTAAGCGAAACACACACACACACACACACACACACACACACACACACACACACACACACACACACACACACACACACACACATATCAAGGCATTGTTGGGCTGGGAAACCATTCTTACTGACTGAAAGAAAACAAAGAAATAACTGAAAACATTGAGACTAAGCAAGTCAAGAGCTGAGATCCCTTAAATCCCATTAAGATACATACACCCATAACACTCAACACTAGCTACATAACAACACAACAACACTTGTGACATACTTATGACGTAGAGCACCCACGTATCGGTCGTTTCAGTGCCAATAAACCTCGCAGTGCATGTGAACGGGACGAGGTTGTCCTTGACATCGACAGTAAAGGTGAGAGTACTACTATAACTATAAGTGCTGATCTGACCAGCAGTTTTATTCTCCTCCTGGACGGAAACGACATTGGTGGCATTAATAGGCCAGGAGAGAGGAAAGGGGGCGTTAGGGTCGATCTGTGCTCCACTGACGATGCTACAAGTCAGCGATTTGTTTTGTCCCACGACGAAAATGCCGGCGCCAGTAATTGTTTGCCCTGTCATGAAATAACAATAATCATTACATAATGTTAAAAAGTGCCACCATGCATAATAACGACATAAATTAGAACTAAATTGTCATTATTGTAATGTAATATCATGTACCAGGAAAAGTCTCTTACATACCAAAAGACAATGAGCAACATGAAAAGATTAGTCGCCTAAAAGATTCTTTTTTTTTAATATGCAAACAATCATGCTAAATTGACTTCTGTGGCACCATCTAACAATTGTTGACGTCACGGAGAGTAAACGGATCTTTTACAAATTTAAACTATCGTTACAAACTTAATCATAACTACAATTTTAGAATGTCGCTGCAGAATGATTGGCTTGCCATATACAATTTTAGAATTTTCCTGCATAATGACTGCCTTACCATGTGCAGTGTCTAGCACCATCCAAAGAAAAACTGCTCTGTATATACGTAGATTGCTCCTGGCCATTTTTAAACCTAAAATTTGGAACGGCTCTGCAGAAATGGAATAGAACACATTCCATCGACGAATCACACGCAATGTGTAAGACTGACGTCAGTCACGAAACCACGTGACAATATGCATTCCTAGTCGACAGAAGTAAAGAAAACAACTTTGGATCAAGAAACATTTCGTTCTAGAAAGACAAGAAATTAAAAAAGTACAATGGATTATTAATGTTTACTTTTGTAAATAAATAACAAAATATAATAAAAGTAAACGATCTGACAGACAAAAGAAATAAGGAGGGAGAAGTGGACAGCTGGAAATAGTAATGGACAGCAAATGACCAACACAAACACACACAAACACACATATATAAATATTCAGACAGACTAGTAGAAGGAAACAGATAGATAGATAGAGGGACGGATGGATGGAAGGATGAATGGATGGATGGATGGATAGATAGATAGATAGATAGATAGATAGATAGATAGATGGACGGATGGACAGACGGTTGGATGGATAGATAGGTAGGTAGATAGATAATAACTGGCTTTTTTAAATGTTAGTTTATCTAGAAACAAGTGTTCAGATATTCACGTCAGGTTTCTGTTGTTTTTCCTTTCTTTTGTCTTCTAAGTGAAGTGTTAATAAGAATATAAAAATGTCTGCATATCGAAGTGGCGTTTAAAAATCTAGAGAATTATTAAAAAATAATTTAAGATTCTCATCACTTGTAATTAATTATGGGTTATTATTATTAATAATAATCGTTTTAATCATCATCATAACCAATGACAAGGATGGCGTTGTGTCACACATATACATACTGAAATATAAGTTGACCAAACCCAAGTACACTTATTGAGTGAATGGCAATGAGGGATTCCTATCCTTACATTCAACAGTCCTAAAGCAATGATGTAATTGTAACATGACATTCAACAGTCTTAATGCAAAATGATTTAAGTGAAATGAAGTCAATTGTATACTTGTGTAAAGTTTGTTAAATTCGCATTTTTATCAGTTAGAATTACTATTCATCTAAGTAGAACTGCTATTTATATCTTGAATATTATAACTGAAAAGAAAACAATATTATGCAAATAGCATTTGTCACAGTTGACAGCCGACAAACAGAAAAGGTAAACATTACGTTGCTGGATCGTATATTCTGCTCAGCACACACTCCGTCAACTGTGCCCTTTTTTCCCGGGAGGAGGGGTTGGAGTGGGGACAACAAAATAAAACAACAACACAGCTTTGCATATATTTGTTATCATGAGAGAAAATCTAAACTAATCGTTTATGAGTCTAAATCAAAACTTCGTAATATTTTCTAGGGTCAGCTGAACTTTGTCATTTCTACACCGCCATTTTTCTTCTCAGCATGGAATCCAGAAACAATAAGCACCCAGTTGGTTTTTTTTTTTTTTTTTTTTAGACTTTCTTAGTTGGTTATCTCTTTTTATCTACTGACATTAGCACTTAATTTCAGCTTTTCATGCTTTGGCTCTCAAGTCGCCCTATTGATCGTTAATTTCTATTTCCTATCCCAGAACTGTATCTAAGCCTGATTTAAATGTTCGAATTTAATCAAACTACTTCACTACACGAGTGTTTAATTTAGATCTCCCAAAAGACTTAATTACATGATATTTTAATTTAAATCTCCCAAAAGACTTAATTGCATGATATTTTAATTTATATCTCCAAAAGACTTTATTGCATGATATTTAATTTAGATCTCCAAAAGACTTAATTGCATGAGCTTTTAATTTAAATCTCCAAAAGACTTAATTCCAAGAGGTGGGTTTTTTTAAAATCTAGATCTCCTAAAGTTTCAATGATTGAGTTTTAAATCTAGATCTTATAAAAGACTTCGTTGCATGTTTAAGTCTAGATTTCCAAGTTTGACTTTCAAACTTGACTAGTCATCACTATAGAGTACTAATTATAATCACAGTGTACTATCATCATAATTAACTAGTCCTCGGTGATTGTACTAGCCTATTCATAATTAATTAGTTATCGTCATCATATACTAGTTCCCATCACATAGTTTCTCCTCATCGCACTGTACTGATCCTCATCTCAATGAACTAGTCCTCATAAACTGTAATTGTCCTCATTAAGATTAACAGATTCTCAGATTAACAGATAATGGTTTAATCCTCATCGTGACACACTATTCCTCATCACGATGAACTATAGTTCTCACTGTACTACTTTAGTTATTTTTCATCATAGTAATTACGCACTAATTCTTATTACAATGAACTAGTCTTCATCAGTGTGGACTAGTCATCATAAAATGCGCTTGTTCTCATCACAATGAACTTATTATCATACTACTGTAGTCAGCAAAATGACATACTAGTTTTCATCACTCTGTACTAATCTTTAAAAATACTTTTGAGTCATTGACAATTCAAAGGTGGTCATACAGTTCACCGATCCTTGTTATATTAAGCTAGTTTTCTTTGGCCAGTATCACTGTACGAATGTATCACAATGTTTTAGTTATTATTATTTATTATAGTCATTTACACGATACTATATTATCATCACAGTGCACTGGTCCTGATCATATTGCCCTTAGTACTTATCATAGGGCCCTAGTTATCACATTAGCCCAGTTATCACAGTATTTTAGTCATCATAGTATCCTAGTCGTTATGTATCCAAGTCATCACAGTACCCTAGGTTTTCTTCATAATTCATTTATCTTCTCGATAGTTAAGCCTCTATGCTCTCTAATTTAGCCTATACCCCTGCCTTAGTCTCTACTCGCTTCTTTGGCCTCTACTGTATCTATACTCGCTCCTCCAGCCTATACATTATCTCTCCTCGCTTCTCCCCGCCTACCGCATCTCTACTCGCTAGTTTAGACACTACATTCTTGCTCACTTTTCCTCATTACAGTGTGTAATTAACGTCATTGTAAATTCCGGCTATTTCCTTCTCGTTTTTTCATCCAGATATTTCCTCATTTGAAATATCTGAGTAAAATAAATAATAATTAAATGTGATGCTGCTTCATGACTTCAAGAAATTAAAAACAAAAGTGTACCTATATTTATCCTCCACAAATGTAACCACCCACTCCACCTACCAGCACAATGGAGTAGAACCTGTTTCAATCGTCAATAAGAGAGCTGGCTTTAGATACTCGCATGCTTATGCTCAATGCTTTAATCAATCAAACATTCAGTCATTAATTAGTCAGTCAATTAATCAATCAAACAGCCAGTCAATTAATCAATCAATCAGTCTGTCAATTAATCAATCAAACATCATGTCAATTAATCAATCAAACATCATGTCAATTAATCAATCACACAGTAATTAATCATTCATCAATTAATCAATCAAACAACAACTCAGTCAATTCATCAATCGGTGTATTCAATTAATCAATCTAACACTCAGTCAAATAATCAGTTACTTCATCAGTCACTTAATCAATCAGTCAGTCAAATCAGCACGGAAACATTTCAGTCTATTGCCGACTTAATTCACCACCTCTGTACTTCAAGGACACTGAGATCTAAAGATCGATTGCTATATCAACTGTCTTCTCTCCCTGACAGAGCGTGACTAAATGTAATCTAAATCTCATCAACTCAAAGAGACTGTTTCGGGTCACTGAGCTTATCGTGAGCTTAAAATCAAAGTTCATAGCTCTTTGATTTCATAGCATCACCAGACACCATGCAACGATTTTCAATATTCAGTAGTGGATCAGTCATGACAGATCAGATGATCAGATGTTAGTCTCAACTCTTATTTCCTATTTCTATAGCAACGGGTTTGGTGATATTTTGTCTGTCGTTTTTTTTTCCACATTAATTAATCATCATGGAAGATGAACTAATGTAGCGTGTTGAATTATCGGTTACCATGGCAACTGACACCTTCCTACCTGATTGTATATAAAAGGAGAAAAGGCGTTTAGAAAATGTCAACGATCAAATTCGATTTATACGTGGCACTCTTGCTTACTTCAGTTAGTTTTTGTTCGATATAACATTTTTTAAAATTGTCCTTAGCAACAGTAATGTGCACGTAAACAAATAACACGTGTGGTTGTGTTGTGAAGAATGACTGCCCCTTCATAAATTTTAAGTGAATGATACCAGAGCAGTTTTCGTTTCAGTAAAGAAATATCTAAAACTTGCATTAAAATAACAATGGCTGTTGAAATTCGAAGGAAACGATTCAAATGATCTAAACTACAAAGGTGAAAGGACAGGCGTTCAAAAATGCAGGTGTGTGCTGTGCTATTGTTGGTCGGGGGGTGTTTTTTCAGTTTCTGAAACAAATATATAATTTTAATGTAAATTTAAACTCTTACCAATACCGTTAATCTTCGTTTAAACACTTGTAATTATCTTACAGTCAAAGTGATGATCGTAAAACCTAAGTACAAGTGTTTTTGACGCGTGCTGAATTAGTAGTTTGGTTAATCTCGTAACATTTAAAACTGTATTCCCATTATTCTAAGATTTAAGTAAAGCACGAATTTGAACTTTACTATAGCTTAGAGTTTTAGATAGTCGAGTTAATATCGAGTGTATGTTGTGGAAAACGTGTTTATCATGAGCTATTTTTCGCAAGGTGTATGAGAAAGGCGGAAATGGAGGATAAAAATCAATTCATATTCCCCAAAGTGCACAGTCAGGTATTAAAAAGGGACGCCATTAGTAAATGTTTGATCGACAATCTGACAAAATAAAACTCTGGGTTTTAGAGTAATGATCGATTGTGTAAATTCTATCCCAGTGTGCACGGGTAAATACTAAACTTCGGCGTGCGAATGTTGTGTTCCTTGGTGCCGACAAAACAAGGCAAAGACTTAACAGTCTTTTAGAGGAGAGCGTGGGACTCCTCGGGGCCAACAGAAGAGGGCGTGGAGCTCTGTTCCTATTGTGGTCTTTGGGCTGGTGTGTGAGAAATAAACAAACACCACTAAACTTGAATATGATGACAAAAGTTTCTGAAGAGTTGCGGACGACTTAATTTGTCTGACCAAAATATTTCGTTTCAAGAAGTTGTTGCAAAGTAAACGGATTAAAAAAAGAAACTTAACTACGTCGGTAGAAGGATTAATTACTTATAAGTCAGGTCGGTTTGAGGGTCACGGCTAGTAAGTGGTTTGTGGGTTTTTTCGTGGGATGTCTACTTTCAAAACTTCATTCCTCCGAGCTTGACTTCAAGTCCTTCTGAAGAGCAACGACAAGAGCAGCTCGGCAATTTCAATTAACAAAAGATTTTTTTAGTTAGAAGATTATTAAAGTTTAAATATTTGTATTACATTTATGCAGCATTTAGATTTGTTAATATGTAACATTTAGATTTGTTAATATGTAACATTTAGATTTGTTAATATGTAACATTTAGATTTGTTAATATGTAACACTTAGATTTGTTAATATGTAGCATTTAGATTTGTTAATATGTAACATTTAGATTTGTTAATATGTAACATTTAGATTTGTTAATGTGTAACATTTAGATTTGTTAATATGTAACACTTAGATTTGTTAATATGTAACATTTAGATTTGTTAATTTGTAACATTTGAGGTCAACGTGTATACGTTGTCACGTCCTTTGCATATGAGCATTTAGGACTGTATATAATAAATATTTAGCCCCTGTAAATTATAAACATTTTCAGCCTTTATATTAACATTTTAAGATCTTATCTGTTAACTACTGAGCGCTACCCATCACAGATAAATTTGATAACTGTGGGTAGGTCGTAGGTCGTCATAAAAATCTGATTGTTGACGGTCAGTCGTTACTGAAATCTGATAACTTAAGGCCAGTCGTCTGAAGTTTATTAAGTGAGAACAGGTCCTCGATGAAATAGGACAAGTGCATCATAATTTCATTGAAGTATGATAACTTAGAGCCAGTCGATTGGTGAAGGCTGACAAATGAGGTCAGTCAAGTCGTGAATGAAATCTGATAAGTAAAAGACAGCTGTCTCTGAATGATAAGTAAAAGACAGCTGTCACTGAATGATAAGTAAAAGACACCTGTCACTGAATGATAAGTAAAAGACAGCTGTCACTGAATGATAAGTAAAAGACAGCTGTCACTGAATGATAAGTAAAAGACAGCTGTCACTGAATGATAAGTAAAAGACTGCTGTCACTGAAGTCTAAATTATCACCATTATTTGACGTTGCACAAAGATTTATTATAGTGTCTTCCTATCAGCTTTACTAATGTTTATCTAATGCAGATGTCGCAGAGTACAGTGAAACCACGACTACGACAGAACAATTTTCCCGACCTCCGGAACTAAATCTAAATCTCACTAAATATACTTGTGATAATACAAAGTCACCTCATAAATCTAAATCTCACTAAATATACTTGTGATAATACAAAGTCACCTCATAAATCTAAATCTCACTAAATATACTTGTGATAATACAAAGTCACCTCATAAATCTAAATCTCACTAAATATACTTGTGATAATAGCAAAGTCACCTCATAAATCTAAATCTCACTAAATATACTTGTGATAATAGCAAAGTCACCTCATAAATCTAAATCTCACTAAATATACTTGTGATAATAGCAAAGTCACCTCATAAATCTAAATCTCACTAAATATACTTGTGATAATACAAAGTCACCTCATAAATCTAAATCTCACTAAATATACTTGTGATAATAGCAAAGTCACCTCATAAATCTAAATCTCACTAAATATACTTGTGATAATACAAAGTCACCTCATAACTAAATCTCACTAAATATACTTGTGATAATAGCAAAGTCACCTCATAAATCTAAATCTCACTAAATATACTTGTGATAATAGCAAAGTCACCTCATAAATCTAAATCTCACTAAATATACTTGTGATAATACAAAGTCACCTCATAAATCTAAATCTCACTAAATATACTTGTGATAATAGCAAAGTCACCTCATAAATCTAAATCTCACTAAATATACTTGTGATAATACAAAGTCACCTCATAACTAAATCTCACTAAATATACTTGTGATAATAGCAAAGTCACCTCATAAATCTAAATCTCACTAAATATACTTGTGATAATAGCAAAGTCACCTCATAAATCTAAATCTCACTAAATATACTTGTGATAATAGCAAAGTCACCTCATAAATCTAAATCTCACTAAATATACTTGTGATAATACAAAGTCACCTCATAAATCTAAATCTCACTAAATATACTTGTGATAATACAAAGTCACCTCATAAATCTAAATCTCACTAAATATACTTGTGATAATAGCAAAGTCACCTCATAAATCTAAATCTCACTAAATATACTTGTGATAATACAAAGTCACCTCATAACTAAATCTCACTAAATATACTTGTGATAATAGCAAAGTCACCTCATAAATCTAAATCTCACTAAATATACTTGTGATAATAGCAAAGTCACCTCATAAATCTAAATCTCAATAAATATACTTGTGATAATAGCAAAGTCACCTCATAAAAGGCGACCCCTGACTCATACAGTTGGAAAGCATCGATTTGATACTTTGTTAGCCAAGTAAAGATGTGTGTGTCATTGAATAGGGTCCGTTGTTTTTTAAAACCAGTAGAGAAGCGTGTACGCGTTGAGCAGAGACTAATTATGTTGTAAATCATATTTATTAATTAAGTAATCACGTGGGCAGATTATCAGTAGACAGCCTCTCACTCGAGTGTTCAATTTCTTTTCGTTTTGTTTTATTTTGTATGTATGTGTCTGTCGGACGTTAGATAGAAAGACTGCTAGACAAACAGATATAAACAAATAAAGGGAGAGAGAGAAAGGCAAAAAGAAACTAAGAGAGAGGAGAGAAGAAGGGTGAAAAAGAAAAAGTACAATGTCAAAGACTGAGAAGAAGAGAGGGAGAAAGAGATTGACAATGGTGTGTGTGTGTGTGTGTGTGTGTGTGTGTGTGTGTGTGTGTGTGTGTGTGTGTGTGTGTGTGTGTGTGTAACTTACGGATACACAACACTTATACTGTTATACATCTTATACTGCCATACATTGGCTACAATGTATAATTTTAATGGCTTTTATATTTGCAGGTAGTGAAGACAAAATCAAATGTAACGTTTATTTGTCTTTTTTTCTTTCTTTTTTCTTATTCATTGCAGTGTTGAATCACAAAATATAATAAAATCGTGACATTTGTTTCTCGTGTGTTTATTTCATATTTCGCAAGTCCATGTTTATTTCATATTTCGCAAGTCCACGAATTAACAACTATTTCCTCTGATGACACATTCCAAAGTGGGCGTGTTTGCTAATCACGCGCTAGATATTAATATTTGCACGCGCAAGTCTTTTGTGTGCAGTGTTGCATAGTAGAGGAAGAGTAGGGGTTATGTTCATTAAGTGCTTTCATGTGTATCCTCTTTGTGAATACAATTACATTCTAGATACGCATGACTGAATTTGGCGTATCTGACATGTTTGTATTGATTACAAGACGTATTAACATGAATATCTAACCGCTTAATCTCACATACAATGGCATAGTATCACAATCACTAACAGATCCAAGAACCCACTGACCTAAATATGTCTGCCTACTCGATCTCAGTAGCAGACATTGTTAATTTAGTACTCATGCACGTATCAAAACGCTGCTCGCCAAACATGGCCATTATGACCACCGTAACCACTTTGACATATTTGCCTGCAACGACAACACCATTAGAGATCATTTAGGTACCTACTAACCATTTCTTCTTGTTTACACCTCAATCACAACAATGTACCCAGAATAGCCATAGTATTCTTAATAAACAAATACACATTTGTGTACACGCACACAGAAACACTCTTATTAGGACATATTACTAAGCAATCATTTCAAACCAACGAACACAATGTCATTAATATTTAGGTACCCACTCACAATTATATATCTATTAAAATCTTAAGACCCTTATGTATTGCTATACACTCGCCTACACAAAATCAGTGTGATCTTATTACCCACATATTTTACACAGTCGCCCCCCTTTGTGATCTTAGCATGAACTCGTACGTCTGTAACACTCGCACGTAAAGACAGCAGTTGTGAACTGAACAAAAACTCATATGCCTGTATACTTGACGCAAACACACAGCTGTTATAATCGGAACACCCGCATGCATTTCCATACACTCACTTACTGAACACAACTATTGTTTTCTTATCACACTCGCCTAAAATATACATATCTAATGTTCTTAATACCTACACATTTACACGATATTCACCAATAATTACACATATATTATTATATTGTATCCACCATTACATTTACATGATATTCACCAATAAGTACACATATATTGTTATGTTGTATCCACCATTACATTTACATGATATTCACCAATAAGTACACATATATTATTATATTGTATCAGTATCACACATTCGTTCTGAAATACGTTCATTATGATCTCTTGTATTCTCTCTCAGAATTATGCATGTTTCTTTCTCACAGTCATTATAGTTTTAATCTTTACAGGAATCTACTGACAGTCATTAATGTTTTAATCTTTACATGACTATCTTCTCACAGTCATTAATGTTTTAATCTTTACATGACTATCTACCCACAGTCATTAATGTTTAATCTTTACATGACTATCTACCCACAGTCATTAATGTTTAATCTTTACCTGACTATCAACTCACAGTCATTAATGTTTAATCTTTACATGACTATCTACTCACAGTCATTAATGTTATAGTCTTTTCCTGACTACTGTTATATTCCTACCACCGCGTCCTGTATAATTCAATTTTAAAATAAACTAAACCCGCTTGCATTAAGAATATATCATCACACTTCAATTGCTCACCCTACCCCACCCCCAGTACTGCAGAGACCAAAATTGAAACTCATGTTTAATCTGTCAGCTATACCAACACACTTGATGCATGAGCTGTCAACACCAACTTAGTGACACTAATAATGAAACTGCATGCCATGGGCGTGTTTAATCACTAAGTTGGTTAGAAGGGGTATGACTTTTTCCACACATTATCAATAGGTTTGAAAAGCTATGGTTTTAAGAGTCAATGTGTGGAGGAGAAATTTTACCTATTCCTAAATTTTTATTCTTATATAAATTGATAAACTGTCAAAGCGACCCTACCTGGGCACTCCTTGTGATGATAGATTTGAGTTGGAGTGGACAAGTGGAGAATATGCTAGAAAACTGTTGATGCAATCCAAACTAGTTCCAACTGGATGAATAGTTTTTTTCAGGCTAATAATCTCACACTTGTTCATAACAAAATGATCCAATGGGGATGGACCAGAAGTTTCTTTGTTGAAGAAGTACTCTATTCTAATCACTTTGAATTTGAACATAACTCAAGTCCAGTCATAAATGCTTATGGTAAATTAACTGATAAAGAAAAAAATGGACTTAGAAATATTTCATACATGTACATGCTTGCTATTGATCTATTTGAATTAGAGAATTTTTATGTAAGTGACCCATTATTTCCATGTTCACTAATTTGATTATATTGTACACTATACTGGTAAATTTTTTATGCTGTGTGTGAGTATCGGGCTAACGAAATTGTTACAGGATTTGTAAGTTGAGAATGTATGTAAGAGATGAAATATGCCTGAAATGTGTAAACCTAAAAATGAACAATGAAATGTGTAAACCTACAAATGAACAATGAAATGTGTAAACCTACAAATGAACAATGAAATGTGTAAACCTACAAATGAACAATGAAATGTGTAAACCTACAAATGAACAATGAAATGTGTAAACTATTGATGTAGGTATCCGTCTATTACCTATCTCGGTCCGTCTATCTGTTGTTAAGAAGAAAACTAAAACTTATAGAAATGTTTGTCTTTATTCACAAGTAACACAGAAGTTACCAGCTAAATATTAAGTTAACAAGCAGAACAGTGAAGAACGCTGGTCTTTCATTCTTCTTCCCTTTAGCAATGAAGAAAGAATTTTTTTTAAGTTCTAATTTTAGCGATGACGAGAGTAGTAAAGAACAAATAAAAATAGTTGTAATTTTAGCAGCGAATAAAGCAGTAGAGAACAAATAAAAATAGTTCTAATTTTAGCAATGAAGAAAGTAGTAGAGGACAAATAAAAATAGCTCTCATTTTATCATTGAAGAAAGCAGTATAGAATAAATAAAAAATAGTTCTCATTTTAGCAATGAAGAAAGCAGTAAAGAACAAATAAAAATTAGTTCTCATTTTAGCAATGAAGAAAGCAGTAAAGAACAAAAATAAAAATAGTTCTGATTTTAGCAATGAAGAAAGCAGTAAAGAACAAATAAAAAATAGTTTAGCAATGAAGAAAACAGTAAAGAACAAATAAAAATAGTTCTCATTTTAGCAATGAAGAAAGAGGTAAAGAACAAATAAAAATAGTTCTAATTTTATTGCACTACGTTTACAACGTTACTATTTTTCGGCGAAGTATTTTTTAAGGAGGTAATGTAAATTGTATATTGAGAGTGTTGCCTTGACGACCACATCAGTATCACATGTATTGAGAGAGAAAGAGTTTTGTGTTTTTTTGCAACTCCCGATATTTTTATTTTGTTTTTGAGCAACTCTCAAGAATTTTGTTTCGTTTTGTCGACTCAATAGATCACTTTAAAAAAAATTTTGTTTTCCTCTTCACACAAATGGAGACTATTATGTCTAGAGGTCCCAGGAAAATAAATCCGGCTACGGGAAGTGTGCCAGGTGTTGACTAAGACACAGCAGACACATGTGTCAGCAAGCGAACACGTCATTAAAACAGCCGTTTGTATAGAGGGGGGAGGGGGGAGTTCCGTAACCGCGCTAGAGCCGAATTCCCCTAAATAAAAATATAGTTTCGACAGCTTGTCATGTTTATTCGCACAACAGTTTGTACGGAGTCATCCACTTTTAATAAAGTTGAACATAGTAATTTAAAACCTTTAATGGATTTAAAAATGAATTAGGGTCTGCTTCTGTTTATTCGGACTTTAAACCAACCAAACTGTTTACAGAAACCACGATACATGAGGCAAATGTGTTCTTCAATTAACAAATGACTACGTTTTGATTGTTTAGCAAAAGTTCGATCAGGTGACCTAAAATTGGGCAATAGATCAGTTATCTGCCCTCTATACTGCATAGTTATTGACACTTGGGAAGGTTTGGGTGAGTCCTTTTGAACTCGAAAAAATGAAGGGTGTGGTGATTTAGAAACTATTACGTGTCACTTTTCATAATGGCAGGTCAGGGAGTCAATCCCAAGTCAGTTAAGTTGTTAGTGAGATTTGGAGGCAAAGTAAAATACCTACTAAAAGACTATAATTTCATTTGCTCAACAACTAAATAACAAGAATTTCATCAATAACATTTACAAAATCAATTCATCGATAACTTCTACGAGGACTGTAACGACTTTTGTATGAAGACAACACCAAACGCTAATGCTCTTTATCGAAAGAAACATTTTCTAAAACTCTAATCGATTTTGTAATTATTTTGTCATTGAACTCTTTGTCATTTCCTTACACTTTAAATTCTACTATCAAGAGTTGTCGTGTCAATTTTTTTTCCAAAACTACACTTTGATAAATATTAATATCATAACTTCAGAGTCCACACGTTCAAAACCTGAGCACCCATTATTCAGTAAGTACACCCTTATGAGAACTTAAAGTAAATGAGGAAACAAAGATGCTATTTTTAGTGTTCTTTAGGTCTGTATCCTCCTGCCTTTATGGGTTTTCTTGGACGGCCGCACTTTCATATATTATTTCATATATTAGTAGATATATATAGGCGCTAAAAATATTTGTAATTTTTTTAAAAACTACAACAGTCAAAGCTAGATGCAAACATGAAGAACCAAAGCAACAAACAGCAGCAACACACCCCTCTAACTACCCTCCCTGAATGCAAGAGAAGGGAGGAAGGATCCACAGGAATCAAACAAAGTCCAAGATCATCTAACCATGAAAAGTTTTCATGCAATTCCTGTGGAGCAGAAGAAGTTAACGGAACAAAAACAACAAAGAGGGGAAACAATGTTTCATCACGAGTCAACAACACAAACGGACACCCACAGTCTACAGAAACAGAGGAATTTACAGCAACACTCTTCAAAGCAGACAACACAACTTTCAACGCTACACTCAACAGATTCAAGAAATACAAACTACATGCTTCTACATGCGACAGGAATACAAACTACATGCGACAGGAATACTACAAAAAAGAAGTTAAAATACAACAGATGCCTAAATCGAGCAAGCACCAAGACAAAACTCCAACAGCTACACAACCGCCAGTGACCCCCGAATACGCGTGAGGGGAGTGTGTCCCACTGGAGCACTACAGATCAGCGAAATATCTTGTGATGAAATGATCCACGATAGCTCCAGTGGCGACGTAAAATGCCATCGTAACCACCACCACCAAGAGGGGGAGATAACTGACAAAGAGACAAGATACGATAGATGTGTATGGAGTACCAGGACCTTAGGGCCGACAGTTAGGGTGGGTAGTTTAGGTTAGATTGTGAACAGAATTACAGTACAGTGTGGAGACAGAAGAATAAGATATATGCACAGAGTAGGTGAAGTTTTTTTTTTTTAAACTAGAGTAGGAGATGGCACCATCATTGTTGGGGTGTCAATGAAGTTGTACTCGTTATAACAGATATACATTGCATATATACTGTGTCGTGGACTTGGACATTTGCCCTCTGACTTGTGCCATTTAATTGTTTGCCTAGATACGCGACACTTTAGCTGCATATTTGCCTAGATACGCGACACTTACTCTGTATATTTGTCTAGATACGCGACACTTTAGCTGCATATTTGCCTAGATACGCGACACTTACTCTGTATATTTGCCTAGTTACTCTGCATTCAAATTCTGTATTTGTCTAGATAGTCAGCGCTTCAGTCAGTATATTTGTCTAGACATTAAATATTTTTTATTTTTGCGAAATATCCCCAACGGCCGACCCGACTTTGCGAAAGCAAACCAAACTAGCTGTTTTTTTCGCGCCTCTGTGTTGTTTCCCTGACGTGTGGCATGCATATATATATATATATATTTGCCTGTAAACAAAATACTTTCAAGATTTATTAATATTGCATCTTCATAATTCCCAGCATTCCTTCTCTTAACTTTTAGTATGATTTTAACAACCGGCAATTTAGGTCAGCTAGCAATAGTGACGTCATTTATACGTTAAAGATTCTAAGCCTTAGCTCATAAATATGCATATATATATATATATATCACAAATATTTGTGAAAGAGAGGGTAAATGTGTGTGTGTCTGTGCAAGTTAATGTATGTGACTTGATGCGTGTTTATAATCCTAACGGCGTATTGCACACGAAAATATGAAAATATTTATCCGGGGAAGCCACAGATTTTTTATGACAATATCTCATGTATTGAGTGAATGCGACAGCTGTTCGAGAAAGATGGAAGCCCCTAGCCGCACGCGTTTGATTGGTTCAGTTTATTTATGTGAAGAAAGTACCGAGTTATTATAATACACAGAAACAGTTCAAGATTTTTTTTTAAAAAACAAAAATATGTTCTCAAGGAACTCATCCTCAACCGAAATTTATCCGGTAATCTGTCTGCGATCGATATGACTGCGTAGTCACAATCTTATTTTAGGAGATAGCCAAATTAAGGAACTTTGCCAGTGAACGAAGTTCAGAAATCATTCTCAATATCATGTATCTGTGTGTTAAGGGTATATAAAGTAAATCCTACATTATGAATGGTATTTTAAGTAAATTAATTTTGCAGTAAGTGCATTTTAAATGTCTTTGCATTAAGTGTTTTTAAAAAAGTCTGTTTAAGTTATTTTAAGTAAGCCTTTGCATTAAGTGTATTTTAAGTAAGTCTGTGTATTAACTGTACTTTAAGTAAATATTTGTGTTAAGTGTACTTTAAGTAAGCCTGTGTGTTAAGTGCACTTTAAATAAGTCTGTGTGTTAAGTGTACTTTAAGTTTGTGTGCTAAGTGTTTTTTAAGTAAGTCTGTGTGCTAAGCGTACTTTAAGTAAGTTTGTGTGTTAAGTGTATTTTAAGCAACTCTCTTCTTTAAGTTTAAGTAAGTGCGTGTAGTAAGTATACTGAAGTGAGTTTGTGAATTTTACCTATGTGTGTATATTAAGTGCATTTCAAATACATCTGTACATTAGGTGCAAATTAATATCACTTTATATTTGTGCATTGTACTTTATATTTGTGGAGCTACCCAATAAAAGGACTTGTTATCCATGAAAAATCCCGTTAATCATCTCAAATAATAAATACTAGCAATTAATGTATTTATTACAGAACACTCCTATAAACAGTTCAAGAACTTTCCTTAATAAATGTCACGATAGTTTGTTCGTCTGATTAAGTGAACCGTTTGATCTGAAGGCAGACAATTCCATGCGAGGAAAAAAGAAAAGGAAGCTGTAAGAATTAGGAAAACCGAATTGCTAATGTTAATTGTTTGAATGAGCATTTTCCTGCTTCCTGCCTGCATTTCTTTCCATTGTTCCCGCGATCACGAAGACGTCTAGAATCGATGCAGGACAGCAAGTACTGGTTATTCTACATCCGGCTTAGAACAAAAAAAATGAAAGTAACAATGACTGGTTGGCATGCTAGAATAATATCTTAATCAAGAACAGTCAATTAACTGGTTGGCATGCTAGAATAATCACTTAATCAAGAACAGTCAATTAACTGGTTGCAATGCTAGAATAATCACTTAATAAAGAACGGTCAATTAACCGGTTGCTGAGCTAGAATATTCACTTAATCAAGAACAGTCAATTAACTGGTTCCCGTGCTAGAATAATCACTTAATGAAGAACAGTCAATTAACTGGTTGGCATGCTAGAATAATCACTTAATGAAGAACAGCCAATTAACCGGTTGCTGAGCTAGAATAATCACTTAATGAAGAACAGTCAATTAACCGGTTGCCGAGCTAGAATAATCACTTAATGAAGAACAGCCAATTAACCGGTTGCCGAGCTAGAATAACCACTTAATGAAGAACAGTCAATTAACCGGTTGCCGAGCTAGAATAATCACTTAATGAAGAACAGTCAATTAACCGGTTGCCGAGCTAGAATAATCACTTAACCTAGAGCAGAAAACTTAAAGGTTGCCAAGCTCAAAATAGCCACTCATTTGCTGCCAAGCTGAAACATCGAGTTAATTTATTGCTAAACTAGAAGAGTTAATTAATTTGTTACTAAGCTAAAGTTACCATTTATTAATATAGATATAGAACATAATAAACATTTAAATGATTAAAGCATTTCTTTTAATTTTATTAAAGAACTTTTGTAGGAACTTCTTGTACGCGACCCAAGCTGCATTCAGGAGAGTAGAACTTTACGCTCATATCGAGGACTGAATCACGACAGACACCATTCGACTCCGAAAAGCGTTCAGCAGCGAAAATAGTCTCGACTTAGTTTTACGTCACTGAGTCAGTCATAAGTTTAATATTGTTGTCTGTTTGTCAGGGTTATGAAGGACTATAATTATACTTATTAATAAACGAAAATTATAATAACGTACATCGCGTGCCTGTATCCACGCCTCACATATTCATATTGTACAGCAGAGTAAAAATTTAAAATTAGTACTAGAGAGAGAATAAATTCCCACATACGCAACAAATATATGCGTGTACGCATGCTCAGCGCGCGCACAAACACACACACACACACACACACAGATAACTTAAAGACATATTTTTTTATATATATTCATATGTAAAATCTTATATATCCCCAAACCTGCTTATTCTAATTTAACATATTCACATATGTGTACCAGTACATTCATACAGACCCACAAATACAACCACTGATACAAACACTAGAACACATATAAACATAAACAAGCACTTATGTATGTGCGATTATATTTTGTGTCCGTATGGGCGTCTGTGTGTATATTTTATATTTGCATTTGTGTGTATTTGTGTCTGACTGTATGTGACTGCAAGTGTGATATAAGTTTATCTTAATATGTGTGATTACTTCAGTATGTTTGAGAATTTGTCTATGTGTGTGTCTGTATGTGTGTGTGTGTGTCTATGTGTGTGTGTCTGTTTGTGTGTGTGTGTGTCTGTATGTGTGTGTCTGCATGTGTGTGTGTGTCTGTATGCGTGTGTGTCTGTATGTGTGTGTGTCTGTAAGTGTGTGTGTGTGTCTGTATGTGTGTGTGTGTCTGTATGTGTGTGTCTGTATGTGTGTGTGTGTGTCTGTGTGTGTGTGAGGGAGAGGGGGAGAGTGTGTATGCGTTATTATGCATGCAAAATTCTATAGTAATATGTATATCGAACGTTTATGAAAAATTATATAAAATTTCGTTTTAGTTTGGGGCTAAAACTTGGGCATTTGTTCTAAAGCCGACTGTTATAACTCTCTTTCCAGTAAATATATCTACTGGTCCCATACTCTTTCATAATACATTAACCAAAAGCAATGTATTACATTACTTACATTACTAGTCACTGAAATTTAAAACGGAAGTATACACTCATACACACAAACACATAAAACACAATACACAAACTCACGCACGCACGCAGAAATGTTAAGAAAAATGTCAACACTGTTCAAAGTGCACGAATAAGAAGCCACTGAAATTAAAAAGAACTGCACAATTAATTGTTTAAATCTTAAATAGAACTACACAATTAATTGTTTAAATCTTAAATAGAACTGCACAATTAATTGTTTAAATCTTAAATAGAACTGCACAATTAATTGTTAAAATCTTAAATAGAACTGCACAATTAATTGTTTAAATCTTAAATAGAACTGCACAATTAATTGTTTAAATCTTAAATACAACAATCTATTATAACTTTAGTAACCGACATCTATTGATTTGTACTCCTAAACATTACTTATTGCAACAGACGGCATCTCGCAACAACTTGTTCTGCCTGAGTAGTCTCATTTATTAAATATTATTTTATTCTGACGGCGCAAGCCTCGTACACAAAAAGCCTATCAATGGCGTAAGCTTCAGGGTTTTGTTGCTGGACGACACGTCAGCATGAACTATTATAATACTGGACGTAGCGAAAACCTGAACTATTATAACACTGGATGTCACGTAAACATGAACTATTGTGAAAGTGGACGTCACGTAAACATGAACTATTATAACACTGGACGAAACGTAAACATTAAGTACTTAAAGTACTGGACATCGTGTAAAAATGAACTACTTATAACACTGAACGTCTCGCAAACATTAACTACTTAGAACACTGGACATCGTGTAACAATGAACTACTTATAACATTGGATAAAACGTAAACATGAACTACTTAGAAAACTTGACATCACGTCAACATTTAATTATACTTGTCAAGGCACTGAACATAACGAAAACATTAAATACTTGTCATTGTAGCTGACGTCACGCAAATATTAAGCAATTTTCATTTAAAAAAAAGAAAACTAGATGTCATGTAAATATTAATTACCTATCATTGTACTGGACGTCACGTAAACGTTAAATTACTTGTCATGGCAGTGGACATCAAATAAACATTAAATATTTATAACTGTACTTGACGTCATGCAAACACGAATCAATTTTCATAACAAAAGTTGTCACGTAAACATTAACTACTTGTCATTGTACTGGACGTCACGTAAACAGACGTCATAGAAATGAACGTCACGTAAACGCACTTGTCATAAAAATGGAAGTCATGTAAACATTAAATTACTTGTCATGGCACCGGACGCCACGTAATCATTAACTAATAAAAACAAATGGACGTCTTGTAAATATTATTTTTTTGTCATAACTCTGGACGTTACATAAACATTTAATTACTTATATTGGCACTGGATGTCATTTAAACATAAAACTATTTTTCATAACAATGGACGTCATTTCATGTAAGAGTTAATTACTTATAATACTGGACGTAAGGTAAATATTAATTTCTTGTTCACTTGCATAACAATGGACATCGCGTAAGCGTTACTTGTCCTAACAAGGGACATTACATAACATTTCTTCTTGTAAAATTAGTCATGATGTAATCATTAAATATTTGTTATAAAATTGTACACCATAAATCATTAATTCCTTGTTATAGCTTTTGACATGCCACAACAGTTGACGTCATATAAACATTAATTATTTACTACATCGCTACACATAACGTAAACATTAATTATTAGTTAAAACATTGGACGTCACCTAAAGATTAACGCCTGTAATTGTTTCTTAAATGTCGCAATACAACTTTAATTTTTCTTGTAAAGCCACACACACCTACCTAACCGATCTTGCAGAATGAGTTGAACTAGGAATTAAAATTGAAGGATGCTTCCTAGTTGGGTGTGAAAGTAAAAATCGAAAATATCAGTGGTAAATACGATAGAACAGTAAGACACTTTACGAGATGCCTATTGTAAAGGAAAATAATAAATGTTGTGAGTAAAAGTGCTGTATTTTTTATTTTTACTTGTATTTATCAGAAACGTACAAAGAAAAATGTAGGCCTACGAGTAGCAATTGAAAACGCGAAGAACGCAC
Organism: Sinotaia quadrata; assembly: GCA_028829895.1. Classification (NCBI taxonomy): domain Eukaryota; kingdom Metazoa; phylum Mollusca; class Gastropoda; order Architaenioglossa; family Viviparidae; genus Sinotaia; species Sinotaia quadrata. The sequence continues at coordinate 49,351,941 of CM054179.1, forward strand.
GTGCGTACATACCTGCCAATTGTTTCCCTTGATTTCTGCAATTTAAACAACTCAAACTTGTGCAGTTAATATGTAGTCGACTGTTATAACTCGCTTTCCAGAAAAACGTCTCAATAGGTTCTATAAACTCTTTCATAACCAGTCACGCCTAGCTGTTGTCACCAGATCGAATCCACTGATCGCATGGCTGACTGAAATACACCTTCTCTTCGCTTGTCTTGACGTCCCGCATGCACACGTCTGGAAATTGACAGTGAAATGTCCAAACATTCAAATAATCCCTGTTCGTGATAAAAACATTTCTTTAAAAAAACAAACTAAACTCAAAATATTTCCAGAAATACTCCAATTTTTCTTCTTTTTTTCCCGTCTCTCTTTCCTTCGCTCACTCTTTCACAAGCCTTGCCAACTAAGACTGTCGCCAATATAGTCATACATTCTACACAGAGGACGACAAAGCCAAGCCACTCCGCACTCGCCAAATGCTCGGGACGTCACTGCCACGGATCGAATGAGCGGGCATGCACATGCTTGTTGAGGGCACCATGGTGATCGAATCAAACGACAGTCCAATAAATACCGATCTCTTTACCCGACCAGGTACAACATACTGTTCTGGATCAGTAGACACATAAAAGTTGAAGTCACCTATTGTTAGGAAGGGGTGCATGTCAGAAAAAAGACTGTACACCCGACACGTTGACAAACAGCTTGGCATAAAGATGTCAATTAGGCTTTGTACAGTGGCTGGGTTCGTGGTATTGAAGAAATATGCTGCCTGTCGATGCAGATGAACCGGAGAATGGAGTAGGGGAGAGGTCGGAGTACAGTAAGATGTTTTAAGCAAAGAGTCAATATTATGTGTAAATAGTAAATTATTTAGCATATATAAGCAGTAGAACTTAGGCGGAAGAAAACGAGGGGCTGAATTTCTTGATTTCTGAAGTTATTTTTTTAATGAAATCTCACTCCAATAAAAGTCAATTGTTAATTGTGTGTATGTACTTGTGTACGCGCGTGCGTGTATGTGTGTGTATTTATTATTTTAGTTATATGTATTTTGTAAATGGTAGAGTTTCATAATTAAGCATAAAATATCTAAAGCACATGTGGGGGGGGGGGCGGCATTTGGGTCAGAAATGAATAGGCACAGAGAGAGAGAGAGAGAGAGAGAGAGAGAGAGAGAGAGAGAGAGAGAGAGAGAAAGTAAATAGTTTACTAAGTTATAACCTTTAACAAGGGTGGAGTATAAAGATGGAACTAATTGAAAATATTTACAAGAGATTCATAAAAGGCAGTACAACGTAATTTCAAACTTATGATAAGAGCAATTATAAATAGTAACAATAGTTAAGACCCGACTTAAGTGAGACATTTATAACAATGTAAAGTACACGGTAAAGACCCACTTAAGTGAGCCATTTATAACAATGTAAAGTACACAGTAAAGACCCACTTAAGTGAGCCATTTATAACAATGTAAAGTACACAGTAAAGACCCGACTTAAGTGAGCCATTTATAACAATGTAAAGTACACAGTAAAGACCCGACTTAAGTGAGCCATTTATAACAATGTAAAGTACACAGTAAAGACCCACTTAAGTGAGACATTTATAACAATGTAAAGTACACAGTAAAGGACAGGCCTGAAATCACAACAGTTTTTCAAAATATACGCTGTGTTGTCAAATGACTAAATTTATCAATATACATTTACTTCAGTGCAGCGAAGGTCGGATAAATGCAAATAAAATTATATTTTCCATCTTTTAAACAAAACTTACAGAATTAATGACGAAGCAAATTAGAAGAGGTAATTAGTGTTAATCGAGTCAGGCAGTAAAAGACGATAGGATACAGAGTGGGAGAAAGAAATATATGAAAGTCAGAGAAGATAGAGTTCAGAGGATGTGTGTGTGCATGCGTTCGTGTATGTGTGCTGGTATGTGTACGTGTGTGTGTGTGTGTGTGTGTGTGTGTGTGTGTGTGTGTGTGTGTGTGTGCGCGTGCATGCGTGCAAAACTCTTTTATTGTGTCTAATCATCGGTGTCTTTGCATGCCTGGTTTACACCCTTTGAACGGTATAACTCATGTAAAACAAAAATGCACGCACATAATTGATTGCAAGATGGAGTCACTCACAATAGAATGTCAACTGTTCTTTTAAGTTGGGCTGCGCGTGCGTGCCTTGAGTCTACGCATGCCCAGCCCGAGCGTACGTTTACAGTGAAGGAGTTTAGCGCTTAGTGTAAGATCGAATTTTTAAGCGTATATGTCACGTGGCATAAAATTAAAAGAACGTCTTATCAAAAAAAGCACTAATCGAAGAGCATAAGACCGGGTGATGCCAATGTACAATGGATTTGCAAATCTATAGTTGAATAAACATTGGGGATTTCCAAAATACAATGGAGTTGCAAATCTACAGTTGAATAAATAATGTCACAAAAATGACAGTGCTTTACTTGTAAAAAAATAAATGACTTAAAGGCCCTCCCATCACTTCAAGAGGGACTGTGAGTGCATTACAGCAGAGTCAGTGGTGGTGGTGGTGATGGTGATGGTAGGCGGGTGCTTATGCTGGAATTCTTATATTTGAACACTTCCTGCAGATGTGTAATCCAAAAGCTTAAGCTTCTTTTGGTTCAATTCTTTCTCCAGGTAACGGAACTACCATTCTTCAAACACACTCTAAACAAAGATGTCAGTTAGCTTTCCTTCTTTTGATGTCATCTGGGAGACTACAGCAACTCTAGAATCACCCTTTTTTGGCGTCCTCTGGTAGACTACAGCAACTCTGGAGCCATCCTTTTTTGACATTCTCTGGGAGACTACAGTAACCCTGGAACATTACTAGTCTTGTCTGTATATAAACTAGAAAAGTCAGTTTACAAATAATGCACAGAGTGCTGCTAGACGAGGAACCACACTTTGAGAGTTTATGCACTGTGCATTAAGCAAAATACGCAATGAAAATATTAGTAAAACTCCCCCAAACTGATAATTAGACATTGCCTGAATTAAAATTTATGATAGACAGATATCTAGACATTGCCTGAAGTAACATTTATGGTTGACAGATAACTAGACATTGCCTGAAGTAACATTTATAGTAGACAGATACTGTGTCACTCTTTGTGAGATTCAATGGCCGAAGTCTTATTGAATACTTAAGTCTAGCTACCAGATCATCAGTGAGGCTAAACAGTCCATCACATGGAATGTTCAAGAAACTTTCGAGAATTTTCAAAACCAAACTCAAGCCTCAATTGTCACCATTTTGGCTCTCAAAAAGAATTCACAAGAATCAACTTACAGTTACACATTTACTGATAAGTTCATTGACAATACTGGATTCACACACCAATGTGATCCACTATAGTACAGAAGTGCATATTTCATCTCTGAACTCCTTTCTCTCTCACACACATTCTCAATGTACAAATCCTGCAATGATGTTTGTTAGCCCGATACATATGCAGCATAAGAAATACAGAGTCCATCAAAATGCACAAGTATAATGTAGAACAGTCAAATTAGTGAACATGGTTCAGTTAGTGAACTGACTGGTTCAGTTTCATAAGACATTCTCCAATTCGAATCAAAGGTCAATAGAAAACATTTCTAAGTCCATTCTTTCTTTTCTTTCTTTCATTCTTTCAGTCAGTTAACTTACCGTAAGTTAATGATCACCTTTGTGACCAGACTTTAGTGTCGTCAAAATAAAAGTGATTGGACTACAGAACTTCTTCAACAAAGTAACATTTGGTCCATCCCATCCCCATTGGATGAATTTGTTATGAACAAGTGTGAGACTATTAGTCAGAAAAATTACTCATCCGCTTGGAACTAGTTTGCATCGTATCAACAAGTTATAGCATATTCTCCACCTGAGTTGTTTACTCCAACTCTGACACTTAAAAATATCAGCATAAGCAGTGCCAAATCCGTGTCACTTTGACATTTAATAATTTATATGTGTAAGTGTAGAAATAGGGATAGGCAAATTTACTCCGCCACATTGTGCAGTATAGGTATAGACTTAAAACTCTTGCAACTGTGCAATATACATATAGACTTAAAACTCTTGCAACTGTGCAATATACATATAGACTTAAAACTCTTGCAAACTGTGCAATATAGGTATAGATTTAATACTCTTACACTCTGTTTCCAGTGCAAATGAGATACGTTATTATTTAATGCAATAGTTTGCATCCAAATGTGTGGTTAACGTCCAAATTTACGCAGGTCGATCATTGTGCATTATTGAAAGTAATCAAATACTACAAAGTGTGCAAACGTCACCTCCAGTCCTGACTTTGTGGAGAGTAGCATGTAGAACATCTCTTACGACTTAAGATTGGCAAGGTCAGGAAACGTAAACATTGGTCTGTACATGAGTATAAAGAACAAAACAAGAAATAAATCTCCGTGCGTCTGTAAAAGGAGGGACTTGAATGATCGTTATCAGTGCAACTAGAGGTTTTAAGATTGCTTTTACATTGATCATTAGAACAAGGGGCTCAATATGCTATTTGGCAGTAAAAAAAAAGAAAAACCACTATTAATACGATATATGGCACACACACACACACACACACACACACACACACACACACACACACACACACACACACACACACACACACACACACACAACCCGCCATTAATATGCTATTTGGCACTAAAAAAAATATCCTACTGAGATGCTATTTGGTACTAAAATATATGCAATTAATACGCTTTGGGGTACTAAAAAAGACGCTATTAATACACTATTTGGCACTTAAAAGGACGTTATTATTACGCTACTGGTTTTTATTTAAAGACACGCGAGGGACAATGACTGCACTCAGATAATCCATAAAACCCATTTGGTAAAATCACTGGCGGCACTAACGTACACGCAACGCAGAGGTCAAGGGCATTGCAGAAATAAAGGTCCTTGTCAGCAAATTGGTCACTTCCAGATCCAGATCGGAACTCGATCTAGATATTCTAACCGTTTGCGTCCTGAACATACATTATTCAAAGAAGAAATTAAAAAAAAAAAAGATTTGTCATTTCTCTCTCTCACTGCTGATGAAAATGAAAAATAATTTCCAACCCCTCTCCCCCCCCCTCGTCGTACCACCAGTGCATAACACAGATAATAATAACAAATAATTACAAGAAAGAGGATAGTCTATCTAGTTTTATTTGAACACTACTACGGACGTGGGTAGATTTGTATTACTTCAGGGAAAATGACCTCTGAAAATTACACTTACGGCAGATTTCTGTTTACGCCATGTCTAAGACATCATATCTTAGACACGTGCATGTCATAAATTCGTCAGATGCCATACCTGGAAATCTGTTTAGCCTATTTTTGTTCAGACTGTTCACATTACAGCTTCAGTTAATTTATGTTAAAAGATTGACAGGCTGGTAGCGTCACGAGTGTGTTGTATATTATCAGGATTAGGAAGCTTCAGTTCACGTCAGTCTTAGGACAACCGAAGTTCTGGTAAGTTTGGCCCAGCTGCTACTAAAAACGAAAAAAGAAAACAGTCTTAAGTTTTAATTAAATAAATTAATTACCTTTACCTCTCGCCCGGAATTTTGTGTCTGTGACAGAATCTTACACACAGTCATCATAAGAAAGTATACAAATAACACTAATAATGTCAACTATTTTAGTAATTAATCCATTGTAATAAGCAGCCACTAGGCCTATAATGCCTATATCATATCGGTCTCTCAGTATATCACTCAAGAATTCAGTATTCGTCTGGTAATCTACTTCCCCTCCCCGCCCCCTAGCGAATTAGCAAGCAAAATCAGAAGTTAGTTTTAAAAAAACACAATCCACCACGACCAAAGCTAGCCTTGACGATTATAATTTATAGTCAACAATAATTTATAATAGTCGAGTCTTGTTTCTGTCTAGAGGCAATATTACAGCTAGTGGGGTTTGGCGACAGAGGAGGGAGCAGTATTAACGGACGCATTAGAACAAATAAAAGCAGAAAAGAAACAAATTTGCTTTCACCGAAATGTTTATTTATCATGCCGTCAGATATGTAATGTTGGTGAATCATGGTTAATATATTAGGGAAGGGGGTGAATTTTTTGTATTTGCACAGAAGTGAGAAATTAAAGAAAATAAGTTTGTCTATACTCTATAGTAATCCGTTGGAAGTCATTGCAGAGCGTAATGCCAACCGGATGAATGGTTAATCGGCAACTCATTTGTGAGAGCATATAGACCTGAGACAGATTAAGAAATGAAGGAAGGGGGTGCGTCGAAACACAGTTTTCCTCCTTCGTTAGTTTACTTATTTGCTAACTACAATTTTGATAGATTGTCCTATATTGGAATAATCTTTTTACCTCTACTCGGGTAGTGTTCCTATCTATGACATAATTAACTTTTTCTTCCGCACGGCAACCAAAAAATGGCGGTATAAACATTCAAGACGAAACCTCAGAGATTAAATTAACGCCATTCTAAAATCTTTGAATCGAGTCATAGATTGAGCTTGATACATATGTTAAGGATTTATGATAGAATATTCTAATGACTAACATTTGATCTTTGCTTTTTTAAATGGAGTTTAAAAAGGTAAGGTAATCACTGACTGACAGTAGATTGGAATTTCCTATACTTTAAAACGAAATTATAAACCAGTTAATTGTATAGTTTGCTTTTGATGTTTATCAGTATTTTTCAGTGGCAGTCAGTTACTGAGTGCTTATTAATGATAGGTTCGATCACAATATCATTTCTTTTTGTTAAGAAATTTGCTCAACAGTTATGCAAGCACTAAAAATGTGTTTGATGTATTTTTTTATATAGAATTAGAAATTAGAATATTATTATTGAGAAATTCAGCCTGCATACTTTGCATTTATAATTACAGTATCATATTAATTTTATTATTAAGCAGGAGATTTAAAAAGTTGAGAACTAGGACCATTTGATTAGTCATTCTAATTTAATAAAGTCGAACTGCGATTAAGATGACTATGACATGCTTTTTCCTTTTATTATTAAGTATCAGACATAAAATATCTAAAATGTATGCATACTTTTAATATCTTTTAATTTAATTTTTGAATGAAAATGTAATTTAATGGCATAGTTCACTGCAGTGGTTTCTAAACTTTCTAGTTTTATTTTTTTTTTTTTTAGTGTATCATGATATTTTTCATTGTGCCCAAAATCAGAAAACACATACCAGTCATGTTTATGTTAGTGCAGTTAGGTTTGAAAATGTGGAATATCCTGCAGCACTTCTGTAAGCTAGCTAAGGTGCCCTGGGGCATTGCATCGACACTTTGGGAAGCAATGTTTTATTGAAATACTTAAAAACTAGTTAAAGTATCTTCCCCAGGAATATGTCATTAATTATGTTAATTTACTGATTAATAAAATGTTTGAAAATCACTTTGCACATATCTACAAAAAAGATGATCAGAATTATCTACAAAACAGATAATCAGAATATTAATCTTTTTTTAATTTAAATTTTTTTGTGAAGAGGGAGAGTGGGATGGTGAAAAACTCTAGTCGCTAGATTCTTGTGCAAGAGGTCATTGGGGTATTTTTTTCCAACTGACACTTCTTCACCTTCTCTTCCTTGTTCAAGATTATCAAACATAATATCAAATTGTGAAGCACTTAGAGATCCTAGGTTATGAAGTTAATAAAAATCCACATTATTATTTTTAATTTTGAAGGCATTTCTTTTATTAACTAGGACTTAACAGCTGTTATTATTTTTTATTCCAGATTTAAGAACATGTCAACAAAGAACCACTTTGCAACACTGGGTCTTAAAGTTGGGGCTGGTGAAGATGAAATCAAAAAAGCTTATCGTTCACTTGCCAAGCAGTGGCATCCAGACAAAAATAAAAACCCGGGCGCTGAAGAAAAGTTTAAAGAAATTGCAGCTTCATATGACTTTCTTCAGAGCAAAGATCGGAGAGATATTTTGGAACGAGAAATCAATAGGAAATTCACCTTTACCACAAATCAGCAGGGTTCTAGCACCTCACCAAAAACAACTGCCACTGATAGTAATTCAAGTGAACATTACAGTTGGGAGTTTAAAGGGAGAGAAAGCTCAAAAAACAATGATTCAAATTTTTCAAAAGAGTCCAAAGAAAATGTCAGACCTGAAACTAAGAAAAAGAAGGCCCCCCATTGGTCAGATAGTTTTAGAAAGAGAAACAACAAAAATAAAGAACCAGCATCTAGCTGGAAGGCTTGGACAGGTGACTGGAAATTTGATGAAGATGAATTTTCCACTCCAACACCACCTCCCAAATTTTCAGATGCCTTTTCTAAATTTCGCACTTTTGTGGATCGTTTGGACGAAGAATTTGCTGCATTCTTTCCTTATGCAGCTGGTGATTCATTCAAATTCACTTCCAGTCTTTTTGGAGATGGTGATCTGTTTGAAGAAGCATTTAGCACTCCTGCATGGGGATCATTTGAAGATTCAGCAAGAAGAAAAAATGCCAAGAAGCATTCCCCACGAAATGTAGCCAGTGAACATGGTTTTGATGGAGGGCTTGATCAGGAGTATATGTTTTCTCCACCTCTAAGGACAGGTAAGTTTTTACCCTTTTCTTAAAGTTATGTAATATTGAAACGTCATAATTTTAAGTAAAACTGTTATTAATATTGCATTAACATTTATAGTCATGAATAATTTATTGACTAACCTCTAAGTCTAATATACATGAAACTTTGTAGTTTCAGGCTTTTGGATTCCATTCCATAACTATTGTATGCTTTTTAATTATATTAATTTAATAAGTATTAATGTACTGGGTCTTCCAAAATCTATCTTTACACATTATTTTCTAAAACAGATACCTGATTATGTTCCATTAAACAGAAAAGTTTGAATTCCATGGACATTTTTTTAAATAACCTTGTTTTGGTTTGTTTGTACATGATTTTCATCCTCCTGTGTTTTATATCTTTACTCCCATTCTTTTATTTTACTTTTTTTATATCTTGCCTTTCTAAATCTTTCAATAGTGTTGTAAAAGAAAAGAAGAAAGATAATTAATCATAATGGGATAATTAGTTGTATATGTACATGTATGTCATTGATTATTTAATAAACTTTTTTGAATTATTCAGGCAAACCCTGAACAGAAATGTGGGAAATTTGATGCATCATCTGAGTAGTGATGACATCATAGATGATTATGGCAGGAAAAGTGTTTTCAGTGATAATTCATTGATGATGATTTATTTAAATGGATGCAAGAACAAGACTGGAGATCTACTCGTGAACAAGTATTCAACAGGATCGGAAAGCATATAAACAAAAGTTGTACAGAGAATCCTCAGGTAAAGTTGAAAGTACACATGTAAAATACATTTTCTTTTCTTTTATTTGAGATAATTGAAGTTATTTCCCTTGAATTAAGGTGCTCTGAATAAAATCTTATTTAATTTTTGTATCTTCTCCTTTATAGCTAATTTATAGCTAATCCCGTTTAAGTTACATGATTCATGTGACCATCAAGTAATAGACTCTGACTCTGAGTACAATGCTAGTTATTTTAGATTATCTTCTCTTATATATTTATTAATTTTTTGATTTTACTTTGTTTTCTAGTGGTGTTCTTTACATTTGGGGTTAATATTTCTAGTAAAAATTAAACAACATAATGTTAGGTGTTTGATTGACATTTTTAGCTTTTTGTTCTGTGAAGTGTTGCTGGTAGATTGCACAGTCAAGAAAATATCAGCAGAGATGCATTGCTTTACATTTTCTTTAGTTATTCTGTTATTCTTTATCATTTGACATAACTATCATTGTTTTCAAAAGACGAAAGATACATCATTTTCAAAAGACTGATGTGTGAGTTTTGGTAAATGCAGAAAATATCTCCTTATCCTTTGTTCAGCATTTGACAGAATTAATGATGCTATTGTTTGGCAAATGACATAAATGTACAAAATTTGTACTTTTTATATGACAAAATATGTTATTGTTATGTATAATGAGTCAGATATTAAGTTTTTGCATTTCTTTGGTAGAAATTGATTCCCCCCCCCCTCCCATGTCACAGTCAGCAAACAGCTTTTTAAGATCTAGAAAATAGTTACTGATATAAAGCCATTGTCTTTTGTCAGAACACGAATGTGGGTGGTGTGGTCAGACATTCACTTTACGAGCCTTCAAACGCCACATTGGTATCTGCATAGAACATGTCCTTCGCTTTGGCAAGCATATGAACCCTCTCTTTACTGGTGGCCCAGCTACAAGCACCAAGTTTGCACATGCAAGGGAGGTAATGCACAGTTGATAAATGATGTGACTTGAAAAATTTAAATTATGCATTGGAGTTGCATTTTATACTGGGGGTTATGTTTTGATGTCTGTGTAAAGGGCGAAAATTGCTTAGTCATTTACTACAATGATTAATACAACAGGCATTTGATGAATGATGAAGATGGGCACTGTACACATTGCAACGATCAGTCTTTCTCTTCTCCTGATGAAGGTATTAAGGCATTGCCTTTTGATTCAGGAGACATTGGGTGATGGAGTGCAAGTTGTAAGTGGTTGGCTTTGGTTCAACTTGAGAAGTTGATTGTATTTGCTCATCTGCTGCTGGATGTGATTTTCCTTAATAAACATGGTCATGTCCTGAGTAGTTCAAACATTTCTTAGTCTGGTCACTGACCCTTGGTAATACTTCACGTCATTTGAGGCTTTGTTCCACATAGTGATCACATTTAGAAATCGGCAAATGTGTGCAAATCCATACTTGCTGACTCTCCCGGTTCTCCACCACCACCATCATCATTTTGCATTTAGGGGCCATGTTATGTGAAAAATATGTATGCATCTGTAAATATTAACATCATTCTTCTTTAAGAACTCACATTACACATCTAAAAGTACTCACAGTATTCATCTAAAAGTACTCACATTGTGCATCTAAAAGTACTCACATTGTGCATCTAAAAGTACTCACATTGTGCATCTAAAAGTACTCACAGTGTTCATCTAAATGTACTCACATTGTGCATCAAAGTACTCACAGTATTCATCTAAAAGTACTCACAGCATGCTTCTAAAAGTACTCACATCACTCTCATTGGGGTGAGATGCTGATGTTATGTAAGGCATGCTGAAATTGAGACCAACTGAGGTAAAGCAGATGCGTGCCTTTAATCTCACTCCTCGCTTTGAATGGCAGGTAGGATTGTCTGCATTATACTTTTACTTATTATTTGCAAGGTGCATACAGTTGAATTTGTGCAAGTTATTTGCATGTAAGATGCAACTCCATAGTGATTCTTTTAAATTGTCTATTGAGCTATTTTTTAATGTTATAAACAATGTTCACTTCAAACATTTTATAATTGAATTTAATATTTTTTATGTATTAGCTTTTAGCAGTTAAAACATATTTGGAAGTGTACATTCAGTAATTTATTTTAGATTCATTCTTCATTGTTATATCATAATTCATTTTTATTGCTATTTTTAATTGTTCATATTCTGGGGATTTGTATTTATTTTTGTTTCAGCATGGCAGCAGAAATTGTCCGCGACTTCGAGCAGCTATTCAGTACCCAATGAAAGTGACACATTTCCATGCCACCAAGTCCTGGATCTAATGCAAATTCTAAATTTGGTCAGAAACCAAAAGCAAGTACTTCTAAAAGTCTGTACTTGTTTTTTTCAACTCACATCATTTCTTGACTTAATATTAGTGAATAATTTATGCTATTGGAAATGAAACATTTTTAATAAGTTCTTAGTTCTAAATCGTTTCTATTATAGGTTGTAGTTGGAATATAGATTGATTTTAGTTTGTCTCAGAAATGACATTTACCACTTTTATTTAATTGCTGCATCAAGAATTAGTTTTTTGACTAAAAACAAAGTGAGAAATACAGAGAAGTCTTTGATTTCAAAGGGAACCTGTTATATGATGGGAAATGTTCCCATTTTTTTTATATAAATTTTCATGATGTGTAATTTAAATTGAACACTATTTGCAATTCAAATGACGTGTACATTGCATCATGCTTGTTTCGACAGTGAGGTCCTGAATGAATGAGTCGTGCATGGTGGCAGATTTACTGACCAGTCTTTAGTACTTGCGTCAGATAAGTAAGCGAGTGTTTGTTGTTTAAATGGCCAGTAAACGTGACAAGGGATTAATTTGCAGCGTATGTGTGTTTTGGGATATACAATGGGATGCTACTTGTTATTGGATCGGCAGAGGTGGTCAGAAGTTGTTATGAAAGTCATAATCGTATTAGTTCTAAGTAACTGGATCGAAGGCGGGTCTAGCAGACACAGGTGTGATTTCAAAGGAAATAAAGGTAATAACAAATTTTACCCTTTACTCTTTTTTCAATCGTCTCTTGGGGTGAGCATTTGAGATTGGGTCCCTCCCTATTTGGATTGTACATGGCGCAGTAAAACCCTGGCCGGATAAGGTAAAAGCGTCTTTGTATTGTGTGAATGGTTAGGTTTTATTATTATGTTATATGCTATGTTTTATTTTGAACATGTTAACATTTCTTTCTTTCAGAGGCCTATGCCAAACTTAGTATATATTAATAGAGCAATTGACTGGACACTTAGACTCTGCAATTGCTTGTGTTTCAGGGTTTCTGATTTTTGGTTCTGATTTCTGATTTTGGTCTTATCTTGATCTTTGATTTCAAAATGGGATTAGGAATCTATTCCTGATGTGATGCCATGCCCTATTGAGAGTACCAGCATATGTACGTCACTCCAGTGCATCATCCAGATAAGTTTTGATCATGAACGTGACTACAGTGTGGCTTGATCTCGCTTTATATGGCATTATGGTGAAATATGTTACTTATTTTTCTAAGTCTTGTTAACTTTTCTTTTATTAAAATTCTTGTTATTATTTTAATCTTGCGTATTTGTTAATAAACGTAATTTCTATCATTTGTTATCGTAACCTGAAGTGATAATCTAAGGATTACATCTTGTTCTCTGTTGTCTATTTAAAATTTTCATACATGTATTCATTAACATCATTCTCAGCTATAACTGAGTGGGGGCCGTGAGCCAACATGGCAGCGTACTAGTATATCGGCATAACAGTTGCAGATATATATATATATATATATAACTAGTTACACATGCTCTGCATCAACACTTGTAGATGTCTTGTATCACAATTAACTACATGTACTTATATTTGATATAATTCATTATTACAAAGTCACCCCAGAGCACAGTGGTGACAGAACCCTAGTTCACATATCTTTCCTAGTTACAAATATAATACTCTAAAATTGTTTTGTTTAAGATCCCATAAATTTCCAATTTGTCATATGGTAGTAAAGCTTAGTTGGATAAATAAATTTATTGTGCTAATAAAAGTGGATCAGGAGAAAGTTTAAGGTTGCACCTTTATTTTTTGCTCTTACTGATATATGAAAACGTCAAATGCAGTCTCGCACCAAAAGAAATTCGGATCAATTCAAATTTTTTGATCACATCGACATATGGCTGCAAGGCGCCGTTTTTAGCAACACTTTAGTAAGTATAATTATTTTTCTTTCGAACATGGTTTAAGTCACATTAAATAAAATTCAACAGTGTGTTGGATAAAAAAAAATATCTTTAATTTTATCCAAGTTGCATCAACAAATAATTGTATTAAAGTCATCACACTTCACTACAGAAAATCACCAAATGTGTGCACTAAATGCCACTTATTCCTACTGAACAGTGACTTTGTGACTATCTAATGATAGTAAAGTAAAGTAAATTAAAATTAGATAAATAAATTTGCAATTTGTAGTATAGTAGTAAATCTCAGTAATGTAAAATTAGAAAATAAATTTGTAATTTATAATACTGATAGAAAATCTCAGTAACATACAGTTAGATAAATAAATTTGCACTTTGTTCTATGATAGTAAAGCTCAGTAATGTACAGTTAGATAAATGAATTTGCAATTTGTGGTATGATAGTAAAGCTCAGTAATGTACAATAAGTGCACCATGTACACTAATCAGTGTTGCCTCCCTACACTCTTACATTAGTGTGCAATCAGCATTGGTAAGACACATTCCACCCATTCCCCTCCATGTTTCATGGATTTTATGTTCAAAAACTTTATTTGCCTATATATATATATATATTATGTATTTAATATTCAGGACACAATTTCCCCTCCCCCTGTTTTTTTGTCCTTGATATGCAAGACATAATTTTTGCCCAAATTATATACTTTATATTGAAGACATATTTCACTCTGTTTTATGCCCTTTATTTTCTAGACTCATTGTTTCCTATATGTCTATTTCCTTTATATTCAAATACCTTTAATTTCTCATATATTATGTCAATTATATTCAGGACATAATATTTGCCCTGTGATTCGTTTTTCCCATGTTTTATGCCCCTTAATATTCGTTGACACATTTCTCTATATTTTATGTTCTTTATATTCAAGACACATCACTTCTTTGTGTTTTATTTATTTATATTCAGACACATCACTTCTTTGGTTTTATTCTTTTTATGTAAGAAGACACATCACTCCATTATGTTTTATTTCTTTATATTCAAGACACATCAAGTCTTTGGTTTTATTTCTTTTTATTTCCATGTTGAAAGTTTTTAAAGGCACAAAGAAATGTATATTAAAGATTGTTTTCTACAATAAGTAATGTTGTTTTTTTACAGTTATTTCTATACATGTATTCTGTTTTGAGGTCTCTGAACATATAATCTCAGTGTTAAATGTATAATGAATCCCCAGTTTCCTTTGCCTATGAAATGCAAATAGAAACTTGGTTAGATTATATTTTCATACAGCCATTTTATCTCTCTCTTTAAATTTACATTCTGAAGGCCATAGCAACAATTTAAGATGGGAAAACAATTAATTTTATATACATTTTACTACTTCTCATTCTGATCATTTACCTATCTCTCTTACTTAAGGTTTAATTTAAAATTAGAATATAGTTAAAGCCTGAACATTTATTCCATTAAGAAAAGAATTAATTGTTAGTGGAGTTAATCAATAGAAATTAAAATAAAGTACAGCCAGGACAATGTTTGTGTCAATTGCAAAATCTGTCACTAACAATATCTATGTCACTAACATTATCAATGTCATTAACAATATCTATGTCACTAACATTATCAATGTCATTAACAATATCTATCACTAACAATGTCTATGTCACTAACAATATCTATGTCAGTAACATTATCAGTGTCATTAACAATATATATCACTAACATTATTAATGTCATTAACAATATCTATCACTACAATATCTACAATATCAATGTCACTAACATTATCAATGTCATTAACAATATCTATCACAACAACATCTATGTCACTAACATTATCAGTGTCATTAACAATATCTATCACTAACACTATGTTGTGAACAATATGTGTGTTACTAAAAATTAACAGTATTTGAGTCATATATACAATATCTGTGTTGTTAACATTATTGATATCACTAACAATATCTGTGTTGCTAACAATATTTGTGTCACTAACAATACATACAATATCTATTTCATTAACATTATCAATGTCATTAACAGTATCTATCACTAGCGATATCTATGTCACTAACATTAACAATTTCATTAACAATATCTATGTTACTAAAAATATACGTGTTACTAACATCTGTGTCTCTAAAAATATCCGTGTCACTAACAGTATCTATGTCACTAAAAATATTTGTGTCACTAAAAATATCTGTCACTAACAAAATCTATGTCACTAACACAATATCTGTGTCATTAACAATATCTATGTCACTAACAGCATCTGTGTCACTAACAATATCTATGTTGCTAATAATATCTGTGTCACTAACAATTTCTATGTTGCTAACAATATCCTTGTCACTAACAATATCTATGTTGCTAACAATATCCTTGTCGCTAACACTCTTCACAATATGTCACATGCTTGACGCAGCCACAGCTGTCGAGCTGTGAGAGAGATGTACACACAACACTTTATTTACATGAGAGACCTTTCATTTTCTGGCGACACAGCCAAGTTGGACCGCAATACCTCTCTTCATCACTATGTGGCTCTCAAAGACAACGTAAAGACAACTCTTCATGTTGACTACGAGACTACCCCCTCACACTCACTTCTAATGTGCCATATATCCTGAAAGCACTGGCCAACAAACAAACCCCTTGCTGGCCACATTGGCTCTAGGCTAAAACTCATTATAATGATCTGAACTGTGTTTTCCTAATTTCGTTTATATATAATTTACTCCTAAACTACTTAGAGTTATATAATGTTTATAAATCTAAAGAAACTACATTAATTACTCTTTATACACAACTCTTTTTCGAAATATAAAGTACAAAAAAAAATAAATAACTATGATCAGGTGAAAGGGTGAAACCATGCTCACACACATAAATCATATAATCCACTAAGAAAATAATATAAACTAACATACAAAAATATATAAATACAAACAAAAAATTATTTCCTATCTAAATACTTAAATGTCTACTTTAATTAATAACTGCCTAAAACATTGTACAACGATAAAATCACGTACTCTAAATACAGCACTACACATTAGCACTGACATGTTTACTCAGTACAGTGCCATGCTATTTAAAACAAAACGAGTGCTGACCTAATTTTGTCTCTACAGTGAAACAAAACAAAAAGCCCTGTACACACGTACACTCACATTCCACATATAGATTAAAGACGGATTTGTCTTCTCCATTAATAAGACGTTTTCCACCTATGGAAATATTGTGTGACGGATAAATGTTTGTCTTTAATGTGGTGGAAGAGAAATAACCTTTACAGCGCCTGAATATCCGTCAAGTGACTCCAACGAGTGGTGTCTGTTGAGGAATTATTAATAACATAAATAAAGATTCTCATCACTTGTAATTATTTATGGACGATTAATTAATTAATAGTAATCATGACCATTAACTAAGTGGCGTTGGCATCACACATTGTTACTATGCATTCTTACATAGTGCATTGTTAATATGATATTGTTACACAGTGTTTGTTAACTATGTCATTATTATACAGTGCAATGTTATTATGTTATCGTCACTATGTCATTGTTAACAATAACAGAACAAAATACTAAATACATAAATTATTTATGTGGACAGTGGAAGGAATACGTCGTTATTTCTGCTCTGTCGTCGTTAACAATAAAATGGGACAAAGTATCTTAAATACATAAATTGCATTTTATTCATTAACGTTGCTTATAAACTTTTGTTTTTCTTAATATAATTGCCATAGTGTCCATCCATAGTTCTCATTTTTTAATCGATGTTTCATGTCATTCGTCAGTCCAATTGACCAAGCGTCCAGCCAGCAACTAACAAAATAACAGTAAACTAATTCATTATCTAATTAACTGCCTAAATACGTGCGTGACAATCTTAAGCAAATGCTTGAAAGGATAAAACTCACGCTCATGTAAAGCACATAAATAATTATGTTTCATTAAACTTATTTACAAACTCTTCTATTTAACTTTTAAGTCCAATATACCAATAATTTATGTTCTGGAACTACACACATCGCTTTCATCCGGCTGTAGCGCTGGGATATCTTGTACTTACCGCAGCAGCAGTATACAGAGATGAGAACGATGACAATAAACGCGATAATACAAAAGATGCTGATGAGGACGATAGCAACCGTTGAAAGACCGGTGCTTTCCGATGAAGCTCCAGTGGCTTATAAAAGCGGAATGAAAAGAAAAGTTAACAGTATAATATTGATTTATCGACTAACTGACTCACTGATATAGCTAGTTGAATGATACAGTAAACTCTATACTGATTTTAAAATGTGAGACAGTAGTTTATTAGCGATGTTAATGCTTAATAAAGAGGAAATAAAGGATGCAAAAGTAGCACAACCTATAAATTCACTTTGACCCCGAACACGACAAACGCATTGTAACGTTTTCACTTGGAGTCTTACAGGAACGTCTTATAGAAAACTAGGAAAGCAGTAGAGGTTTTAGCACTACTTTACTCATTGTAACGTTTTCATTGGAGTCTTACAGGAACGTCTTATAGAAAACTAGGAAAGAGGTAGAGGTTTTAGCACTACTTTACTCATTGTAACGTTTTCACTTGGAGTCTTACAGGAACGTCTTATAGAAAACAAGGAAAGCAGTAGAGGTTTTAGCACTACTTTACTCATTGTAACGTTTTCACTTGGAGTCTTACAGGAAAGTCTTATAGAAAACTAGGAAAGCAGTAGAGGTTTTAGCACTACTTTACTCATTGTAACGTTTTCACTTGGAGTCTTACAGGAAAGTCTTATAGAAAACTAGGAAAGCAGTAGAGGTTTTAGCACTACTTTACTCATTGTAACGTTTTCACTTGGAGTCTTACAGGAAAGTCTTATAGAAAACAAGGAAAGCAGTAGAGGTTTTAGCACTACTTTACTTCTACTACTACTAATTTATTAGCGCTTTACACTCTGACCTCGGTGTGTTACGTAATGAAAGCACATAGATAACAATCCCGACCTAGAGCGAAACAAATTCTACCACAGGAGTGGAACCCATAACCTTCAACATGACAGTTAATGGCCTATAGTACTCAGCCACCTGCATCGCTCAGAAGATTTTAACTACTCTAATTATAATTACATAACGTTATATATAATCATTCTGTATAAATTTGTCCAGAAATTTTATTTCAGAAGCGAAGGTGGGTGGGTATATTAATCAAAATAACGAACCTTTAAAAACTGCCCAAACAAACAAACAGTAGTAGTTAACAACTAAATGACTTACTGATGAAATCCAAAAGGATCCAATTAATTTCTTTAAATTCTATAATGTTTGGCAAACATGAAATTCGCATCCTTAACACTGCAGCAGAACATGACTAGTTGACTACATACCAGTGTAACATTTACATTGAAACAAACTGTATTAAAATCTAAAGTTTTGCTAGAAATACCTAAAATAAAAGTGCACTAAAGTACCGAGTGTGACAAAACCTCAAATAAAGTCTATTAAAATCAAGAGTTTAACAAAACCTAAAATAAACATGCATTGTGAACTGCGATTAATGACACTCACATGGAACTTAGATCAATAATTCAAATGGAAATGAGATTAATGACATTCACGTGGAATGTCGTTCTTGTTGGTAACGTAGATGACAACAGGAGGGTCGATGTGCCCCTGGGTGTTACTGGCCACGTAAATGTAACTGCCCAACATCGTGTCGTTTTTTATCGTGATAGTGAATGTTTTACTTCCGGTGCCCACGACCAGCTCGTTATGATACCAGGTATAGTTATTGGGTGCAAGGTTCAAATCTGTTTCGCACGTCAGTTGTATGGTTTGACCAATGGCCGCAGTCTCATTTGTAAGATTGGACGCTGGTCTGGGTTTGTCTTCAGATTGAAAGGTCAGACACAAAACGAGAATGGAATATTGTTTGAGGTGAGTGGGTGGGTTGAAATATCAGACACAAAGCGAGAATGGAATATTGCTTGAGGTTAGGCGATAGTAGTCTTGGAATGCCATATTATAAAGACAGAAAAGTACACGCGAAAAGCAAGTAGTGCACAATCGGTTATAACACCTATACACGTGTTTAATATTGACAATGGAGTTCTGAAATACACACTTGTGAAATACTGCAAATGAACATATGACGAAAATATGCAACTGAAATAACCTATATGTGCGTTTTAACGAAAATACATTTGTATGTGGTAATGAGGAAAATACACTCTTGAAATACTATATTTGCGGTTAAGACAAAACTTTACACGTCAAAAACTACATATTCATTTGTGACGAAAATACTGAGAGGAAATTCTTCAGGACACAAAAAAATGTACATACCGGAAATTATCATATGGTTATGATAAAATTACAAACATGAATTACAGGCATGAGATAAGAATGAGACCAAGAGAGATGAAATAGTAGATGATAAGAGGTAGTGACATTAATACAAGCTTGAAACACTGATTATGGACAAGATGGAACACAGATCAAACTTTGTAGAAAAAAAAACTAAATATAGTCTTGAAATAATAGATGAAATACTATTTAAGGATACGAAAAGCAGACATAAAATAAAGTACATAGAGAACATCGAAAATCACACTTATAAAACAAGAAGAAAAACTAGTCTTGAATTTGCTTCTAAATATAGCTCAGTCAAGTTATAGCATATATGGTGAAGCTCCTAATTAAAACTGGTTACAGACAACACAAAGCCACAAATAACATAAAGCCACAGATAAGAAATACTGTACATTAACTATAATTTAGACATGTAAAACTTGTTGCAGAAAACACAGAGCCACAGACACGAAATACTGTACATTGACTATAATTTAGAAATGTAAACTGGTTACAGAAAACACAAAGATACATGACATATATAGTCCATGTACAATACTGTACATGGACTATAATGCAGACATTAAATATGGACAGACCCCCAATGAAATGATTCAAGAGTGCAGTTTTGCAGCCTGCTAAAATTGCCATGAAACCACCACCAGTGAACGTTACTTACGGGTGTGTTCAATTATTTATTTATTCACTCGTGGGTCAATACTTCTCCAAGCATAAAACAGCATTTACTCACTCATATATCACACCTTTACTGCTTAAACAGTACTTCTTGCTCACTCACACACAACTCTCTCCGAGCTCAAAATATTATTCGCTCATTAACTGTCCTGGTTTAGTGGTAGGAGAGTGGAGTGTTTCAAACTAAGTCAGTAAAGAACGACAAAAATAGAAAAATTGGAGTAAATGACAAAAATCATTAAAGAAAAGCAACGCGATATCTCAGCTAACTCACACTGCAACAAAACTGAACACACTATTTGTTCTCATATTGCAATAAGACTGATCGCAACATTTGTACTTATATTACAACACGACTAATACAATATTTGTACTCATATTGCAATAAGACTGAACGCAACATTTGTACTTATTACAACAAGACTAAACAAAATAGTTGTACTCATAACAAGACTGAACTCAGATCAAACAAGTAACTCACATTGTAACAAGACTGAACTCAAATTAAACAGGTAACTCACATTGCAACAAAACTGAACTCAAACGTAACTCACGTTGCAACAAGGCTGAACTCAAATGAAACAGGTAACTCACATTGCAACAAGATTGAACTCAAATCAAACAGGTAACTCATATTGCAACAAAACTTAACTCAGATCAAACAGGTAACTCACATAGCAACAAAACTGAACTCACACCAAACAGGTAACTCACATTGCACCGACACAGTCATGGTCTTTTCCGCCGAGCCTCTAGTATTCTGTGCCTCACATTTAAACACCGTATTGTCAGCTGATGTCGCGCTCGTGATATTGAGAACAGCACCGTCTGATTTAAAGACAGCACTTCGGTACCAGCGGTATTGAGGAGGAGGTAATCCCGTAGCACTGCACGTTAAAACGATGCTTTCCCCTTCTTTATAGCCCCCTGTCGTCAGCCCCTGTATCATAAGATCGCTTGGAGGATCTGCGACAACACTTCAAATTAGTTAAGTTTTTTTTTTGACGGATTTAGGACAGTTTTATTGTGCTGGATCCAAAAATTACATCGGTGTTGTTCAATCTGGGTCAACTATTTTATCTATTGCCACATGATGGTTTTTTGTTGTTTTTTTTGTTTTCTACATGTAATGGTATTTTCTATTTATATGATGTAAACTTTTTTTCGTATTTCTTTAATTTGTTTATACATAATTATGAAGAGTTTACATAAGCTTATAAGACTTTACAACAGCTATATAATTATGAAGAGTTTACGTAAGCTAATTTTATCTTCTTTAGGTAATAAAATGGAATCGGCCAGAAAACATTGCAAAAATAAACCTGATATATTTTGCTACATCTGCGGCGAATACACAGTTGTAACAGGTTTTATAAAGCGTGCTTTACCATGTTTATTTTAGTATAAAACAGGGGTGCACAAACTCCGGCCCGCGGGCCAGATCCGGCCCGCGAAGAGTTGCCGAGTGGACCGCCATGTCAAACGAAAAAGTCAAATGTTTACTCATACACTGAGTGATTTGAAACAAAGCAGCACCTCCTGACCCATTTTTCCAGGCGCTCCGTGCAGATGATATCTGCCCGCTGACATAACACTCACAGAGGCAAGAGAAAAAGGCTATACCAAGATGGGCAGCAAACCCCACACATAGTTGCTTGCCCCTTCCTGTGATGTGGTTGGTCAGTAGCTGTTAAGCCTTAGTGTCCGATCTACCACATTCTGTTATTTATTTTGATTATATTTTTGTGACAAAATGGCAACTAATCGTAAAAGAAAAGTTGACAAAGAAAACCAGCAGTTTAATGATGACTGGATAATGCACTTGTCCACACCAGCATACTTGGCAGCACATACTGCTGCAAACAGGCTTTCTCATAGATGAAACTGAACCAAAGCAACATTTGCGGTCAGCTGACTGATGATAATCTGGAAGCAATTTTGCATCTTTCAACATCAAACATCAAGCTGGACATTTTGAAGCTTGCAGATGACATGCAGCACTATCCATCACACTGACTTTGTGAATGTTGACATATCATAACATTTTTAGAATGCGTCTTAGTATACAACTTCTTTGCCATAATTATAGTCTTAATCATCATTTGTGTGTTCTTAGATGTGATGTCCGTCTTGTATGGAACGATTTTGATCTTCACTTTTTTTTGGCCCCCGATGTTTTCAATAAGTCAGATTGTGGCCCCCGACTCAAAAAGTTTGTGCACCACTGGTATAAAACTTGGTGACCAGGATAAAGTTTGGGCGCCACACATGGTAAGCAAGATGTGCACCGAGTATCTGCGTCGTTGGACCAAGGGTAAGAAGAGTTGTCACTATTGACGTGACTGGGATTAACAGGAAAAAATGGAGCAGTCTTAAGTATCCCGATCTTGAATCAGCACGTCGTCCAGTAGCTCATTGTGATGAAATTCCAGTACCTTTCCGAGGAGAACTTACCGACATTAGAGAAGAAGATTTCTCTAGTGTTGAAGAATATGAAGAAGAGGAATTAGTTGTTCTTGATGAGATGTTCCAAATCCTTTTTCACGAAAGGAGCTAAATGATGTAGTTCGCGATCTCAGCTTGTCAAAGTCATCTGCTGAACTGTTGGCATCCAAATTGAGGGGGGAAAAACGTCCTTTCTGACAGTGTTCGCATCACCTTCTACCTCAACAGACATCAAGAGTATCTCAGTTTTTTCTCTATACAGAAGGATCTGGTGTAGTGTACAGATATTGCGCAGCTTCTGCACAAGCTTGGAATGCCACAGTATAAACCTGAAGATTGGAGATTGCTCATTGACAGCAGCAAGCGATCACTGAAATGTGTTCTGCTACACAATGGTAACCAGTTTGCCTCTGTACCTCTAGTTCACTCGACTACACTGAAGGTGAAGTATGAAGCGGTGAAGTACGTGCTGGAGAAAAATTCATTATGATCAGCTTGTATAGTTACTTTGTGTTGACCTGAAGATGGTAAACTTTTTGTTGGGACAACAGTCTGGGTTCACCAAGTACCCGTGCTTTCTGTGCATTTGGGATAGTATGGACAAAGCACAGCATTACACGAAGCAGGATTGGCCTGTACGGGAAGAACTGCAAAGCAAAAAACCTCATCCAACCCTCTGGTGGACAGAGACAAGATAATTTTCCCACCGCTGCACATTAAGCTTGGCTTAATCAAACAGTTCACCAAAGCTCTGGACAAGGATGGTGGCTGTTTCGCGTACTTCTGCCATACTTTCCGAGGGTTGACCATTGAGATGTTGAAAGCTGGCATTTTTGATGGTCCGCAACTACGTAAGGCGTAAGCTAATCATAGATCCAGAGTTTGAAAACTCGATGAACGATGTGGAACTGGAAGCGTGGAAGGCTTTTGTTCTGGTCGTTAAAAAATTTCTTGTCAACAAGGTCAGGAACTTCTCAGAGCTTGTCGCCAATATGCTGACTGCTTTCATGAACATCAAAATGCATTACTTATTCTCATATGGATCGGTTTCCTAAAAATATGGGATCAATGAGCGACGAGCAAGGGGAGAGATTTCAGGATATGAAAGAGATGGAAACCAGGTCACAGGGACGCTGGGATGCAGTCATGATGGCTGATTACTGTTGGACTCTAAAGTGAGACATCCCTACCGCTGAGCATTCTAGAAGTTCTAAGAGACAGACGTCCATGCCCTGAATTTTGAATAATGATGGCCTAATATCCAATTTATATGTACTTACCTTTATCAATGTGTACTATTCAATGTACACTAATCAACTTTTGTAACATATAATAAATAGAAGAGAAATATTAACAAAAATTGACTACAAATGTTAAAAAAATGTAGTCGATTTAGTTATAAGATCGGATTTTTAAAAATCGAATTTGCAGAAAATATGACCTGATAAAAAACAGATGTCATTTTGAATTTAGGGGTGCAAAATTGTTCTAAATCATTTCAAAAAACTTAGACAACCTACATTTGTGTGTGTGTGTGTGTGTGTGTGTGTGTGTGTGTGTGTGTGTGTGTGTGTGTGTGTGTGACTATTATAATAGAGATCGTTGCACCAGGTATCTGGTGTAATCTACCGTTTATAAAATTTCACAGCAACCACACAATCACGCACACACACAAACGCATGCATATACATCCGCTCAAAAGAGGCAAACACACGCGTACACTCTAATATCATCAGATCCAAATATGGAGCAAATGAAGTCATGTGAGTGTGATAAATAATAATGTACGTGTCATTATTTTAAGAATGTCTTCCACTTCGCCAGTGCCAACCAATACAGATTTCACACACACACACACACACACACACACACACACACACACACACACACACACACACACACACAAATTCATTGGAACACATTAAAAAATATCTAATATAGCAGTAAAAGTTTTAAAAATCTATTTCATAACAATAGACCAACAATTGTGAACTTACATAACAACAGATCATCAACTGTGAACTTACATAATAACAGATCATCAACTGTGAACTTACATAACAATAGGCCATCAACTGTGAACTTACATAACAACAGACCATCAACTGTGAACTTCCATAACAACACAAACGCTGGAAAATCACCAGTAATATTAAGTAAGTTAAGTAAGACTGGTTGAAGAACATAATAAGAAAACAGTACGCCAATTTTTAACTTACCTTTGAACTTATATAGCAAAATAATACGTCAGTATTGAAGTCTAACTTTAAAATCATGTAGCAAGCAGTGTAATGCGTCAGTATTGAAGTCAAAATTAAATTATGTAGCAGTTTAATAAGTCAGTATTGAAGTCAAGTTTAAACTTATTTAGCAAATTAATACGTCAGTATTGAAGTCAAGTTTAAACTTATGTAGCAAATTAATACGTCAGTATTGAAGTCAAGTCAAGTGTAAAATTATGTAATAAAGTAATGCGTCAGTATTGACTCCAAGTCAAGTGTAAAATTATGTAATAAAGTAATTTGTCAATATTCATCTCAAGTTTGAACTTACACAAAATCTGAACGTTGAAACTGGAGGAATTTTTCGGGCCCACGGGGTTTGTCGCCTCCACAATGTAAATCCCCTCGTCACTTGTCTCAAAACTTCTTATCTGCAGACTTGCACTGTCTTTGGTTCCGCCTCCATATTTTGCGGAATTTCCCAGGACGTTTAATTCCAAGAAATTAGTTGTGGAATTACTGCTCCGGAACCACCGAATTGACGTCACATTTGGCTTAGCTGTCACGTAGACGGTGAGGCTGACAGATTGACCCAAAGACCCACTGACTTCCGGGTTGTCAATTCGGAACACAGGAAGATCTAAGGAAAAGAAATGATCAAGCTTCTGCAAGACAGAAATATATATTCAAACGGGTCTGCTTCAGTTTTTTTTTGTTACTTCCGGCTAATCTTTAAGCTCGTTATCATCAACATGCTTATCCTCAACAACATATATTCTTTTACTATTCTCCCAATTGTAAAATTTATATATTTTGAAGTTACTAATAGAACAAAGTTACCAGGATGGGGTGGACTCGGGTGGGGTAAAAGAGGAGTCTTGCTATCATTGATAAACACGTCTTTTTATCATCTTTACCAACTTTGGTTGAAATCTGAAGACAGCTTACTCACGCATATGATAATAATTATGTAGACATCACCATAAACATTACCACATTATAATCGTCATCATTATACTCTTCTATATAATCATTTAGATTTATAATGGCTTTATAAATACCAATACTATTTCAAGTGTAGGATGTGGCTGAAATTAGATATGTGATAAGTAGATATAATAAACTTGCATGCAAACTGACAAATAAAAACTTGTTCTATAGCAGTAAGCCATAATTCAATGAATTGACAGTCTGTACGCTGTGCATACATTTGACAAATCTGCGCAAATGAGTTCTTGTAAGAAACCAGACCGTGACACAACATGATTATATAAAACCTGTACTTGTTTTGACAAAACCAGTTTTAATTTTTTTTTTTTGCTTCTTTCTCTGCTTTGCCCTAGATGTGTCTTTCGTTCGGACAGAGTTTGTCATGATGTCGAGATTCAGCCAAAACTTTTATTTATTTGAACACCACACTTCAAAATGAAGCACTTTCATGCAATTTCATTTTGATATTCAAACATTTTCCTGCAGTTGGCTTGATTGTTTTTTTTAACATCGAACTAGGTTTTGGAAAAGCTGCTAGCGCTTTCAATGGTATTCGAATTGCCAGCAAAACACGTCCTAATATTATTTAAGCCACGAATTGCCAGCAAAACACGTCCTGATATTATTTAAGCCACGAATTGCCAGCAAAACACGTCCTGATTATTTTTATTCTTGTCCTCTTCATGAGAATTAAGAAACTAAACATATTGCTACTGAGTTTTAAGTTAATATTTTGTTTTGTATTCTAACGTTACCTTCCTTTAATACTTGACAGCAATTATTTCTAAAGTTATTTTTATTATTATTCTTTGCTGTCATGACAATGGCGTCATCGTACCTGGATGAAACTGCACCACTCCAAGTCGACATCTGCTATGGAACATGCAGCAAGACAGAAAATGCTGAAACTGACCATTAGACAACTGGAATTCCCACAAGCGTAGTTTCACTTCAAAAGCTGTGATGTGTGAATACATTTCAGGAACGAGAACATCCTTACCTTGCAAATTGACATTGAGGATGTTGAGGTGTGTGGTGATATCCGTGAGAAAGGCCAGAATTCTTTTTCTCAGAGGCAGACATTAAAGCGAGTGGAGGCGTACATTAAACTCTTTGAAGACAGCAACAGTTTTCAAACAGATCAGACACTGAACTTGTCCAAATCATTCTATGAAAAAGTACTTCGTCAACTCAGAGTTAAATGTCCGACTTTCCATATCCACTTTAATTTTTTTAGGATACTGGGGTTGCAGACATGATTGTGCGGATGAGAAATAATGGCAAAGAAATAGCATAAATGCAACAACCAGTTCGGTTGTGATGGCAAAAGACTGAGTTTCAAATTCACATGCGCCTCTGTTTACCTCCAGCCCTCCTTCCCCACGCCCAATAGTCACGGTGAAGGTCAGATCACAACTGAGGCAGAGTACAGATGCTGACATACATGTACTATTGTACATCTATCCTAGGCCTGGGAGAGTTCAAAAGTCGACGAACTATAAAGAGAAGTTAGTGGAATATACACAACCGCAGACATAACACATGATTCTGTGTGAGTAATTCAAACTGTTAAAATTACATGTAGTCTTTAGACTTGGCTGTTTGACAGCGTAAAACAACGCCCATTTGTTTTAGTGAATTTTGCCTTGCGGGCCAAGAGCAATGTTAACTGTGAATAGCTTGGCGGGCCAAACAAAAATGTTTCGCGGGCCAGAGTTTGCCCACCCCTGCGGTATCGTCTAGTGCAGTTTTATCTGGTCCGCGGTCTCAAAAGTTTGCCCGCCCCTGCGATAAGGTTAAGCTAATGACGCCACGTTAAGACTCACACTAGAGTCTAGACTATAAAATAAAGCTAATGACGTCACTTTAAGACACACACTCGACTATAAGGTTAAGCTAATAACGTCACGTTAAGACTCACACTCGACTATAAGAATAGACTAATGACGTCACGTTAAGATTCACACTCGACGATAAGGGTTAAACTAGTTAAATAAATGACATCAGGTTAAGACACATTCGACGATAAGGCTAAACTTATGATGTCACATTAAACACACACACTATATGCTAAGGTTAGACTAATAACGTCACGTTAAGACACACTCGACGATAAGGTTAAACTAGTGACGTCAAGTTAAAGACTCACACTCGACGATAAGATTCACGCTGCGGCTTTCAGCTGGGCCAATGTTGTTCGTGACCTTACACTTGTACATCCCGACATCCGTACTACGAAGGTCAAGGATTGTGAGGGCGGGTTTTGTAAGGTTACCGCCGCCATACTTGTTGAGAGGTAAGCTGACGTTGATAACGTTATTGTCCCGTAGCCACGTGACCGCTGTCACAGGAGGAACAGCAGTGAAATTGCATGGAATGGTAACAGACTCCTGTTCATGACGAGTGATATTGGAATTTCCGCTGTCAACTCTTGGCAAGTCTACAAGAACCAAACTCAAAGCATATCACATTGAGACATTTCTAGTAATCGAAATAAATCATTGTGTTCGATACATATTTAGTACTGATAATTTTAAACGCAGGTGTTTACTTCAAATATGTTATTGCATGTGAAAAACAAAAAGAAAAATTAATCGGCATGGACAGCTATTCAAAATATCCATCCACCAGCTCAGGTTTATTGCCACATTCTTTCTAAATACGTCATCAGTGGACCAAGCACTAGACATAATTAGTTAAAAGACGCAATGATCGTGTTTAGTATTTAAATTTTTATTTAAACTTAAAATAAACTTGTCATATCACCCAAATAAAGAGACAAAATAGTGTTTTCTGGTTGATTTTCTTATTTAAACTTCGAGTATACTTGTCATATCACCCAAACAGAGAGACACCCAGTTCCCAGTTTATTCTTGCAAGGCCACTACACTTCTCATCGATTGAACTTTCACATAGAAACTCAGTAAATGAAAGGGAGGTAATAAATATCTTAAGGAATGACCGACAACACATATAAAGTACTAAATACAATGAGGCATTAAAAATATATACAAATAGGTGTGAAAGATAATTAATGACCGACAACACATATCAAGTACTAAATACAATGAGGCATTAAAAATATATACAAATAGGTGTGAAAGATAATTAATGACCGACAACACATATCAAGTACTAAATACAATGATGCATTAAAAATATATACAAATAGGTGTGAAAGATAATTAATGACCGACAACACATATCAAGTACTAAATACAATGATGCATTAAAAATATATACAAAGAGGTGTGAAAGATAATTAATGACCGACAACACATATCAAGTACTAAATACAATGATGCATTAAAAATATATACAAATAGGTGTGAAAGATAATTAATGACCGACAACACATATCAAGTACTAAATACAATGAGGCATTAAAAATATATACAAATAGGTGTGAAAGATAATTAATGACCGACAACACATATCAAGTACTAAATACAATGAGGCATTAAAAATATATACAAATAGGTGTGAAAGATAATTAATGACCGACAACACATATCAAGTACTAAATACAATGAGGCATTAAAAATATATACAAATAGGTGTGAAAGATAATTAATGACCGACAACACATATCAAGTACTAAATACAATGAGGCATTAAAAATATATACAAATAGGTGTGAAAGATAATTAATGACCGACAACACATATAATGTACTAAATACAATGAGGCATTAAAAATATATACAAATAGGTGTGAAAGATAATTAATGACCGACAACACATATAATGTACTAAATACAATGAGGCATCAAAATATATACAAATAGGTGTGAAAGATAATTAATGACCGACAACACATATCAAGTACTAAATACAATGAGGCATTAAAAATATATACAAATAGGTGTGAAAGATAATTAATGACCGACAACACATATAAAGTACTAAATACAATGAGGCATTAAAAATATATACAAATAGGTGTGAAAGATAATTAATGACCGACAACACATATCAAGTACTAAATACAATGAAGCATTAAAAAATATATACAAATAGGTGTGAAAGATAATTAATGACCGACAACACATATAATGTACTAAATACAATGAAGCATTAAAAATATATACAAATAGGTGTGAAAGATAATTAATGACCGACAACACATATAATGTACTAAATACAATGAGGCATTAAAAATATATACAAATAGGTGTGAAAGATAATTAATGACCGACAACACATATCAAGTACTAAATACAATGAGGCATTAAAAATATATACAAATAGGTGTGAAAGATAATTAATGACCGACAACACATATAATGTACTAAATACAATGAGGCATTAAAAATATATACAAATAGGTGTGAAAGATAATTAATGACCGACAACACATATCAAGTACTAAATACAATGAGGCATTAAAAATATATACAAATAGGTGTGAAAGATAATTAATGACCGACAACACATATCAAGTACTAAATACAATGAAGCATCAAAATATATACAAATAGGTGTGAAAGATAAGTTGCACAAAACAATGTTAGCATTCGTCCACAAAATAAAGTTACGAAAAAGATATTAATTTAATTCGGCCAAAATAAACACAGGCAGTATTAGAATACAATTCATGCTTTTCCAACACACGATTTTAATATAAGCAAAATGCGACATGAGGGGGGGGGGGGGGGGTATATTTAGGACCTCACTCAAGATCTCTGAATGTCTGTAGTAGTCATTCTAATATGCAGTCAAAGAATCTTGGCTAAAATTTAAAAATACTGCCTGAAAACATATTTTCTCCTTTTATATTTTATCTTGGACGATACACTCTTCACCCTATAGGCCTACTCCAATTTCCACATTCACCCCGATAACAAACTGCTGTCACAATTTTAAAAATTATTTTGATGTGGCAACAGTTCGCAATACTTCTTACAGTCTTAATAGTCTGGCATTAGCAAACATTGAGCTGTCAGCATAATTGTTCAGGGTAAAAGTATCATGTGTCCAATAATTTTGTGTTACTACACATGACCTAGAAACCTTAGGAAGCATGCTTCAAGCTATAAATAGCAACAGAACTAAGCTATGCAGAATGCACTAGTGACTAGCGAGCCACAACTGTTGATCATTTGAGAGAGAAAAAAACACAAAACAAAAATCTCTAAAATTCTCTTCCAAGATAATTTATATCACAACACATTGAAGTAATTACGTGTCATTATTAAATTGAAATTGTTTTATCGTGTACTCACAAAACACTTGCACTCCTACGTCATCACCCTCGCCACGTCCCAAGTCGTTGTCTGCTCCACACCGGTACAAGCCGGCGTCTGATGAGACGAGGGTCATGATAGTGAGAGAGGGATTGACAACCATGCCCCCAGAATATTTATTAAGTACAGGATATGTGGTATTAATAAACGATTTTGTTCTGAAACCAGAAAGCGATCAAGTTTAGTTACAGGCAACACTGTGTGTGTGTGTGTGTGTGTGTGTGTGTGTGTGTGTGTGTGTTTATGTGTGATGCATTTCTAATTATAGACGTTCCCATGTCTAATATTTCCAGACTTCCTGGAATGACCGGATTTTTGCCAGGTACCCGGGAAAATTCGAGTCAGGAATTGTCATTCAGCGAAGAAGACGGGAATTTTCGACTACCCATTCAGTACAGTGACAACAGTTATCCACCCTCACCTCCACTATCTTTCCAAGGGAGAAAACATTCATTAAAGCAATTACCACCCTGAATTTCGTTTACTCCCATTTCTCATACCCCTCCACCCAATTCTCCAGCACCCACTCACCTACTAACTCTACCATTTACAAATCGAAATTGACATAATTAATTTTCACTTTAGCCTGCCTGTACACATCTGTCTTATTAAGCGGATATATTTGATTAGTTTCTTTTAATAAGCCATGTTAAGGGGCGATAATGTGTTTATTAATCATTGCTTGGCAGTGTCTGCGCCAGGACTCGATAAATGTCCTTTGTGTTTTCCTTGATTGTTAGATATGTTTTGCGGACTCGGTTAATTTGGTTTATATTTGCATTTTAAATAAATAAGAATAAAACTTTTTTGTGGATGGCAAAGTGTGCGCGTCAAATAAATGACATACAATTGTAATAAAATACAGATACTTTCACACACGCCCTTTCACACATGCAGTAAAACACGCTCACACAGACGTACTCGTGAGTGAATTAGGGGCTGTGATGAAATGCCTACAAGTCTTGCAAACGCTATTTCTTTCCAAGGAAAAGAAACATAATGCAATTTTTGATATGTTCAAGAATAGTTTGTATACCAACAGAATTGTGAATTTACCTGGTGGAGTTATCAATTCGCCACCAGGTCACTGCAGTAAATGAAGGAACAGAGTCTATGAAACAAACCAAGGTCAAATCCGTTCCAAGGATGCCAGTAAAGATGGAATTGTTGTACGTCACAACAGGTAGATCTAAAATATTGAAACATTACACACAAAAAGAGCAGTTAGTGGAAACAACTGATCCGCTGGACAACTGATGGACGGATGGACATAAGGAGAGATAGAATACAGTAGAATGATTGATTGGCAAATAGATAAATGGACAGGATGGTAGGTTGGTGCACAGAGAGACAAACAAGCATACAAGCAGACAGATAGGTAGGTAGGTACATAGATAGATAGATAGATAGATAGATAGATAGATAGATAGATAGATAGATAGATAGATAGATAGATAGATAGATAGATAGATAGATAGATAGATAGATAGATAGATAGATAGAGAGGTAAAGAGACAGTTGAAATAAATACATGCACTTACATCTAACAGTAACGTTAATAAGAGAACCGTTGGTCGATCCGATCAAGTTTGATGCACTACATACATAAACTCCCGTGTCCTCCTTGCCAACAGAAAGGATCGTTAATGATGGTGTAGTAACGCTACCATTGAGGTATCGACCAGATGATACGTTCAACATGGCGCCATTTTTGTACCACGTGACGGAAGTGACTGCAGGCAGCGCAGAAGCTTGGCAGTCAATTGTTTCTCTAGTAGAATTGTTTACAATATAAATGACCTTGTTGACAGTCACGATAGGAAGGTCTGTAATTTCCAAAATTAACAAGCATAGTTTACATAATATAACAAAATTTCTGTTTAGTATTTATTTCGATAAATTTTCAACAGTTCAGTTAATGTTAACTTAGTTAATTGCTGATGAATTATTATTATTAGTTAGGTGGTTGATTATCACTTCTAAATGTTATATTCATTGGGTTAGAATTCAGCATTTGTTCTTTTATCAATGTTAAGACTTTTCTCTTTTTTTCTTTCTTCTTTCTTTTTATTTAACTCTCTCGCGCGCTTTCTTGCTCTCTCTTTCATTGTATATGTAGATATTAATCATTATTATTAATCTGATCAATAAATCGAACATTAACAAATAAAGTTTCTCTGATGGCTATGTAACTATAGATGCTGTAACGTGTGTCTCTTTCAGTCCACGCGCACACCGCAGCAATAAGGTACATATACGGTCACAAAATGATATACGGTCACAAAACCACCACACATCAGAGATTCACAGACATATACCTAGATGCCAGTCACACTCAGTCACACCTTGTCAGGTGTAGCCAAATGATAGAATAAACAGATGCGTCTAAAATAGGAACTGGTGGCATTTAATATGTAACAAACGTTGGGGTTATGGCCCTTGATTGCATTAAAGATATTAAAATAAACGTTAGTGGTTGAAACCCTTGACTACATAAAAATATTAAAGAAAAGTGTGTGTTGTGGGGTGGGGGGAGTTGACCCTTGACTGCATTAAAGATGCTAAACAAAAGTAAAGGTTGTGGCCCTTAGTTGCATTAAAGATATTAAAACTAAAACAATGTTACTCTTGAGACAGCAGACATACAAAGTTTACGTGTATAGTGCTAAAACAAATCTAAAGTGCAATGAAAGTTCACTCGATAAAAAAGCACAAGTTGAAGAGAGTCAGTCTAGGACACTCTATCTGTTTCCTTCTGGAGTAGGATTTTAGAACAACAGTAGTCTTGCAGAGGTTGCTGACTTAGGACAGCATTGTCTCAGATGAGGTACAATGGTAGCCAATGATAATAATAGCACAGGTCTGGAATAACAATGGTCGGGTCTCACATGATTAAAATGGTTGCTAATGATAATAATAACACCTATCCGGAATAACAATGGTCGGGTCTCACACGATTACAATGGTTGCCAATGATAATAATAGACCAGAAATACAATGGCTTAGTCTTAGATAAAGATGCATGATAGCCAATAATAATAATAATAATAATAATAATAGCAAAATCTGGAAATAACAACGCCCAAGTCTCAAATGAAGTATAATGGTTGTCAATAATAATAATGGCAGAGATCTGGAATAAGAAGTAATGTGCATGTGAAAATCTATCAACCCTTTCTCAAGGTATTTGAGTTAAGATGTTACAGCGACCCAAAGCTACAAACGGTCCAACAGCGCTATTTTAAACTGTTCATCGAGACTGCTCACAACATCGAAGTGTTTACAAAAACGTCACAAAGGGACGACAATTAAAACAAACTCAAAACGATTCATGAAATAACAAAACTGATATAGTGTGTAAATTACAGTGTCTTGTACAGGATACATAAAGTCTAATGGTTAAATTATACTTCAACTTTCATGGCTTTGAAATAGTTGTTTAATTAAATTACATTCACTCAGTGTTTCCCAGAGGTGCGCCGCGGCTAACTCATGGGTGGGGGACGGGGGTGGCGTGTGGGATACTCCAAACGTTCGCAGATGTTAACATGTTTTTCTGACCTTGGCACAGTACAAAAAATCCTAATAATATAAGGGCGCCGTGAACCGATAAAGTTTGTGAACCACTGCATTAACTAGCCCATACACTTCATGTAGACACTGAAGATCTGATACTGTCTGTGTGAGGTGATCTAGAAGGAACTTAAATGCTTACCAAACTAGAACGCGTTTATGTATATATTCAAATAAATTACTCGCCCACCAATCTAGGTTTATGTGTAAATTATTGCCCACCAATCCAGGTTTATGTGTAAATTATTGCCCACCAATCTAGGTTTATGTGTAAATTATTGCCCACCAATCTAGGTTTATGTGTAAATTATTGCCCACCAATCTAGGTTTATGTGTAAATTATTGCCCACCAATCTAGGTTTATGTGTAAATTATTGCCCACCAATTTAGTTTTATGTGTAAATTATTGCCCACCAATCTAGGTTTATGTGTAAATTATTGCCCACCAATCTAGGTTTATGTGTAAATTACTCGCGCACAAATCTAGGTTTATGTGTAAATTACTCGCCCACCAATCTAGGTTTATGTGTAAATTATTGCCCAACAATCCAAGGTTAAGTGTAAATTACTCGCCCACCAATGCACATTTATGTGTAAATTACTGCTCAACAATCCAAGTTTACCTGTAAAGTGACCTTTACTATATATTATCATTAAAATTCAATGATTAAATTTTTTATTCATGTATTCTTATTTATAAATAACAAGGTAATCATAGATATGCAACTTATCACTTCATGACTTTTTATGATATTTAATTCCATTGTAAATTATGCTGATTCATTTTATAACATTTGATTATTTATAAATCATTCTGGAATGTTGAAGATGTAGTATATTTAAATTCGATTTTCCTAAACAGACAAATGAGTGTTGTGTATACTTGTAGCAGATGTATGCATACTGATGTTACCTCTGTCACAGATCTGAGAAGGAAATAAGTCGCTTTGATCAGGATCACTAAGGATTTATCCTGCTAGGGGGTGGGGGTGGAGAAAATACATTTTAAATCTTGTACAGCCATAGATTGGCAAATTTTAATTTGTGTACATTGATCAGCCATTGACTGGTGCATTTTTAACTTTGTACAGCCGTGGACTGACATATTTTAAACTTTGTACAGCCGTACTCTAAGTTCGATAACACGAACAGAGTAAATAACTCATAACAGTCACAAGCAAATAATTCTTCAGTTAATCTGCTGCTTGAACACGTTAGTTAGTGGAGATTTAAGTGTGTCACTG
This sequence comes from Sinotaia quadrata, assembly GCA_028829895.1. Lineage (NCBI taxonomy): Eukaryota > Metazoa > Mollusca > Gastropoda > Architaenioglossa > Viviparidae > Sinotaia > Sinotaia quadrata. The sequence goes on from CM054179.1 coordinate 49,388,273, forward strand.
TGTGACGTGAAATAGAGAACTTACAGGTGACGTTGATGGAGATGTAGGTAATGTCTCGTGTGGAGGACGTATCATGCACGTAAACACACCTAAGATCAAACGAAGGGTTCCCAGCAGGTACCCGTAATGTCAGTACGGCGGTTACTTTGTGTCTATAATAATAATAATAATAATAATAATAATAATAATAATAATAATAATAATAATAATAAGTCTTGTACGAAACAGGAAATAAAGTTTTACTATTATAGTTGACTGATAAAACACTGCATAATACGGCATCTGCACATCTTGAACACGTGTATTACTCAAAAGGGAGGTAAGCACTTACATTTTGTAGGTAGACAAGTATCACTCAAAGGGAAGCAAGTACTTATATTTATAGCTAGACAAGTATCACTCAGAAGGAGGTAAGCACTTACATTTTGTAGGTAGACAAATATCACTCAAGGGGAGGTAAGCACTTAACGGTATACTTATAGCAGGAAGAGACTCACTCAAAGGGAGGCAAGAACTTACATTTATATCAGGATAAATATCACTCGAAGAGAGGTAAGCACTTACATTTCTAGAGTATTGAGACTAATTCAAGGGAGATAAGCACTTATACATTTATACCAGGACAAGTATCAAGTATACCCGGACAACACTCAAAGGGAGGTAAGCACTTATATTTATAGCAGGATGAGACACTCCAAGGGAGTTGAGCACTTACATTTCTAGTTGGTTTATGTCAGTATAAACATTTGCAGAAAGAACGTTGTTGGTCATGATGCGTGAGCCGTTCCCGAACTGCCAAAATACATTCGGGTCTTTGGTACTTCCGCCATCAACTACGCATGTCCAGCTGCTGTTCCGATCACCAATCACTTCTGTAGGTCCGGTTACGATTGGTTTATTGGGCGGTTCTAAAACACATGCATACATGCGTGTATAGTCACGTGGTGAAGAAATGAAAAATATAGAAAACTCGATTATCGACATTTAACTATGTCAGTAATATAAATAATAATAATTATTACTATTAATAGTAGCATTAATTAAATGTAATTATTTTTTAATTGCATATCTTTGCCGAGTGCAAAATTTCAAAATTCTTGAATAGCTTTTCAACCAGCCCCCAAAGTCCAATTTACGTTATCGATTTACAAAAATAGTAATATACTTCAGAAGTGAGGAGTGAAAGGTTAAAATAGGTTAAAAAGAAGAATGGTTAAAAAGAAGAAAAGATCTGATATGCATAAGACAGATAGATAGATTTTTCTGCTGAATTAAAAAGACAATATACTGATAGAGCTAATGAAGAACTTTCGTGTTAATTCAATTACTTCTGCTCTTACTGAAAGTGATTTCTACTGTATCGTTAACCCAAGGGCGTAACCTGCCTCCCTCTGTGGGTTGCCACTTAATAGATTATGAGATTTCTAGAAGTTCCTATCACCTCAGGCATGTAAATGAAAAACTATTTACCTCGAGTGAACTTAAGTTCAAACTACTCCATTTGTCCTGACTGCTAAATTCTCGAACACTTGGTACATGTAATTACAAGTAATACATTCTAATAAAAATATTTCACACTGAATTGCTGAACAAAATATAGAATATTCTAAAACAAGAGTTTCAAAATAACATAATTCGTTTTTCAGATACTTTTGCTCAAAATCAAATAACAATAAAACACCTTCTAAAAATGTGTGGTGATGGGGGATCAATAGCAGTTTTACATCACCACTGGAGCTTGCTTTGATCATTTCATCATCAGATATTCTCTGATCTGGAGTGCCCAGTGAGAACTCACAGCCTCACATTGTGTTTGAGGTGGAGTGCAGGAGGGCTGGTGGAAAGGGGTGAAAAAGGTCGCACCCATTTGTATTATCTTCTAAAACGGTTGTGTTTTAAAATGTATAAAAACTAATAATATAACCTTTAGCATTAGACTATACACATATTTACTAAAACAGTGTCATTAATAAAAGTTACAACTTAGCATTCAAATTACCAGTAAGTCGAAAGGTATTGTAAGCTTGTTAGATACATTCTCAAAATATGCATTTAGAAAGAATGTAGCTTACCAAGACTGGCATGACACTATATCGAAATTATATGTTTGCCTCCTGTTAAAGAAGTCAGGGCAAATTAAGCCTGTTTTAATTAACTAAAGATGTTCTTATTCCTTTCTGATTAACTATTTTCATTTTCATTTGTTTTCCTTTTCCTTCGCTAATGTATTGTTATTGGCCTTGAACTGTGGTGCAATACTTGTTGTCGTGTACAAGGGATATAGGTCATTTGACCATCGCGCGTGAATGGTTGAAAGGTGAAGGGTAGTGGGAAGCAGTTTGCAAAACCAGACGTTTGATGACCATATATAGAGATGTGTTTTCTGCTGATGATGTAGGTTAAGTATGCTGAAGTCGTGGACGTGTGGAACTCTATAAATAAGGGCTGGGACGCATTCAAGGTTTATTCGGGACCGCGCCTAAAATTCCAAGGTAAAACTAATACCACAGATGAAGATTTGTAGCCCACTCTTACTTCAGAGAAAAGGTCAAACATACGGAATTCTCAAACTATTATTGTATTAAGAATGCTGTCGAATAATGATGCATTTCTCATTTGATTTTGTATGAATTATCGCCCTTTCCTCACGACGTTCTGTGGCAATAGAAGTGTAAAGTCAGACTTAACACGTGCTCTGTTACTATAACTATTTGATTTATTTTTTTAGTGGGATGCCATTTTATCTCCACTGGTGGGAAACTAATTGTAAAGACTGTAACCCATGTGATTGGGTTGGGCATTTCCCATTTTATGAAGTATTAATTGTAAAATACGATCGAGGTCGAATTGTAAGTGACACGTATTTCTGTGCCACCCGAAAGAACGTGATTGGCGAATTATTATGGGCCGTACGCTGATTGAAATCATGCTATATTTCAGCGGGATTGAGGTGTGCCATTTTACCTGCTACACACATTGTGTTCTGTTGAGGTGATTTCGGAGAGAGTGCGACAAGTTCTACAGTGTGCCAGTGATGCATTGATTGGTCATGTGTACGACTCTCTCAGGGTGGACTGCTTCGATAATTGTACGCCATTTTAGAGGAACTGTCAAATGACTGTAATCTAATATTTTTGTTTACAATCAGTTAAGAACTTTATGGACAGAATAGGTGGTCTCAGAAGACCATTTGTATATCATTTTACTATTTGATTCATGTATTATTTTGTTGTAAATTATTAAATTTTATCTTCGTTATCTTAATAATTGAACTTGGCTTGATTATTAGAAAACCATAAGAGTTGGTTGGGGCAGGGCAGTATAGATATGACTGATTTTCTTTATGTACAATCAGTCAAAATTAAGATAACTAGTCCAACCCGTACGTTGTACGCGGATTTACCTGCCCCTACACTGAATGCCAGAATTCGATGGTAATTATATTGTAGAGACTGAAGGGTAACTCAGGCATCCAGTTTGTCTTCAATATAGGTGTGATATTAAAATTAATAACTCTAAAACCTCATGTTGAGACGGGTCTTTAAATATTAACTGGAACGTAACACCTCCCTTGGCCTGGCTATCAGAACAAAACCATTTGCGAAAGAAAACTAATTTTATAAAAATAACTCTGGCGAGTCCACAGCCAGACTTTTGTGGCATCATGAAACACCAGTGATGAAAAATAACAAGATACTACTCTGAAACTTTTAATTTATTAGAACTAAATAGATTTATTTACTACGAAATATGTCAGCTGTTTCATTACACATATAAACAGACACTTTGGCTACGTCATTTAGACGGGAAGTGATGTTTTGCATCCCTGATATAGTAGTGGTGTAAAATTAAGTAGACTGTAATCAAATTCACCAGAAGCAGACCAAGACTGAGAACATCGTGAAGATGAAAGGTCTATTGCGGCTTTTGGGGTGAGTGTAAGCGAAACACACACACATACACACACACACACACACACACACACACACACACACACACACACACATACACACACACACACACACATACACATCAAGGCATTGTTGGGCTGGGAAACCATTCTTACTGACTGAAAGAAAACAAAAGAAATAACTGAAAACATTGAGACTAAGCAAGTCAAGAGCTGAGATCCCTTAAATCCCATTAAGATACATACACCCATAACACTCAACACAACAACACAACAACACAACAACACTTGTGACATACTTATGACGTAGAGCACCCATACATCGGTCGTTTCAGTGCCAATAAACATCGCAGTGCATGTGAACGGAACCAGGTTGTCCTTGACATCGACAGTAAAGGTGAGAGTACTAATATAAGTGCTGATCTGACCAGCAGTTCTATTCTGCTCCTTGACGGAAACGACTTTGGTGGCATTAATAGGCCAGGAGAGAGGAAAGGGGGAGTTAGGGTCGACCTGTGCTCCACTGATGATGCTACAAGTCAGCGATTTGTTTTGTCCCACGACGAAATTGCCGGTGCTAGCAATTGTTTGCCCTGTCATGAAATAACAATAATCATTACATAATGTTAAAAGTGCCACTTCATACATAATAACGACATAAATTAGAAATAAATTGTCATTATTTTAATGTAATATGTACCAGGAAAAGTCTCTTACATACCAAAAGACAATGAGCAATATGAAGTGAATAATTGCCTTAAAAATATTTTTTTAAATTTTAAATCTGCAAACAATCCTAAATCTGCTAAATTGACTTCTGCGGTACATCACCATCTAACATTTGTTCACGTTCACGTCCATTAAATGGACCCTTTAATAATGTTAACTATCGTTAGAAACTTAATCATACCCAGAACTTTCGAATGTTCCAGCGTAATGATTGCCTTACCATGTGCAGTCTCTAGCACCATCCAAAGAAGAACTACTCTGTATACATGTAGAGTGCTCCTGACCATTTTCAAACCTGAAATTTGGAACTGTTCTGCAGAAATGGAATAGAACATATTCCATCGACAAATCACACGCAATGTGTAAGACTGACGTCAGTCACGAAACCATGTGACAATATGCAATCCTGACAGAAGTAAAGAAAGGAACATTTCGGTCAAGGTCATTGGTTCAAGGAACATTTCTTTCTAGAAAACAAGAAAAATAAAAAAACATAATGGATTGTTAACATTTGCTTTTGTAAATAAATAACAAGATACAATATTAGTAAAGAAACTGACAAACAGACAAAAGACATAAGAAGGGAGAAGTGGACAGCTGGAAATAAGAATGGACACCAAATGACTAACATAGACATGCACACACACACACACACACACACACACACACACACACACACACACACACACACACACACACACACACACACACACACACACACATACTTTTGATAACCTTTTCTTTGTATTATTAACTGTTTTTTAACATACAGGTTTTTCCCTGACCTTGTGTATCCATTGAGAAACTTCCATTGAGTATTAAGCTTAAAGGCCATGGAAAGACTTGTTTACGTGTTCAGGGAAAGTAAATTAGATCGCAGGTGAAGGTCACGCCCAAAATTGGATACTAACTATCCACATATGGTCATTTGCATACCGGGCAATGACATAGCGCTAAGATGTTAGTTGACCTTTATTTCATTGATAAAACTGCCTGAATGAGTTGGCTCACATCAGATGCGCTGATCAAGAGATAGTGCCCACATGCCAGGGGTGATAAGCTCCATCCGCCATTATAACCGTGCCTAAGAAAGCACATAGTGGTAATACACTTGATTTCTCTAATAGAATTTTTCTTGTTGAATTGATACTATATATGTATTTTATGTATTTTGCATTGTAAATGTGTGTAGAATTATTGTGAATTTTACTGCTGCTAATGTTAATACATTTTCTTACAGAAGCTAAGTGGCATAGCGATATACATGGTAAAGTGGTGAGAAATGCCATATGTATGTAGTTGTATTACCATTATTAATTGTTATCATGGGAGAGTTAACACATGCTACATGGTCACTAGCTAAATTGTATTATGAGTAACTGTAGTGTAACAAAGGAAATATATATTGTAAAGATTTTATATATTTGAATTTCCAGGTAAGGTAAATTACAAATTAGTGAGATTGTAAAGAGCAATTATCACTTCTGCCATAAAGCCCATAAAGTCATTATCACACACATGAAGCTGTAATATAAATAATCATATATTGACCTTGAATGCTAAACGCTATTTGATGGGAGTCCAGTCTTACTGAAGCGAGGAGCCCAGAACATCACTGAGTGAGCGAGCATCTATGCTGAATCTTTATCACAGCCTTGTTGAACCACGAGGGACTGCCAAGATTGTCACATGATATCAGCGTGCGTCGGAATGAACGTCAACAACTGTGTAATCAAAGTTAAGTCAAAGAACTATCAGGAATAGAATCTTATGGTGTGGACAGTAAATAGACTTACGGGGTCACGCAATATCACTTTATTATTCGCAGGGATCGAATTGTTCATTTTCTTATTTCAAATATAATTTTATTGTTATTAAATTTTACTGTTAATTCTCTTAATTGTTATCTCGTCATGTATTACATAAGTGTTGTAATCGACCGGAAGTGATTGCCAACTGGGGGCTAGAGCCAGGAATAAAGGAATAAAGAATTATACATATTAATCTATTAATAAAGGGGAGGTAAAATTGTTGGCAAAAAGTCAACTAACTTATCTGACTAAGTGTCGTGAACAATCAGGCTAAGATTGTGACATTTGAAAGGGAAATAAGTTAGGCAAATCCAGCTGTCGCTAAAGTTAAGAATCAACTAATAAGCTAATATTGATAATTAGTGCTTAACCTAGGGCAGGATCGTTAATTGAAAACTGGATATGTGACAGATAGATAGATACACAGACAGACAGACAGACAGATAGATAGATAGACAGATAGATAGACAGACAGACAGACAGACAGATAGATAGATAGATAGATAGATAGATAGATAGATAGATAGATAGATAGATAGATAGATTTTTACAAAGCCATTTCGATATACAGAGACTTTTATATTCTTATTAACAGTTCACTTAAAAAGGAAAAAGAAAGAAAAATAACAACAACAAAAAACTCCACCCACGTGAATAGCTCAACACTTGTTTCTAGATAAACGAACACTTAAAAAGAAAGTAAGTTATTTCATAATATATCTCATATTCAAAGACATTTTTATTTCATTTATTTAATGCATAATTTTCTTTCCATTGGTAATTTGAAATTTAATTCGACACTTTTCAAAATGCAGGAATAAGAAGCCACTGAAACTAAAAAAATGCACAATTAATTGCTTAAATCTTAAATAGAACTCCACAATTCATTGCTTAAATCTTAAATAGAACTCCACAATTCATTGCTTAAATCTTAAATAGAACTCCACAATTCATTGCTTAAATCTTAAATAGAACTGCACAATTAATTGTTTAAATCTTAAATAGAACTGCACAATTCATTGTTTAAATCTTAAATAGAACTGCACAATTCATTGTTTAAATCTTAAATAGAACTCCACAATTCATTGCTTAAATCTTAAATATAACTGCACAATTAATTGTTTAAATCTTAAATACAACAATCTATTATAACTTTAGTAACCGACATCTATTGATTTGTACTCTTAAACATTACTTATTGCATCAGACAGCATCTCGCAACAACTTGTTCTGCCTGAGTAGTCTCATTTATTAAATATTATTTTATTCTGACGGCGTTAAGTCTCGTAAACAAAAAGCCTATCAATAGCGTAAGCTTCAGGGTTTTGTTGCTGGACGACACGTAAACATGAGCTATGTATAATAATGGCGTAACGTAAACATGAATTATTATAAACTGACGTAAACATAAACTATTATAACACTGGACGTAGCATAAACATGAACTATTATAACACTGGACGTCACGTAAACATGATTTATTAGAAACTCACTTATAACCCTGGACGTAGCGTAAACATGAACTATTATACCACTGGACGTCGCGACAACATTTAATTATACTTGTCAAGGCACTGGACCTCAAGTAAACATTAAATACTTATCATTGTCCTGACGTCATGCATGCACACTTGTCGAAAATTGACAGTGAAATGTCGAGTACATTCAAATTGAGGAAAACATGGTGATTGAATCAAACGACAATTCCAATAAATGCCGATCTCTTTACCCGACCAGGAACAACACACTGTTCAGTAGACACATAAAAGTTGAAGTCACATATTGTCAGGAAGGGGTGTATGTCAGGAGAAAAACGTTACACCCGACACGTTGACAGACAGCTTTGTACAGTGGTTGGGTTCGAGGTCTTGAAGAAATATGCTGCCTGTTGACCTAGAGTCCTAGATGAACCGGGGTGGGTGAAGGAGGGAAGGGGTCGGAGTACAGTAAGATGTTTTAAGCAAAGAGTCAATATTATGTGTAAATAGTAAATTATGTAGCATATATAAGCAGTAGAACTTATGCGGAAGAAAACTGAATTTCTTGATACTGACAAATCATAAACTTTTTTTTTTAAAGTTGGACATTACATGTGTGCCTTGTCTATGCATGCCGTGTCCTAGCATATATTTACAGTGAAGGAGTTTAGCGCTTAGCGTAAGAGCGAATTTTTTAAGCGTATACATAACACGGCATAATATAATAAGAACGTCGTATCAAAAAAGCACTAATCGAAGAGCATAAAACCAGAGAATGCCAATATACAATGGACTTGCAAATCTACAGTTGAATAAACAATGTCACAAAAGGGACTGTCCTCTACTTGTCAAAAAATAAAAGGCCCTCCTAGTGCAAAACTTCAAGAGGGATTTTCAGTGCATTACAGAGAGTCGGTGGTGGTGGTGGTGGTGGTAGGCAGGTGTGTGGGGGGGGTCATTTGCATAAGTCTGTTTATTTATGGGTGGAGATGCCCAACTATGTGGCAATATACAGTCATAGTCTCACTCACACTTGAAATACAATCAACCGTCAGAGTTTACAGAACAAAGTGGAAATAAAAGGAAAGACGAGAATGGTTAATTAACGAGCCCCTATACCCCCTCCGAGGTGTGTCCCCTGACTCTGACTTTACAATACTACACAAATTCACTAGAACAGGCAGGTAAATTTATGTTTATAAATTTAATGTGTAATATTTAAATAATAATTTGGGGGAAAAACTAAATAAAAGTTTGCTCATTGTTTGAACGATATTACTTAGTCATGAGGTAAAAGCTATCTATCTGTCTATCTGCTTTGTGATAGTCTTGGTAGTTGGTAGTAGCCAACTTATCCGAAGTAGGTGACTGTGTCGTGTCTCTGAGTGACAGTGTGCCAAACAATTCCCAGCAACAACAACAACGTCTGCCTGGTTTTGGCCAGTCGTGTAAAAGTAATGGCTGTCAGGTAGCCGAAGTTCAGCTTCCTCGTTCGGTGCACTTCTGCTCATAACGGGAGTCACTCATGTAGTCACAACATATAGGGTGCCGATTGAGATCGGCAAGGTTATGCTCTAAATGCGTATAACCTCTTATGATGACTGGGTCAGCAAACTAACGGCCCTTGTTTGCCCAGGAGAACAGTGTGGCTTTGCTCTGTTTCTGGCGCATCTAGTTTCTTCTTCTTCTTTCCGTTAACTCCTTTTCCCCACAGGAATTGCGTGAAAACTTTTCATCTACTCGATGTTCTCAGTTTTTCTAGGGTTCCTCCTTTCCCTGGTATTCAAGGAGGGTAGTGCCAGATCGCAAGTTATATACTTTTGAGGGGCAGTAGAAGTGTAACCTACTTAACTTTGGTTTGCCCCATGGTGCCCAGGCCAAACTGGCATCCAATTGCTAAGTGCACATCAGTGGTTCGCAGGATGGAGTGGGGGGTGGGTGGGGAGAGCGCCTATTTAACAATTCTGTCAGGAAGTGGTTCCGCATCATCAACCTATGTTTGCGATAATAATTTCGCAAGACCTCTCTTACCTTGTGACCTCAGGTGCTTATGCTGGAATTCTGAACACTTCATGCAGATGTGTAAGGCAAAAGCGTAGGCTTCTTTTGGTTCAGTTCTTTCTCCAGGTCATGGAAATACCATTCTTCAAACACTCTCTAGACAAAGCTGTCAATTTGTCCTCAGCATTCTTTTTTGACTACATCAACCCGGAACTAGTCTTGTCTGGCTATAAACTGGAACTAGTCTTGTCTGGCTATAAACTGGAAAAGTCTGTTTACAAATAATGCACAGAGTATTGTTAGCCCAGGAACCACACTTTTAAATTATAAAAGTAGATCTCATGCACTGTGCATTAAGCAAATTACGCAATGAAAATATTAGTAAAACTCCCCAAAACGAATAAATAGACATTGCCTGAAGTAACATTTATGGTAGGCAGATGCCGTGTCACTCTTTGCAATATTCAATGGTCGAAGTCTTATTGAATACAAAGTCCATCTACCAGATCTTGTTGTTGTTGTTGTGACGTTTTCTTCACTCCTGGCTGAGCGTGGTTGAAGGCTTTCATCTATGATGTTCTCGCCTTTGGAGGCGCTCAGCCAGGGCTTCGCATCCTTCACTTCGTCCAGGGTGCGGGTGGGGCCGTCTTTCGTCTCGTTGGTTTTTTTTTTATATAAATATATTTTTTTATTTTTTTTATTTTTCTCCTCCTCTTTCTTTCCTTATGAAGCCATTGGTATGGTTGCTGTGGAGTGAGTACTGTAGTGTATTTCGTCCTATTGGGTCCGGCGTTGCATTAGATTGTATGCAGGTTTTTAAAATTTTTTATTATATATATAACTTATGGTGTTTGTGTCTGTTAGGTATTTTTCCAGTGCCTTGTGTATTGTTTTTTAGTGTTTTGGTTGGTGGATATAGAACAGTCAACGGGGACCTGTAATGGACAAGCTAATTATCGCTGACCAATGACCTGTTGCTGACCAGCCACCACTAGCCAATAGGAATTAGGGAGGAAACAACCTATTTGAAGAAAACCCGCATTCTTTACTTGTTTCGAAGCGTCATTAGGACACACATCTTTGGAAAAATGCCCGCTTTTGATGCATGTGCATGTCAGTGTTATTTGTGAGTAAATGCAGTCATAAATTTTATTTGTAATTTGTAAGCTTTCTTTCAGCTAGATAGAAATGCAATTTTTATGTTTCTCTTTCAATTGAGTAGTAATGTACTTATAATGTTCGTGTAAACTTTGTATGTTGTCTTATAATTCTAAGACATCGTTAATGTTTATTTTACTCAGTAGAAACACCATGTGATTTAACATGGGCTGATTTATTTGTAATTAACATGTGTAAGCCATTGTTGGGAACTTGTAGCTTTTAACACGACAAGTCTAAATCCCTGTGAAACTGTTCTTGTAATGATTCGGAGATTTCTTGTAGCAGGATGAAATACCACTTTGTTCAGTTATTTTGATCGTGTATTAATATGTATGTAATTGATAAAGAAAACAATTGTAATAAGTAGCCACTATATCATATTGGTCTCTCAGTACATCACTCTTAAGATTTCAGTGCTCGTCTGGATATCTCTACCCCCTAGCGAAATAGCAAGGTAAATCAGAAGTTAGTTTAAAAAGACAACAACCCACCACCACCAAATCTAGCCTTGAAGATTATAATTTATATGTCATCATTAATTTATAATAATCGAGTCTTGCTTCTGCCTGGAGGCAATATTACAGCTAGTGGGTTTTGGGACAGAGAGGAGGCAGCAGTATTAACGCACGCATTAGAGTAAATAAAAGCCGAAAAGAGACACCTTTGCTTCCACCGAAATGCTTATTTATCATGCCGTCAGATAAGTAATGCTGGCAAATCATCCATTAGGGAAGGGGTGCGTTCTTTGTATTTGCACAGAAGTGAGAAATTAAAGAAAATACGTTTGTCTGTAACCCGTTGGAAGTCATAGCAGATCGAAGACGTCATAATTATGATCAGTTCAAAATGCCAACCGGATGAATGGTTAATCGACAACTCATGAGAGCATAATTATAAACCTAAGGCAATTAGAAATGAAGGAAGGGGGTGCGTCGAAACACAGTTTTCCTCCTTCTTTAGTTTACTTATTCGCTAACTACAATTTTGATAGCTTGTCCTATACTGGAATAATCGTTTTACTTCTACTCGGGTAGTGTTCCTATCTATGACATAATTAACTTTTTCTTCCGCACGGCAACCAAAAATGGCGGTATAAACATTCAACATTTAAGACGAAACCTCAGAGATTAAATTAACGCCATGCTAAAATCTTTGAACCGAGTCATAGATTGAACTTGATACTTATGTTAAGGATTTGCGATAGAATATTCTAATGATTAACATTTGATCTTTGCGTCTTTAAATGTAGTTTTAAAAGGTAAGGTAAACACTAATTAAAGATTGGAATTTTCTCAACTTTAAATGTTAAAGATTGAACTTTTCTATACTTTAAAACGAAATTATAAACCAGTAATTGTATAGTTTGCTTTTGATGAGTTTCAGTATTTTTCAGTGGCAGTCAGTTACTGAGTGCTTATTAATCATAATGATAGGTTCGATCACAATATCATTTCTTTTTGTTAAGAAATTTGCACAACAGTTACGCAAGCACTAAAAGTGGGTTTGATGTATTTTTTATTATTATTATTGAGAAAATCAACCTGCATATTTTGCATTTATAATTACAGTATCATATTAATTTTATTATTAAGCAGGAGATTTAAAAAGTTGAGAACTAGGACCATTTGATTAGTCATTCTAATTTAATAAAGTTGAACTGCGATTAAGATGACTATGACATGCTTTTTCCTTTTATTATTAAGTATCAGACATAAAATATCTAAAATGTATGCATACTTTTAATATCTTTTAATTTAATTTTTGAATGAAAATGTAATTTAATGGCATAGTTCACTGCAGTGGTTTCTAAACTTTCTAGGTTCACATTTTTTTTTTTTTTTAGTGTATCAAGATATTTTTAATTGTGTCCAAAATCAGAAAACACCTACCAGTCATGTTTATGTTAGTGCAGTTAGGTTTGAAAATGTGGAATATCCTGCAGCACTTCTGTAAGCTAGCTAAGGTGCCCTGGGGCATTGCATCGACACTTTGGGAAGCAATGTTTTATTGAAATACTTAAAAACTAGTTAAAGTATCTTCCCCAGGAATATGTCATTAATTATGTTAATTTACTGATTAATAAAATGTTTGAAAATCACTTTGCACATATCTACAAAACAGATAATCAGAATATTAATCTTTTTTTAATTTAAATTTTTTTGTGGAGAGGGAGAGTGGGATGGTGAAAAACTCTAGTTGCTAGATTCTTGTGCAAGAGGTAATTGGGGTATTTTTTTTCCAACTGACACTTCTTCACCTTCTCTTCCTTGTTCAAGATTATCAAACATAATGTCAAATTGTGAAGCACTTAGAGATCCTAGGTTATGAAGTTAATAAAAATCCACATTATTATTTTTAATTTTGAAGGCATTTCTTTTATTAACTAGGACTTAACAGCTGTTATTATTTTATTCCAGATTTAAGAACATGTCAACAAAGAACCACTTTGCAACACTGGGTCTTAAAGTCGGGGCTGGTGAAGATGAAATCAAAAAAGCTTATCGTTCACTTGCCAAGCAGTGGCATCCAGACAAAAATAAAAACCCGGGCGCTGAAGAAAAGTTTAAAGAAATTGCAGCTTCATATGACTTTCTTCAGAGCAAAGATCGGAGAGATATTTTGGAACGAGAAATCAATAGGAAATTCACCTTTACCACAAATCAGCAGGGTTCTAGCACCTCACCAAAAACAACTGCCACTGATAGTAATTCAAGTGAACATTACAGTTGGGAGTTTAAAGGGAGAGAAAGCTCAAAAAACAATGATTCAAATTTTTCAAAAGAGTCCAAAGAAAATGTCCGACCTGAAACTAAGAAAAAGAAGGCCCCCCATTGGTCAGATAGTTTTAGAAAGAGAAACAACAAAAATAAAGAACCAGCATCTAGCTGGAAGGCTTGGACAGGTGACTGGACATTTGATGAAGATGAATTTTCCACTCCAACACCACCTCCCAAATTTTCAGATGCCTTTTCTAAATTTCGCACTTTTGTGGATCGTTTGGACGAAGAATTTGCTGCATTCTTTCCTTATGCAGCTGGTGATTCATTCAAATTCACTTCCAGTCTTTTTGGAGATGGTGATCTGTTTGAAGAAGCATTTAGCACTCCTGCATGGGGATCATTTGAAGATTCAGCAAGAAGAAAAAATGCCAAGAAGCATTCCCCACGAAATGTAGCCAGTGAACATGGTTTTGATGGAGGGCTTGATCAGGAGTATATGTTTTCTCCACCTCTAAGGACAGGTAAGTTTTTACCCTTTTATTAAAGTTATGTAAGATTGAAATGTCATAATTTTAAGTAAAACTGTTATTAATATTGCATTAACATATATAGTCATGAATAATTTGTTGACTAACCTCTAATATACATGAAACTTTGTAGTTTCAGGCTTTTGGATTCCATTCCATAACTATTGTATGCTTTTTAATTATATTAATTTATAATTATGCATAAATTGTTCATAGTTTTATATATTTAGAAATGGGGGATTTTTAAGTAGTATAATAAATTTATTATAAAAATCATATATATTTGTGCATTTGACTATATAGTATAGGAGGTGTGTGGTGTTTATGTGTTTGTGCGTGTGTGTAAAATGGAATGAGAGGAAAGACAGATTGTTAAACAAAATGTTTTCTGTTTTATTACTTTCACTCTTTATACACATACTACCTTGTGACTAAAATTGACTAACTAATGCATGTGTGACTTAAAAAGAAAATTTATTTTTAGTATGTTTTCTGGTAGTTGTTTATTTTTACTATCAGTATCAGTATTAATGGTTATATTTGTAAGTATAACTAGAAAAAAAGTTACAAGCAATATGTTTCAGAGAAGACGAAGATCAATGATTTAGACAAGTCCCGGTGCCCAGTTTGTAATAAGCTCATCACGGCACAAAAAATGGTACGTAAACATATATTTTAATTAAATAAATATTAAGTAGTACTTGCACTTTTCTAAATTTATAGTTTGTAAAAGGAAAAATATTGTACTTTTGTGGGCAGTTTGTTTTGTAGTTTGAAAGTTTTTGTATTTTTGTTTCTTTATTTTAAAGCCACATTTATGATAAGAAGATAATTTGTAGATTTATTTTAAAAGCAGGCTTCAGAAAATAGAACATTTGTAAATGTATCATTGTAATTTTGTATGTAAAGTCTTTGGTATATTCTAAGAATATTATACCTCTTTTACTTTTAGTTTTAGTCTTTATGAATACACTTATACAGGCAGTTATTCTTAACTTTTACAATGACTTATTTTTATTTTTAACTTGGAAGCTGTTTAATGTTTCTTATAGATCTGTATTCAGTTTCATTACTTTTAATTTGACTATAGTATTAACGTGTTGATTCTGTCTTTTAGTTCTGCATAATTGAAGCTGTGCTAATTATTTATTTTTTGCATATGACTTTTCAGTTTTCTGCTGTGTACTCTTCATTGTTTATGGTTTTACATCTTTAGTTGTGTTTGCTTTAGTAAGGTTTATTTTAATTCTATATATTTTAGTCAGGCTTGTTTAGCTATCAGTGTTTTAGTCAGGCTTGTTTAGTTTATCTGTTAGATATTTGTGTTTTTGTCAGACTTGTTTAGTTTAGCAATCTGTATTTAGTCAGGCTTGTTTAGTTTATCTGTTAGATATTTGTGTTTTAGTCAGGCTTGTTTAGTTTATCTGTTAGATATTTATGTTTTTGTCAGACTTGTTTAGTTTAGTAATCTGTATTTAGTCAGGCTTGTTTACTTTTCTGTATTAGATATTTGTGTTTTAGTCAGGCTTGTTTACTTTAGCTATCTGTGTTTTAGTCAGGCTTGTTTACTTTTCTGTGTTGGATATTTGTGCTTTAGTCAGAATGTTTAATTTAGCAATCTGTGTTTTACTCAGGCTTGCTTATTTTTTTTTTTAGCTTATTGCATTTTAGTTGGTTTTTGTTTGTGCTATATCCTTAAAGCTCTGAGCTTTTTGTTTTATGTGTAGTTTTTTCTTATGTTACATTTCTGTACTTTATTTCATTATATAGTTATGAAAGTCTGTGTTTTTTTATTGTATATAATTATAAATGTAGCTAATCAATGAGCTTTGTTTTTATTCTATATCAGTAAATGTTTGTTGTATATAATAAATGCATTAATGTAGCTAATCAAAGTGCTTATATTTCTTTTTTTTCTATATCAGTATATGTAGTTTTATATGTGCTTAAAAGTCTGCATTTTTTATGTATTTTTTTATTGTAGTTTATTCTCTATACTTATATTTCATCAATTTTAAATTTTTATTTTCTATCAGTATATAATTTTGTGTTTGAAGCTATATTCTTGTTTGTATGTAGTTACTAAGTTTGATCTGAGTGCTTATGTTAAATTACACCGCTCTTTAGTCTTAAAGTATTATTGTGGATTTAGTTCAGTATACTTGAAGCTCTTTGTGCTTTAAACTCTTTTCTTGTTTTGTATAGTGAATTCTTTGTGTTTATTTTATATTTTTAGTGATTTTCTTTTTATCTTTGTGAATAATTTCTACAGCAGAGATAAATACATGCTTGTTCATTTAGTTTGTCGACTTTTGAGTTTCTGTATAACTCATTTTGCTTTCAGTTCTTTAACATATTTTTTATATATTTGGGGCTCAGTCTTCATGTTCCATTATTTTGTGTGTGTGTGTGTGTGTGTGTGTGTGTGTGTGTGTGTGTGTGTGTGTGTGTGTGTGTGTGTGTGTGTATTGTGTGTGTGTTGTTGTTGTTGTAGTTACATTAAATATATTTCACTTATTGTGGTTATGTATGTAAAGTTTTGTGTTTTGTTGTTGTTGTAGTTACATGTAAATATATTTAACTTATTGCAAAAAGTTTTGTGTTTTGTTGTTGTAGTTACATTAAATATATTTCACTTATTGTGGTTATGTGCGTAAAGTTTTGTGTTTTGTTGTTGTTGTAGTTACATGTAAATATATTTAACTTATTGCGGTTATGTGTGTAAAGTTTTGTGTTGTTGTTTTGTGATCCTTACTTCTGATGAAATATAGTCGTAAAAAAAAAATATATATAAATTCTGTGATTTCAATGCATAATGTCAATAAATCTGACACATGGAAAAATGACTTTGTCTCAGCAATTTGTTGATCTTATTATTAGTTGCCCAGTAGTATTCTTGTCATGTGATTGACCTATATAGTGGGGTGACATCTCTGCTATCAAATGCAAGGTGCCTAATTGTATTTTGACAATTTCATGTTAATTCTGACCAGCCACTATAATTTTTATGTACACACAGAACAGAAGTATCTATTGATGATTCCCTGTGGTTTACTCTGTTTAAAGAAAATGAAAATGTTTGAGATGCATTTATCAACATGAAGACTACAAAATTCTAATTATGAACACATTAGACTGTCATGTACTAGGTCTTCCAAAATCTATCTTTACACATTATTTTCTAAAACAGATACCTGATTATTTTCCATTAAACAGATATTAAAGTTTGAATTCCATGGAAATATTTTTAAGTAACCTTGTTTTGGTTTGTTTGTATATGATTTTCATCCTCCTGTGTTTTATATCTTTACTCCCCTTCTTTTATTTTACTTTTTTTATATCTTACCTTTCTAAATCTTTCAGTAGTGTTGTAAAAGAAAAGAAGAAAGATAATTAATCATAATGTGATAATTAGTTGTATATGTACATGTATGTCATTGATTATTTAATAAACTTTTTTGAATTATTCAGGCAAAGCATGAACAGAAATGTGGGAAATTTGACTCATCATCTGAGAGTAGTGATGACATCATAGATGACTCTGGCAGGAAAAGTGTTCTCAGTGATGAATTCATTGATGATGATTTGTTTAAATGGATGCAAGACCGAGACTGGAGATCTACTCATGAAGAAGTGATCAACAGGATCCGACAGGATCGGAAAGCATATAAACAAAAGCTGTACAGAGAATCCTCAGGTAAAGTTGAAAGTACACATGTAAAATAGATTTTATTTTATTTTATTTGAGATAATAGAGCAGATTGAAGTTATTTCCCTTGATTCACCAGAACTTGAATTAAGGTGCTCTGAGTAAATCTTATTTAATTTTTGTATCTTCTCCTTTATAGCTAATCCCGTTTAAGTTACATGATTCATGTGACCATCAAGTAATACACTCTGAGTACAATGCTAGTTATTTTAGATTTATATTTATTAATTTTTCGATTTTACTTTGTTTTCTAGTGGTGTTCTTTACATTTGGGGTTAATATTTCTAGTAAAAATTAAACAACAAAATATTAGGTGTTTGAATGACATTTTTAGCTTTTTGTTCTGTGAAGTGTTAAGTGCTGGTAGATTGCACAGTCAAGAAAATATCAGCAGAGATGCATTGCTTTACATTTTCTTTAGTTATTCTGTTATTCTTTATCAGTTGACATAACTGTCGTTGTTTTCAAAAGACAAAAGACATCATTTTAAAAAGACTGATGTGTGAGTTTTGGCAAATATATCCCTGAATAGAAAATATCTCCTTATCCTTTGTTCAGCATTTGACAGAATTAATGATGCTATTGTTTGGCAAGTGACATAAATGTACAAAATTTGTACTTTTTATATGACAAAATATGTTATTGTTATATATAATGAGTCAGATATACAGTTTTTGCATTTCTTTGGTAGAAATTGATTATTCCCTCCCATGTCACAGTCAGCTAACAGCTTATGAGGAGCTAGAAAATACTTACTGATATAAAGCCATTGTCTTTTGTCAGAAGAACATGAATGTGGGTGGTGTGGTCAGACATTCACTTTACGAGCCTTCAAACGCCACATTGGTATCTGCATGGAACATGTCCTTCGCTTTGGCAAGCCTATGAACCCTCTCTTTACTGGTGGCCCAGCTACAAGCACCAAGTTTGCACATACAAGGGAGGTAATGCACAGTTGATAAATGATGTGACTTGAAAAATTTAAATTATACTTTGGAGTTGCATTTTATACTGGGGGTTATGTTTTGATGTCTGTGTAAAGGGTGAAAATTGCTTAGTCATTTACTACAATGATTAATACAACAGGCATTTGATGAATGATGAAGATGGGCACTGTACACATTGCAACGATCAGTCTTTCTCTTCTCCTGATGAAGGTATTGAGGCATTGCCTTTTGATTCAGGAGACATTGGGTGATGGAGTGCAAGTTGTAAGTGGTTGGCTTTGGTTCAACTTGAGAAGTTGATTGTATTTGCTCATCTGCTGCTGGATGTGATTTTCCTTAATAAACATGGTCATGTCCTGAGAAGTTCAAACATTTCTTAGTCTGGTCACTGACCCTTGAGGCTTTGTTCCACATAGTGATCACATTTAGAAATTGGCACATGAATGCAAATCTATATTTGCTGACTCTCCCAGTTCACCACCACCACCACCACCACCACCAACACCATCATCATCTTCATTACCATCATCATCATCATGCATTTAGGGGTCATGTTATGTGAAAAATATGTATGCATCTGTAAATATATGTATGCATCTGTAAATATTCACATCATTCTTCTTTAAGAACTCACATTACACATCTAAAAGTACTGACAGCATGCATCTAAAAGTACTGACAGCAATCTGCTAAAAGTACTCACAGTGTTCACCTAAAAGTACTCACAGTGTTCATCTAAAAGTACTCACAGTGTTCATCTAAAAGTACTCACAGTGTTCACCTAAAAGTACTCACAGTGTTCATCTAAAAGTACTCACAGTGTTCATCTAAAAGCACTCACAGCATTCATTTAAAGTACTCTCACTGGGGTGAGATGCTGATGTTATGTAAGACATGCAGAAATTGAGACTAACTGAGGTAAAGCAGATCCATGCCTTTAATCTCACTCCTCGTTTTGAATGGCAGGTAGGAATGTCTACAAAAACATTATACTTTTATTTATTATTTGCAGGCTGCATACAGTTGAATTTGTGCAAGTTATTTGCATGGTAAGATGCAACTCCATTGTGATTCTTTTAAATTGTCTATTGAGCTATTTTTTAATGCTATAAACAATGTTCACTTCACTTAAAACTGTTTATAATTTAATTTAATTATTTTTATTATGTATTAGCTTTTAGCAGTTAAAACATATGTGGAAGTGTACATTCAGTAATTTATTTTAGATGCATTCTTCATTGTTATATTATAATTATTTGTTATTGCTGTTTTTAATTGTTCAAATTCTGGGATTTGTGTTTATTTTTGTTTCAGCATGGCAGAAATTGTCCGCAACCTCAAGCATCTAGTCAGAAAAGCTATTCAGTGCCCAAGGAAAGTGACACATTTAGCTCTGACAGTGAACACATTCCCACACCCTCACCAAGCCCTGGATCTCATGCAAAATCTAAATTTGGTCAGAAACCAAAAGCAAGTCTGTATAAAGGTCTGTACTTGTTTGTTTTTTTTCATTTCACCTCATTTCTTGACTTAATATTAGTGAAAAGTTTGTAGTATTGGAAATGAAACGTTATTAGTGTGCTCTTTTTTAATTTCCCTTTAATTGGTTCCATTTTTTCAATGTTTAGTGTGCTCTTTATTTACCACATTTCCCAGTATTTTTGTGTCTTAATTTCAAGAAATTGTTTTCTGCATGGTTTTTATTCTCTTCAATTCAAAATGCATACTTTATCTATATCTTCATGCTTCAAAAGACAGGGGCATATAATTCTATGCTTGATTAGCTAATGGCAATATCTTGCTTGGGAATTTAGTGTTTACACACTCGTCTGATAACTGCAGATATGTATTAGACATTTTATATAATCAGTGTTAGACTTTTGATAATTCTTGTACTTTGATTTAAATAATTGTAAAATACTTAAAATTATTTATGTTACTTGCTTTTTTAATTTATAACAGTTTCTTTATGAGATTTTTGTTTTTGTACACAGAAAATGTAAAGATGTCAGCCCCCAATAAACCACGTACGGGACGAACTACATCTACCAGCACACAACCTAAATCAAGACAGCCTGGAAATAGGTGGGTGCTGTGATTTATGGTGTGTTAAATGTCTTGCATTGTACACACATCATTATCAGAGTCTCTGGTATCCCTATCCCAGCATATGATGGGCCCAAAGTTTTTGGTTTTCTGCAAACAAATTCCTCGACTTATGAGTTCTCATCCGCAGATCACAAATTTTTCCCTCAGAAAATAGTTCACACTCATATCACTTTCCACCATCTCCCACTCACAACATTTCCCCCATCTCCCACTCACAACCAGTTTCCCCCATCTCCCACTTACAACCAGTTTCCTCCTTTTCCCCTCACAACCAGTTTCCCCCGTCTCCCACTTACAACCAGTTTCCCCCGTCTCCCACTCACAACCAGTTTCCCCCTTCTCCCACTCACAACCAGTTTCCCCCATCTCCCACTGACCACCAGTTTCCCCCATCTCCCAACTCACAACCAGTTTTTCCCCCTCCTACTCACAACCAGTTTCCCCCATCTTCCACTCACAACCAATTTCCCCCATCTCTCACTCTACCAAGTTCTTCCACCTCCCACTCACAACCAAATTCTCCCACTTCCCATTCACAACTAAATTCTCCTATCTTCCACTCACATTTGCACCACACCACTAGTCCATTGAGCTTATCTATTTCTATTTCTGGTGCTTGTAACACCAGATTTTAAAAAAAGAAAATTTATTTAGATTTGTTGGAAATGTCCTTGGTGACATGAGTAAAACCAATCATCAAGTACTACCAGGTTTGAAGAGAAATGTACAAGTTATAGTTTGTATGTACAAGTTATAGTTGTATGTATGTACAATTATAACTCATAGAGGCAAAATGATGGGAGCAAGTGATAGACATTGCTTATGTTCTTTACATTCCTGAAAAAACGCTTCTTACTATTTAGAAGAATGCACAGGAAGTCAAAGTTTTTGAACTTCATAAAACATTTAGAGGTGAAAAGTACACAACAGAGGAGTGTTGTGATGGAGATTATGTAAAATAACTGCGAGTATGGATGAATAGGTGAAAATTACATAACAGAATAGTATGGTGATGGAGATAGTGTGAAAAGCGACTGGAAATATGGAATGGGGACTTATATATCAACAAAGTTCACATTCATGCAGTCTTAAAGGCTTCACACATGGTCAGACATTTGTTTTATAAGGCAGTGTGCACTGATGAGTACAGGACTCAAGCAAGGACTGACAATAAACAAATGAAATGGGAGTCACTTTGAAAGCAAGAAAGATGGAGGTAATCTCCAAAAGCAGGTTTGGACTTCAAAGCGATAAAGAATGAGAGATATTGTGCATATGCGCCATACTGATCCCTGCTTGAGATCCATCCTCAGACCCAACAAGATATCTTTTTCTCTGATTTTTTTCCTCTCTTGGTCATCTAAGGTTTCAGCCAATGAAGCTTTAATATCCATAAAAGCAGCCATTTTGCATTATCATGTAACAAGACTGCTGTAAATGGTATGAAGGTTGGGGGCTATGTATGTCTTGAAGTGCTATTTGACTTTGTATTACCATGTGTGGAAAGGGCAAAAAATGTATTACATGACATGTTTCCCTAGACATTTTGTTAAGACTTTTTGAATTTTAAAAGCCATTTGATCTTCATATTATACAATTTATCAAAGAAATATGTTGCTGACTAATTTTTAGTTGAGTAAAAACAAAAGAAAAAGCCATAAGCGTCTGCAAGCACACCCTTTTGTACAAACTTATATATTCCAGCATATATTAACCCCTATTTATATTATTTCTTATGCTATAAGCGAAATTCACTTTTTACAGTAAATGGTTTTTCTTTGATTCAGTTAACCATAGATAACAGTTTCAATTAAATACATTTTCATTGCTTTCTTCGGTTTGCTGGATAATCATTGATCTTAATGACCAATATGACAAGGCCTCTCCTAACTTTAAATTAATTTATTGGTTATTAATCTGTTAAAATATACATAAAGATACACTTGCCTTTCTTTGTAATTTGTTCAGCAAACTCCCCAATGAAAAGACGTTTTTCTAAATTTTTAAATTAATTTATTGATTTTCAGCCTTATGAAACTTTCCTAAATTACACTTGTTTTCCTTTGTAATTTTTGCAGCAAGCTTCCTAATGACACAGCAGATCTTGGTTTCCTAGGTACAGGATTCAGACCAGGTGCTGGACTCCAAAGGAATCAGAAAAGTGGTGGCACTGGTTGTGATTCTTGTCAGAAAAAGTTTGGTACCAATTCAAAATTTTCCTGCAGTTGTGGAGTGAAAAATTCTGCTGCTTTGTGAATTGATGAAAATTACCTCAAAATAAGTATTGATTAAGGAGAGATTGAAAATTTATAGACAGCATATTTATATTGAAATGTCCCTTTAGCATTTGGATATGTGCACGTGTGTGTGTGTGTGTGTGTGTGTATGTATACCAAACACCTATATCAGTGTATAGATGAATATTGAAAGAACACTTGATCAGCTTTAAAAACTCATGTGTATGTGTGTGTGTGTGTGTGTGTGTGCGTGTAAAATATGTGAAGAATTCTGAATACTTGTAAAATAATTGTTAGTGTAGTGGAAATGTATTTACATATATAAAGAAGTGACTGTTTAAGATGTGGAATTTGGATGTTTTTATTACACTATTATTTTATTTATATCTATATATTGTAGGTCTTGAAAGTTTCATTCTAATTTCATTTATAACAACAAAAAAAACAAGCAGTCTTTATTAAAACTGTCATATGTAGTTACTTGAATTGTTGTGCTATGTTTGAAATTAGTTATTATAATTTTAATGCAGTGATGCATAGGGACACTAATTTTAATGCAATGATACATGGGGACACTATAATTTTAATGCAGTGATACATGGGGACACTATGATTTTAATGCAATGATACATAGGGACACTATGATTTTAATGCAGTGATACAAGGGGACACTGTGATTTTAATGCAATGATGCAAGGCAGCACTATGATTTTAATGCAGTGATACATGGGGACACTATGATTTTAATGCAATGATATATAATAATAAATGGAACCATAATTTCAGCGTATATTTACTTTGGGCACACCAGATTTCTTTCCAGATAGAATGTATGGCACTCATTTTAAGCACTATATTATTATTACAGATATTTTCTATTTTAGTTATTTGGATTCATTTTAATTTGGTTTACTACATATTGTAATCTTTCACCAACTGCAGAAAGGAAAGAATGATTTAGTTGCCTGCAAAAGGAAGATACTAAAGTATACAGGAAATAAGAGACTATATTTACCACATCCATGGTTAATTAAGCACATCAAAACCTAGGTGAATTGTATCATTTCTTCACTAAGCACAGAAGATAAATAAACCAAATGCAATTTCTCGTTTGCAAACAGGCACTTTTTATACAACTTTTTTATAAAAAAAAAACGGTACTTTCTTCTTGGTTTAGCACTTGTGTCACTTTTCTCACTATTGCATGCTTAGGGCCATTGTATTAAAAATACTCATATTTGACAGATGGTGCAGTGCCATGACACTAGGCATATAGTTTATGGAAAGAATATATTTATTTACACTGCACTATTATAGTCTAATATAGGAGCCCCTCGCACATACACAGTGTGAAGTATATTAATATACTGCTCAGCTATTCCAGCTCTACGAGACTGCATGCACACAGTATGAAGACTGTCGATATATTGCCAGGAAACCAGCGCATGAACACTGTATGAAATCTAAGCTAATAGAGTACTACAAGATCAGTGCATGCACACAGTATGAAGACTATTGATATATTTCATGGCTATTAACATGCTAATAAAGCACTGTAAGATCAGTGCATGCACACAGTATGAAGTCTATTGATATATTTCATGGCTATTAACATGCTAATAAAGCACTGTAAGATCAGTGCATGCACACAGTATGAAGTCTATTGATATATTTCATGGCCATTATCATGCTGACAGTGCCCAAGATCAGTGCCATATAAATGTATTGTTGCAAAGGGAGATAAATTAGACTTACCATATTGTGAAACAGTTGCAAATTAGTAAAAAATATTAGACTTGTAGATTAATAATAGTATGTGTACGTGAAAAAGAGAGTAAATGTTATGCTGATACAGGAGGATATGATGAGAAAGAATGAACAAAATGGCTTGAAAGTCAACACTGACAGGGTAAATTTGAAAGTTTATTTCCTAAATAAAAAAAAATCTATATGCTACCTTTGATACTCAGTAAATAAACTGCATATATTCAGATTCATTCATTAGCAAAACCATATTTAGTTTTAGAGATGACTGTTCTTGAATATTTAAAGAAGTACTTTTTATAAAGGTTTAAACAATTTACATTTAACTATTGATTATAAACAAGAAAAATGAGAACACAGTTTTACATTATAGGTACATGTAGTATCATAATATAGTTCAGTTTTTTAGACTTCACAGTTTACCTATGTCTGTACAAGACTGTGCCAGTTTGTCTAGGTCAAGCACTCTATTAAATCAGTTATTCCATATTTTTAGTTTAATTGTTGATCTTACAGTCACTGTGATATCTATATTTTTAGTGAATTCCATGATAAATATTCTTGTGAATTGTATATTTCATTCTTTTTCTGAAATGGCATTATGATGGTATCTGTTAAAGCAACAAAATAGATTTATTTGTTGAATATGATCATAATAGATTATATATACTTGTATACCTCACTGGCTTGTTAATAATATTTTTATATCATTAATGATTATTTATTGACTTATGCAATAACATTGGTGTATAAACTATATACAACTATTATGTGATTAATCTATAATATTGCATGTCTCAACAAAAAAGTTTCAATATTTTATAGCTTTGTTCACCTTTATTTTAAGCTTGTAAAACTTATTTTTATAATTTTACACTTATATTAGTTAATGTACAATTTTTACAAGATATATTTTGTTCATTTATCACATTCAAATGTTGTATAAGTTAATAAAGAATTTTGATAACTAATTTGTCATATTTATCAGTTTCTTTGCATTTCTTCAGAAGTGAAATATGTTCAGGAAAATATAATTTATTTTTTTCATAAGTTTAAACAAAATGTAATTGTGACAGAGTAAATTTGCCACTCCTTATATTTAAATGTAATTGTTATATAAACTGCTAAATTATCGACCTTGGGCACTTCTTATGGTGTTATTTTGAAAGTTTCTGAGTTTGAAATAAACAGCCTAAGGCAAGAATATTCTAGATTTGCTGACCTAATGGAAACTAAGTGAGCAGTTTCCTATTATCCAATGATAATCATTTATGAGAAGACCAGCCTTTAAAGAATTCAGTTACTGTAAAGAAATCTAACCTTTATTCACTTTGAATTCAATTGGCAGAGAGAAGTCTGGCTTTAAGGCAGTCGTGAGTGGTGAGTTTAACTCACTGATTGAGAAAGAATGGACTTAGAAACATTTCATGCATTTACTATATGTTATACTTGTGTTTGTGTAATATATGAATTAACTTTTATTTCTACAAATGTTTTAGCTAAGCTGCTTCCCATGTGGTGTATTAATGTGACTTTGTTTCATACACTGTGTTATTTTATTGTGTGTATGCGTGGAAATAATGAAAAATATTGCAGGAATTGAAAGTTTGGGAATAGATGTGAGATAGAATGGAGTTATATTCTGCTAAACAGGAAACTTAGGTTTGCTCTTTAATTATATATTACAGGGAACAAGTGCCCTTTTCTTTCTTCTTTTTTTGATTTGAGTTGAAGTCTTGAGTGTCAAGTTGCAAGCTTCAATGGTTTTAAGTCATATGACCATAAAGTGCAGGAACATCTGTTGCAGTGTGTTTAAGCATAAGGGAGTATGCTACACCTCTACTTGATGTACCAATACACATCTAAAACAGAATAACAACACTCAATACATCTAAAAACTAGGGTAATAACACAATACATCTAAAAACTAGGGTGATAACAATACATATAAAAACTAGGGTAACATATTTGATACATCTAAAAACCAGGTAGCAACATTCAATACATCTAAAAACTAGGGTAATAACATAATACATCTAAAAACTAGGGTGACAACACTCAGTATGTCTAAAAACTAGGGTAGCAACATTCAGTACATCTAAAAACTAGGGTAACAACACTCAATACCACCAAAATTAAGGAACAACATTCAATACAACCAACAGCATACATTGGATGGACAATGAGAAGATAAATGGTCGTATATATTTCCTTTATATTTCCACTCTGCAAATATTCACAAATATTACTCACTTGCAATGACTAAATAAAATAGTGACAAATAGCACTTGCAATAATTGTAAAGAGTGACAAATATCACTTGCAATAATTGTAAAGAGTGACAAATAGCACTTGCAATAATTGTAAAGAGTGACAAATAGCACTTGCAATAATTGTAAAGAGTGACAAATATCACTTGCAATAATTGTAAAGAGTGACAAGTATTACTTGCAATAATTATAAATAAATAGTTACAAATATCATTTGTATAACTGTAATATATAGCAACAAATATCACACATTTTAATATACTTCTTTACAGTGTCAAATTTTCTTTCTTTGAAATAAACAAAATGGTTAAAACTCCCAAGTCTGAATGCACATCATTTTAAATGTATTTCTTTCCTTTCATGTGTATTACTGAGCTGAAGATATTAAAGTCGACATAATTAACAAATATTAAAATGTATTGTAACCAAAGTAGATTTAAAAGAGCAACAAATAAGACTTCACTTTGAAATCTGAGAAAGGGAAAAATTAAAAGCTGTTTAATGTCACAAAATATTTAGATAATTGTGGGTCTTGCCTATATGTACATTAATAAACACAGCGCTATACAATATTTAGTAATGGAATTTAAAATAGTGCTCGGAGTTAGACTTTAGTCTCACTGGTCTTGTTTCTATTGAACTCAGGAATTCTTTTTGGATGATTTGTTCAGCCGTTTTGCTTGTGAGCGAGAATGAAGCTGAGACTGGGTGGATGTGTATTTACGAGCGTCTGGATTTTGAATCTGTGGAGATATCAAAATTCAATTTAAGCAATATATAAACAACATAAGAGATGACTACTGTTTATGTTAAAATGTTAATTTATGATTTGAGTAAACAATAAGTTTGGATTTAGTCATTAAGAGACAACAATTGTTATGTCAAAATGTGATGTATGATATGACTATGAGTAAACAATAATTTTGGATTTAGTCATAATGCATGCAGAACAGAGAGGTTGCGTCATAAATTCCCCAGTCTGAAAGATACCTTTCCCAACGTTCTACAATTTCTTTTGCAAGTAATTTCGCTTTTTCCGAGAAATATCTTAAAATTTAATACACAAGATAGAGTGAAGGGACAACAAACCTCTATAGCAGGGCATTGTTTCTAGTGAACATGTTCATAAATTATTATGTTGTATTTATTATGCTGTATGCATGTAGAGGGCTAATAAAAACTGTTGCAAGAAACTTAAGTTGAGATTTGAATGTATGAAAGAATGGAGTTAGAGATGAATAAACTGGAAAACTTAGCATTTGTTCCCTGATTATATTTTACAGGGAAGAAGCGACCCTTTCTCCCCATATAATTTCTCAGTTTATTGATTATAAACCGCTACAACCCTAGTAGATTTGAGAAGTCTCTATCCCACTGTGTAAGTTTACACTGCACTCTGTTAATGTATGACAGCAAGGAATGCTCAACTACATTGTAGGATTTCTGTTGTAAAGGAAGTTACTAGAAATTGCTACATTGTTGTTCTTGAGGGAACGAAATATGGCAAAGGAGCGACCAGATTAGTCTCGAGAGAACAGCAGCTCATGAGACATTCTACAGCATGCTAGAGGAACACATAAACAATTGACATTTCTATTGTGAACAATAAACTTGTGACATTATGAAAGCATGCTAAAGACTATTGTGGCATCGTCCGGACAAGGTTATGTACAAAGTATTATCATTTATCTCTCTATAACTCCATTTCTGTTCTCTGATAAGAATGATCCTGTGATTTATATTGACACTAATCTGCTGAATTATTTCTTAGGATATAAGACAAATATTCATCTTATGATGAATAAATAGAATCGTCAGCTTCATCGATTTCTGAGTCAGCAGTTGGATGACACAGTATCAATGAAGCTGAATGCACTTCACGTTGAAGGAACCATAACTTGTAGTAATGTTATCTCAATGACAACACACAGAAAAATAATTTTAAAAAGCTGCCTTTTGGATCAAATGAGCAGTCTAATTATAAGTGAATTATTGCAGAAGTGATAATAAATGCCTGCTAAGGGAAATATCTATTTGTTTCACACTGACTGGCTCAGTTGAAAGACTAAGAAAATGTGTGCATTCTTTGATGATACCAGTGTCACAATACCATATGGATGTCTTCACTCTTTGTGATGCTAAGGGTACAATACCAGACAATAGGTTAAGGTCATGTGTCAGCACAAGGTATGAGCATAAAACCATAACTATAATTATATGTCATATGTCACTTTAAGGAATGAGCCAAGAACCATAACTATAATACAACTATATAAGTCGTAGGTCAGCTCAAGATACGAGCAAAGCACTATAAATATATTATAACTACCTGTAATAAGTTGGCATAAGGTATGAGCTAAGAACTATAACTATATTACAACTATATAAGTTGTAGGTCAGCTTAAGGAATGAGCAAAAAGAACCATAACTATAACTATTTAAGATCATGGGTCAGCTCAAGGTATGAGCACCTGTGATTCTGCTGAGTTAGCAGTTCCAGCATAAACTTGACCATCTGCACCTTTGATGAAATTTGATGGTTCAGGATTGATAATCCCCCTGTGACATAAATACAAGTAGTTAATACATACTGAAACTGTTAAGTGTTCTTTCACATACACAATATATATATATATATACACACATGGTTCACTGGTGCAATAAAAAACTGACTTTTTAATGGCAGTCCAATATTTGATGTACTTAAATGTGTGTATCCAGACAACCTCATGATGGCATGACATATATATATATATATAGGATTGCAGATTTTAACAATTAATCATTAAAAATTTTAACTGGTTTAAATTTCTTTGTCTGATTTAAGCTTCGATTGATATTTTTCTTGTGTTAACTCATATCACTTAAATAAAAAAACCATTTCCAGTTATAATAGAAAATATGGCAGACAGAAAAACCTATTTCTAGAAAGTTAAACTAACATTTTGTGTTCAAATTAGGTGCAGCTGGCAAGGATGAAGGAGGTAAAATTTACTGCTATCATTGTAATAAACAATTTGTCTATTGCAGTTCCAAAATGTCATGGACTTATTAAGTTCAACATACACATCTACAGCAGAATCTATGCATGTTGACAAATAAAGAGAAACAGACAACTGCATGACAAAATAAAATTAAGCAGCATTTGTGTCAAGCCACTACGCACCAAAGTTAGCAAGAATTAGCAAGGCTATTTACTCAATGGATGGCTAATTCTGGCCATGTGATTGCTATTGTTGCGGATGTAGGTCTATAAATGGTGTGCATAGCCTTACTCAATAAAAATGACAATTTACTGACTCATTGAATGATTGATGATACTTCATGCATGTACAATTAAAAATAAAAACTTTATGAACTCAAAGTGGAGAAATGAGAGTGACAAATATATATATATATATATATTAGTGACTTTAAACTTTGGACTTAATTGAAAAAATGAATTATATTGTGGCATAATTATCCATTCAATTGATTCTGAAGTCCATAACATAAGATTGCTTAAATTACTGAACCATATATAACAAAGAATGTTTCTTGTGTCAAAGAAGACTTTGCTAAAGGGTGGAAAATGGCTGACAAAATCCACTGTATTGTTACAGACAAGTCATGTAATTTGGTTGCTGCAAGTGGGCTAACCGAGTACAAAGAACTGCAATAAAGTGCACACAGTCTTCAACGCAGCAAGCAGCATCTTGAATGGACTAAAGGCAGTAGATATATCTCAACTCCTAGCAAAGTAGAGGCATCTAGCTGCTCATTTCAAGCACAGCTCAACCAATACACACTTTAAACTCAATCATGCAAATACAGAGAAGACTCATCCACTTTTCATAAGTTAAACAGGATATTCCACATGGTTGCACACAGGAATAAAGCTGTTTGACCTAAATGGAAAAGATTGGCAGATATGTGTTGACTTAAGTGTATACTGGCTAAAGCAATATAGTTTCTAGGTAGCAAACAGTTTGTGTCATGCAGTTCTGTTCTTCCACTACTGACATTCTTGACAAAAGAACTGCAAGTTCTTGACCATGATACAGATTACATTTTTTGCTTCAAAACACCTGCTTTAGAGTCCCCACCACTACACTACAAGGTATGGTATTTTGCCAACCTTGCAGACAGCTATGACTTTAGATCCACAATTCAAGAAGTTTGAGTGCTTTCCAGAAGAAAAGAGGGAAGCAGTATGGAAGGTTTTACATGACAATTTTGAAACATGTATCAACAAAAACAAGTGCAGCAGTTTGTTCCAGCAAAACAGTCAGTGAGCACAAGAGAACTGTATCAGTTTGTTCCAGCAAAACATAGTCAGTGAACACAAGAGAACTGCAGCATTCTGTGCCAGCAAAACATAGTCAGTGAATATAAGAAAAGTGTTGCAGTTTGCGTCAGCAAAATACAGTCAGTGAACACAAGAGAACCGCAGCAGCTTGTGTCAGCATAATAGTGAACACAAGAGAATTGCAGAAGTTTGTGTCAACAAAATACAACAATCAGTGAAAGAACTGCAACAGTTGAAGGATGACAGCATCCAAGGACCAGTGAAAAAATGAAGGAAGTTATATCTTAGCAGATACAAAAATCTGATTCTTCAGAAAATGAACAATGGATACAGGAATTTATGATCTCATGCCACAAAGAGGAAGACTAGATACCAGAACAAAATCCTATCGAATGGTGGAAACTGAATTTCCATCATTTCCTCTATTTTTCCCATTTTGCTAGGACCATACTGTGCATACCAGTTCATCAGGCTGTAACGCTGACAAAATGCAAGAGTCTCTTCTACCTGAAAATGTGACTATGCCGTTGAAAAAATCATGGCGGTATAAGAAATTATAAATTTATTATTCTTAACATTACTTTTGATGGGAGAGGAATTTCCTGGAATGTTTAAGCAATTTATTTGGTTTTACAATAATTGAAAAATTCTACTTTTATACTTAAGTACTTATGTAAGCAATATTTTTTGCTAACTTATCAAATTGTTTGATTGTAACCAGTTTATTAATAATTAAAAACAGTCAATAAAAACTTTCAGTTAATTGATTAACATATATATGTGTTATTTTATTTTTATTTTATTTAGAGAGGATCATGTTTATTAAGAGAGAGAAAAAGCAAGTTGTATACAAGTCAAATTATCACAACCACCCTCTAAATTGTCACTTGATATGTTGTGTGATAGTTCTCCGTTTTAGGCCTTGTACTGTACTTACTCCAGGTTCCAGTAATTTGTATGCGGTGCTAAGTTTGCCATTGTGTATGCACCGCCACAAGACCGTGGGAATGCGTAGACATCCAAGTACTCTGCATTTGGAGAGTGCAGAAGACTGCAAGACAAGAAAAGTTTCTCTTAATTATTTTTTAAAATAGCAAAAGAAGTCTTTTCTAAATATTTGCCAGATTTCTCTCCTCTTTCTCTCCTCCCCAACAAAGTTTATAATCTACTGGTTTGCAATTAAGATACTAAATTGGATTAATAGCATATTTAATAGACAAAGGGAGAGTCATCTAAATGAAGCTATTCTTTTTTCAATAAATTTCCCTTATGGATGCTAATTTAGCAAGTGCAACTCTGTAGATTATGAACATATAAAATGTGATAAAAAATGCATAGACAATAAACCATACTGCACTGAGGTTTTTCTTAATAAAGTGAATTTTAGACCCTACAAAAATTAAGTTGGGTGTACTGGAAGAAAAGACAATTAGCCGTGCAGAAAAAAACAAACTGACAATTGGTTAGATGTGCATGTTATATTGGTGCTGGTTGTAGAAAATTCCCAGGCAGAAGAAGAAAAAAGTGAAGGATGGTCACAGTTCAAATGTAGTTATTGTTGTCTCTATCTATCATGGGGCTGCTCATATCTGGACGTTTCCCTCTCTGACACACTTCTGGTGCTGAATGTTAAGCTCTCTGCGTGATCCAAAACAAGAGAATGAAATGATCCCCTGTATAAGGGCTGGGTCGGGTTTTCCTCTAGGTTACGTTGAGCAGGCTGGGTGGTTCTCAGATTACCACTAAATCAGTGACAAGTTGATGTCACACTCCACCATCAGGTATGTTATTACCCTTCGTCCAAGTCCACACAAATGTAATTGTTCCACCCTGGAATAGCATCTGGAGTTAGAGGCACTCTGGCTATCCATGGCCAAAATGTCTGATTTGAGATGTTTTGCTTATACACCGTAATGGCTCATTCAATAATTAATAAATTCTGCCAAGAAAGTGGAACAATCTCTCTCCCGTCAACTTGACAGCATTAAGATAACAAGTTGCTTTGTGTTGTGGAATGGATCGAGTGTGGTTGTTGTAGTTGTTCGTCATATGGGTCACACTAGGATGCGAGGAGATGACTGGATGAACGATGACGATGATGATAAGACAGACAAGCAGACAATACCGCTACGGCAGCCACAGCAGGAGAGAGAGGCAGAACACGCAACACGTGTTTTACATTTTCATAGGATCTTTATTTCAACGGCACACCGCCAACAGACGACCAAGGACGACTCAGAGACAGACGCTCTTTGTAGTGCCGAGACTCTAGGTGACTCTAAGTGTAGTAGCTCACTCAAACCACACACGCTCATTATATCCTATAGGAGCGGGCCTCCCCGAAGCCCACGGGTTATGAAAATGAAAATCTAGTGTGGAAAGGCTTCTAAAAATAACTTTTGTGTTTCTTTACTTGCTTTCCACTAACAATTATAGCTATATGCCTAACAATTACATAATAATTCAAATATACAATAAAACTACTATAATTATACTTTAATATACAGATCTTTTCATATATATAATCTAAAAAAATTAAACCTTTAATAAAATAAAATCTGTGTTGGCGGGCTTCAGAAAAAGCATTCACACACACATAAATTACAAAATACACAAATACAATAACATTAATCATCATACAAAAATACATCAATTAAAAATATAAACTATCTCCTTTCTAAATATATAAATATTAACTTCACTCACTAACTACCTAAAACAATATATAATAATAAAGGCACGCACTCTAACACAGCTAGCGCTAATATAGCGCGTGCTTTAAAACAAAGGGAGCGGTAAAATAATAGAACAATAAAAAATATGCACTCTAACACAGTCATACACATTACTATATAGCTGTCAGCAGACCACGACGCGTGATTCACCTAGCGGCCGATGACCTACTTTGCTGCACGGCAGAACAAACGCTACACACACACACAAATACCTAAACTAACAAGGGCTACATTTGCTATCACAACTATAATGGGTACTTAACATGGCGTCATAAAAGAAAGTGATGTTACCCATGTAACATTGCTGCGGAAAAAAATAATTCTGGTCTACTTGTCTCTCAGTCTAAAACATAAGTTTTTAGTCACTTCAATTATAGACCCTCTAAGGTTAAAATACAATGCTTTCCTATTAGATAGAAACATGTGTATCAGCTAAAACATAGGTTTACTACTGAATCATCTTTGTCCCTAGTACTTGCTGGTCATGTGAAACTAAACATTAAGCTTCAATATTATATTCTAATAATTTTTTTCCATGATGTACACACTTCCTGTTCACTTGATACAAAAATTAAACATTGTTGTTTCAACCTGGGGACTTCAATGTTATTTTGTTTTCATAAAACTAAACATCAAGTTCTGTTTTGATAACCTAGGGTAAATTGTCTCCCCATTGCAGGTGACTCACTTAATACACTTTGTTCTACCTAAACCTTAGACATGTAAATAAAAAAATAATCTTGAGTGCACTTTAAGTTTAAACTACTCTATTTATTCTAACTGCTAAATCCTCAAACATTGGCAAATAATTACAAATAATTCATTGACTGAACATATCTCACAACTAAGTTGCTGAATTTTTCTACTTTACAAAAATTCAATAATCCTAAAAAAAGAGTTTCAAAATGACATAGAGGTTGTTGTTTTTTATGAGACCTTTTACTCAAAAGTGTACAACTGAAAATATTATTGATATGAACTAAATTTTAAAAATATTTTGTGTTTCAAAAAATGTACAGGAATGGATAATATAACCTTCAGTCATATGATGTACACATTTAACGAAATAGACGTATCAATAAAAACTACCACCTTTAAACCAGCAGTAAATACAAAGGAATATATAAAAGTCGTATTAGTTATATTTTCATAACAAATGTTGATGAAGAATTCAATTTTAGTTACAATGTCCATGATGCAAAGGTATAAAATGCACAATTATCTTCCTTGTCTGGGGTTACAAAACAGGGTGGGGGTGACACATGACAAAAATTTAAAAAATAGCCAGATTACAAAACCTCTCAAGAAACAGCCACTATGCATATTAGTTATAAGAAGTGTTCAAAACAGTACAACAGCTAATAATACATAAAGCAATTGCTCTGCATATACATGTCACTAATGTAGTTTAGTTTAACAGCAAACATTTTAAATTCAGTACTTTTATTTAGTGTTCCATACTATATGGGGATGTTTAAATCTTTAAACATTAATGTCATAAACATTTTTTTTAAATTACCAAATTATATTCAGTGTGGAGTGCTTGTATATTTTTTCTAGAATGTGAACAATGATTATTGCAAATAGTGTACTGCCATTCTTAATTTTGGCTATTAAATAAATTATGATAATCAAAAACAAACCAATATGATAATTAATCAGTTACCTTCGGGCATGCTGTCGGATTAGTTCCAGCTCAAAAACTGTGTGTGGGCGTTCTGATTTGATTGGTTGCAACCCTCCAATGAATGGCAGACTTCTTGCTGAACTAGAAAATTAAAAACATACTGAATTAGATCAAATATGATATATTGCCTTTCCACAGATCATCCACAGGACGAAAATAAAAAGAACGTGCTTTCCCATCCCATGGTTTGCATGACCATATTAGGACATGCATATGGTTCTTGTAACTCAGAGTTGTGGATACTTGATTGTAAGATAAAAACAAAAATCATGATTTGTACATAACAAAACAACAATGTTAAATGATTATAATTTTTTGGAAGAGCAAGTACTTTTGTTCAAAAGAATGCTGAACAAGCATGCACACTCACTTTGATGTTAACTGCACTGCCTGGTCACAAGACAGACAATTCCCTCTCACCGTTCTGCAGGAGAAACGCAATGCTTGAATTATAAATTCTAATCAAGAGTACATTCAACTGTGTGTGTGCGTATGCATATTAATATACATAAAATTAAAAATAAATATTCTGCACTCTTCTTCAGTTTTTTAGATTTCAGAGAGAGAGAGAGAGAGAGCAAGAGAGAGGGTGAGTCTAAAACAAAAAGTGATGAAGAGCATGGAATATTTATTTTGAATTATTTATATAGTAGTCTACTACCCTAAACTGGCCACAAAATGGAAAACCTACCCACCCTAAGTATTTACCATATATTTATAGTATTTCTTCTGATAATTTTTCTTGACATAGTGAGTAAAAAACATTGGTGTGGCCACATTTATATCATGAGTACATATTAAAATAAAAGAATACTTACTGGTCTATGTTCCACAAATCAACATGCATATAGATAAATATATTTTTTAATAGGTGAAATATGTCCAGTGACCTTTTAAAAGCTGCTACATTAGTAGAGAAATCCTTCTTTCCAACAAAGTCTAGCTGCTGTTTGATCATGGTTTTGAGTTCTTCAAATTCTCCACAACTGACTTTATTCATTAGCTCATTGATTAAAGTGGAAAACTGGTTATTAACCATCTTTTCCTAAACAAAATCACATTAAACAAAATCAAATTAAATGCAGTCTTTAAAAAAAAATGATTGAAGTATATTTATTTTCTATTCAGATTTCATTTTCAGTCAAAACAAATACCTGCCTCACTGTCTCTTTTTTCAAATTGTAATTTAAACTATGAACTGATTCACACATGTACACATGCATACACACAAAATATTAACTACCATCCTTTTATAAAGTGTTAGTGTTTTATCCTTTAATTGCATTCCCTCCTTAGAGATTTTCACAAATATGACTTGGCTGACTTTCTTCCATCAATTGCATTTTATATTTTCATCACTTTGCTCTTTGTCTTGATTATCTCTAACCATACCATTCTTATTGACATTCCACCCACCCACCCACTCAACCCATATATTTTCAGTTAAAATTATGTAGAGATTTCTTCTAATGTCACTACTTATGAATCAATTTATAAATTTTGTTCACTGATGCCTAACATGCCCAACTATTGGAATATTTCAATCGGTCAAAGCTTTGAAAGGCAAAAGTAATGTGCAGTGAAAGACGAGCTAGCAATCTCAACTAAAATGTTTCTACCCACACACAGACTGACAGGGTGAGAATGAAAGAGAGAGAGAGAGAGAGAGAATTATGTCCTAACATTATCAAATACATTGCACTGACAAGGTGGCTAAAATTATCAAGTACATGATAGTATGACACTGACAAGGTGGCCAACATTATTAAGTACATGATAGTTTGACACTGACAAGCTGGCTAACATTATCAAGTACATAATAGTTTGATACTGACAAGGTGGCCAACATTATTAAGTACATGATACATGTAGTTTGAAACTGACAAAGTGGCTAACATTATCAAGTACATGGCACAGACAAGGTGGCTAACATTATCAAGTACATGATGCTGACAAGGTGGCTAACATTATCAAGTACATGGCACTGACAAGGTGGCTAATATTATCAAGTACATGGCACTGACAAGGTGGCTAACATTATCAAGTACATGATGCTGACAAGGTGGCTAACATTATCAAGTACATAGCACTGACAAGGTGGCTAACATTATCAAGTACATAGCACTGACAAGGTGGCTAACATTATCAAGTACATGGTACTGACAAGGTGGCTAACATTTTCAAGTACATGGCACTGACAAGGTGGCTAACATCAAGTACATGGCACTGACAAGGTTGCTAACATTATCAAGTACATGATGCTGACAAGGGGCTAACATTATCAAGTACATGGCAATGACATGGTGGCTAACATTATCAAATATATGACATGGACAAAGTGACATGCATAATTAGATTATTGTATTCAAATAATAAATATGTTTTACACATATGCTCAAGAATGCAAACAAACAAATGCATGCTTATATAAACATGCAAAGACACCATGAATGATAAACAAACCAAACTTACTAGTTCTGCCAAATGTTCAAAAAGTTGTTGCAGTCTTGAGTTGTCAATGATATTCATATCTGAGCCATCCATACTGTGTAAACTCTCCTTCTCAAATGTACACAATTGTTTAAATTAGCAAGATTTCCATTTTTAATCATGCATATAGTATACACTAAATTTTCACATTTACTATTAAGTTAAGAAGTACTATACTAGTATTATACACTAAATTTTCACATTTACTATTAAGTTAAGAAGTACTATACTAGTATTTTCAATTAAAGCAACATACTGTTTAATATAATTATAACTCTAACTGGTTATAGTTTCACAGAAAATTGTAGGAAACAAATCAGATAAGAAAATTTTACTTCTATATTCTGGACAGATTAGTTTGCTAATTCAAAAAGACAAGGCCATCAAGAAGAAAGCAAACAAACAAACAACAACAAAAAATAAATAAAATAACAAAAACCAATAAAACAATCAAGCAAATAAAAACACATACATAAAAAAAAGAAAAGAAGGAAAGAAAACAAAAAAATCTAAATAAGCAATCTAAAATGCATAAATTATAATTATCTGATTTGAATGAATGCTGAATTAAATCAAAAACTGATGATCTATTCCAATGACTTAGTACATACTCTAACATGCCAAATATAAACATCATACTTATGTCTTAAAGACAAAAGCAATAATGTGATTTCTACAGCAACTGTTCACATTCATGTCACAAAGTACTGTAAATTGTCTTTTGTGCTAGAAGTTTTCATAAGATCATTAGCTTAAAGTCTGATTAAAAAAAAACAACCTATAAGAACAAAAACAAACCAAAAAAGGTTAAAGGCTATATATAGAAGTCACTATTTTTTAAAGTAGATTTTTGTTTGTAAGTTTTTGTGTTCATACCATCAAAACTTTCTTTACCCAAATCTAGGGGACATAGAGTGTCCTGCTATTAGTGTTTATATATATTGCTTCATGGTAAATTGACAAAATTGCCATACAGTATTCTGTTTACTTCATAAGTATTAACAATTTATGAAAGAATTATAATTCAAATTATTTTTAACTGATACCACAAGACATAGATATGGAAAATTCCATGCACAAGTTTTTGGTAGCAAGCTCAAACCACCATCAGTTCCTTGTACACAGAAAAATATTAGAGGGAACGTTGATCCTAAATCTTTTCATCCTGTTATTTGTGCAATTAATACAATTATTTCAACTTGTCCCTAAGAGTGTATCTACAAGACATTTAATAACTAGAAATAAGATAGTCATATGACAGGATCAATTGTCAATGCATTTTAATTTTAATTTTTGATATATTGGATTTAATTAAATCCAAATTATAATAGCTTTGTCATGTACTTACATGGAAAATATTTCTTTGTGAACCACATTATTTTGTGACTGTTAAATCATTTCCATTCACCAGTTTTCATTGTTCATATCTGTCAAGTAATTTTAATTTTGAAGACTTGAGAAGGTGACATTATAACTGATCAAAGCTAAAAACAGATTCTGGCAGTTAGCACCAATTCAAGCAAAGGTTAAAGCACTATTAATACAATATACATTTATAAAAATTTTCCAGTGGCAAATTGATGTTGCATAAGTTGTTGTATTATCACTGCAACTTTAATTAATTGCAGAACACATTTTCGCTTTAGAACAACATTGTTTAAAATATTTGTCTTGAAGTTGTTCCCCTTTAAAATGCCTTGCTTAGAAATAAAGATTTCCACATTTATGCTGTGGTATACTTG
Source organism: Sinotaia quadrata (assembly GCA_028829895.1). NCBI lineage: Eukaryota > Metazoa > Mollusca > Gastropoda > Architaenioglossa > Viviparidae > Sinotaia > Sinotaia quadrata. The sequence continues at coordinate 49,428,588 of CM054179.1, forward strand.
TCTCATCAAAGTCTGAAACATTTGCAATCCTGCAGGTTAAATGAATTCCCTTGTTCTTCATGCTCTATAATGATTTTCAGTGTTTCTTTCCCTGTGTGGGTCCTTGAGTTGCAATTAGAAATGGAGTAAATCCAATACAATAATGATGCCAGCTTCAGGCAGAATGGTGCCCCTGAGTTGCAATTAGAAATGGGGTAAACCCAGTACTACCACTCTGGATCCCCATCTACTTCAAAATTGACACCATGAATGTGTCATAAACATAAGGACAATGCTGACGAACAATGATGATGGACAGCAGTCATGATAACAGATTTGACAACATGCCTGGTTGTTGTTACATTGTCTTTATTTGCAGGTAGACACACTCATTCAAACCACACATGCTCTTTATATCTTATGAGGGCAGCCTTCCCTGAAGCCCACAGGAACAGAAAATAAAAATCTAGTGTAAAAGGCTTCTAAGAAACTTGTTTCTTTTATCAATTATAGCTAAACTCCTAAAAAATACATAATTCTTCAAATATACAATAAAACTACTATAATTATACTTTAATATACAAATCTTTCTTAATATATAAACTAAAGAATTAAACCTATAATAAAATAAAATCTGTGTTGGTGGACTGGAGGAATGGAGTTCATTCATACATAAATTACAAAATACACAAATACAATAACATTATTCATCACATAAAAATACATCAATTAAAAATATAAACAATCTCTTTTCTAAATATATAAATATCAACTTCAATTACTAATTACCTAAAACATTATACAACAATAAAAGCATGCACTCTAATACAGCTCTATAAATTAGCATTAACATGTTTATGCGCCAATATACCATGCAATTTAAAACAGAGGGAGCGATCATGACCCAATTTGTAGCAGATAGCTGTGATCTACTTGTAAAACAAAACAATATATATATATATGAATCCAAACTGAAAACCTCACTCTTGTGCAGTTTTTGCATTGCCTTACACTGAAGATTTTAATTTTAACTCTAAGAGAAAAAATAAAACAAAAAAGCAACCTCAAAGGTGCTTTAGTAATGATAAATTAAGTTTTGAACAATCATAAAAATAAACTTCAGATTTTAAAGATGAAACTAAATAGAAATCTAACTTTCATATGCTGTAATATTTTTGTGGGAAGTACAGGAGAAAAGGACAGGTAAAAGAATGAGAGTTAAAAGTTACTCACTTTTTCGTCAAAGTTAAGACTCTTTTCAAAGGTAGGTTTTGATTTTAATTCCTATAATTAATATATGAGCAACATGTCAATAAACAAAAAATATCAGCAAATAGTGAAAAGAGTGCAAGAAATATCACATGAATATTGAGTTTACTGCCTTACATTTAATTCTTAATGTCAGCAAGTAGTGAAAAGAGTGCAAGAAATATCACATGAATATTGAGTTTACTGCCTTACATTCAATTCTTAATGTCAGCAAGTAGTGAAAAGAGTGCAAGAAATATCACATGAATATTGAATTTACTGCCTTACATTTAATTCTTAATGTCAGCAAGTAGTGAAAAGAGTGCAAGAAATATCACACGAATATTGAGTTTACTGCCTTACATTCAATTCTTAATGTCAGCAAGTAGTGATAATAGTGCAAGAAATGTTTTATATACATACATTTACATATATATATCAACCAAACTTGTTACTTTATCACCAATTTCTACATGTCATATTAACAACATCATGTTCAAATGCTTGTTTTGAATTTCTATTCTTATTGTGCATCATAGTGCGGATTACATATATGGCACTCAAGCAGCTACCTTTATTGATAATAAAAAGTGTCCACAGTTTGTGGACCAGACCACAAAGATAATAAGGTTTTATAAGTCAAGTTTAAAAAATAAGAATAATATCAATAAAACATAAAATAACATATGCAATGAAATTTACTTTAACTGTAAACCATCATATGCAATGAATTTTAAATTCCATAATATTTTGCACTGATACATAGAATATTATTCACACATATACTCATTAAATAATAATATTTTATACATGCATTATATTTCTTATAATTAATCTATAATGTGATTATTTGTATAGTGCTTTACAGAATATAAAATGGAAGGATTTCTGAAATAGTCTGAAAGAACACAAACTTTTTTTAAAACATGACCAATATTAGTAAAGTAATGCAAGATTATTAAAATACCCCAAGTATGAAAAAGGGAGATCTATATGGAAAAGTACTTAATTTTGCTATTATCACTACAACCCTCCTCTAACTCCGAGAATGAAGCAGAGGTGGTGAAGTATTTGTCAGTACTTACATATGACTCTTAGCTGTTTATTTATATTACAATCCGCACGCACACACACCACGGATGTTTGTCTGGCTCTCTTTATTGCGCATACAAGGGTTACGTAGGTACTGACATGTTTAATGCGAGATTGCATTAGGAATGGAACACGTGGACATTACAGGTTGACGCAACATGAACACCACACTCCCCTCTCAAAATCCACTTATCATCCTGCAAAACTGAGGAGTCTTTTCCTTTGCTGTCCATAAACTGACAGATTTCCTTGATCAGCTGGAAAACTCTACTGAGAACCTTTCCTCGACTTAGCCATCTCACTTCTTTATGATAAGGTATATCGCTGAACTCTGAGTCTATTTCCTGCAAAAAAAAGACTGAAATTGTCAGTGATTTAAACCTCTGGCTCTGATAAAGTTAACAGTTTGTGTTACAATGCTCATTACATGTTCCATGTTGAGGACTTTACCACACAGCGATCCTTGGTGTATGATGCAGTGATATGCTATCAACTCACCAGTACAGTTCTCCTGCATCTTTAACCACATCCTTCCAACTAGTCCACTTTTTTCGCCGCACATCACCAGTGCTCCATCTGTTTTAAGTCCAACAAGTTTGTCCCAAGGCAGGTTCATGTCAGTTACACTTTGACATACGTTGTCAAAAATGTCTTTTTCTGTTGTTGTCCCATGCATGGATTTCATGTCCAATATTTCTTCTGTAACATTCAAACTGGAGTCCACTCCACGGATGCAGATGGCAAGCTGTGCAGTGTCAGTTGTGTCACTACTTTCATCGACAGCAAGAGAGTATGCTTGAATCGGAGTTTGTGGTTAGAGCATAGACCTTTGTCTCTGTTTTATGCAGTCACACATCCGTATCCCTCCCCTCTTGACACGCTATCGGTTCCAAAGGATCAGTGTGCAACTGGATCCACAAGTTGCCCCTATCTGTAGGATTGGGTTGTACTACTATATCCACGATGGTTTATGTCATGGTACTTTTGATCTGTCATCATCTTTTAATAAGAGCCCTTTGTCCCAGCAAGTTTGTATTTTGGTAAGTATGTACTTGCTAAAGAGTCTACTGCTATTCTATGCGCAATCTTGTAATATATTCAGGAGTACTTATTTTACTAGAAAAATGCCTTTTTGATAAAAGGTGTCAGACAAAAAAAAAATACCAACAACACAATGACCTACCTTAATGGTATCATTAAGCTTTTTGTTTTTCCTGTACAGATGAGCTATCTTTTCATTGACAACATATAACTGTTCTTCCCAACGGCCTTTGGAAGACATGGCCTGGTAAGCAAATGAAGAACATAAATACATTAATTAGTAATTATTAATATTATGTGTGTATAAACACATGATAGGTGAAAGGATGCCCCAAGTTTAATGAGACTTTCTCAGACACCTTCCAGCCCAAGCTTGTCAGAGGCCCATTAGCAGGCTGAAAAGAACTCATATATTATGCACTTCTTTTACTCTCTCTCTCTCTCATTATATATATGTATTGTAATTCCATTTTTTTTCTGCATCTTTGCTAATTTATTTTTCTCCCTCCCTCTATCTTTCTCTGAAATGGGTTGTAATTGTTTCTTTTCTGCTTTTAGGTCTGCTCTCATTCTCTATCTCACACACATACACACACACACACACACACACACACACACACACACACACACACACACACACACACACACACACACACACACACACTATAATTTTATTTCTGCTTCAATATCAGATCTGATGACTTATAATCCACACACACACACACACACACACACACACACACACACACACACACACACACACACACACACACACTTCTCATTCTTTTATACACACACACACTTCTCATTCTTTTATACAAGTCCTATTTTGTGATTACATTTATATTTTACTATAATTATTTGGAATATTTCATCTTTATTAGAGTCAAATGTGGTAAACAAAATTTTCTTAATATCTTGATCCCAGGCCCTGACATTTCTGAAGTAAAATTAAGATAATAAAATACTAGAATTATTTAGAGAAGTTTAGTGAGAAACTCATTATTAAAGTAAGTGAAAATCAAACAAAATGATAAATGTATATTCTATAATATGGAAAATTATATCAGTGAACACTTTCTTCTGCACAGTCAAGTCCTTCAATGCTTTGCTAACTGAAACATGCATGAACACCTAAACTACTCCTTAACTGAGACAAACGTCATACAGGTCTTCAAACAACAAAAGATATCAAATATAATCTTAATGAATGCCAAATGTTAAAACTTATTGATGCAATTTTTTAAAAAGTCATTCCTAGTGTGGTGGAGTAAATTTGCCTATCCCTATTTCTAGACTTACTTGTTATATAAATTGTTAAATTGTCAAAGTGACTTGGCCTTGGGCACTCGACAGTATTTTTTGTAAGTGTCAGAGTTGGAGTAAACAACTCAAGTTGAAAATATGCAATAAAATTGCTGAGGCAATCCAAACCAGTTCCAGCTGAATGAGTAGTTTTTTCTGACCTATACTGTAATAGTTTAACACTTGTTCATATCAATTTTATCCAATAGTGATGGACCAGAAGTTTGTTGAAGAAGTACTCTATTCTATCACTTTGAATTTGAACATAACTGGAATCCATTTATAAAGGTGATCATTAGCTTATGAGAAGAGCAAGCCTTTTTGGTTGTCACTTCTCACTATAGTGACTACTGTAGTCTACTTGAATATGTTGGTGTGTGCATCCAGCATTGTTGTCAACTTATCAACAAATCATGTTGGTGTAAGTTGATTCCTGTAAATTCTGCTTGAGAACCAATATGGCAGAGATTTGTGGCCTTAGTTTGGTCTCGAGAATTCATGAAGATCACTGTGAACATGCCTTGTGGTGTATTGAGTATAACCTCCTTATGTGCTTGACAGCTTATGTGAAATTCAGGATGATTATCTAGGGCATGCTTGGAGAGCATGTCAAAGATTCTATAACAGTTGTGTAATGAGTCTCTAGAAGGGACACGTAGGACCTCACTTAAATATGAAAGGCAGTGACTTGTTGCAAATCGCATGATTGTGAAACATGTGCCAATGACAGCCGCCATCTTTGAACAGGTTATGTGCATTGACTTTAACTATTTCTCTAAAACTCCACTCTCATTTCTGTGATATATCCATGAACTTGATTGTATATTTATGCTATTGACTGCTTATGTCTATGCTAGGATAAAATGAATGATTAGTCCAGTGTTAATCTTGTTGTGAAGTGATGTAAATGTCAATGCTCTTTGGTTATATTCATATGCTATATATTTGACTGTTGATTTAATAAATTTATTGACCTTCTTATAATATTGATAACCATATGCTGGAAAGACAGTGGGTGGATGGTGGCTTGCTAAATATAGATTAAAGACAGATTTGTCTTCTCCTTTAGTAAGAAGTTTTCCACCTATGGAAATACTGTATGATGGTAAATGTTTCTTTTTAATGTTGTAGAAGAAAGAAAATGGTTACAGCGCCCACATATCCACCAAGTAAGAGAGATGAGTGGTGTCTGTTGGAGAACTATTAATAACATAAATTAAGATTCTCATCACTTGTAATTAGGTATGGATGATTAATTAATAATAATAATTATAACCATTATAACCACAATGTGGTGTTAGCGTCACACCTAGCAGAAGAGCTTTAAAGACATTTTTATTTATAATTTTTATTTTTCCTGTTGATTCATTATCTTTTTTTTCATACCCCAGCTTCAATTTTAAAATTTTGTTTTATTTATTTCCAAGAATTCAGTATTTTTGTTTACTTGATTGTCTATGCATTCAGTACTTTTCTTTCGTTCACTGATTTCCCATGCATTTAGTTGTATCTAAGTGATAACACTAAAAATATGTTGTAATTCCCTGGTGAATCATTTCACATATTGCTCAAAAATTAAAAAAAAAAAAATATATATCTTTAATTTTTCTTAAAATGTGATCTTTGCTTTAAGTTTTATTCAATTTGATTAATTCTAAAAAATAAAATACAGATTAAAAAATATACTTTAATGATGCATGTGTAAAGTAAAATGAATTAATTTCTTGAAATCAGCGTGTTGTATTGTTCTATGTATATGTTCTGTATATGTATGCTGTAACTGTATTTGTATGTTGTATGGAACTGTAAATGTATGATTCATACACCAATGTACCAATTATTTTTAACTCAACATTTACATTGCCCTAGCACAATCCACCAGCAGTTGAGTGACATAAAGAAAATATGTGTGATCACATAAACATTCCTGCCAACCATTTAACAGTAAAGACAGAATTACATATGAAAAATGCAACCAAATTAGATTCCCAGTTTAAAAGAATTAATTTCAGCACTCTCAGAATAATGAACTCTAGTTTCTGCATCTTCAGCAAAGTCTAACCGATTCTTATTGTTTAATATCACATTGTTTAATAGCCCACATATTATGACTAATTGCCTGTTCTCCACTAAAACTACACTGATTGTCAGCTATATGAGATCCAATGCACTGCAATCACAACCAGCAAATATGCCTCCTGTAAATCTACTTCTATAGTCAAAATGGAGAAGCATTTTAAAATCACTCACCAGGTAATTAGAACATTTCATGTACATTTCTAAAAGGCAATATTTTCAAGCTTAAAAAAAATCTAACAGTTATCATTGCTTAGAAAAAACCCCAAAGGAAAATATTTCTAGATAACATTAAAACAAAATGTGTGTGTGTGTGTGTGTGTGTGTGTGTGTGTGTGTGTGTGTGTGTGTCTGTGTGTGGACAGATTTATCACTCACTCACTCACACACAGTGATAAATCTGTCCACTTCTCATGATTCTTTTTTTTTCAAGCACAGCTTCTAAACTTAATTCTTACTATCCTTCTTGAAGCTGATACTTTGAGAAAGTCATTTCCTTCTAATTTCTAGTTAAAAGCTTTCATTTTCTTAGGCTATCACTGAAGACTTTTCAACACAAAGTTTATAGAAAATAAGTTTTACCCGGTATATATTTCTAATAACTGATAATAACTGAAGAACTATTTGAATAATTAATTTTCTTCTATTTTTGAAATGTGTATTTATTATTACCATTTACAGTACTTTTATTTAATAAGAAAAGGTAGTTTTCTGAATTTTCACTAAACATATTTCAATACTTTTCCATCAAAATCTTTGCATCAGTTCTCTGATTCTCACAGAAAGTAGAAATGTAATCAGAATGACACTCCTTGCTAAATGAAACACCACTGAGTGAATCTTGTCAACATCATCAAGCACCACTGCAAATAACTTCACATCATCAAAATTGATTCTATCCACTTTAAAAGGTTAGGTAAAAGATATGTGATTTCTTAAATGTAATGTATAAAACAAGGAGACTTATTGTCTGTCTATAACTATTATCCACAGATTATGAAGATAGACTTCATACTTTGCACACAAAGAACTACTTATACTTTATTTATAGATGTGATGTTTCTTTCATGACTATGGCTATCACCAAAAGTAGAATGTATGCTATTATACAAAACATCTGCCTACTATGGCTCAGCATGCATTGGTATAGGAAATATAACTTGAAAAAAACATTGAAAGTCAGCTGTATAGTCAATATATTCACTAGATATAAGATTAGCAGGATAACACCTTTACTGCTGCTTAAAAGGAGATATAAATAAATTTGATAAATCCAAGAATTTGGGGCATCTTTTAATAGTATGATGACTGGGACCATTGAAGGTATATAAGTATGTAAAATGAATATAAGTTTTAAACAAAATAAAATCAAGATTATACTGTAGTCTTATGGGAAAAAATTACTGGACAAAAAATATTATCATACCTGTTCAGTTGATGTGAAAAAAATTATTAATATTATATTTAAGGATAATCCATTATTATGCTGATAATATCATCAACTGGATTCTATCCATTTCAAAGTTTTGGTGAAAAATATCTGATTTATTAAATGTGCAATACAGAAATGTCTCAAAAATCACACAACTGTGTCTACTTTGCCAGAGTTTGGTCCCAAATCTAATGCTGATTAGATTTAAAACAGTCAAATGTAAGTGAAATATTTTTTAAAAAATAAAATGCAATAAAAAGAGCAATCTCGTCTCAACTGAAATACTGATGGAATTAATAACATTTATAGCCAAATGATTTAATAACCACATGAGCACTGCAACAAAACCAAACAACAAACAAGCAAACTCAAATCAAGCAGAGTAACCACATGAGTACTGCAACAAAAACCAAACAACAAACAAGCAAACTCAAATCAAGCAGAGTAACCACATGAGTACTGCAACAAAAACCAAACAACAAACAAGCAAACTCAAATCAAGCAGAGTAACCACATGAGTACTGCAACAAAACCAAACAACAAACAAGCAAACTCAAATCAAGCAGAATAACCACATGAGTACTGCAACAAAAACCAAACAACAAACAAGCAAACTCAAATCAAGCAGAGTAACCACATGAGTACTGCAACAAAACCAAACAACAAACAAGCAAACTCAAATCAAGCAGAGTAACCACATGAGTACTGCAACAAAAACCAAACAACAAACAAGCAAACTCAAATCAAGCAGAGTAACCACATGAGTACTGCAACAAAAACCAAACAACAAACAAGCAAACTCAAATCAAGCAGAGTAACCACATGAGTACTGCAACAAAAACCAAACAACAAACAAGCAAACTCAAATCAAGCAGAGTAACCACATGAGTACTGCAACAAAAACCAAACAACAAACAAGCAAACTCAAATCAAGCAGAGTAACCACATGAGTACTGCAACAAAAACCAAACAACAAACAAGCAAACTCAAATCAAGCAGAATAACCATACAGCATACAATCACATCTTGAATAATAGAAATGTCTGACCACAGCTTTGATTAGTTCTCTGATGTGTAGGAAGTTCAAGGACCGTGCCATGAATGTGGTCATTGGAGTCTATCCAAGCAAACCCCAAGACTACAGTGAACGCTATACATATGATTATCAAATATTTAAGATATATGTGACCTGTCACCACAAAAAGATACTTAAGTCGGATTTTGGGGGTATTGAGATATATATATCAATAGAAAGAAAATTGAAAGGGCTTTCTGTTGATATAAAAATAAAGAGTGTAGGACAAAATATGGAAAAGTTATGTTTGTTTGAAGTGCACTACTGTCCGGACGGCCATTTTGAGAAAATCGGCCTCAAAGATTGAACACATTTCTGAGAGGTTTTTCCTTAGCAACCATATATTAATCTGCTTCATTTGCAATCAGAGTTGAAGAAGACACAATAGCTAACACTGTAATAACTATAAACAACAAATATATTGTTACATCATTTACAGACAACAGTCTTTTTAAGCCATAACGATTAGAATTTCTGTATGCGAGAATGATTATTGTGGCTCACAGAATATTCTAAAATTAAGGCATAATATTGAATTGATACCTCTTTCTAAATCTGATACTAGCTCCACTAAATAAATCACAGATTAAAGCTGCATTACTTTCACATTCTTAAAAAAAATATCGTTTAAATAATCCAGTAATTATAGCACACCTTTCACTTCAGTGTACAGTCAGTTATCGTCAGCTGTCGTCTGCTTCGTCTTTTTCGTTGTTCGATCACGCGATTCGCTGTCCGTGTCACTTTCAGAAGAAAATCCATCAGCTACATCCTCATTAGCAAAATAATCAGATATCAAATCTTTAATCTGAATGCTTTCTTTTTCTAAGATGTTGCTTTCTTTACATGAATTCAACAAATTAGCGATTCGTTTCTCCATGTTTGCATTACGCATTACAGGACGAAACTGTCTCCCTTGTGTGCGTTTCAACCAATCGCGACCGTCTTTTTATGAGAGCATGCTTGGTAACTTATAGTAAGCTTTGATAAACTGTCTGCGGATTGGCTGACGCTTTTCACTTTGTTTACGCCAAGCACAGCCTTATAAAACATTCTGATTAGACGTTATAAATAAATAAATAAATAACCAGTGTCGTCAGCATAAAAATAGGCTTTTTCCTGAGCATTCTGATATACAACATGATGAGGTTCAGCCAGGGATACTACCGTCTACGATCATCAGATTATAGCACTTTTGGGCCATATTTTTCCTTCGAAGTTAGACAGTAGGTCACAAAAAAATAATAATAAAGCTATTTCTAGTTCGAATTAAGGAAAAACACGCTAGTAATTTGTTGTTCGATGGTTTGGGAACATGCTAAAATGAAAATCTCAATTTCACCCATGTAGACCCCCATCTTCGTTTTTGCCGTTTTTCTCGGCTTAGCCTTGCGCGACTTAAGTATCTTTTTGTGGTGACAGGTCACATATTACCTGATATGAAAAATTTGTAAACTCCACTATTATTCTTAATAGCATAATTACTATGACAACTTACCCCTGCCAGGTTGATCTGCAGATTGACATGTGATTCACTGATAGCCTGTTGTTGTTGCTGCTGCCATTGTTGCAGTGAAACAACTGGCTCTTGGACAAGTGAACCTGGAATATCTGTACCACTAGGCAACTCAAATATTTCAGAGGTATGTGTGCTTTTAAGTTTAATACAAGTACTGTCAAGAGAGTTTACAGAAGTTTGTAACCACATGTCCTCTTCAGCGTCAAATATTTCCTTAGAGTCTCTTGTAACCATATCAGTTTCTTCTTTCTTGTCTTCTTTCAAATCTTTCTTGTCTGCTTTCATAATTTCTTTATTGTCTGTTTTCTTATCTTCTTTCTTTTCTATTTTCTTATCTTCTTTCTTGTCAGATTTCTTGTCTATTTTCTTATCTTCTTTTTTGTCTGTTTTCTTATCTTCTTTCCTGTCAGATTTCTTGTCTGTTTTCTTATCTTCTTTCTTGTCTATCTTCTTATCTTCTTTCTTGTCTACTAAGCTAATATCTAAGTTAGGTATTGAGAGCTTCGTGTCCCTATCTATACCTTCGAAACAGCTAAGTTTTGATGTGCTTTTTGACTTCTTGCAGACGTCATGCATAAGCTCACTCAATGCGTCACCTCTTGGGAAAGAAGAGAGAAACTGCAAGATTTTCTGCTGAGTGTTTTGTAGCTCATCTAATCTTTCTACAATTACTTCTGTCTTCTCAAACTGCACATTCATAAAAGTGAAAGTTTGAGAGAAATATGCAAGACATTTCAAACTAAATTAAACATATGTAAACTTAGGAGTGACATGACAATTCACCTGAATATAAAAACCTCAAAATCACATAGTTATATATTCTTGATCATTGAGCCTACATGAAGAAAAAATACTATAGTAATAAGAACACTATAAGCAAAGACTAGAAATCCATGACAGTTTAGGTTCCAAGCTTTCCAAAAAGGAAGTTTGTTATTGTAAATCAGGTTAACCACATCTACAATAGAAAATAGAATACAGACTATAAGAAGAAGGGATTCCTATATTTTGTTGCTAGAGTGAGGCATACACAGACTATAAATATATTTTTTTTGTTGTGTTTTATCGCAGCACACATTTGATTATTGTAAAGAATGTGACTCATCTAAAGGATACTATATGGACTGTAACAACAATATGGAACATATCTCCAAAGCTAAACTTGACATTTTGAAAGAATGTGCCTTCTCTAGACGGCTTTCTAGGTTCCAGTCAGATTAGATCCAACTAAAAATGCACTGACCTACATCTTGACAAGAACTCCTATTTTGGATTCCAATCCATAGTTGATAAACACTAACTTACTTTATTATCATAAATACTAAAACAATTAATTAGGATAGGTTTTAAAATGTGGTGATAAGCTGCTAAAAAAAAACCCAAACAGTCATGCTTGAACAAATGTTGATGACTGTGCACTTGAGAAAGTCAAGAACATGTCAAATGTAAATAGTCTAATTAAAGCCTGCAATACGAAGGAGAATGCAAAAGCAAGAGGAAAGATTGAGACATTTATTTAGTTACTGGCAAAACAATGAATATGAAAATTGTTTTAAATTATCTGCAGGAAACTGTAAAACAACACTTTCAAGAAAAGCACTTTCACTAATTACAGTCAATGAAGGATCATCAGAAGACTATTAAATTTATGAACAGAGAAGAGATCAAACACAAAGATAAAAATCACTGTGACCAGAGAGAAAGAGCCTTAGCTTAATGGGTTTCTGAGAATATGGAAGAAAAGAGAAAGAGCCCTTAGCTAAATGGGTTTCTGGGAATGGAAAAAAGAGAAAGAGCCCTTAGCTAAATGGGTTTCTGGGAATATGGAAAAAAGAGAAAGAGCCCTTAGCTAAATGGGTTTCTGGGAATATGGAAAAAAAGAGAAAGAGCCATAAGTTAAATGGAGCTCTGGGGACTACAAAGAAAGAGAAAAAAATCCTTAGTTAAATGGGGTATGGGAACTATAAAAAAAGAGAAAGAGCCTTTGACTAAATAGGGATCTAGGAACTGTAACAAGAAAGGAGACCTTGACTGAGCTCTGGAAACTGTGATGAGAGAAAAGCACTAAGTAGAGCTCTAGGACCACAAAAATAAGAAAACTCTGAATGAAATCAGTAAAGACTAACAAACAGCCTGCTGTCACAGTTCTGATTTTTGGAGAATGCAGACTGAAGGAATAAGTGTCAAAAATTTCTGTGAGGATTGATACTCTAAGTTTGAGATAGTGAAATATTGGGGAACAGGGTCAAGCATTTTGTGGAACAAAGTGTTGTTATTTGCTAGCCCTGTGCTGGTCCCTCATGCAAAAGTATTTATCAAATTTAAAATTAAATATAATATAATTATTATATTTAATAATAGCACCCCAAAATCCCCAACATATATAGCCAGCCACTGTTTAGAGGGAAAAATCATTTCTTTCTATGCCTATCTAATTCTCTTGTGGCTCTCCCCCCCCCTCTTTCCATCTAATTAGGCAATGATTCCTAGGAAGATTATAAAACTAAGTTTATGCTATACAGAGTGGATGAACAAGTCATATAAACTCCACAACAGGATGCAAAGTCATTGAACAGAGCTTAACAACAAGAGAATACAAAAAATCAATAGTTTAATACAATAAATGTAGAAATAACATGACAAAGCAAATAATATAGAAACAATTATTTTCTACAAATTGTAAACTGTAATTTATTGCATTTTGTATAGCTTAAAGTTCTATAAGTTCATGTACAAGTTCATAAATGTCGTTGTTTTTAACATTCACGCAAAGAAATACAAAATGAATATTAATCCTCTGTCCTGGGCGTACTCAAATATCTATTAGTAACTAACCGCTTATTATACAAGCAATATAATTATTTCTAGCTCACCAGACCTTGGCATCACAGGTGTTGAAAAAAGACAGAACCCAGTCAGCTCTTGTTCTGGGTAGGGAGATATTAAAATTCACTCCCAGTGAATTTAATGGCTAGGCATAGAATTCCAACTATACACAAAAATTCATGTGAATTAATGGCCAAATAGAATCTCAATTGAAAAATTCACTCAGTGTTATTTCTCTGGCACACAGTAATCCATCTTTGAAATCCATTCCCAGTGAATTTTACAGCACATGGTAATCCAATTATAACAAAATTAATCCCAGTGAATTTGGTGGTACATATAAATCCAACTATGAAATTCACTTCCAGTGAATCCACAGCACACAGAAATCCAACTATGATGAAATTCACTCACAGTGAATTTTCTTGACAGAATCATTGAAGATCTCTGTTACCATGGCTGGCTTTATGTTGGACTTACTCTTACTGGTATAAGTGGGATCAGTGTAAGGTACCCGTCACAAAATACTTGAGTGGTGCTCAAGCCCCCAACCGCTCCCTCTAACAGTTTACACATACTTAAAAAGACCAGCAAAATAAAGCAAATACCAGTTAGAAAAACATGAACATTAATAAAATATTACTAAATCATTAAATAACAATTAGAAAAAGGTTTCAAGTATGAAATTAATTAATGGGTGGAATTTTGAATCTTTACATAAGCAAAGTGATATTTTTGTTAAAAGTGGTTTGAATTCAGTTTTCCACTTTAAAAAGTACTAGACAATCATGTGTCACTTCTCATTCATTTAACCATTTGTGTGTTGTTTTTTATTTATCAGAAGTACTAGACAATCATGTGTCACTTCTCATTCATTTAACCATTTGTGTGTTGTTTTTTATTTATCAGAAGTACTAGACAATCATGTGTCACTTCTCATTCATTTAATCATTTGTGTGGTTGTTTTTTATTTATCAGAAGGCTGGCAAAGATTCACTGAGACATCTAATCTACAAAAGAAGCCAAGTTAAACCAGGATAGTATATGTACGTTCATGCTGACTACAAAAGATGCTAAGTGTACACCCATCTATCTTATATAATACGTTAAGTGTACACCCATCTATCTTATATAATATGTTAAGTTAAATCCATCTATCTTATATAATATGTTAAGTTAAATCAATCTATCTTATATAATATGTTAAGTTAAATCCATCTATCTTATATAATATGTTAAGTGTAAATCCATCTATCTTATATAATATGTTAAGTGTACACCCATCTATCTTATATAATATGTTAAGGTACACCCATCTATCTTATATAATATGTTAAGTGTAAATCCATCTTTCTATGGAAGATAGTGTATCCATCCTCTGTAAATCCAGAACATTATGGATAGTCCATACTTGAACATTCATGCTTGATACAAAAAATATAAGTAAAATAATTTTTCTGAATACTTATCCAATGTTATTTGCATTTAGCCTGGAAAATCGTATATTTGTTATGTCTGTAAAATATTTATCTTAAATGTTTGCACTAAATTACTTTTCATAATGTTTTATAGATACATCAACACAAAATTAATAGTATCTCAAATTATTTGACAGATTTATCTATATTAAATCAACAACATCTCTTAATATTTTATAGATATATCAACACTAAATTAACATCTCATGTTTTATAGAGATATCAATGCTAAATTAACAACCTCTCATAATGTTTTATAGAGATAACAACACTAAATTAACAACTTTTCATAATGTTTTAGAGAGATACCAATGCTAAATTTTCAATTACTCATAATGTTTTATAGAGATACCAATGCTAAATTTTCAATTACTCATGTTTTATAGAGATACCAACGCTAAATTTTCAATTACTCATAATGTTTTATAGAGATATCAATGCTAAATTAGCAACCTCTCATTTATATTTCATAGATATATCAATTGCTAAATTAGCAACCTCTCATAATGTTTTATAGAGATAACAGCACTAAATTAACAACTTTTAATAATGTTTTATAGAGATACCAATGCTAAATTTTCAACCACTCATAATGTTTTAGAGAGATATCAATGCTAAATTAACAAACTCTCATTTATATTTTATAGATATATCAATTGCTAAATTAACAGCCTCTCATAATGTTTTACTGAGATATAAATACTAAATTAACAACATCTCATAATGTTTTATTGGGATATCAACACTAAATTAATAATCCCTCATAATGTTTTATAGATATATCAATGTTAAATTAACAACCTCTCATAATGTTTTCTTGAGATATCAATAATAAATTAACAATCTCTATTAATGTTTCATACATATATCAATACTAAGTTAACAATCTGTTATAATGTTTTATAGATATATCAAAACTAAATTAATCTCTCATAATGTTTTATAGATATATCAATACTAAATTAACAATCTCTCATAATGTTTTATAGATATATCAACACTAAATTAACAATCTCTCATAATGTTTTATAGATATATCAATGCTAAATTAACAATCTCTCATAATGTTTTATAGATATACCAACACCAAATTAACAATCTCTCATAATGTTTTATAGATATACCAACACCAAATTAACAATCTCTGATAATGTTTCATAGATATATCAACACTTTTCCTACAAAACCTCCTTGAACTGACACACTCTGAACATAGCAAATTTGTGCTACATTAAGAAGGAAAAAAAAGATAAATCTACCTCTTTGAACTGTACCAAATTTTCGTCCCATAAATTTGAGGCTATGGGTTGCATAGTTTCAGTAATCTTTCGTCTAATTTCGTCTAGGCTTTCCTTTCCTGATGAATAAAATCATAATTAAAACTACATAATTGACAGAAAAAATAAATATAAAAAGAAAAGAAAATGGTAGGGAAAAAAAAGTACTTGTGAAATTAAAATAAAATAAAATGAAGAGTTATCATAGACAAACAAATTATAAAAACAGACAAGTCCATCAGAATTTTTAAAGGCAACAGGTACACACACTATGGTGGAACTTGCTAAAGATAGTAACTGTTGTGCACATTGCTTAACTGGAACTTGTGAAAGGCAATAGCTTTTGTGAACATCACTATAAAAGAGCTCTTGAAAGGTAATAGCTCTTGTGAACATCACTATAAAAGAGCTCTTGAAAGGTAATAGCTCTTATGAATATCACTATAATGGAACTTGTAAAAGGTAATAGCTTTAATGAATATCACTATAATGAAACTTGTAAAAGGTAATAGCTGTAATGAATATCACTATACTGGAACTTGTAAAAGGTAATAGCTGTAATGAATATCACTATACTGGAACTTGTAAAAGGTAATAGCCTTTGTAAACATCACTATAATGTAACTTCTAAAAGGTAATAGTTGTTATGCACGCACATCTTTATACTGAAACTTATGAACAAGACACCAGAAAATCTTGTAAATAACACTTAGTTCAGATAATGAGAGTAGATTTGCTGACATTAAGCCTGGATGTCTTATAGTATTAGTATCTTTTATTATCACACACATATGATTTATCAGGTAAAGAGAATGAAGAACTGAATCCTTTGATTAACACTCTGTTAACAGATGGGTGTAAACTTGCCGATACTAAGTCAGAATAGCTTTTATTATCACAAATCATTTATCAGATCATCACAAGAGGAACTAAAGCCTCTGAATAAAGCTCTGTTAACAGGTGATGCATGCAGATGGCTAATAACACCTTTTATTTTTGCTTATCATTTATCAGATTATCATTACATAGAACTGAAGCCTTTGACTAACATTGTTTAACCAGTGATGCTTGTAGACAGACTTGCTGACATTAAATCTTGATGACTTATGTCACTATGGGGTCACAAGTAATTTGGATGAATTATTGTTACAGTTTTCTTATGGATCAAGTATTGTATAAGGTAAAATCTTGTGGTAGAAAATTACACTGAGAAATCTTCATCTGTTTTAGCTATTCCTATTTTTATTTGCAAAATTATTACAATTTGATTTTATATATTTGAAACCAAACTTTTAATTTAAAAAAAATAAGCTCTGTTGGTGGTCGCTATTCTATAAATTCATTAAAATATTTTATTTTTTTATTATTAATGAAATACAAAGCAAAATAATGCAATGACTGAAATGGAGCACTTTCTTAATATATCATGAATAATTTAATTAGGCCATATATCAAATATGGATTTGATTTAAAGAAAACTGAAAACATTTTTTAATATAACATTTATTCTTTGAATAAAATTGCAATTGTTTTTTCTTCTTTTTACATTAACTCTAAATGGTGCATTATTTTGGGTCCAAATCATGTGGTATTTAGAAAGAAATAAATTATCTACTTTTCCTTGTTGTGTATGAAAGTAGCCTTTCTTAAATATATATCATGACCAACTTAATTAGGCCAGATGTCAGACATGGATTTGATTTAAAGAAAATTTTAATTATTTTTTAATATAATATTATTTTTGAAATAATATTGCAATTGTTTTTTTCTTGTTTTACATTAACTCTAAATGGTGTATTATTTTGGGTCCAAATATTGTTGTAGTTAGAAAAAAAAAATTATCTATTTTTTTGGGTTGTAAAATAATGAAAAGCTCATGAACCTAATAAATGACATGGTAATGGACATTTTATTATACACTAAAATAATTAAAAAGCTCATTAACCTGATAAATGACATGGTAATGGACATTTTATTATACACTAGAATAATTAAAAAGCTCATTAACTTGATAAATGACATGGTAATGGACATTTTATTATACACTAAAATAATTAAAAAGCTCAGTAACCTGATAAATGCTTTGGCAATGAACATTTTATTGTACATTAAAATCATGAATCTTGATGAAATTGTGAAGCACTCACTTACAAATCCAAGTCTTTTTAAAAAAAAAAAAAATATTAATTTATTTCATTGAAATATACACTGTAAACAGCTGCCGTTAGAGAAGTAAACTCCAGTGAAAATTTATTTGTTCAGCCACAAGACAGAATTCAATAAAATGTTTTCAGGCTGAGTCAACTAGACTATTACCATTTTGAATAATAAAAGTAAATGTTTTAGTAAAAAATTATAAAAGAAATTAATCTTTTAATTAACTTTAATGTATAACATACACATTTACAGCTTTGTCAGTTAAAGATTATCAATAAAGCATTAACCATTATTGTTAAATGCAACAAGTATCTACACATTTAGTTCATTAAAAAATATTTAATTAAAAATTTTAACCTTTTCAGGATTGTGGATGACAAAATAAAACTCAAGTACAAAAAAATACAGCTCTTTCTTTATAGGTTTAAAATTGTATTTCACACCACTTATTATGAAAACAATCCCGTGTTCCTTTTTCAGGAACTCATCATACGGATTCATTGAGGAAATATTTATTTGCAATAATCCAACTATTTAAGAAAGAGATTTTTATTGTGTACCTAGTTCGATAAAACATTTCCTTTTATAATAATTATTATGCATGGATTATATTAGTGTTGGGTTTTGTAATGACAACATTGTGTCTTCATAAACAGTTAAATGAGTTTATGTTTTCCATTTCAAAATGTCAAAGTTCATCAGATATTATTAAAGAAGTAGACATTTTAAAATATATTTTCATAAACCTTTCTCCCCATCATTAAAAAGGTCATAGTTCAAGGACTGTGATTAAGGCAGTGGTATAATACTGCCCTTGCAGCCCCCCCTCCCCCCGCAGTGCTTGGGAGCCTTTCAACAGAAGAGGAAAAATATCTCTTCCTTCCAAATTGTACTTGAAAATTAAAAAAAATATACACAGAATCACGTTTTCACAGGGTGCACTGCACAGCAAGCTGTTTTTCTGTGGAGTAGAGAGAGTGTATGTGAGCGTGTTAAAAATGGGTGGGAACAGTATTCAAAGTTATGCAATTGAATCAGGGTCTACGCTATCAATGTTCTACTTTAACAGTTTGCTGTAAAAATCTATACTTCCTCTTCACAATTATGGTGAGAAATTCTGAAACAAAATTTTACCTTCATACATCGATAAAAGGGTCTGCATCTGAGAAGCATGCAAATTTGACAGCCGCCTCATCTCATTTTCAAGATCCTGCTGAGTAACAAAATGCATCTTTTGCAGATCTATGGCAAGGTGCTCCAGGCCTTGGAAAGCTAACTGACTCTGCAAGGATTCCACTAACTCACTGGCATGGCTGGGACAGTTAAGGTGACAAGATTTTGCTAAGCAAGTAATCTGCCAATAAAATTTTAAAAAACATTTATTAACCTGCACAGTGAACCTGCCAAATAACATCTCAAAGATTTTTTTTTTAAAGAAAAAATACAAACACTATGACCATGTTAAGAAAGTAATCTGCCAATAAAAAAACTTCAATTGCAAGAAAAAATTTATCAGATAATGAAAGATTTCATAAGAGGAAGATAAAATATAGTAAAACAGGGATCACCAACACGGTGCCCGTGGGCACCATGGTCGCCCGCAGGCCTTTCTAAAAATAGCACTACTCAGCTGCAATCTAAGTAAATTTGTTATATTTCAGAATTTGGTAGCCCTTCGTATGACTCAGTACCCATGAAGTAGCTCTCAATATCAAAAAGGTTGGTGACTCCTGGTGTAAAATATACTTTCTAAGTGTACTTTTACTGTCAAAGTGTTAGCATGGGATATGTTGACTTCAGGGGCTTTCAGGATTGCATCCCTGTGCTTGAAATATATTAATGTATTAAAATTCTTAAAAAATCAAATGAAAAGAATATAAGATTAATGTAACATGTCTGGGACGACTTATATTTATGTGGTTAGTTTAACTACACTCGGCCTTTGCACCAACCCACTTACAAGTGCTGATACACATTTCAGTCCATGATTATGTATAGGATGATGGCTTGATACATAAAGTGATTAATATTGGCTCATTTACCCCCAGCATATAAACTGTGACAGAGAGAACAAATATGGACAATTACACAAATTTACAATGAGACAATAAACAATTATGTGGTTGATTCACAAACACTAATGAAAGGAAACACTATAAAGGTACACTAGCAAAGATACTTAAGAAATGGTTAACAATTACAATTTAATATAAAGAACAAAAACAGAAGAAATAGTAATACAAGTTAGGTTATAAATATTACAGTTTTCATGCTTTATAATGATGTGCTACTTTCAATGTCCAAGTCTTTGGATTACAAGTTTTAGGAAGACATGGCCCCAGTTCTTTCTCTTAATAATTACTCAACTTATGTTCATGTTCACTGCACTAGAGTGAAAAAGTCTCTAGTTCACACAACACAAATTGCGGCCATTCTTGTGCTGACATGGCCAAGTTTACATGCAGAAAATGTACATAAAACTTACAGCTTCAGTGCTGCACACAGGAATCCTTTGAAAAAGGTTGAAACTCCAATTTTAACTTCTAGCTGTCATAAAGGAACTTTATAACAACTTTTCTTCAGTCAAACCATGTATAGATACTGGATTCTAGTCAGCAAAAACTGATCTGATATTAGTTTTCAATGCCACCCCATTTTCACTTGGAACATTCACCAATTTAAATTAAGTCATTTCTCATCCATGCTTCTTGTATCTTGATGGACAGCTGGACACATATTGACATGATAACATTTATCCTTTATGATTATTTCCAATTCATGGAGTATGGAGAAACATAAGCTTAATCCCACTCAACATCCTTTTCCACACATACTTAACCTGTTGAGTGCCTTCCCATGTAAAAAATGTATAGCCGGTGCCGGCAGGACAGGAGCCTTCCCACTCGCTCGCTTGCTCAGTCTCTGTTATGCCAATCATTCAAAAATAACCAATCAGAGTGAAGGAAATGTGTGTTTGGCTTCAGCAGACTCTGTTCTAAATTTTTATCATTGGAAAATTATTATTAGAAAGGTAATGTCATTGAAAGGGCACAAATTCTCCATCATCCCCACTCTTGTTCAAGTTGAGCATTTTGAACCAAATTTTTTATCAGGCATGGCAAGTTTCAAGGCCAATTTTTATGTTGGCGAGTTATGTGGTTGATCCTACCTAACAAACTTTATTGTGGGATTGATTCTAATTAACTGTAGATGAAATTCAACCAGCCCCGATATGACCATGTGATAATAAAAAAAGCAAATCGTTCGTTCTCAAAGCATGCATGGCTTTCATGTGACACTTTCGTTCTGTGTGCAAAAGCATGGAACTTTTCCTGGAAACAGTGAATATTTACACAAGAACAAATTATTATTTTATATTATATTCAATTGCCAATTCAACAAAGTATTCGTGTTTGGATTTTATTCAAGGAAAGAAACAATGCTGTTCAACACAACATAAAAGTAAGAAAACTTTTTATTTATTTATTTGTTTTTGAATTTGAAATAATAACTTTAGGAAAACAACACATTTAGTAATTAAATTTAAATAAATACTTTAAAAATGTCCTCCATAACACTTATTTTGAAAATCTTTTTAGAATTATACAAATTATACTTGCTTTTAACTTTTTAGTAGACTTGTAAAAAAAAAAAAAAAAAACCTGATGAAAAAGTTCACAAGTTCAACAAAAAGATAAGAAAACTTTTCATTATTTCTTTGTTTTATGCAATAGACTACAAATAAGTTATACTATGCTTTTATATATTGCAACATTCAGATCTAATTATAATTCATTCACAATTTAAATTTTTAAAATTGCAAAAAGAAATGAAAACTCTATTGTTGTCAATCCAGTTTGGAATAGTAAAGAGGATGGGTAAGTAAAATTAAGTAAGATGACTGTTCATGCCATATACCTGGTTTAACTATCTCAGCAAAGTACCATAATGGCTTGTTAGTAGAACAAATGTCTTGCCAAAGCAGTAGGACTTCTTAAATTAATTTCACTATGTTAAAAATACCCAGTTGATTCTCTTAATCAATGAGAGACAGGTATCAACATGGTGTCACAACGAAGAAAATATTTTGTACATGCAAACCCTGTAGTTTTCATAACACTCTCCCAAATCTCTTGTTTCTTTGTTTCGAGTTTTGAAAATGAACTACAAATAGTTCAGTCTCCAATTTAGCACAGCCTAATAGCAGGATTACACACTAATTGGTTTAAACTGTTTATTGGTGTACCAACCAAAGAATCAACTGTCATTAGTTAGTGAAAGTTTGTTCTTGCATCACAGGTCTAGTTTATGTAACATGTAACATTTTACACCCTACCTAATAACTCAGGCACAAAACCTCAGCCCATGTTTTACTTAAAATTCTGTCTAACTTTAGCTGCCCTAATTTATATTCTAACTAGCTAAAATCTTAAATATTTCAAATAATTATTAACAATATATTCAATATTTTACATAATATATATAATATTTATGAAATACATAATAATTTCCCTTACCCTAGGAGATAAACAGGGTAAAAACAACACACACACACTCACACACACACACACACACACACACACACACACACACACACACACACACACACACACACACACAAATAAATTTTTGAAAAAATAAACAGTCAAGGACACTGCTAAAAATCTGTGACAAATATAAGTGTCTTTGTCTAGTAAGGATGGTATAAATGAGTTAAAAAATAAAACTTTGGAATTTTATAATTCAAATAACTGTCTTTTCAACCGAGACACTGAAAATAATAAATACATACTTCAAGAAATGACTCCCTGACAAGAAGTCCTGTGTTTTTCAGGGCTTCTAGAAGATCTATGATGAAATTTGGTGAAATGAAGGAAGTTTTGTCTAAGAACTTCAACATTCGCAAAAATGCATCCCGCGAGGGAGCATCTAATGTTGAAATTTGTTTCAATACATTTACAAAAACAAATGATGAAAGGCCATGACTCTCAGAAGACCTGCAAAAGATATATGAATATTTAAACATGTCCATTAATTTATAGTTGCAGACATTATACACATTATTTAAATATGTGTTTTGAATTTTGAATAAAATTAGTTGTATCCCCCCCCCTAGTATATAAAATATCAGATGTTTGTCCACAAAAAAGATTCTGCTGAACTACTCCACTCAGGCATTAATAGTCCATTATTCTAGTGTGGAATGTGTATGTACAGTGCTTTTGTTTTGTTTCATTGTAGCAACAAAATTACGTCAGCACTCACTATTTTAAATCATGTGGATACTGTCAGTGTGTAGAAATGTGTAGTGCTCTGTTAGACTTAGAGTACTTGCTTTTATCATTTTAGGGAGTTGATATTTATGTATTTAGATAAGAAGTGGTTTGTAGTTTGTATTTATATATTTTTGTATGCTAGTTTATATTATTTTCTTTTTGTATTTTAGGATTTATTCACGCACACAAATATTGTTACTTTATTTTGTACTTTTAAATTATATGTTACGAAAGAGTTGTATTTAAAGAATATTTAGTTCCTTAAATAGTAAAAGCATAACATAACTCTTAAAAGTCTAAGTAGTTTAGAAGTAAGTTACATCTAAACCAAAGTAGGAAAGCATAGAACAGACCATTAGTTCATATTTTTCCTTGTGCATAGTGATTTGCTGGATGGGGTTTGCTTGGCAGCCAGTACCTTCAGGATTTAATGGAATTGTATCATGCAGAGCTACAGAGAGCCATGTAGTGAAAAAGAGAGAAAGGAGTTTGACAGGCCAAAGCGGTTGTTGTCCTGAATAAAAAGTCCTCCTGTAAACTGTAAAACTCGAAGTTGTGTGTTGTCATATCTCTCTGTAGCTGTCATCAAGCATGTGATGTTTTGTCCTCTCCACCAACACTGTTTTCATCTCAAATCCTGGGGTGACCCATAACACTATACCAGACACCCCATCACATTAGATTCCAAGAAGAGATAACCTACAGAAACTTCATAATGGCTGCACTAGCCTCCCTTACCCACACTGATGTCTCTCTTTCAAAAAGATGCAGTAAATATATATTAACTGCTGCAGATACACAAACACACACACACACACAAGCATGCATGTCAGGAGAGGGGCATTTGTATGCAAAATCCTGATAGAAGTTTATGATGGAACAATATTGCACTCTTTATTTTTATCTTAACTTTCTTAAAGTTTCTTTCAAATTAAGTAATAATAATAATAGTTTTCAAGAGATAAGAGGATGGGGATGAATAGACCAACCAGGATGGAGTGTAACTGTAAATATTGATCATTGTAGACAGTTATTTGAGTCCATTTCCAGTCAGGGATGAAAAGCTGATTGTCAGTAAATAGGAGAGTGGTTTCTAAATTTATAGAAAACCAGTGTAGTTTGTCAGTATTAGCAAGGAATGCTTGAATTTGAGTTTCTAAGAATAACAAAGGGCAGTATTACTCAAGACTTACTAAACATGATATGGCTTCTAGGTACACTACTTACAGAAAGTTATAATAATTAGGTTTTGATAAAAATAGAGCATAAACAAAATTGATTTCAAGCCATTATTATCATTATTATTATAAAGCAAAGTACTTTTGGTTAAAAATCTAAGTGGTCACTGAAATAAATGTATTGTCTGTAAAGTGTAACACAGTGTGTTCTACTACCGAACAGAAAATTAAAAACTTTAAAAATGCAATTTTAACAAAAACTGAAATCTGAAAGAACAAAAGATATTACCTTAAAGTATCAGCCAGAATTTTCAAAGCATCTGCATTAAAATACTTGCTTGATCTCATAATACTGAAGAATTCTTTCAAAGACTCAATTGTAATGTGTTGAGATGCAAACAACTGTTGTAAAAAGACACACACACACACACACACACATATATATATATATATATATATATATATATATATATTACATATGTTTGTGTGTGTGTGCGCGTTTAACATATGTATTGTGATTTTAAAATTTGTAGACTAAGAACTATAATAACAAATGATGTTACCATTATCCTACAATCAGACATATAAATAAGAAGTCATATACATATAAGTCATAGGTCAAGAGGTCATATACCTTCTCAGGAAGTGAAGCAATAAAGATAATTACCCAGTAGTATATCTCATGAATGTCCTGATAGATTTCAGTTTCTCATGGTATGGAGAAATAAATGTCAAGCCACAGTTATTTTCATTATTTCTAGTTGGTGTCAGCCTTCTCCTTCTCTGACTGCTTTGGTATATTTGTTCTATCATCATTCTGTCTGTCTCCTCACTAATGTAAGACACATTTTCCTTACTTTGTTCATTACCTGATGCCTGTCTGTTGTTCTCCTTGGGTGACTTGAACAACATTGCTACTTTCAATGTGGTCATATCAAAGAATATTTTAATTCCCACTCATATTGCCTGTATAAATTGCAAGAGTAAAACAAAACAAAAGCTTGTTTAGTGAATGCTGAATGTTTGTTGGGAGAAAGTAGCAAGCAGACATCTAGCTGTCCCTGGTCACAAAATAGCATCACTATATGAAAATAAAATCTGCAGAGAGCATAATTAGAAAACACTGTATTAGAAAATGGTTGTAACAATAACAACCTGAAAATCATAATTAATTAATTTTCTTTCTAAGTATAATTTCAAAGAGTCTGACCATCTCTATTAGCTGCTGAAAACATGAGCCTGTAATTTCCTTATTCAAACTCATCAGAGTGAAAATTTCCCACAAGACATCCAAGAGTGCTTTCTTCACCTCCAAATTATTGGTCCACATATGGACAAAGCTGTTCACTAGAAATGTTGCTCTTGGTGGCAAGGTCACCAACTTCTGGACAAAATTCTGCAACAATGATGAAATGACAGATTGCAAATCAGTGTCAGATTGCTCTAGGTACAATGAACAACAATTAAGTCCCTTTCAAACTGCATAAACTGGTTGCTTGAATATGCAAAAGGACATCATGTGAATTGATACAGACATTTATGATCACAGGAAGTTCACTTTATCCAAGCCTCCATGATTTGATGTACCGCATATAAGAGGGAAAACGTTTTTGGCACTCAACATAAAAATTCTGCACACTTATAGTTATAAGGATCAGATCTGTGAACCACAAATCCTCAATCTGGACACATATACTGAGTGCACCTACACTGGATCATCTGTTAAGCAAGTGCATCCAGCCCACAACCAGTGTATAATGTGTAGCCCCTGTTTAGATATTTGTGTCATCATCGTGTATGTAGGCTATGTGTATAGTCGCATCCCCACGCTATGCAGCAAAGTAGGTCATCGGCCGCTAGTGTGAATCACCGGTGAGTGCGTGCTTTTATTGTTTATGACCACTCCCTTTGTTTTAAAGCGCGCGCTATGTTGACGCTAGCTGTGTTAGAGTATATGTTTTTATTGTTATATATTGTTTTAGGTAGTTAGTAATCGAAGTTGATATTTATATATTTAGAAAGGAGGTAGTTTATATTTTTAATTAATGTATTTTTGTATGATGTATAATGTTATTGTATTTGTGTATTTTGTAATTTATGTGTGTGTGAATGCTTTTTTCTCAAGCCCGCCAACACAGATTTTATTTTATTAAAGGTTTAATTCTTTAGATTATATATATGAAAAGATTTGTATATTAAAGTATAATTAAAGTAGTTTCACTGTATATTTGAATTATTATGTAATTGTTAGGCATATAGCTATAATTGATAGTGGAAAGCAAGTAAAGAAACACAAAAGTTATTTTTAGAAGCCTTTTCACACTAGATTTTCATTTTTATAACCCGTGGGCTTCGGGGAGGCCCGCTCCCATAGGATATAATGAGCGTGTGTGGTTTGAGTGAGCTACTACAATTAGAGTCACCTAGAGTCTGGGCAGTGGTAGCAGAACTATTTTGAGTGTCTGCCTCTGAGTCATCCTTGGTCGTCTGTTGGCGGTGTGCCGTTGAAATAAAGATCCTATGAAAATGTAAAACACGTGTTGCGTGTTCTGCTGCCTCTCTCCTGCTGTGGCTGCCGTAGCGGTATTGTCTGCTTGTCTGTCTTATCATCATCGTCATCGTTCATCCAGTCATCTCCTCGCATCCTAGAGTGACCCATATGACGAACAACTACAACAACCACACTCGATCCACATCATTCCATCCACAACAAAATTGGCGCTGCGAGCAGGATGGGCCCAAAGGGTGCAAGGAATGGCCAAACAACATTTTCTGGCTGGACAGACGGACGGCAGCCATTAACATCATAGCAGAGAGGGACGGCAGTGGCAGTCGACAGGGCCCTACAGCACACCGCATGGCACTAACAACACGCCGACGACCATCCATCGCGGCACGACGGACGCCAACTTCATGGCAGAGAGGGACGGCAGAGGCAGCCGACATGGCCGTGACAGCACACCGCATGGCACTGACAAAACGCCGACGACCATCCATCGCGGCATGACGGACGCCAACTTCATGGCAGAGAGGGACGGCAGAGGCAGCCGACATGGCCTTGACACCACACCGCATGGCGCTAACAACGCGCCGACGACCATCCTTCGTGGCATGACGGACGCCAGATATCACCAACAGCAGCAAAAAACGGTCAGGACAAGCTAAAGACGTATTTTTCACTCAACTACATAAATCACAAACTGTGCCCTTTGTTAAAAAGGTATGGACGGTATTAGACATTTTTTTAGAAAGAAGAAGAATGGAACAACAAAAAATGTGTCACAAACATTTGCTTTATTTGAAAGACACAAAGTGACTTTTTTTTAGTGCTAGTATTTAGTGTAGATTTTAAATTTTAATTTGTATGTTTATGTGATTATTTTAGTTGGAAATTTTTAGGCTAAAATGTGCAGCATTAGAAAGTTGTATTGAATATGATCAAGTTTTTAAAAAAAGAAAGAAAATATATAGATATTTAGATGTTTTATTGAAATTGTGCTAAATTCGGGCGTGCATTTATTTTGCTATGTGATGTTACTACATAGGTAATGGGATGTAGGTTTTGTGGCAATACTTATTTTATTATAAGCAAGAAAACTTATGTTTTGTGTGGCAATACAGTTTGTAGTTTTATTTTTGTATCTTTGTTTTAGAGTTTCGCTGGGTTAGGAATTTGGAATTCCTTGGCTAGCCCTAGTTCATCACTGAGGTTTGGCAAAAGATAGTTTGCATCCTAGTGAGTGGTCTATGTGTTGCTAGCTTTAGTCAGGTCACTGTGGACGCTGGCTGGAAATCGTTTCTTTTGTTACGTGTTGTCTCGTCTGATTAGATGTGTAGCAGATAT